>JAWRVZ010000149.1:920000-1655000 GCA_037043235.1 Rhodeus uyekii
ACTTGTTTCATTTCATAGTTTATAGATAAATCAAAGCTCAAACTCAAGGGTTCAGGTCCAGTTCAGTATGAATATAGTATACAGAAAATATATTACGTAAAAGTTTGTTTTTGTTTTTATATTTGGTTTTCACACTTCCACCTTTAGTTATTTATTGCAGTTTTTCTCAATTGCTAAAACACTAAACCCCATTGTCTGAACCAAATTCTCAGTTGCCTGAACACACTGATTGAATCAATCACTCTTTTGGCAAAACCACAAGCACTTTTCACCTGTTTAGACACACTTCCCAACACATTTTCATTGTGATGCACCCGTGCTGCATAATGCTGAGCACAGGTGTCAAAAGTCAGACACAATTAAAGCACTGTTCTCACCACTTGAACTCAAAACTGATCACATTTGTGTCTAATGATGTGAGGGAACATATACAGTTAGCCAGTTCAGAGACAATGGATAGAAATCTGATAGGAAGACTTCGTGTGAGAGGAGGTCGAGGTGGTCAGTGTGGTCAGTGTGGTCAGTGAAGACAAAGAAATATAGTAATATCTGATGAAATCAGAGCTACTGTGATTGACCGTGTTCTTGTCCATAGTATGAGCATGAGGGAGGCTGGACACAGAGCACAAACAAACATCAATAGATTCACTGTGTCCACCATAATCCCAAGATTTTAGACATTATAGGATAGTATGTAAATGTATACTGTAAGTAAATATATGCTTTACAGCAGTACAAATCTAACTTGGTCTAACTGTTTGTAGGCGTAGTATTCATGTATATTTTTGTACTTTACATATTTTTTACATGGGCTTACTGCACACATGTGGCAAATGCAAAAGATTTGTTTGTTTTTACAAGTGCTATGTGTAAATGCACAACATTTCTGTTTTATCTTTTTGTACAAGTGCTAAATGCACAGGTTTTTTTTTTGTTTTGCAACATGCATTCAGCCTACCGTGAACAATAAACATGTATTTCTCCAGCTTCATGTCCTGAGCATTGTGTTTTCTTTTTTTCTATGTAGTGTTTAGTGACTGGTCCTTAGTGTTTCTAATTTTGATTGAATCGAGGCACGATTTGTCAACAGAGTTCAGTTCTGAGCACAGATTGAACTGTTTTGAGGTGAAAGTTTGGCTTTGCAAGAAGAGTCTGAGGTTTTGTGAATGTAGCTTGAAAATAGGGTTTTGTGTTCACAGTTTAGAGAAAAGGAGAGCAGCTTTCAAGAAACGTGTCTTAGCAATCGAGAAAAACTGTAATTTACATTTAAATTGCCTTTACCATCATCTAGTACTTATTTAAAGTTACTCTTTAGTAACACTACTAACTTTTTAACACTGGAAAATGTAATCTTTCAAATTTCAAAACATCCGTATTCTGCATTATAATGTTGTGATGTCCAAATGTACTTAAACTATTTAAAAATATCAGCGAATCCCTATTTTTAAACAGTGACTATGTTAGATATTGTTTAAATGATGTTTTATTAACAAAGTTAGGGAGGAGCACGTTCAAATGATTAATACAATCAACACGTCATCAGCAATTACTCCTCATCCTATCAGCAGGAGAGGAAGTACGTATATATAGACACGTTTGACTCACCTACAGCTCTTTGACATTTTTCGGCATCCCTCCACCACCCCAACTCCTCACACTTAATTGTTCCTATCAAAAGTCAGGATACGGGGGGAGTGCTCCAGGTTCGGGCTAATACCGAGCTCGGAGCCCTCTCCTCGGACAGCTCGCCAAATACGCTTACCATTTATTGCTCCTGAATCATTCGTAAGTGTGAACTCGTGAAATCAAAATGGTGATATTCGTAATTAGTTATACATTCATATAATGATCAAAGATGACATGTATTATTTACTTTTAGATATTCACAAGGATATTTAAAGGTGAAACGTGTCATTTCTGAGCCTCTAATGTCACCAAAAGCAATTACAATAGGATATTTTAGAAAGTGTTTTTAAATGACTTTACATTGGATCTGCTTCTCTGCAAGATAGCAGTGCTGGATGGCTGAGCAGACCTTGTTATGCTCTTGGGTTTAGATTTGCTGAAGCAGCGTTCCACGTGCATTTGATTAATGTGCCGAGGGTCTAAACCTGTGTGGGTTCCGACAGCCCTATATGATTGATCGTTATCCGTGTATCATATATAATCATTAGTGGAGGGAGTGTGTCATTATCATCATCATCATCATCATCAGACGATACAAGCTACACGATCCACCTCTCTCCAATGTGTGTGTGTGTTTTAACACTCATGGGAGGCTCACACCATATGTTCTTCACTCATTTCTCCTTTCTCTCTGTGTTGATGAACACAGCTCCACACACACCTCTCGAGCAGGAGGCGCAGTGTGTGTTTAGGAGTTTAGGAGCTCTTACATCAGGTGTATGTAAGTGTTACAGCAGCTGAATTGCAGTTCATCATGTTCCCACATGGGCTGCTGGGAGTCTGAGAGTGGCCAAGCTAGAGAAAAAGAAGAGATTAAGAAATATTAGGTCAAATATTCTATGATACTAATATAATAAAGTAATACATTTTAAATATACACTTATATCTCGTTTATGTCTCAGTTTGTTTCTTGTCTCATCACATTTCTGTAGTAAAATAAATATTAAATATTTGTCTTCTTACATCACACTCTTTCGGCAAAAAAATTATCCATGTTTTAAAAGGCACTGATATACTTCAAGTGGAATTTAAAAAGGAACTGATGTGACGTAATTTCGACAAAACACGGTCAAAACAAACTTGAAAGCATGAAATAACTTTCCAGAAAACTTCACTCCGGCTGGTAAACACCTTTGTTCTTGCACTGGCCCGTGGCGATTACGTAACAGGAAGATGTGCGCGGATGCTCCGACCTTCTTTCCCAGCCAAATCCTTTCTGGTTAATTTCCTCTGCTCAGTCCATCGAGGTCAGATGTCCTCGGGTAAAAGCAAAAGCTGTACTTCTGTTGAAATGACACTGACACCGTTTTTTCATGTTTAATATGTTAAAACGGCAATATAAAGTGCTTCATTAATAAATGTGATGTGACTTTACTCGAGTGCCAGATTCTGCAAACATATCCACGTTACTATGATCCTTTTATGCTTGTGATTTTCTGGCTTTATTTTACAAAAATGCTTGATGTTTTCTCAGTTTTGCTGTGTTTATTTTGTTATTGAGAGGAAAGCGCACAGCACACCTGTCGCTCTAGCAGAGTGGGCAGCATCAGATGTTCAATAACAGAATATTGTTGGTCACATATTTCAAACTTCATTTTACCCCTAAACGAAAAATGAAAAACATGAGTGGATCAGGACCTTAAAGCCCCGCCTCCTTTGATTTGATTGGCCATCACAGACACTTTGACATTTACAGGTGCTCTTAAACATTAACAAGTAATGATTCACGTTATTCACGTGTGACAATTCACAAAATGAGAAAATACACAATTCACAAGATGATAATTTAACTCTATTTTTACTTCACTGACAAAATATATGACTGGAAAAAGAGTCTTATTCCACTGAAAGTCACAGCATGTAAAACGCGGGTGCATTTTGATAGATTTTAACTAATAATTTTGTAATGAACGTCACTTCAGTTCTGCTTTCTAAGTATGCATTATTATAAGCAGTAAAAGACAGAACAATATAATAAGATCACTTAGAGGCTTTCCCACAAAACCAGCTCTGTCATCCTAATATTGCAAGACAGCTTTTCATCTTCACGAGAAATATCATCAAGTTTTAATCTTGTGAGATCTCGTCATATCCCTATTAATAAGGGCTGGTTTTATCGCCCTAACAACATTATTTATTGAAAGAATCCATTATAGATTCTTCGTGAGACTAACAGAAGTCACTCAATCTTACTGTTGTCAACATGGTATGTGTTTGTGTGTGTGTGTCCAGTCTGTTGAACTTGATCATGTCTCATCTCTGATCCTCTCATCTCCAGTAATCTTTGCAGAATTAAGTTTAGCTTAGTCCATTAGTTCAGCCTAATGGAATCATCTGAGGGTTTAAAGTCACTTAATCAGACGCCTTCACATTATGTAATCAGAGAGACAGTGATTTGGGGAGTCACTGGCCCTGCAATCAAACTGAAGATAGCAAAATCCTGAATAATAAGAAAAACATTAGAAAATCTGGTTTTGGAGCAGACCTGGAAACCCTCAGGATGTCATCTTCCATCTTGCATCGTCTGTCTTATTGCTGTCGTTATCTAGCATCTCTCAAAGCCTCAACAATGCAACGCTTTCATAATTTAATAAAAATGATTATATTTTATTTGTATTTCTTTCATTTCTGTCATTCCTTCTATGATCTGGACTCATTTTCCTCCAAGAGTGTTGAGATGAAAGGAACCATTTTGGCTCCAAGTGCACAAGACTGTAAAGGAGCCATTCTGGCTCTGCACTCCCACAGTTTCTCTTTATTTCAGGCACGAGCTGTAGGGGAGTCTCACTCCTTTAATGCCAGCCTCACTGCTGCTTGGGAAAATGGTGATTATCATGAGCGCTATGATTGGGATTGAAGCCACGAGGCTTGTTAACCAGTACTAATGCTAACAGGCATCATGCTGACGAAAACTACAGCCAGAAATATGTTTTTAATGCCATATCTTATAAAGCAGACCCTTATTTTGCAAAAATAAAAGACACAAAGCAACTTTCTGTAGTGATCAAATGGCTTTTGTAACATTGATAATGATCTGAAATTTCTAAAGCAGCAAATCATCATATCGTAATGATTTCTGAAGGCTGAAGACTGGAGTAATGATGCTGAAAATTCCACTTTGATCACAAAAATAAATAATATATTAAATTATAAAAGTGCTATTTTACAATTGTAAAATAATAAATAGTCTTTGCTGTGTTTGGGATCAAATAAATGAGCACAAATGAGCACGAGACTTCTTTTAAAAATGTAACTAAAACTTTTGAACGGTATAGTGTAAAAATGTATTTTAATTCAATAAAAATTGTAAGTAATATTGAAATGAACACAAATACATGTTTTATAAGACGTTTTATTCAAGATCACTTCAAAGGAGTGAGCAAAAATGAGCATAACTAATATCCACTGAATGTTCGTGGTTTTACTCATTAACGTTTAGATATTAAATAAAATAAAACAACAGTAATAAAAAGAACTAGCTGATTAGTAGATTACCTTAAAATGAACAATTTCTCCAACAAGCTGATGCAGTGACACCTGTTTTCCCATTTGTCCATGTGAGCCTTATGTTTTTGATTCACAAAAATAATATATTTCTTTCTGAAATGAATGTAAATGTGGTCGTGCTGAACTGGCATGTAGCCGGCGAGAGTACCTCAACAGAACTCTGAGTATTCTTACCATTATTTCACAATACATAGTAATTTTATATTATTATATTCAATCCATATGACAGATTCTGTTGATGTTACAGTCATGTTATGTCGTCTCTTCCTGTTTCCCTCCGTATTCTTCCCTGTGTCATTTCTCTCACCTGTCATGGAATCACTTCCCTCATTAGTCCTGTCACCTGTTCCCCATCATTCCTTGTGTATATATCCTGCATATGTTCCTCAGTTTTTGTCTATTGTCGAATATGTTCAGACATGTGTTGTTGTCCTCCCTGTTCTCCGTAGAGTAGTTCTCCAGGTTTTGCACCATTGTGCTGCTTTTGTTTTCTACTTAAAGTATTTCTTTTGAGTTTGTAAATAAAGTGAACACGCATTTCTTTCACACTGCTGGTTCGATTTCACATGACGCTTGAAAGGGAAACACTTGCAGTGAAGATGGATAGGATTTTGTGAATCGATGTTGAGATTGTTGAAATAATAATAATACATTTATTTTGCTTCTGTTATACATTAGAACCAAATTCCTAATAGAAATATCCATTTTATAAAATACAATCGTAAGAAGAGATGAAAAAATGAGAGAAAGACAGAGATTGTATTTGGGGTGGGGGTGGGTGGGGGGGGGGGGGGGTGGGGGGTAGTAATGTAGACAGTCGGGATGTAGGAAAACCAATAACAGCTGCCAGCGGATTAAAACAGCTTTAAGGCAGATTAACACTTTATTTCCTCTCTTGTATATGTGAGAAAGAGAGAAAATCAGACTTTTTATTTGGTCCTGCAAGCTCTTTGATTGACCCAGAACGAGAATCTATTACTGTCTTGATTTAGTGCATTTATAGTGGCAGAGTTATTAGTCGTGCAGGATATATAGGTGAAATACTGTGTATACATCAGTCAGTGAAAGTCCTACTTGTTTTCCACGTCTTTCAAAAAGAAGTCGATTTTTAGTGATTTGGCCTTCATTCAATCTCACACCATCTTTCTTTCTGTCCTCCATTCTTTACCTCTCTTCTCTGTGCTTCTCTCAGCTTTAGTTGGTCTCTCTGGGACATAAAACAAGCAAATGATATGGCCCTGACCTTTAGAGGGCATGCTTTATTTCTTAAGAAGAAAAATTGCGGATGGAGAGATGAAGGTGATAGAATATCAGATGCACATGTGAGTTGACCTTTTTAAAGTGTAATTCACAAGAGACAGTAAATTAATTACAAATGATTGTATATTTTCATTTGTACTATTTCTGTTTTTCTGTTACGTCTTCATTGTATTCAATGTGTATTCATTTGTATTCAATGGGTTATATAAGGGCTATATCACAATTTTTTTACACATGATAATATTTCAATATATTTGTTATGTCCCTAAGGACGGAAGGGATTTTTTGCGGTATTTTCTTTCTGTTTTTCTTTCTTACGAGGGTTGTTGTCTCTGGCTCTTGTACTATCACTCTGACAGCTGACACTGATAGGCTGTCTGACCTGTCAATCATGCAAGAAGACGTGATTGGCTGTGTTGCCATGAGGGCGGGCTCTTCTCATCTCATCCAGTGATCAACACCTGAATTTCCTGCACAAGCACTGTGTACCGAGCCTGAACAGTTATGGATAATTGACGTCATGCGAGCAACATTCGAAATTCGAAATGTGAACTTACACAAAAAAGTTCATCAATCTATAGGTGCGGGTTATACCAACGATTTTTTACACAAAACCCCAAAAACCCACGGGCTATATGGGGGTGAGGATTATCTGTGTCTGCGGGTTATATGCAGGAAAATAATTAATATTAAACTTCAGACTTCAATATGGACTCTTCCTTTATTATAGTTTCTTTACCTCACATATGCATTGAAATTTCTCCACAATTGCCTAGAAAGTCTTGAGTATTTGAAGAACTGCAGCATTCAAAGACAAATGGTTTAAAGAACAATCTATAAAGTTTTAACCTATTCTTAGATAGAGTGATGTCATGGCTAAAGGTTTGGTAACCATAAAGCTGCACTGTAAACTTTGCTGTGTGATGTTTAAAGGTAAAGACCCGTTCACACCAACAATTATAACTATAAAGATAATTAAAATGATAACTATGTTAGCGTCCATACCAGTGGACAATATTATGTTTATTCTAAGAGTATGATTGTCTGTCACTTACAATGTTCGAGCTCTTTAAAGAAGGATGGATTCTGATTGGCTGTCAATGTTTTTATCAGAAATCAGCTGGTAAAAATTGTTCTGAAAGTAATTCCAACGTTATCGTTATTGTGTGTTGTTCTCTGCGTGTTATCGTTATAGTTGAGGTGTGAAGTCTGCTATTCTTTTTTTTTTAGAATTATTTTTAGAACAATATTTTTATTGTTATCTTTATCTTTACAGATAATGTCTTTGGTGGGAACAGGCCTTAAATCTTTACTGCTTTCATTTTGTTGGAAAGAAGAATTCAGAAAGCCGATATAGAGCACAGTTTGACAGTACATGCAGATACAATTGGCAAAACAAACCAATAGGTCTGAAAACAATTTCATGCACTGACTGAACTGATTAATATTTTAGATCACATGAGATCAAATGAATGGTTTAATTTTTTTAATGGGATATTGATGGAAGATTTTATTATAAATTATTTATCTGTTCATATCTTTATTTAAAAAAATATATAAAATAAATGTGCCCTCAGAATCTTTAATCACAATAACAGCGACTTCTCTTCTCTGATGATGTGTTTACTGGCGTGAAGGCGGGGAAACCTTTCACTCACTTGAGATTGACCAATAGCAAACCACCACCATCTGATCAATTCCCCATGGACAAAATTCCCACCCCACATTTCTTCTTGTTCGAGAAGCAATTTCATTCGGATATACACTCACCTAAAGGATTATTAGGAACACACACTAGTACTGTGTTTGACCCCCTTTCGCCTTCAGAACTGCCTTAATTCTACGTGGCATTGATTCAACAAGGTGCTGAAAGCATTCTTTAGAAATGTTGGCCGATATTGATAGGAGCATCTTGCAGTTGATGGAGATTTGTGGGTTGCATATCCAGGACACAATGCTCCCATTCCACCACATCCCAAAGATGCTCTATTGGGTTGAGATCTGGGGACTGTGGGGCCATTTTAGTACCGTGAACTCATTGTAATGTTCAAGAAACCAATTTGAAATGATTCGAGCTTTGTGACATGGTACATTATCCAGCAGCATCAGAGGAATGAAGCAGCATCAGAGGATGGGTACATGGTGGTCATGAAGGGATGGACATGGTCAGAAACAATGCTCAGGCAGGTCGTGGCATTTAAACGATGCTCAATTGGCACTAAAGGGCCTAAAGTGTGCCAAGAAAACATCCCCCACACCATTACACCACCCCCACCAGCCTGCACAGTGGTAACAAGGCATGATGGATCCAAGGTCTCATTCTGTTTCTGCCAAATTTTGACTCTACCATCTGAATGAGAAATCGAGACTCATCAGACCAGGCAACATTTGTCCAGTCTTCAACTTAAATTTTGGTGAGCTTGTGCAAATTGTAGCCTCGTTTTCCTATTTGTAGTGGAGATGAGTGGTACCCGGTGGGGTCTTCTGCTGTTGCAGCCCATCCGCCTCAAGGTTGTGCATGTTGTGGCTTCACAAATGCTTTGCTGCAAACCTCAGTTATAACGAGAGGTTATTTCAGTCAAAGTTGCTCTTCTATCAGCTTTAATCAGTCGGCCCATGACCTCTGACCTCTATCATCAACAAGGCATTTTCACCCACAGGACTGCCGCATACTGGATGTTTTTCCCTTTTTACACCATTCTTTGCAAATCCTAGAAATGGTTGTGCGTAAAAATCCCAGTAAGTGAGCAGATTGTGAAATACTCAGACAGGCCCGTCTGGCACCAACAACCATGCCACGCTCAAAATTGCTTAAATCACCTTTCTTTCCCATTCTGACATTCAGTTTGGAGTTCAGGAGATTATCTTGACCTTGACATAAAACATTTTCAAAAAAACTACACTTTCTGGGGAAAATCAATAGACAAATGACAAATATTTTCAATATTTCAAAAGCAATGCATGCTTTTGATGCATGCATTGTTAAAAATGTGTTGTTTCTCTTTACTTCAAAACAAGAATTGAGCCATTTCCAATCTTTTTTTTAAACATGTATTTTGAGAAAAGTCCAGACGTAGAAGCTAAAATAGTATTAAAATGTTCAAGAGAAATGGTCACCATTTTCATCAGCCATGTTTAATTTGTGTTATAACAAACAATAGCATGTAAAGAGGATAGACATATACTGTAGATTTATGAAAATGTATTTCTGATTTGAAATGTTACTGAAATAAATAAAACTGTCATTGACATTCTGGTCTTTCAATTAACTCACTGTCTTCAAAAGGATTTGAACTTGTGTTTCTGCACATAACCGAGAGAACATTAATGTCAAAGTTAATTGATTGTACGGTATTCTGAGAATGACTTTTGTGAAAAGCACAATGTTTAGATGTGCAGAAATTTCTATTTCAAACAGTGGTATATTTTAGATGTAAATCAAAGCTCTATTCTTTCTTTCAGTGAATAAGCACAAGCCGTGGATCGAGACATCATACCACGGCGTCATCACAGAAAACACAAACGTGGTTCTGTTGGATCCTCCTTTAGTGGCTTTGGACAAAGATGCACCAGTTCCATATGCAGGTAGGAAAGCAAGAAATTAGAGCTTTATAGGCCACTGGGTTTGTAGTACAGGGCTGCACACAAATCTTTCCGGAGGCCTTCTCAGTTAATGAGTGTGTGTGTGTGTGTGTGTGTGTGTGTGTGTGTGTGTGTGTGTGTGTGTGTGTGTGTGTGTGTGTGTGTGTGTGTGTGTGTGTGTGTGTGTGTGTGTTTGTGTTCCATCTGTTCTTTCTGATTATTAGATGCGTTAAGCTTTTCCAGATCCCCACTGGTTGTCAGATCGCACCGTCAGTGTATCAGATACTCCGACCAAACTGAGGACACACACACACACACACACACACACACACACACACACACAGGGTTTCCATGTTTTATGGGGATTTTCCATAGACATAATAATTTTTAGACTACAAAAAACCTATATATTCTATCTCTTAAACCTAAACCTTCCAATTTCAGCAAACATTCTACACTTTTACATTTTCAAAAAATATAATTTAATATGATTAATATGATAATTCGATAAATGTACCCACAAGTTCAAAAGTTAATGTGAGGTTTACCAGGAACATAGACACACAGACACACACACACACACACACACACACACACACAAACGCACGCACGTACGCACACGCACAGTGGTCAGTCTTGCCTCTGATCTTCTGATCCTGGTCTGTCTGTCAGTCTGTCTATCTATCTAGTCATCCATCCATCCATCTGTCTAACTATGCAATTCTGCACACTGTTTTCTCCCTCCGTTCAACTGAAAAGGCATCTCATTTCAGTTCTCCCTGCAGTTTCATACTAGAATCAATATAAACTATGAATTCTAAAGCATCACAAAGCATTTTAATAAGATTCAGATTGAATTAATTTTAAAATAACAATTAGCATAGCTCAAAAGGGAGTCTTTCTTTTTACTCTGCCTTAAGCTCTTATTCTTTCTTTTTTCCTTCTCTGATTATTTAATGCCACTGGCGCATTTCATTTTCTCTCCATAAAATACTATCAGATTTAACAGGCTCTTCACTTTCTTATTCCTTCTAAATAAATGAGTTCTTTGGGGAGTGTTAGCACAGGTTTTACTGGCAGAATTCTAGTCAGACAGATGCTGGAAAAAGAGACTGAACCCTTTAGAAAGACACTGAGATGCCTGGTACCTAACACACACACACTCACACACACACACACACTCACACACACACACACACACACACACACACACACACACACACACACACACACACACACACACACACACACACACACACACACATTGTGTTTTCATGTTTTATGGGGACTTTTCATAGGCACAATATTTTTTGTACTGTACAAACTTTATATTCTATCGCCCTGCACTAAACTTACCCAATCACAGAAAACTTTCTGCATTTTTACATTTTCAAAAGATAACACTTAGTATGCTATAAGCTGTTTTCCTCATGGAGACCAAAAAATTGTCCCCTCGAGGTAAAAAAGGACTAATATTACTATCTTTGTGGGCACAGTTCCTCCCCATAACATAGGGTTTAACAGGACCACACATATGCACACATTTCTTGAATTTCTGGCAAGATATAAGCACCTTTTCCCTTAAAATTGTATCAAAATGCAACCATGAACTTTACAAAGAAAGTTCAAATAAAGAACAAATAATCTATACATTAAATATCACTTGGAGCACTTCAACATTATAGAAAATAACAGGTGCAAAATATCACTCAACACTGCTTTGACCTATATAATCTGCGCATAGGATTTTGTAGAAATACGACCCGCACAGCCTGACTGGAATGTTAAAAAATACATGTACCATTGATTTTAATGACGCAAAGATCAATCTTACCTCTTACCCCCCTTTTCACTGTGTTTCTGTGAAAGCATAATGAGTGCTCTTTGCCTGGGTAAAATTATCTTGTATTATGTTTTCAGAACATTGCCAGAGTCCATAATAATAATAATAATAATAATAAATCCATATTTATCCATCTTTGCATCCCTGAAGGCAGAGCATAAGTGATATTGAAGCTCTGACGCTTGTTTATGTTGTCTTAAAATGCCTGTCTTGTTGGCATCGGCTCCTTTCATGTGATTTACTGCCACATGTGACCTTTTCTCAAACATCCCTGACTGTATTCTGACAAGGAAATTAATTAACTAGTGTACACAACACAATTTCTTGAGGAAGACAGAAAGGGGAGGGAGAAAAAGGAGATAACAGAAAGGTTCAAGGTTATATTCTAATAAAAGTAAAGACGAAGAGTTTAATAACGCTCCGATACAGCAAAATAATTGTTGTTACAGGTTGAAAAAAGAAAGACATATTTTTAGAGATATATTTACACAATATATTTTTGATTATCACATTACATTTTATACATAATTTATATTATATAATTCATTCATGGCAATGTTCATCATGTACATTTATAATATTTATTAATAAATCCCATTTAATGTATTGCTATGAATTGTATAACTTTATATTCATAACCTATAAATATTTATAAGTAATTTGATATACTTCAAATATGTTTACATTATTTCTAGTAATAGTGATAATAATAAAATTTCATTTTTTTTTGGATGGATATAGATGGATGGATGGATGGATGGATGGATGGATGGATGGATGGATGGATGGATGGATGGATGGATGGATTGATGGATATAGATGGATGGATGGATAGATAGATGGAACATCAGTTAGATATAAGATAGATGGATGGATGGATGGATGGATGGATGGATGGATAGATGGATAGATGGATAGATGGATAGATAGACAGTTAATCAATAACCGCTTGAAGTTTAAAGTTGTACATTTACAGCATTTTTAACTAAACAAAGAAAATATTATCCATGCATGCAAAAGTACGTTTTTTGTTGACACTTAACATTTCTTCAATATGATGTTACAGGTAATGTACCTATAAAATGTAATTAAATGTAAAGTTTGATTAATGGTTCTCCAGCACTCACAGATGAAGTGTAATTAATTAAGAGGGTGTAATTTATGCTGAAACAAGAGTGAGTTTGTTAAGAGGGTAATTGCTTGCAGGTTACAAAACAACATTGTGAATAATTGATGGCTGTAATGCTCCAGTGATCTGAACAGAGCGTTGTAACGGAGTAGCGATATATACAGAGCTGTGTGGATGAAAATAGCCAGAGGTTCTTAAAGTCAAAGGTTGCAGTGAATGCTATATGAAATTCAAAATTCATCATGCAGTTGCTAAGCAATGCTTTGATATGTGTTCGTCTTAAACACTTTGAAGAACTTTATCTCAAAGCACATGAGTAAAAGCTAACAGATAATTGTGATAGTATAGAAAATATATAAAGCAAAGGTACAGTCTGTTAAGGTTATAATGGAGGATAAATCCAGTTTCGTTCTGACTAGATACCATGCGACCACTTTAAAAGAGTTTGAATTAACTTTTTAAACCCTTTCCTTGCTGGCTTTGCCAGTCACCGCGAGCAGTTTTATAATTTTTACAGAATATTTTGTTGTATGAATATCTGGACATACAATATATCAAAAGAAGGTAGGCAGCCTAAAAAAAACAAAAAAATCAAGCTTTTTATTTTAGTTACATGCATTCTGTTTTTAAGTTTAATTTAAAAAAGCAATATTTTGAGCAAAAAGCTGAGAAAAACCCTTTTTGTTAAAGACTATGTCTGGATTATATTCAGAATGATTCAAATTTACAGAGTTGCTTGACTATCAACACCCCAAAGCCGTTATTTTACATATGCATATAATCACATATGCTATCGTTTGTTTCTGCTTCTTTTTCGCTATTATGTACTCAAGAAGATGTGTAATTGCTCCCTCTGAAACATAAGCAAATGGGAGGTGAGGTTTCACCTCAGGGATGTGCTGTCTCATAAATTGTATCAATGGCAAGCAAATGTGAGTAGAAAAATGCCATTGCTGATTATAAATAGACTTTGCTGGTGGGAGGACACAATGGGGGCTTTCATGACAAGCAAGGAAAAACATTGTCATAACCCTTACTGAACGATGTTTTATTAACAAAGTTCGGGAGGAGCACGTTCAAATGATTAACACAATCAACACGTCATCAGCAATTACTCCTCATCCTATCAGCGGGAGAGGAAGTACGTATATATAGACATGTTTGACTCACCCACAGCTCTTCGACATTTTTCGGCATCTCGACAGTTTACGGCATTGCGGCTCCGCCTTCTGGTCGCTATACACCCGAAATCGAGCTCCACTCGTCAGATGGATTCTCCACGAAAATCTCCGGACCCAGTAGCGATCCCCATCCGCTCAACACTATGCTAACTATATTATATCACCCTCAGCAATACATCACGGGTGCCAGACCAAACAATCGGGTCCTAAGCAACAACAAGCAACGCACAGTAAGACTTGAGGCCTGCTCTCGCCACCAAGCAAACATCCGTATCCAGCAGCTCTACATCGGCTTTAATCGCTCCTGCCATTGAGAAAGGACGATAAAGCTGGTCGAGCTACACGCTCGACTCTCAGGCAATGCCGCTTTCTTCCTGCTAGCCAGGCCGCCGCCGCTGCCGCGAGCCTCAGCAGACCGCGCCGCAGCTTCAGCTCACACTCTCTCTGTCCGTCAGCTCACACAAACAAGAGCAGCTGTAATCCTTCCCGGCGCTTTATTTCTGCATCGCTAAATCACGAGCAGTTGTGCCTCTCAATACTACTGTTCCGGGGAACCCACGCCTGAGATGTGATTGTTCTAAAGTAGCGCGCTGCTTCCTCGCAACTCAAGCAGTAGCGCGCACCGAAGCCAGACCGCGCACAGTACAGTCCGATCGCACGCGCCGCTTCATATCGCGCTCATTACAGTCGATTGCGCGCTCAGCCGCCCACACAAGAATCAAGTACTTATTGCCAACGCTGCCTTGTTGTTTCAACTTAATCGGCTATTAAGTGGACTCGCCGGAAAGAAACCATACGCACTTCCTATTTTCAAAGTAATTCTTTGCCTTCACTGTTTCAATCCTTTAAGTCCATGATAAGCTTTATAAGTCGATAGACGTCCGTAACCAAAATAATTCAAGAGATTGAAACACTGAACAGCAACAAGCTTCGAGCGCTTTCTCTGGCTCAGCGCCAGCCAATGTGTTCAAATCTAGCAGGCGATCATGTGATTCCCCGCCTTGCGCCACATTGTCCAAGAGCAGGGGCAGCCAACCCGCACGCGGCTCTTTGACTGCTTTCGCGGCTCTCATCCGGCCCGCTGAGACCTTTTTGTCTACATAAACATAAATTTACATGTATCCTGCCAAGATCAGCCGCCGCTCACGTGGACATGATGTTTTCCGAATTCAAATAGAGGCGCGCAGAAGCGCGTTCCCTTTCGAGAGTAGGAACGAGTTGTTTAATGAAATGCATTCGGGAACTCCTCCCCTTCACGTCATTTCTGAAACTTCACGGATAACAGCAGTGGACAACTGGCCAATCGTAGCGCGATGCAGATCTGGCTGCCAGACGGTATAAATATCTTAAATAGCATTGCCTTCATACTTCTCTAAACGAAATATGATAAAATTACAGAGGTTACGATAGTAACCGGAGACGTTTCCAACCGATCACTACATTACCAAGCCGCTGCTTACTTTTATACTTCCTGTCACCGTCAATGAGATGATATACCGTTTTTCCCGCATATATAATCCACAGACGCATTGTCTCTGCATGCTTGCATAGCTCGTGGGTCGCCATATGTTAAAAGTATTAAAGAATTTATTTATAAACATATTAAATGTGTGATATATGTGCGAGACCTTGCTAATGTCAAAAACCCCATCAACAAATGCGAATTTTACAGTCTTTCATGCGGCTCCGCAGCCACGAGCTTATTTCGAGGCTCATTATGCTGAGCAGGTTGGCCACCCCTGCCCAAGATTGAGATGTACCAGTTTCACGATAAACTCTTCCTCCCAAGTTCCTTCATTGTATCCCACTGTCGAAAGGAGCTCTTGCACTCAACAAACACTGCAACCGAGCCTCCAACAACACCACGCGGTCGCCAGCTCTTCCGCTCCGTTGTCGCACCCTATGACGCCGAGGCTCGCCTTCACCTCCACCATCAAGACATCCACCTTCTTGCCCAACTTCCTACGACACCTCAGCACTCGTATCAATACTCTGTCGCCAACAACAGTCGAACGCAAATCCCAACTGAACTTAAGGCTGCTGCCATCAGAGGTGGACCTATTCCCAACCAGTACATCAATATTCAGAGTTGATATTTATCGACGCTAAATGTTCATTCTTCAAGCTTTCGCTTCAAACCACTCCCTCGGAGGATTACATGTGGAGTGGAAAAGTTCATGACTTTCCACTCCACACGTGGTCTGCTCCACATGGTCTCTACCGTAGTGATGCACCTCCTCACTCCCGCATGAGCTCAGTTCAAATAGAAATGATTCCACCGCTGCCCCCATTGCCGCAGCAATGATGTTCCCCCACACTCCCGCAGGAGTCAGCCAAGGGGGAATTTTCCCACTGCCGCAGCAGTGAAGCCATGTTCACACTGGCTTGGTTACCTCAGATGCTCATAACCCACCATCACATCCACTCAGCCTACTTTCATTCAGAAACTCGCAGGCTAAACTCCCATCCGTCCCACTCTCTATAGACGATTCCACCCCATTACAAGTTCCGGTTCCAAACTTCTTAAAGCTACGCTACCCCAAACCGGATTCCCAACAGACCATTCATCCAGCCATTCATTTCGCACAGGTGCAGCAACCACGGCGGTGCAAGGCCTTTTCCCAACAGTAATACAAGCATTGCGCCGCCGGTCTCCAGAAGCTTTCAAGAGCCACATCAGACCAAACAGATCGCACATTCAAACAAGGTCTTCCGTTAAGCATCAGCTCCTCCCCACTTACAACTTCATGGCCATTGCTTCCATTGCCGCAGCACTGACACTCCCGCAGGAGCAAGCTATCTCTAACTACCACTGCCGCAGCAGTGACGCTCCCGCAGGAGCAAGCTATCTCTAACTTCCACTGCCGCAGCAGTGACGCTCCCGCAGGAGCAAGCTATCTCTAACTTCCACTGCCGCAGCAGTGACGCTCCCCCAGGAGCCAGCTTCTAATTGCATCTGATATAAATTCAACTGTCAATTTATAATTGAAAGGTTTTACTCATGCTTTTACAAACCATACTGATTTTGTTATTTCTTGAGTGTATTTAGACGTCTGTAACCAAAGTAATTTCAAGACTCCCTTTAAGTCTATGATAAGCTTTATAAGTCCATGATATTTGGATGAACCCCTGCTCAGGGTTTATTCAAAGCCAATAAGTTTGTGAACTTTCATAAACTTTGACATTCCGATCTCCAACAGGTAAGTTTGTTTTGAAATTAAATATGCAACATGCATCTGATATAAATTCAACTGTCAATTTATAATTGAAAGGTTTTACTTATGCTTTTACAAACCATACTGATTTTGTGATTTCTTGAGTGTATTTAGACGTCTGTAACCAGAGTGATTTCAAGACCCCTGAAATTGAAACTGAAAACTGAAACTGAAACACTGCACAGAACTCCCTCTGCCGCAGCAGTATCGCTCCCGCAAGAGCAAGCTCTCTCTAACTTCCACTGCCGCAGCAGTGACGCTCCCGCAGGAGCTAGCTCTCTCCAACTTCCACCGCCGCAGCAGTGACGCTCCCCCAGGAGCCAGCTTCTAATTGCATCTGATAGAAATTCAACTGTCAATTTATAATTGAAAGGTTTTACTTATGCTTTTTACAAACCATACTGATTTTGTTATTTCTTGAGTGTATTTAGACGTCTGTAACCAAAGTAATTTCAAGACTCCCTTTAAGTCTATGATATGCTTTATAAGTCTATGATATTTGGATGAACCCCTGCTCAGGGCTTATTCAAAGCCAATAAGGTTGTGATCTTTCATAAACTTTGATATTCCGATCTCCAACAGGTAAGTTTGTTTCGACAGGTAAGTTCGTTTTGAAATTAAATATGCAACATGCATCTGTCATAAATTCAACTGTCAATTTATAATTGAAAGGTTTTACTCATGCTTTTTACAAACCATATCGATTTTGTTATTTCTTGAGTGTATTTAGACGTCTGTAACCAAAAGACTACAACACTGAACAGAACCCCCAATGCCGCAGCAGTGACGCTCCCGCAGGAGCAAGCTCTCTCTATCTTCCAGCTCTCTCTAACTTTCACTGCCGCAGCAGTGACGCTCCCGCAGGAGCAAGCTCTCTCTATCTTCCAGCTCTCTTTAACTTCCACTGCCGCAGCAGTGACGCTCCCGCAGGAGCAAGCTCTCTCTATCTTCCAGCTCTCTCTAACTTCCACTGCCGCAGCAGTGACGCTCCCGCAGGAGCAAGCTCTCTCTATCTTCCAGCTCTCTCTAACTGCCACTGCCGCAGCAGTGACGCTCCCGCAGGAGCAAGCTCTCTCTATCTTCCAGCTCTCTCTAACTTCCACTGCCGCAGCAGTGACGCTCCCGCAGGAGCAAGCTCTCTCTATCTTCCAGCTCTCTCTAACTTCCACTGCCGCAGCAGTGACGCTCCCGCAGGAGCAAGCTATCTCTATCTTCCAGCTCTCTCTAACTTCCACTGCCGCAGCAGTGACGCTCCCGCAGGAGCAAGCTCTCTCTATCTTCCAGCTCTCTCTAACTTCCACTGCCGCAGCAGTGACGCTCCCGCAGGAGCAAGCTATCTCTATCTTCCAGCTCTCTCTAACTGCCACTGCCGCAGCAGTGAAGCTCCCGCAGGAGCAAGCTATCTCTATCTTCCAGCTCTCTCTAACTTCCACTGCCGCAGCAGTGACGCTCCCGCAGGAGCAAGCTCTCTCTATCTTCCAGCTCTCTCTAACTCCACTGCCGCAGCAGTGACGCTCCCGCAGGAGCAAGCTATCTCTATCTTCCAGTTCTCTCTAACTGCCACTGCCGCAGCAGTGAAGCTCCCGCAGGAGCAAGCTATCTCTATCTTCCAGCTCTCTCTAACTTCCACTGCCGCAGCAGCGACGCTCCCGCAGGAGCAAGCTCTCTCTATCTTCCAGCTCTCTCTAACTTCCACTGCCGCAGCAGTGACGCTCCCGCAGGAGCAAGCTATCTCTATCTTCCAGCTCTCTCTAACTTCCACTGCCGCAGCAGTGACGCTCCCGCAGGAGCAAGCTATCTCTATCTTCCAGCTCTCTCTAACTGCCACTGCCGCAGCAGTGAAGCTCCCGCAGGAGCAAGCTATCTCTATCTTCCAGCTCTCTCTAACTTCCACTGCCGCAGCAGGGAAGCTCCCGCAGGAGCAAGCTATCTCTATCTTCCAGCTCTCTCTAACTGCCACTGCCGTAGCAGTGAAGCTCCCGCAGGAGCAAGCTCTCTCTATCTTCCAGCTCTCTCTAACTGCCACTGCCGCAGCAGTGACGCTCCCGCAGGAGCAAGCTATCTCTATCTTCCAGCTCTCTCTAACTTCCACTGCCGCAGCAGTGACGCTCCCGCAGGAGCAAGCTCTCTCTATCTTCCAGCTCTCTCTAACTGCCACTGCCGCAGCAGTGAAGCTCCCGCAGGAGCAAGCTCTCTCTATCTTCCAGCTCTCTCTAACTGCCACTGCCGCAGCAGTGACGCTCCCGCAGGAGCAAGCTTCTAAATTCCACTGCCGCAGCAGTGACGCTCCCGCAGGAGCAAGCTTCTAAATTCATTCATCTGCCCTCCCGAACTCACATTTTTCCCCCCCTCAGCCATAACTTCGCAATTCTTTGGGGGGTCATCAAAATCTTTAGCGGCTGTCCGACTAGATTGCAATTTTTGGGGGAGTGCTCCAGGTTCGGGCTGAATACCGAGCTCGGAGCCCTCTCCTCGGACAGCACGCCAAATATGCTTACCATTTATTGCTCCTGAATCATTCGTAAGTGTGAACTCGTGAAATGATGTTTTATTAACAAAGTTCGGGAGGAGCACGTTCAAATGATTAACACAATCAACACGTCATCAGCAATTACTCCTCATCCTATCAGCGGGAGAGGAAGTACGTATATATAGACATGTTTGACTCACCCACAGCTCTTCGACATTTTTCGGCATCCCTCCACCACCCCAACTCCTCACACTTAATTGTTCCTATCAAAAGTCAGGATACGGGGGGAGTGCTCCAGGTTCGGGCTGAATACCGAGCTCGGAGCCCTCTCCTCGGACAGCACGCCAAATATGCTTACCATTTATTGCTCCTGAATCATTCGTAAGTGTGAACTCGTGAATGACTCATTGTCATAAGTACGGGTAATAAGTGATAGAACTGAAAGAAAGAGTGAGTGACTGAGGGAAGGACAGAAAGCGTGCTCATTGTGTCAAAGCTCACTTCAGTAATGACAGCATTCAGTAATGCATGTGAGGTGAAGGGTTAATCCGAGTGCAGACTCCCACAAGGCTTATAAGACACTCCATCTCTAAAAAGGACAGTAACCGAGAGTATAATTTATGGCTGCTGTGTGAGTCTTCAGACTAGAGCTGGCTGTAAACATTGATTAAACACATGGCAGTAAATGAGAGACAGTAAAGTATAGCTGTGTCTGAATAGTGCCGCCTGCATGAGCAGTGTTCAATGACTGCGTAACATCATACATTCATCCAGCATTCAGTTTTTATTGGCATAGAAGTGCCTTTTGTTGTATGCTACAATCCTCTGAATGCAATTCAGCAGAAGGGAGAAAGAATAAAAGCATCTTAAAGGGCTCATGACGTGAGAAATCAAATTTGCCTCGATATTTTTGATATACAGGAGGTGTTTGTACCATTAAAACATCCTGCAAGTTTTACACAACACTCAACTCAATTCAATTTGAATAAATCACTATTTCTGTTAAACTTTAAACAAGTTCAGGCATTTGCACCCCATTTGCAAATCCCATGTGCTGTTTTTCCACAACTCTAAATACATTCACACTCATTAAAACACACCGCACTGATGCACTTGTGTTGCACTTGTGTTGCAAAACTATAAACACAAGTAAATCATAGTTGTCATCATTTACACACATTTAATCAGACCAAATGCACAAAATAAGCAAGTTCAGAGTGTACAGCTGCACTGAATCTAGATGCGAACAATAGATGGAAACATTCTGAGGAGAGGAGGAACAATAGGTGTAAGAGGTGGTGGGCGAGGAGGAAGAGGACAATGAAGAGCGATGTGTGGACAGTGTTGTCAAGAAGGTTTTTAAGAGGGTTTTTTTTTTACCTTTTTGGCTGTTGCAATTGGATTACTGCATTCAGTCACTCAACAGCTGACATTTGCCCACTCTGGATGTGAGTTTTGCATCAAAAGCTAACAGAGCTCATTATAATCACTGATGCTGTCTACACTGGATACAGGACACAGATGCACGTTCAGTTTCTGACATACTCCACACGCTTGAGTCTGGAAGAGGAAGAGTGAAAGAACAATCAATTTGATGCAACCAGTTTAAACAGCTTGTTTGTTCAGAAGGTTCCCGGCATCAGAAACAAGCAAATACAAGCGAATTGCCACTAACTCGTGTGAAATAGCATGTGTGCATTGATATCATTAGCCACTCATAACATTGGTAATTTACTGACAAGCCTTAAAGGAGCTGCTGATTAAAAACAGATCATTTCAGACCAAGGACAAGAATGAAGCTTGAAAATGAGTCTTTTTCCACATATATTTGCTCATTTCCAGTTACCATACCCCCTTGTTTAGTCCTTGTTTGCTTGATTTTGTTCCTAATGAGCTCTACTCCCTTTATATTGTGCTTCCTTGCTTCATGTCTTTGTTGGATGTGCGTTTGTCTCAGACTAGCTTTGTGTAGCATTGTGTGTGGTCTGCCTGAAGCTTCTTGTATCCTTGCACTTTTTGCTTCAAGGGTTTTCTTAGTCTAACTTATCTTTATTATTTAGCCTTCTTTAGTTGTCTTGTTTTTCCTGAACTATTCTAGTCTATGTTTGATTTTGTATCTCAGATTTGCAGACTTAGTTTCTGTTACTTTAGTTCACTCTTTGATTCTTTTACCCTGAGTTTACACTCCAGGGGTCTCATTTATAAACTGTGCGTAGGATCCCTACTAAAAGTTTACGTACGCTTAAAAGTCAAAAATGGCATACACCAAAAAATGAATCTGTGTCGCCAATTCCCTCTGTCTCCAGAATGTGCGAATACACAGCTCAAAGTTTGCTTTAAGTTCTGCACATTCTCCTATCAAGTTTGTTTTTTATTAATCACAACCTTTGCGTGGAAACTGGCGTACGTACGTTTCCAGCCCCGTTTTGTGCGTACGCACACTTTATAAATGAGACCCCAGGTGTCTTTCTCCTGTTGTGACTTGTTTTACTCTAGATATTTTTTTTATCATAGTGTTTTATTTTGTATAGGTTGAGTTTTCAGTCACATACTCCAGTGTTTTCCCTGCCTTGTATGGCTTATTGAATGTTTTAGTAGTTTTGTTCTTGTGTCTTGCTTCTCCCCTGATATATTGTGTGCTTGAGTCCATTGTCTACTGGTTTCCAGGCTGCTCAAGTCTACTGTTACACATTTTTACTCACCTTATTGTTAATAAATCACCATTCGCTGCTCATATCTGCACTTGGGACCTGTTACTTCTAGTGATACCTGACACATACCTGAACATATACAAATAAAACAATTATCGAAATAAGGATTTTCTACTGTGCTGACAAAGACAGTAAAAATAGTAATATTATGAAATATTTGTACAATTTAAAATAATACTGTTCTATTTGAAAAAGTTATTATTTCCTGTGATCAAAATTTCCAGAATTGTTACTCCAGTCTTCAGTGTTACATGATCCTTCAGAAATCATTCTAATAATAATAATACCGTTTGAGGCTCAGGAAACATTTTCTTACCATCAATGCTGAAAACCCTTTTCTCAAGACTCTTTGAATAGAAAGTTCGATAGAACAGCATTTATTTGTTGATCAGTTTAACCTTGCTGAATAAAAGCATTAATTTCTTTCAGGAAAAAAAAAAATCATACTAACACCAAACTTTCCGGATGGAAATGCATTAGGAGAAAAAGTGAGAGAAGAAACAGATTGTAAGACTGGATAGAAGAGATACGAGTTAGAATTCTTTTGTTCAAGGGTTCTCTCTCTCTCTCCCTCTCTCTCTTTGAGCCTTGTGTTCAGCTGACAGCTTATTGGAAATACTGGAGAGTATGTCAATCACACACATGCGTGTGTGTGTGGGTGCGTGTATGTGTGTGTGTGTGTCCTTTTAGGTCTCCAGCCTTCAATACTTGTGGTCCATACTGATTTTTCATTTCTCTATATAACCAATGCTGTCAAGTTCATCTCTATGTCCATATTTATGTGTATAATCAGAGCATATTTAACCCTGGCGGAGCATGAATATATATATATATATCACAGATATGGAATATTGAAGGGTCTGTGTACATCCAAACTATACACCAGCTGAATCCCCAATAGGGTTGTGTGTGAACTATACGGCTCTCTGAACAACTTCATACATATCTCTCATATCCCCCCACGCTCCCTTTCTTCTCTCATAATAAAATAGTTCAATTTGAAAACTGAAATCAATATTTCATTATTTCAATATTTCATTTCCGTTATTTATTTATTTGGCAAGATAATGTCCAGTTTCCTATTTTTATTACAAAATAAACCCCTTCAGCATGAGGCTGGTCAAGTCACCCTACCTGGGTTTATTTTGCAATTATTTGCAATAAATGGCTCGTACTTAACATTCGTCTCAGGTGATCCGATCACGAGCGGTCAACCGAGACAGACCGCTGTTTATGGCTAGTATTAATGCATCTCAAATGCATCTCCTCTGACAGCTTCTGATTGGACGTTTTGAAAACATCCCCCACTTACATTTACATTTTTGAATTTAGCACGCTTTTATCCAAAGCAACTCACAATAGAGTCACGCAATTTGTCACAGCGGGGGGCATCCACACATGCATTAAACCATCAAGCTGGAACAAAACAGAATTAAATAAAAATCACATTTAGAAAAACATGTAGACCAATTAAAAAAAATAGTGCAGGCTAAAAAGAGTACGCCCCCTTACTACATCAGTGTCACTGCATTTTGATCAAAATGAAGCTGAAATAACAAATAAAACCCCACACATAAAATAATAATAATATGCATAAATACACTTATTCATTTTTAGTCTTTTAAAGTCGCATATGCACAAAGCTATCCAGTGAAAGATTTTGAAATATTATTCAACAAAAGGATTGCTGCTTTTTGCTTCATCTCACTCCCTCTTTCTCTCTCTCTCTGTTGTTTTGTATATGTGGTGAATGTGGATTATTCTTAAGATGAAAGAGAGGAGAGATGGAGAATACTCTTATCTGTGCTGGACAGCAGCGCTGTTTTACACAACACACACATGCATTTTTTAAAATACCCACTGCCACACACACAATCACATGAATAGCTACATTTCACAAAAAGTGAGCGTGTAAAACTCACCAGCACAATTATATGGTGTTGTGGGTAGCTGTGAACATCTTGCTGTCCACTTGCAATGGTCTTTCAAGGGTTGCTAGGTGGGTTATGATGTCAGCTTATTATAAGTAGACTTGTTTACTTCTGTTGAATGCTGCTCTATTTGACAAAAATACAGTAACAACAGTGAAATATTATCACAATTTAAAAGAACTGTTTTCTATTTATTCCTGTGATCAAAGCTGAATTTTCAGCATCATTATTTCAGTCTTCAGTGTCACATGAGCCTTCATAAATCATCATAATATTATGGTTTGCTGCTCAGTTATCAATTATTGGTGATCATAATAATAGAAATTTCAAAGAACAGCATTCGTTTGAAATCTTTGTAACATAAAAAATGATTTACTGTTAATTGTCACCTTTGATCAATTAAATCCATCCTTGCTGTTGTCAAAGCCATTTATCTAACCAAGGCGTGTTCCAAATTTGAAGTTGATATCACAAAAATTTAAGCTGAAAGACAAAGTTAAGGGGTTAAAATATGATTTTTTTTCCTGTACATACTTCAAACTTTGCAATAATATTTCACAATACAGTAATACCTCGAGATACGAGGATAATCCGTTCCAGGGCGGAGCTCGTAACTCGAATTGCTCGTATCTAGAATCATGTTTTCCCATAAGAAATAATGGAAAACAAATTAATCTGTTCCAGATCTGTAGCAATGGAAAAAATGTTTTTTTCAATTATAGTACATGTATACAGTATAAGGATTTGTGTGATATCAAATCAAATGTGTTTAATTATACGTTTTTACAAACAGTAACTTTTAACGAAATAACAATCAAAGGAGATTTGTTTCTGTCTCACATTCAAAATGAGCAAGGAACGTTTTGTCAAAAAACGCCGAAGCATGACCAGTAGACAATTTATCAGGGTGTTTCTTTTCAATGAAATCAGAAACCTTCTGCCACATAGCCAATACTTCCTTAATTTCAGTTGTATAAATGGTTCACCCTCCTCCTCCTCCTCACCACTGCTGAGCTCTTGCAACGCCTGCGTATGTTCATCATCTGCAGCTCGGTCCACAGCTCCTCCTGATATTCCTGCTGCTAGATCACTCATGCGGCACCGCTCTCATATTTATCCCCAATTTCATGCTTAATTTCCATGGTCATCATCATGCGTTTCTTCTTCTCACTACCATCCTTACCACTCACTTTCTTAGAACTCATCGATATTATAAAGAATAATGCAAAAAATAGTGAGAAAATCAGCTACTCGCGGGCGATGCCTACAGAAGTCAACGAATACATGAACGTGCGTCGGCATCTGCGTCAGTATGCATGCTTGTATCTCAAATATTTACTTGTATCTAGATGCAAAAATCTGCCCGAAGGCTTGCTCGTATCTTTGAATACTCGTATGTAGAGATGCTCGTATCTCGAGGTATTACTGGATTACTGTTTTTACAGTATTTTGGATCAATTAAATGCAGCCTCTGTGAGCAGAAGAGACTAAACCAGCTCAAAACAAAATATGGGTGATGGGTCGTTCATGGGTTAACATATTTTGATCCCTCAATGATCCCTGGAAAGTTCCTGCCAGAGAAATGTTAAATAACACCGATGTAGAAACAACTAACCCTGGTTGTTTCCTGTATAGCTCTAACAGTAGAGCATGGTGTTTGCAACGCTAAGATCACAGGTCAAATTTCCAGGGAAAGAAAGAATGTTAATGTATTCCTTGAATGCAATGTCAGTTGCTTTGGATGAAAGCGTCTGCCAAATGCAGAAACGTAAAATGCAATAAAGATGTTTATCCAGGAACATGTTGTGCTTTGGGAGAGCTTACTTGAAAATCATTAAAAAGCGAATGTCTATTTATACCGACATTTTAATGGAGAAAAAACAATAAAAAGCAGCAAAAGTTAAGAATGTGCCCCCTTTAGATCTTCTCTTAAGCGTCAAGCTTTTGTGGGATTAAAAAGAGCAATAATCCAGAGATTACAGACAGAAAGGCTGATAGAAATGAAAGTCTAATCTGTCTTCTCTCTCTCTCTCTTTGTAGGGGAAATCTGTGGCTTTCACGTGCAGGGTCTCAGCGCTCCGTTCGAGGCCGTGGTTCTGAACGGCACGTCAGGAGAGGGGCAGCTGCGGGCGCGCGGACCCATCGACTGCGAGCGGCAGAGAGAGTTCT
This sequence comes from Rhodeus uyekii, assembly GCA_037043235.1. NCBI lineage: Eukaryota > Metazoa > Chordata > Actinopteri > Cypriniformes > Acheilognathidae > Rhodeus > Rhodeus uyekii. Next base: position 946,685 of record JAWRVZ010000149.1, read on the forward strand.
CCTTCATCATTCAAGCACATGACTGTGGCACGGGACCGCAGGGCCACGGACAGAAGAGATCACACAAGTCAGTGTGTGTTTAAATAAATGCATGTTCTTCACTTCAGTGTGATTCATATTTAAGAGAGGACGGTTGTCAAGTGGAAGGAACACGGCGAACTAATTCTCAAATGATTCATCGGTCCTTGACTCACCTCTCTCTGTTACTCACAGTTTCTTCTTTTGAAGGTTTTTATTTTCATACTTTTGGAGGTTTCCTGTACCTGCTAATGGGTGCTTGAAATTTAAAAATATGCACTGCAATTGAAAGGTCTGGGGAAAGTAAGATTTGGGGGATTTTTGGAAAGAAATTAATACTTTTTATTCATAATGGATACATTAAATTGATCAAAAGTGACATTAAAGTTGGTTATGTTATTAAAGCTTTCTACTTCAGATAAACTTTCTATTTATCAAAGAATCCTGTAAAATCGTACACAACTTATTTCAACATTGATAATAATCAGAAATGATTCTTGAGCATTAAATAATCATATCAGAATGATTTGTGAAACTGAAGACTGGAGTGATGCTAAAAATTCAATTTTACTATCATTTTATTATCATTTGAACATAAATATAGCCTTGGTGAGCAAAATAGATTTTTTTTTTTTTATCCTACTCTTCCCAAGCTTTTGAACGGTAGTGCATATTTACACACAACCGTTCAAAAGTTTAGGGTCATTAATTGATGTTAATGAAAGAAGTCTCTTACGCTCACCTATGCCACAATTATATGATCAAGTGAACCCAATACAGGTGATTCTTACATCACAAACTACCTTGTAACCAACCAATCACGTCAATGTGTGGGCGGGGCTTTAGCATATCATTAGCTATACCTGCTCTGAATCTCAAGAAAAGCCAGGTTATCCAGGTATATTTTTCTTTTCATGTGAAAAATCTGGTACATTTAGCAATATAGTGGAAACATTGACTATAAATATGAAAATATTGGTTCAAAGTGTTTCTAATGATATTTATTATTGTCTCTGACTCAACACGAACATGGTTTGTGTAACATTAGCAAAACATTATTAGCTATTTGATAACGTCGTCAACCAAAAGTCTTATCATACTAATTTACATTATTAAAGTCGGTCTTTTAGTTTTGAGGGAGTGTATGCGTGGCTCTTTTGAATATTCATGAATCCACACATACTAAATAAAGCAAGGGTGCAGAATTAGTCATTTTTAGGCAGTTTTCAGGATTTGTTTTTGTTTAAATGTCATTTTGTTGATCAAAGATGAGTTTTAAGAGAGAAAATGATTCACTACAGGGGAGCTTTAAATCTCAAGATTTTTTAATTAGTGATAAATTAGTACAAAACACATGCATTGAGCTGTACTAGATATTAATACATCAAATCACTTTCACTGAACATGGATTGGATCCATTTAGCATTCAACAGGCCTACACTGTATAAAAATGTCAAAATGAGATACAAAACACAAATTAGTCAACATGACAACCTTCAGAGCTTATTTTTGCTATTAAATACTTCATATGAACAATATTAACTCATATTTGACTTATTATTGAACATTGCATATTTTTATAATAAGCTCATTAACAAATATTTCCAGTGCTGTTGTTTTATATAACAAGTATTTTGCTATTTTAGAAAAAGATTGACTGCTTTTCCCCCATTAAAAGACATTATAGAACTTCCTTCACGCAGGCAATTAATAAGCTGTTGGTTTGTTATATCTGCCTTTTTTATGCTATAGCAATATGGAGATGGTTGTAAAAGTTTTTTTTTTGTTTTTTTTTAAATCAGCAAATAAATATCAGTGGCAGATACATCAGTGCATCTATACTGTACTGCATATAATTTTTGCACAGGATACTAAACTGCCACTCAAAAATCTAGTTTTTTTTATAGGTGACTGACCTTGAGGCATTAAAAGCTTTTAAAAGCTCATGCCAGCGAACGCAATGCCCCTGTTTACCTGCAGTCCTGAAAGCTGAAAACAAACACTGAGATGTTGCTTCTAAAGACAGCTATCTTTACCTGCAGATATCCATATAAAGATGCTCTAGCAGAGCTAATGCAGTGAGGTAACTGGAGTCCTTTGAAACAAAATAATTTTAAAGACATTTGCGAACGAGCCAGAGAAAAAACAGGTTTATGATGAAAGGGGAAATCGTGGAGAAAAGAAGAGAAGAGAGAGGGACCTTCCTCATTACTCTGTATCTCTTTAATCCGGACAGGATTACTCTATCCGGCTCTGACAGCTCTGATCTCCGATACTACACACACACACACACACACACACACACACACACACACACACACACACACACACACACACACACACACAGATAAAGGATTAAAGTGCGATATTAGACACTAAAGGGCAGTAAAGCTGCAAAATCACACTGCTTTACTATAGATTTCATCCCTAATGCATTAATGTGTGTGTGCGTATGTTCTGGTTTTTAACAGATTATCAGGGGTGTTTATAATCCTGTCATTTGTCAGAGTCTGTTGCCCTTTGTAAAGTATTGCTCACTTTTTATTCTGCCTTTGACATGAATGATGCAAGCTTGTTATTTTTGCTATTTTCAGCTTGCAAAAGTGTGTCAGGACTGGCCGTGAGGATACCTTGAGGCACTTTTTTTTCCTTTTTTAAAATATCTTTCTCTCCCCGAAGACTTTTCTAAGACTATATAATGACCTGCAGGAGAGAGAAATCACAAATGAGATCTCTTTAATATGTTCACTGCTTCTCCTGGACAGTGATGAACGAATGGAGCTTCTGGAGAGTTGTCTCCGGAGAAAGGTTTCCGGGATATGTGTCTCCTCTAATCCAGAGGTCAATAATTAGTTCAGATCTGGAGCTGGAAATCAGTTTTTATATATGAATGTAGTTACAAACATAAGTATCACAATGACAGGAACATGATTTCACTCAATGTGCTCCACTTTATTTCGATAGTCCACTTTAAACATTCTACTAACTATAAGTAACTTTGTAATTATGTGTCAACTGCCAGTCAATAGATTACTAGTACACGGTCTTCTAAAATGAAACACCAAATATCCCTTTTCTTTAAAGTTAGTTCAGCATTATTTCTAAAGCTGCAGTCTTTGAGAGACTCTTTAAAGTATTTTGCATTTAATGCTTCTTTAGGACTGTCAGCTTGAAAATGTTCATTTAAATGCACTGCAGTTTCTGTTTTTTTTGTTTTAGACCCCCTAAATATACATATTTAGCTCAGCCATCAAATCTGTGGCATGCCATCATGCTACATACCAGTAAAATCATAAAATAAAATGCTCCATTCCTGATGAACACACCCTGCCATACAGTTACAATTTTAATAGGTTTATAAAAATATGCAGAGAAGGAAATTTTAAGAAATGTGTGAATTCTATAAATATTCCTATTTGAGAAAAGGAATATGAATCTATCAGTTTGCCCTGAATCTAAAGTATCTTAACTCTAAGTCTATATATGTCACAATCAGCTGCTGGGTCATTATTTAGTAGAACGAAATAACAACATGATGTTTCTCTGTCTCTGTCATTCACTCAGTTTTAATCAGTGCATTGACTGAGTGCTGTCTGGAAAAAATATTTTCGTGATTTATCACAACTTCACATTTTCTGTTGAAATTGTGCTCAGGTAACAAAATATTTTGAATTTCTGTTGAAGAAACTTTTTATTTGTATCAACTCAAATGTTTAGTTTCAATGAACTCAAAATGTTAAGGCAACCAGGCTACTTTAAGTTCAACCAACAAATAATTGTTTGTCTGATTGTCTCTTTAAAACTTTCTTTGCATAATTTTACTCTAACTTCACATCAACAATATCTTTTCATGAAAATAATTACATTTTCAAATTAGGCTTTCTAGGAAACGTATCGCTCCTGCATCTCATCATGTAAACGGCATTTCTGACAAAGAACTGCAGATGCTGATAACATGACAATCTATCGATTGTTAAATGTCTTACCTGTCATCTGTTTACTTCCTGGTTCCTCATGTGATCTCCCAGTGTTTTCTACTCACCTGTCTCGTAATCATTACCTCATCAGTCTTGTCAGCTGTGTCTTGTTCCCTCATTCAACCTCTGTGTATATCAACCCTATGTTTCCGCCAGTCTGTGTCTGATCTTGTTTGTGTAGAGTTGTTACCCTCTCCTGAGTTTTTGAGAAGAAAAAAAAGAGCTTATTGAGTGGTATCTTCCTGACTACAACACAACCGTGACATCGATAAACACACAACTAGTCCACTGCTTCTGATTAAGGAATAAGCTGAATATCGCTTCCTGAAAGACTGTTTTTGAACGAGGTTTCAAGGGAACATAGGTGATCACAAATTCTTGTTCAGATTACGGGGGCTGAATAAAAAAAGCACCTAGTGTTGCCCCTGGTACCAGCAACATGCAAGAAGCACCAGTATGGAGGAAAAAGTGAGGGTACGCTACAGTTCCAGTGCATACAATCCATTTTGAGCACTGGTGTGACCAATTAAAACCTAAATCAGCACATTAATAAATACTACAATAGATTCAAACTTTTAATAGACAGATCTGAGACAAACGTTGACACTTAAATGAAGCATAATTGAGAACTCAATGAAGCATCCTTAACCATGCAAATTAAAATAAAAGCCTCTTTCTCTGTCTCAGGGCTGCAGTGCATGTGCAAGTGGGAGATGTGAATGAGTTTCCCCCCGTGTTCGGTCAGCTGGAGTATCACGGCTCGGTGACGGAGGGTAAAGTGTTTGACAGTATTCTTCAGGTACAGGCATCAGACCAGGACTGCTCTCCACAGTACAGCCAGATCTGCAACTACCAGATCACCTCTCAGGACACAGCCTTCGCTATAGACCGCAACGGTCCGTACATGCACAAACGCACAGGAAACATTAATGCTTCACTTTGCTGTCTTCTGTAGTTAAATGTGTGTGTTTGTGTGCAGGTAACATCAGGAACACAGAGAGTCTGAGCTTTGATAAAAAGTCACATTATAGAATCCATGTGACAGCATTCGACTGCGGTCAGAAGAGAGGAGTGCAGGACGCTGTTGTACACATCCATGTAAAACCCATCTGCAAGCCTGGGTGGCAGGGTAAGATTTGAATATGTTTTGGTCTCAGATGCATTTTGCACATGAAAATGGCTGAAATGGACCTTCAATTTCTGGAAGTCAGGTTGCAATGGTCCATCTGGGAACAAAGTCATACTTACAAGTTTGCAGGTTAATATGACAGACATTTAAGCTAATTCACTCATTTCTTCAACTTGTATGCTGTTGTTGTACAGACTAGTTTTAGAACTTCAACTTATTAGTTGCCAAGGCAACATTTGCTTTTTAAGTTTAAGTTTTTCAAATAATATTCATACTTTATATCATTTTTGTTTCGATTAACAAAAAACCTGTTTTAATATTTTTAGTTAACAATAACAACAACTTTTAGTTAACAATAACAACAATTATGTTGCTCTATTATAACACAAACTGAAGTTGGTGACTCAGAAAAGGCTTTCAGATTAAAATCTGTGAATCATTTTGAGTCACTGAAATGAATCATACAAATTCTCTTAAATCTAACAGACTCATTACCAGAAAGAAGACAGTTTAAGAGAGCGCCTCAGTTTGTAAGACTATGCTTTATATGTCAGGGTGTGTGGAAGGGGATGAACGAGGACTTGATGCAACGAGAATGGGGATTTATTCATTACAAAATGATTACTGAACAAAATTACTGACTGGTGTATATGTGCATATTTAATTGCTTCAAAAATAGTTTAATTCACACCCAAGTTAATGTGGAAACGGATGCATAGTCAACGCTAAAATGCACAATGAATCCATTGAATTTTGTATAAAACATAGAAAACACTGTTCTGCTATAGTAAACGCCGAAGTGTCATCTGATCCATACAGGACAGCAAACCAGAGTCAATTACACACACACACACACACACACACACACAAGCTTTGAATTTCCTGTCACTTTCTGTCCGTCTCTTTCTTTTCCCTTGAAGCTATTTTTGTTTGCTTTTAAACTCAATATAGTGTTGACCCCCTCCTGTCTCTCTCTCTCACTCTCTTTCTCTACATCTTTTTCCAGTAGGTTTGTGCTTTCTTTTTTGCTTTTGATTGCAGCGGGAGGCTTAGATCAGAATTAACACACACACTTTCAAATGATAGCCAGCACGATGCATTATGCGGTTCTTTTAAAGTTCCTGGTATCCCTTTTATCACACCTAGACGTGCACGTCATCTTCAACTGACCGTGTGGAAATAAAAAATATAAAGACAAATAAATAAATAAAATAATACATTTAAAAGAAAAGAGAATATGCTTCGCCATTTATTATTTTGTTCATGTTGAAGACTGTGCATCCAATTAAACTTCATTTTAGCACAAATATGTTCTCATCTTTATTAGCTGCATTTAAATTAAAGAAGAGATGTTATGCTATTTAACATGCTCAAGTGTCTTTAATGTGTTATTGTGTAATGTTGTTGTTTGAGCATGAAAAAGCCCTGTAAAGTCCGTCCAGCAAGAGTTATTTTCTCTATCATTGTCAGTTTCTGAACTCCCTGAAACACTTCTTGAGTTTTCTTGAGTTGACTTGAGTTTTCTTTCAGGAATGAACACGTCACAGTATAACTTATTTTATTTAAATAATTCCCACCAAAGGAATTCACAAAGAATGGGGAACAGGGCCTGGTTGAATTGGTAGTGGGTTAAAACTCCAAGTTATTGTAAAAGGCTTGACATTTCACAAACTCGCTCAAAGTGTTTCACAATACACTGGTCTGGCTTTTCATGATGGGCTTCATAGAGACAAAAACTAAACAGAGCATTACTGACAGACTGGAGAGGAGCTGCTTTTTCTGACATCTGATGACACACATGAAATGTGCATTATGTGCCTGGGCGAAGAGCATGCATGCTCTGTCCTTGAGGGGACTAATGCGTGCATTCCGAGTGGTTTCTTCTCAAGAAGCTTCGCTCTCGTTTGACCCTTTTCTTGAGGGAATCGGGAAAACCATCTGCACCTCACAGTTCAGGACCTGTTGCAGTTGTGGTGAGTAGGAAACTGCAACAATGGGGCTCAGAGGTGGAGCTCGCCAACAAATTTGAGAGGGGTGTAAATATCTCAGTATGCACGTCGACAGCATGCACGCTCCTACCAATCCCAGATGAGCAGGATGAGGCTGTTGAGATTGAGGATGTTTTCACGGCTTCCCTGCCTCCCATATGACGAGCTGCTGGATGTTATGTCTTGTTCCATGGATCGATTAGATCTACTTTGGAGGCATGAGAAGCACAAGTTTCCTTGCAGCCTCCTCGATGAAGGATTCCTGTCGGGACATAACTGCCCAGCTTGTACGAGTCTTCCCTTTCTCCCAGATCTGAGGTGCGCAGATATTGGGGAAAGCCATATTTTGCTCAGGCCTACTGTTCACAGACAAACTATATTGATGTGGAGAGGATGCAGGATTATGGATCTGTGTCGATGACTCCGGTTGAAGAGACTCTGGCCAGCTATCTCTCGATGGTCGTGGCACCTGCAATGAAGACGCTATCTCTACGATCTTGGCTGCTACGCGTTACATCATGCCTGAATGGCAGAGAACCAGTTCAGGCTGGGGAAGTTCACACGATCTCCATGCTGCAGGCTTATTTGGTTGATTCACAGTGGCCGTGGTGGTTATGGAGAGGCATCTCTGGATAAACCTGGCTGACATCGGGAAAGGGAAACTTTCCCCTTAATGCACCAGTTTTGCCTTCAAAGCTTTTCGGCACATACGTCATTGATTGCAATGTTTCAGAAGGAGAAGGCGTGTTACACAGCATTTAAGACCTGCATATCATACTGGTGCAAGTCCTGAGGCATTGTCATGCCTCTTGATTAGAGAGGTATGATGTTGAGGCCTTGAGCTCCTTGAGCCACATTGGCTACTGACCTCAGTGTGGGTGTTGCTAGGCCTCCTCTCATTATGAGAGGGGTTATATTGAAGCCTTTACCCCATGGAGCTTCACAACCCAGTTAGCCTGAGCTTACAGATTTTCAGCTTTCCCTGTACTGCCCTTGGGTTAGAGCAGTGGTTCTCAAATAGTGGGGCGTGCCGTTACCCTGGGGTACATGCTTTTTTTGCCAGGGAGTAGGTTTTCTTGCACTGAACAAGAGCAGCAGAAATGAAGTTCAGATAACCGTCCCCTCATCCTTTGACGTGTACGATCACACCGGTGTTCATTTGGGTCACGTGATCAACCACTAAATTCACACGTGTTTTCATGACGCGCTCAGAGCTTGTCATTTATCACAACAATTCAGTGTTTTCAACCACATAAGATTTCTTTTAGGTTTCAACAAGTTGAGCCAACAAGTTGGTGACTATTTTGAATTATCTTATCTAACGCTTTTTGTGACTGCGTTGTATGTCAGGTGTCAGGTGACAAGCATGAAGCGTTGCCATGGAAACAATAAGGCGAAAGTTCCAAAATGGGGGGGGGGGGGGGGGCGTGCGGAATTTTTACCTCTTCCTAGGGGGGCGTGACAGAAATTAATTGAGAAGCACTGGGTTAGAGTGTTGTCTAGGCCTCTTGTTTGAGGCCTCCACTCGCCAGGGCTGCGTGAACAGATGTTCTGAGTGTAAACTCTCTATGAGCCTCTTTGGACAATGGGCCAAATATGAGCTTAGCAAGGCTTCCTCTTCATAGAGTTCTTCTGTTGATGCCATTGTTCTTCAGAAGTTCCAGCCAATGATTGTTGCTAGTGCACCTTAGGGATGAGGACTCATTGGAGTCCTTGGACTTAGCTCAGCCAATAGGGTCTTCATCCCTTCAGCATGCCATGGATATTCAGATCTCCATAGCTAACCCTAGGGGACACAGCGTGAGTTCACTTTCAAAAGGGAATATCTCAGGTTAGACATGTAACCATGGTTCCCTCATAATCTGGAATAATACACTGTGTCCCATTGCCGTGGTTTCGGTATTCCAGCAGACGTCTCCTTCAGACAATATTTGCAATGACATATTACACATATGCCCTTTTTATACTCTGGTTCGCACTAGTGACGTCATAGGTGGCTGCCTGCCAGTCGTGTTTAGATTTATGCTTCAGACACCTGTCATATTGGAGGTATTTTACGACCCCTATGGGAAGTAACGTCTCATTACCTATTCTCAGGGAATGGCTACATGCGTAACCTCAGTCATTTGATGTTATTATTTGCTTCGTTTAGATACATTCAGGGTTTATGCACACTCCAATAAGCTTTCGTATAAAAGCAATCTGACCTAGTTAACGGAAGTCAGCTACTATCAGTATCTTGTATTTTGCATAATACAGTATAATGCATTTCTCATTGCTGCTTGTTTCTGCAGAAATTGTCTTCGCAAAGCAGCTTGCAAGCTCTTGCAGTCTTTCCACTGACATGAGCAGGCAGATGCCTTTCATTCTGTGCTTGCTGAGAAGTAAAATGCAACAAAAGCATAAAATTATGTTAAAAATCGCTTTCCATTTTTGGCATCTTCTCTTTTTGGCATCTTCTATGTTTTCTAGCTACAGTGGTAAGCAATCATTCCTAGTACTTACAGTGGAAAATAAACTTTGTGGCTTGTGAAAATAGACCTCTGGGGATAAAATTAGGTAGAATCAAATTCTAGTTCAGGTTAAACAGTCCTGTGAAAAGTCTTAAATTGAATCAAAACCGTGAATATAGATATGAAAGTAGAAGTTAACAATGAAGTCAACTTTAATCCTATTTATGAGCTTAAAGGGGTTGTTCGTCATTCATTCAAACTCATTGTCGTTCTAAATTGTATGACTATTCAGTGAAAGTCAACATTCTTTAAAATCCCATGCTACTTTGAAATAACGTGAAGGTGAATAAATAATGAGAGAAATCTCATCGCTTTAATACATGTCCCTGGTCTTGTTGTGTACTTTTAACTTTGCATGCTATTCCAAAGGAAAAAAATTTTCTTTGAACCTTTAATTAAAATGCAATAATTTACTTTACCCCTGCAATACCTTTCTTTGACAGCTGATATAATCAAACCCTATTTTTTCCACCCCTTCAACTGTCCTTTACACCATTCAATCAATTCCCAATAGATAAGATCAGGTAAACTTTAGTCTGGAGTCTGGACTGTGTCTCCCAGAATGCACTTTGATGCGACACTGATGTGATTGTCCCTTAGACGTGTTTGGAAACACTGAACACACACACACACACACACACATATATACACACCCACACACTCACTCATGTTCGATCGAAGCTTCAGGCCACTTTTTTTCCAGCCCACTGGATGATGACAACCGGAGTAAAGGCCATTTTTTTTTACATCTGACATAAAAGCATGAAGGAGAAAGAGAAGTAAAAAGCTCCCTGTTGTGTCTCATAAGCAAGGGTAAATAATTCAGCATGGGTCTACATGCACCGTCTACACACAGCAATTTATCATTACCTTTAGGCTCAGTCCATACACAAAATAATAATTTTCAGCTCCAAATTCTCTAACACAACAGCTCAAAGTGTGATTTAAAGCGTGTGTGGTCTGTATGCGAGTATGTGTTTACATAATCCATTTAATACTGTCCGCTGTTTTAATTTTTCAACCATAACTTCAGAATTCATTAAACACAATACAGCCTGAAAAATTGAATATCTCGCCAAACACACCAAGAGCTCTGGGTAACAAACCTCAAATTTATTATAAATTAGAATACAGCCTGAATAAATTGAATATCTTGCCAAACAGAAAAAGAGCTGAGGGTAATGAACCTCAAATAGAACTGAATTAAACAAAAAAGAAAACATGTTTCATTAAAAACAAACAAAGGGCCTTGTTCATATCCTCAAATCACGCATCTCATTGAGCCGACATGTGGTATTTCACTAAGTGATCAGACTTACAGACCTGGTGGACATAAATAATACTGTACAAAAGACTTAGGTATGTTAGTATTGAACAGCACTTCTGTACAGTTGTCTGTAAAGTAGCACATTTTTGGAGACTATATACCATGGACATATTGTCAGGGTTCTGTCACTTAAATTTGGGTTTCTAGTGTGTTGCTTGACTGAGCTCTGACACTGCCCCTTTGTTGTGTCATGTCATTGTGTAACCCCGCCCACCTTGTTACCTCGTTTCCCTTGAGTGTTGTCAGCTGTTCTCAGCTCGTTACCTTTCCTCATGTGTCCCTATTTAATCCTGGTGTGTTTGCTGTCCTGTGTGGTGTCGTTGTCATTGATGTCTCTCCAGGTCCTGCCTATGTTGTGTTCCTGGGTCCCCCGGCTCATCCGATTTGTGTTATTAGGGGCCAAGCACCGAAGGTGCGAAGGCACCTATTGTTTCTGTTCCGGTTCTTATTATTAGGGGCCAAGCACCGAAGGTGCGAAGGCACCTATTGTTTCTGTTCCGGTTCTTATTATTATTCTTCATCTTCTTCCGCCATGGGAGTCTATGACAGCCCATAGAACCGTAAGCGGGAAAATGAAAAAAAGTTGGCACACTCATTAAAGACAGTCCAATCATTGACCATAACAAATTTGAAGTCTCTAACTCAATATCTCTAGCGCCACCAACTGTCCAAAGTTGAACTAACGTTTATGCTAATAACTTTTGAACCGTATGACCTAGAAACAAAATTCTTATGTCCACTGATTCCTTGGCTCAAGACGATTCGATTGCACCCTATGACGTCATTTTCCGTCATGAAATTTTTCCCGCCATTTTGAATTTTATGAAAAACCTACTTTTTCTAACTCCTCCTAGGCCGTTTTTCCGATTTCAACGAAAATTGAACCACATCATCTCCAGACCATGTGGACAAAAAGTTATCCAAAGAAAGTTGATATGTCAAACAGTTTACGAATAACTCGCGAAAGAATCCGACGTAATGGTCGCAAAAATGAAATTGAGGCTTTATCTCCGCAACGCATTAGCGTTTTCTGACCAAACTAGGTGTGTGTTATGTCAATCATGATCTGAGGCTACCTGCAGAGTTTTGGCGCTGTGCCCCCTAGTGGTCAGGAGATATGAAAAAGTTAAATATTTGCTTATAACTTCTGAACGCTTTGGCCAAAAATAATAAAACTGGTCTCTTTAGATTCAGTGCATCATGCCGAGTCGTGCGATACCAAATTTTCCCATATCGGCCATTTTGAGCGTCGGCCATTTTGAATATTGTCATAAATTGCTATATTTAACAAAGATATTGGCGTATCATTACGAAACTCAATATGTGTCTTCGGCACCTAACCTTGATACGACTCAAAAAGTTTCGAGGCAGCACCCCCTTGTGGTCAAAAATTATAACCAAATTTACAAATATGCTAATAACTTTTGAGTGCGTTAACCTATGGTAAAACAAATTATCTTTATACGTTCCTTGGGTCAAACCAAGAACACAGATACCAAATTTGTCATAGTCGGCCAAACTTCTTGTCCACCATGTTGTTTTTCTTTAAAAACCTACTTTTTCGAACTCCTCCCAGACCGTTTGTCCAATTTTCACCAAAATTAAACCACATCATCTCCAGACCATCCTGACAAAAAGTTATCCAAAGAAAGTTGATATGTCAAACCGTTTACGAATGACTCGCGAAAGAATCCGACGTAATGGTCGCAAAAATGAAATTGAGGCTTTATCTCCGCTACGCATTAGTGTTTTCTGACCAAACTAGGTGTGTGTTATGTCAATCATGATCTGAGGCTACCTGCCGAGTTTTGGCGCTCTGCCCCCTAGTGGTCAGGATATATTAAAAAACTGACATTTTTGATTATAACTCCTGAACGCTTTGTCTAAAAATCATGAAACTGCTGTCTTTAGATCCAGTGGGTCATGCCGAGCCCTGTGATACCAAATTTTCCCATATCGGCCATTTTGAGCGTCTGCCATTTCGATTTTTCTTATAAGATGCTATGTTTAACAAACACATGAATTTAGTGCTCTGTCAGCAATGGTTTACCCAATTGAAAGCAAACTTTGCATGTGTCAATGTCACCACACTCTCAATGTACCACATGAATTGACACTACAATTTGGTTACAGCGCTGCCTGTTGGTTGAACGTGATAAACCATTAAATCGAATTACTAAAGACCGTGTTGTTGATTTTTCAGCCATTTAGACTTAAGTCATATTGAAGTGTCTTTAGATTCTTACTGCCGTTGGTCTGATGATGCCAGCCATGTCGGCATGACATTTAATGACCTCCTTGCGCTTGGCCCCGTGATGGCTGCTAGCAGCTATATTTATTCTTCATCTTCTTCTTCTTCCGCCATGGGAGTCTATGGCAGGCCATAGAACCGTATGCGGGAAAATGATGAAAGTTGGCACACTCATTAAGGACAGTCCAATCATTGACCATAACAAATTTGAAGTCTCTAACTCAAAATCTCTAGCGCCACCAACTGTCCAAAGTTGAACTAACGTTTATGCTAATAACTTTTGAACCGTATGACCTAGAAACAAAATTCTTATGTCCACTGATTCCTTGGCTCAAGACGATTCGATTGCACCCTATGACGTCATTTTCCGTCATGAAAATTTTCCCGCCATTTTGAATTTTATGAAAAACCTACTTTTTCGAACTCCTCCTAGGCCGTTTGTCCGATTTTCACGAAAATTGAACCACATCATCTCCAGACGATGTTGACAAAAAGTTATCCAAAGAAAGTTGATATGTCAAACCGTTTTCGAATAACTCGCGAAAGAATCCGACGTAATGGTCGCAAAAATGAAACTGAGGCTTTATCTCCGCAACGCATTAGCGTTTTCTGACCAAACTAGGTGGGTGTTATGTCAATCATGGTCTGAGGCTACCTGCAGAGTTTTGGCGCTGTGCCCCCTAGTGGTCAGGAGATATGAAAAAGTTAAATATTTGCTTATAACTTCTGAACGCTTTGGCCAAAAATAATAAAACTGGTCTCTTTAGATTCAGTGCATCATGCCGAGTCGTGCGATACCAAATTTTTCCATATCGGCCATTTTGAGCGTCGGCCATTTTGAATATTGTCATAAATTGCTATATTTAACAAACACATTGGCGTATCGTTACGAAACTCGAGATGTGTCTTCGGCACCAGGGCCTGATACAACACAAAAAGTTTCGAGGCAGCACCACCTTGTGGTCAAAAGTTATAAACAAATTTACAAATATGCTAATAACTTTTGAGTGCGTTAACCTATGGTAAAACAAATTATCTTTATACGTTCCTTGGGTCAAACCAAGAACACAGATACCAAATTTGTCATAGTCGGCCAAACTTCTTGTCCACCATGTTGTTTTTCTTTAAAAACCTACTTTTTCGAACTCCTCCCAGACCGTTTGTCCAATTTTCACCAAAATTAAACCACATCATCTCCAGACCATCATGACAAAAAGTTATCCAAAGAAAGTTGATATGTCAAACCGTTTACGAATAACTCGCGAAAGAATCCGACGTAATGGTCGCAAAAATGAAATTGAGGCTTTATCTCCGCAACGCATTAGTGTTTTCTGACCAAACTAGGTGTGTGTTATGTCAATCATGGTCTGAGGCTACCTGCAGAGTTTTGGCGCTCTGCCCCCTAGTGGTCAGGAGATATTAAAAAACTGACATTTTTGATTATAACTCCTGAACGCTTTGTCTAAAAATCATGAAACTGCTGTCTTTAGATCCAGTGGGTCATGCCGAGCCCTGTGATACCAAATTTTCCCATATCGGCCATTTTGAGCGTCTGCCATTTCGATTTTTCTTATAAGATGCTATGTTTAACAAACACATGACTTTAGTGCTCTGTCAGCAATGGTTTACCCAATTGAAAGCAAACTTTGCATGTGTCAATGTCACCACACTCTCAATGTACCACATGAATTGACACTACAATTTGATTACAGCGCTGCCTGTTGGTTGAACGTGATAAACCATTAAATCGAATTACTAAAGACCGTGTTGTTGATTTTTCAGCCATTTAGACTTAAGTCATATTGAAGTGTCTTTAGATTCTTACTGCCGTTGGTCTGATGATGCCAGCCATGTCGGCATGACATTTAATGCCCTCCTTGCGCTTGGCCCCGTGATGGCTGCTAGCAGCTATATTGTTCTAGTTTTGTTTCTTAGTTATGTTTTCCCCCTCGTGGGTTGTTTCTTTTGTGTGTTTATGTTTATTTTGTTGTCATTAAATCCACCTTTCCCTGCAACTTGAGTCCTCCCCTCATTCGATCCCTGACACATATACCAATCTTAATAGTAATTGCTATATCATGATACTGCCAGAGTATTTATGTCAAAAACAAAGTTTTAACAAAGAATGATTTGGCTCCCGCACAGTAGAAGGTTGTATTCTCTTTGAGGGGTTTTTAAAATGCAGGTTACGTCTCAGATATGTTTAGAAAAAATTGAGTTGTTAATTGTGTTTAAGACGGAAACACTGTGACCTCAATATCTCTTAATTTTCCAGCTCAGTGATGTTAACTCTAATGTTTTCCTGCTATCGCTCTTTCTGTTGCTACTAATACTTATTATAACATTTCCCAACTTTCTTTCTTTCCAGGCTGGAACAAGCTTGTTGACTATGAACCAGGAACTGGCAGTAAAGTGTTATTTCCCAAGATGCACCTGGAGACATGTGAGGGATCTGTGTCCTGGATTAGGACCACAGTGGAAATGGAAAGCAGTAGTGATGGAAGAGGCTGTGACAGACAGTCATACTCTGAGAGATCCTTACAGAAGCTCTGTGGTATGATTAACAGCTATTTATTCCATTGCACGTTTCCTCATTCCTCTTGGGTCGGTTTAATTACAAAATGTGCCTGAGGGCTAAACTAGTCAGACAAAACCTCCACCCTTGAATAGAATAGGTATGTGTCTCAGTACAGATTCATTACCAGTGTATTTTTTTTCCAAGACTTCCTCCATATCAGATGGATTGTCTTGAGAAACTACAAGCAAATCTGTAAATTACAGATATTGAGCTAATTTCAAAGGCCTTCATGAAAATAACATACCTTTTCAAGTGACTCATGTCAGTGCCCTCTGCAACTCTAGGAGATTAATTCATGAACAAATGAACTGTGTCATAATGATGTGCAATTTATTGTTATGGTAATGACATCCTACACTGAGCAAAAGTTATCCTAAATTCACTTTAATTTTTAGTCCTAAGCTGACTTGGAAATAATATTAAAACATTTATTTCCACCAAGAGATGCATACATTTTTGGTCAAGATCTTGTATTGACAATGTAAGTGTCACCACAAACTCCCATGATCCTCCCTGGTCATCACCTGCACGCCATTCCCTGTCATCCACACCTGTCATCATTCACCCTCATCGGCTTCATCCTATTTATACACACTTCATTACCACATTTTAGCTGGTTAATGTCTGTATTACATGGACTCCTTGTTTATTACCTCGCTCTGTTTCCATTAAAATACCTTTGAAGCGGAATTACCATCATCAAAATCATCCTCAGTTCTCTCTTCACCACCACTGAGCTCAGCCAGCCCTCCAGCCCCACCTCTGCTGGATTCCTGCTGCCCTGCACCATCACTGTGAACGGTGATGCCCTACATTAGCCCTATGATATAACCTCCAGCCCTAAATCACGGCTGGAGCGTGAAGCCGCAGATCACTGTGCCTCCAGCCTCGCCTGAGCTAGAAGATCCTGCGCCTCTGCCTCCAGCTTCAGATCCCTTCGCTCCACCTCGGCCCGTCAACCCTCCGGTTCTTCCCTGGCTCCTCCCACAATCAACTCCACCAGAGACCCTCAACCTTGCGGTTCCACCAAGTTCCCTTGTCGCAACGGTTCCCCCTTGGTCAGTCGTCCATCCACCTCCGCCATGGACTTGCGGGTCGTATTGCTGCACTCCTTCCCTGCACCCCTACAGCAGCAACGGACTCCTCCTTCCCTTCAGTGGCCTCTGTCCTCAGTCATACCGGCTCCACCTCAGCCCTCGGATACTCTGGCTCCACATCGAGCGCTCTTCGCCTGGGTCTCGAAACCAGCGACATCCCTCCAGAGCCTCTGCTCTCTGTGTGTGCACTAGGATCTATTGGCTCTGCCTCTGTTGGTCATCACCAGGAATTTGTTGGCCTCAACACATTGGTGCCTGCCTCCATTGACTCCACCATGGGCTGTCATCCCTCCTATGCTCTGGGACGTACACTACCATCTCTGCTGGGATCTCGTCTTCCCACCATCTCTTCACCTCCTCCTGGTTCCCATCGTCCTCCAGAATTTCCACCTACATCCCTCTGCCGGCAGTCGCCATCCCTGTGCCTGCCCTGTCCCTCATCCTCCTCGTTTCCTTCTCACCATGGTGCGAGGACGTGCCTCCTGGGAGGGTTCGTACTGTCACACTTCACCTGTCACTTTCAGCACTGCAATTCCCATGATCCTCCTTGGTCATCACCTGTACACCATTCTTCATAAAAGTCATACAATGCATGTGTCAAATTGACTTTTATTGAAATTTAATGTTGTCTCTAAACTCTAAACTGATCACATTCCAGGAGCTTCATCGGGCAGCACAGATCTTCTTCCGGCCCCCAGTGGTGATTTTAATTGGACGGCAACTCTTGTGATGGATAAAGGCCGGGATAGTTACCTCACATATCTGTTTGATGGTCATCAAGCTGCAAAGATTCCAGATTGGGTTGTCCCACAGAATCTAACAAACCAGTTCACCATAACAACATGGATGAAGCATGGACCAAGTCCAGGACAGAGGGCTGAGAAAGAAACACTGCTCTGCAACTCTGACAAAACCGGTAAGACATAGTGAACAAAAGAGACGTCAGGAGATAAGAGAAAAACCTGCTAAAAAATACACATGAATTCTGAAAGCTGTTGTATATTTCATACAGGGGATATTTTTATATATTTTGTGTATACACTTATCCACCAAGACTTCGATGGTCAGCCTTTACTAAAAAAACTGCTGGTTTACTAGACAGGAGGACTAGCAAGGAGGTTCACGCTGGTCTTTTCACCAGGGTTGAAGAAGAAACGGTTAAGATCAGAATTTCATTTATAGTGGACGATTGGAGCATTACTTCAAACCCTGTTAAGTTCACAATCCTCTCCTGTCAGGATCTCTATATAGATAAACGCACACCAAATGGTGCCGCTTCTTTTCTCTCAGGTTCAATTTAGAGATATTATCCTGTATGTCAAGAGGTAATTGTATTCTCTGTCTGTCTCTTGACCTGTCTGTGCTCTCTTTGTCTCTCTATCTTTTGCACTTTCTCTGACTCTCTCAGAGATGAACCGACACCATTACTCTCTGTATGTGCATAACTGCAGGCTGGTATTCCTGCTGAGGACGGACTACACACAGACAGACTCCTTCAGACCGGCAGAATTCCACTGGAAATTAGAGCAGGTATGAGGGACGTTTCACAGTAGGAATTTCATTTCAGTCGATCTTCAGATGCATGAATGTTTAGCGACAGACAGACAACAGATAAATAGATGTAGTTTAGATTCTCAGGTCTGCTGCAGGTTAACTGAATCCTTTATCTTGTGTGTGCAACAATTCTTTAGTTAATCTATCATTAAGCATATAATTATGCAAATAGGGTGGAGATAAAGCCTTACAATGAGAAAGAAAGAGGGGGAGGGAAAACAGTCATTAAGAGTGTGTTTGAGCAGTGAATTCTACTCACTGCTGTGCCAGAGAAAAGACCCGCAGGAAGACTTAATCATCTAAGAAAAAACACACGCAAATGCAGCGTAAAACAAAACTAACAGCGTACTGCGAGAACATCGATGCCAAAACCCACTTAAAAACCCATCAGAAAAATAGCAGGGGGCCTTTCAAACATGAAATAACAGCATTGGGCAGATGGAATATGCAAAGTTTTGCTGTCTAAAACAAGTCGAGGAAAAAAAGTTCAACTTAAACAGAGCATTAAACTGCAAACCAGTTTGAAGATGTAAGCAGCTGTGCTGTGGACAGCTTGGATTTTAAGCATTCGTTTCTCATTTGGGTCTTTTCCTTTGAAATCTTCATTAGCATAACTGTACATTTGCTACCTACATGCTCAGCATTCGAAGATGCAAAGATAGTTTTTAAAGATTCTACAGAGATTTTAAGCATCAAAGAGACCTTTTCTCAGCGGAGAACAAGATCTTGAAGAACTTCACCGCACCTTAAAATGAATTTCATAATGTAGTTTCATGAATACATAAATGCATTACATAAAATAAATCAGGTTGAGGGTTCACTGGCCCGAGGGAGAACATTTTTGGTCTTTGCACGCCTCAGACATCAAAGAACATGAGTGATGTTCCTAAAGGCTTTTTCTTTTCTCTCCCTGCAGAAAGTAATCTAATTAAATTAATTAAATTTTTAAGAATCTGAGACTTTAATTTAATTAGTAAGTGGATGGTGTAGGGTTTCCATTATGAAAATGAATATTAAAGAAATGAATATTAATGCAATTGGAAAGTTCTTGTGCGACTGCGCTGCGGAGTAATAGCTCAATTACATAAATGCCAATTCCAGTGTTTGTTTGCACTTCACAAAGCAACATTTTTACTTCCATACTTCCACTTCATTATTGCAAAATAATGCATGACACATTTTTACAAAAAGACAGCAGACCTCTTTCAATAATAGCTTTGTACAATCAGAATATTTATGCATGCACAATTCTCATGCAAAAACTCCACAGGTGGGTATTCACATGAATTTGTGCATTTGTTCTTGACCCTCTTATTTGCCAATGGTGCATTCGACCAAGACACAGTGCATTTTATCATGTCATTTCTGTTTAATCTACTGTTACTTAGAATGAATACTTTTGTAATCACATAGTTATAGTATATAGTTCTTAGTTCTGCTTAGATATAGTCCATTACAAAACAATTAACAGTCAAATGCTGCGAACAAACATATAATCCTCATATAATCCTCTGCTTTATCCAAAGCAACTCACATTGTATTCAAGAAACACATTGATATTTTAATCAGTTGTTGCTTTCCCTGGGAATTGAACCCATGACCTTGGCGTTGCAAGTGCCACACTCTACTGTTTGAGCTAAATCCCAGATGCCATTAAAAATAAACCATTTACTTGTTCCTGATGCTGGTATCCTTCTGAAGTCTCTAAAGAAGTGATGAAACGAGCTGTTAAAACTTGACAAAGGGAACAAAGCCAATGTTTCTTTACAATTCTATCTAGTCTTCCTTTTGTCCACCGAACATGCATCTTATACTGTATCAGTGTAGACAGCATCAGTGATTATATGGGGTTCTATTTGCATTTGGCACAACAACACTCACATCCGGTGAAGACAGGTGTCAACCGTTAAGTGAAAGAATGATCGTGGGTGGGGCCTCGGTTGTTATAATCTATAACTATTGTCGATGTCTTATACTAACACATCTGCACGTGTGACATAACAGATCCTGCATTACAAAAATTAGCTTTTTTTAAGCCAGATTTAAATAAATGTTTTGCTTATAATGAGGACGTTTTTAAGCTTAAATAAAATGTTTTAATGGTACAAAGAACTTTTATGTGGCAAAAGATCAAGGTAAATTTCTAAAAATAATTGATTAGAATACACATCCAAGTTAGTGATGCCGCCATTTCGTGAAGCATAGTGCATTTTATTTTCTAATAATTCAATTATTAGTCAATTATTCCGCTCATGCCGCGGTTACCACACCTGTCACGTGTCTCTCCTGTCTTTTGTTTACTTCCTGGTCCCTCCTGGTGTTTTTCCAGCCACACGTCTTGTATGTCACATGTCGTCTTGTCAGCTGTGTCCCATCATCTAATCTTCCCTGTGTTTCCTCCAGTCTTGGTCCGTTGTCGTTTTTCGTTTGTCGCCAGTTTTTCCTGTTCCCCTGAGTTTTGGTAAACCACAATGTTCATAGTTCCTATGTTTTTGAGCTTTCTTACCAGTTGAATTTAAGACGTGTGTCAAGTGTTTGTCCTTAAAATGCTCTTGTGTGTATGATTAATTTCTTGCGCATCTAATCCCAAGCCTCTGTTACTAATTGCAAAACATAATTTAGGAGCTATCAACAGAGACTTCAGCCACTGATAACAGTCTAATGCGGTTATTAATACAGTTGGAGAGAGAGAGAGAGAGAGAGAGAGAGAGAGAGACAGATGAATAATATGTGAATGAGGCCTACATGAAGCTATTCTTCTCCCGAACAATGTTTGGCAGCAGCATCTCTCTAATAATAGCAAACTGTTTATCTGCTCCATGCACAACAGTTATTACATTGCTAGTGAGAAATGTCATGTAGCTTTTGAGCTGTTAAAATATTTTACTGACTAAAATCACCAGAACAGCACTGACAACATGTTTCTGTACAAGCGTGTGTTCATACTGTATGTGAGTGGGAGAGAGAGTATGTTTTCGTGGCAAAAAATACAAAATAATAATATGTGGTTATTTTCTTGGTCAGTATCATTGTGGTTGTTGTTTTTTTGTTTTTGTTTTTTGCTGTTGTCGATTATAAGGACCTTTGAAATCACCTAAATAATTTGGTGAAGTGATATGGAACTGTAATGTGTTCAAGAACTGCTTGAACAAGATTAGCTGTGCATTTCCCTGCATAATTGAACATTCATCACCCAATCAGATTCAAGCATTCACCAGCCCTGTAGTATATTTGAGAAATCTCGTTTAGGCTCAAAGTCACTTAATTTCAATTAAAGATTCTGTTTTTAATTTAAGATTATAAGGGCACATAAAGTTAAAAAAAGTGATGATGTGCATGGATAAATCCAATAATAAATACTGTGATATTCCACTTTTAGATTACTTTAAGAGTAATACAGTTACTTTTTGTACAGTCATTTTTTGTTCATATCCAGATTTACTGCAGAAATTAGCAAATTTAATTTACCTTAAAAAAGCACTAAATATTTGGTGTACCTTAAGTGTATATTCTTGATATGGCACTCACCCTTGACAGCAGCTGTGATGCATGCTTTGAGATGGCTCTGAGTGTTCAGAGACACACTTTGTCATGTTTGAAGAACCAAACTTGAGAGAAAAAAACTCTGAAAGTTTACCTTTTCAAAGGCCGGAAAATAGATAATAGACAGTTGCTGAAATAGGGTCAAAATAGATTGGAAAAAATAGACAATTCACACAGATGTGAGATACACAATAGCACTGCAAGAACTGTTAAAGTGCCCAGTGTACTTACAGCATTTGAGCAATTGAAAAAAATGCCTTCTTTCTACCTGTCTCTTTCTACCTCTCTCGCTCACTCTCTCTTTGATAAATTGCCTTGCCATTAAGTGGACTTTGGCTTAGTGCAGCTATAAGTCTTTCACCACCTTTATCAATTGAGCACTGGGCTTTTACTGAACACTCACTGAGAAACTATCACAGCAAGGTGCTCTGCTCCCCAGGGATCACAAATACATACATGCATATACATGTTTGTCACACTTGTTTCAGGTCATCAAACTAATTTAAATATTAGTCAAAGATAACACAAGTAAAAACAAAATGCAGTTAAATTACCCCATGAGCGCAGCAACGACTCATTCAAGAAGTCACAAAAGACCCCACAACAACATCCAAAGAACTTCAGGCCTCACTTGCTTCAGTTAAGGTGGATGGACTGAAAAAAGGACAAAAAAGGATGCCAGAGATCCAAGATAAAAACCACTGCCGAGCAAAAAGAACATTAAGGCTCATCTCATTTTTGCCAGAATGCATCCCGATGATCCTCAAGACTTTTGGGAAAATACTTTTTGGACTGATGACACAAAAGTTGAACTTTTTGGAAGGTGTGGGTCCCGTTACATCTGGCATAAAAGTAGCACGACATTTCAGAAAAAGAACATCATACCAACAGTAAAATATGGTGGTGGTAGTGTGATGGTCTGGAGCATTTTTTGCTGCTTCAGGACCTGGAAGCTGTGGAAAATGGAAGCATGAATTCGTCTGTCTATCAACAAATTCTGAAGGAGAAGCAAACTTGGGATTTGCTGCAAGATACTGATGCAAAATACACCAGAAAGTCCACCTCTGAATGGACAACAATTCTGCAAATATAAGCGGGCCAAAATTCTGTAAAAGACTCATTGCAAATTATCGCAAATGTTTGCTGGCAGTTGCTGCTGCTAAAGGCTCAATTAGTTATTAGGTTTAGGGACCAATCACTTTTCACACAGGGCCATGTAGGTTTGGATTTTGTTTTCCCTTAAAAACCTTTAACCTTATACCTTAAATGAAAAACCTTCATTTAAAAACTGCATTTTGTGTTTAATTGTGTATACAGCAGCTGACATGTTTGTTTGAGCTCTACGTCCACATGTGGATTTGCATTTTCTATTTAAATTTTCGTGTGAAAGTGCCTTTACATTTTCCCAAAAATAAAACCTTTATGTTATTTAAAAGCAATCAAACAAACAAGCCCAACCCAGATAAGAGAAAACGTAACGCAAAAGTAACGTAACGTATTATATTTCTTAAAAAGTAACTAACTCAGGAGTAAAGCAATATAGTAATGCATTACTTTTCAAAATAACTTTCCACAACACTGTGTGTGTGTGTGTGTGTGTGTGTGTGTGTGTGTGTGTGTGTGTGTGTGTGTGTGTGTGTGTGTGTGTGTGTGTGTGTGTGTGTGTGTGTGTGTGTGTGTGTGTGTGTGTGTGTGTGTGTGTGTGTGTGTGTGTGTGTGTGTGTGTGTGTGTGTGTGTGTGTGTGTGTGTGTGTGTGTGTGTGTGTGTGTGTGTGTGTGTGTGTGTGTGTGTGTGTGTGTGTGTGTGTATGCGTATATACATATATTTATTTATTTATTTATTAAAATATATTGTGAATATATTTTATGGCATTCAACTCCTTTTATATGGTGTTGAATGTCCTTTCTCTGCAGATCTCACTCTGAAATAGGGGCGCTGTGAAGGGAATGAGGCATTATGGGAAAGTAAAAAGGAGGACTGCGGGGGGGAGCTTCAGTTTTATAGTAGAGACTGAGACAGTGAGAAGAAGTGAGAGAAGGAAGACGGATGGTGAGATTTCAGGTGCAGGAGGAAAGATGTAGTGAAGATGAGAAATGTCTGATGGTTTCTCACAGCCGTTTTGTGTGAGGGTGTAACAATCAGTTCCACTAGACTCTACGACCCAGACCGCCTGCAGGACACACAAACACACAAACACACACTGTGTGTGACAGAGCGAGCAGAAACCGTCTGCTACCATGTGCTTTTGAGTGGCAGCGGTCCAATGGGCCAAACAGAGACAAATATTCTTCTCATCACTGCTATAGCACAACAAACTATAAATCACATTCATGATGACAATGAAGCATTTCAGAGGCGTTATTTGTTAAAGCACGGTTTATTATTACTACTACTGGTCATAGTTAGGGTTATTAATTTGACTGTTGTTAACCACAACTAAACTATTTAAAAAAATTATTATTCATTTAAATAAGGCAAAAATAAAATAAAACATAATTGCTAGATGAAAAGCGTAACAATTTTTTACTGCGATTTATCACAATTTGTGGCAAGTGCTTTTCATTGACTTTAGACATTCATCCTTTCACTGCTTCTCAGAGCCTCTTCTGACCCTAATGCCATCAATCTCTCCTGGACTCCCTCCACCAGTTCCATCCACCTCTATAACCTTCCTTACTTTTCTTCCTCACCATGAGCACCAATGGAGTGTTACGAAGAGCCGTGTCTTGAAGAAAGTAATCCTACACTGATAGCACACGTCCATTTCAGAAACGTCTATTTGAAATGCGTTTACATCTGGAAGAAATATTTTTTAGAGTGTTTGCTCATCTGCAATATGGCTCTAGGATGTTTCCTGTCAGACATTATAATTCACAAAAATTTAACTTTTTTTTTTTTTTTTTTACCAGATTTCTGTAAATAAAGCTTTCAGCTTTCCCGTAGCTCAAACAGTAGAGTGTGGCGCTTACAACGCCAGGGTCATTTGTTCGATTCCCAGTGATTAGAATGTCATTGTGTTCCTTGAAGTCGCTTTGGATAAAAGCATCTGCAAAATGCATACATGCAAGTATAAAAGGTCAAATGTACTTCTTATTTGCTCTTTATGAAACTGTGTTATGGTTGGATCCAAAATGCATGTGATACATCCTTGATAGCACATATACATCTCAGAGACGCTTATGAACAGTCAAATATATAACAGTCAAACAGTCAGCTGAATAATTACTTCAATGGAGCTGCTTGTGAATGAACTGAACTTGTTTCAAAATTTTACACCGTTATTGAACAAAACTGAACCAACATTAAACTGACTCGTGGTAAATAATGACACTTTTGTATTTGTAGAGCAACTTTACAGCAGAATTTGAATTTGGCTCATATCTGCATCACTGATTGTTATTTTCCTGTTGATTACTGTGAAGCTGCTTTGAAAGAATCTGTATTGTATAAAGCACTATATAAATATAGGTGAATTGGCATGAGTATCAGAATGCATGAGTTGTTTACATTTTTTGTTAAACTCTTCAAAAATTCTCCTAGGCTACCCTTATGCACTTTTATTTTTCAAAAATCATGCTGATATGGTGAAATTCTCCTTCTCTTTCTCTCAGATCTGTGATAAGGAGTGGCATTATTACATCATCAGCGTTGACTTTCCTGTGGTGACTCTTTATGTGGACGGCATGACCTACGACCCGTACCTTGTGACAGATGACTGGCCCATCCACTCCTCTCAGATTGACGTGCAGCTGACTGTAGGAGCCTGCTGGCAAGGTTAGACGAATGGGAACAAAAATGTGGGCGTGGCTAGCATGTTTGTGGGTGTGGTCAATGACCATGTGACTTTGAAAACTCTTTTGGGAGTTTTTCAAATCCTGCTCCTGAGGTCATTATTCTTTCCAGTTGTTTTTTTCTATCTCTCCTCAGCGATCCCAACACAGCTTCAACTAAAAAACACCGCTCTAAAAAACAGCATTGACCTCTTGAACTTCCCATGCTGTCTTTCTGTGTCTCTAAGCTTCTTTGTTTCATAATGAAAGAAACATGAGAGAGATCATAAAAATGTTTAAAAAAAAGATCACTTGTGCATTGGAAGAAAATCAAAGGAAAAGTAATGCGAGAGCTGACTGGACATGCTCTTTTTAAGATTTTTGGAGCTTGAGGGTATAACGATTTCTCATGGATCGCTTCTGCGGTCACGATTTTGGTTCAGTTTGTACCTGCTTTGCATATACAGACTATAGTAGCTAATAAAAATCCAGCTGTTCATTGTTTGCTCATGTTAGTTCACAGTGCAGTTAAGAAATTTTAATACTTTTGATTTTAAAAATGGATTAGTAAATGCTGACTTTAAAATTAACTAAGATTAATAAAGTGCAGTTCATTGTTAGTTCATGGTAACTAATGAAACCTTATTGTAAAGTTTTACCAAAATATGTTTGTTTGTTTTTTACAGACAAAAGCACATAAAAATGTCCACATTTAAATTACAATTCAATTGGGGGGGGGGAAACTGGTTCAAAATATTGATATTATAATAGTTTATAAATAACAAAAAAATAATCCTGCTTTGACGACACCATCTATGTGCATTAAAGGAACATTTAAACCCAAAAATAAAAATTCTTGTACATTCTATGTGCAGCTCTTGATCACACAAAATACGTTTCCAGTAAGCCATTAAAGCACCTAACAAAGCCGGTTCCACCTTAAACCTTGACAATGCCAAATGGGTCCGTTCACAAGCCTATTAGGCTCAGGTTTAATGACAGTGCAGACCTCTATTTCACTATTCTCCTGAAATGTGCAACACTGTGCCTCGATCAACACATCGATCTGTTTGCTGGAGAATCATAGCGAGGCTGAACTGTCTCAACCAATGTTGCTCAGACAATTTTCCCCCTAAACTACATCCATGTAAACCCACACACACATACACAACCCGGCCTGATACACATCAGTATGCCATCGCCTGAGGCTCAGAGTCTCATCTCACTGTCACCTGATCACAAACACACTCAGAGAGGCTTCATTGCACACAAACTCATCTCATCCAGCGCAGATTGGTGCAAGGTAATTGCTCATTATCTCTGACTTCTGCAGTGAATATAGGTTTAATCATATGATTGCTTCATTTCAATGTAGCACCTGAAGACCTCTATATGTGTGTGTGATGAATAAAGTGGGTCTGTGTTACTATGGCTTCATCTGAAAATAAATGCAACTACCCAATCAGTCAATAACTTTCTGATAACATGTTTCCAAGGCATCATTACGTCTAATGATCTAGAACAAATAAAGAGAGCTTCCAACACAACATTGAATATTTAATGACGACATTGACTTATTTCTTACATCAAATGGAATTATATGTTTAAATTGAATTCAGACGTGCCTTAATCCCTCCATATAAAGGCAAGGCATAGTTATTTTTAAGCTATATATAAGGATTTATAGTTGGAATATAGAATAAAATAGTTCAATATTTTAAAATATGGAAATACAAGGTCTAATACGTTAATGACGCCAGACTCCCTCGGTCCACCATGACCATTTATGGATCGAAGTAGCAAAACTGGGCCAATTAGAAACCATCTCTCTACTGACAACATTAAGCTCATTTACATAAACCACTCTTCAAAAGAAATGGGTCGGTGAGATTTTTAATGATTTTGAAGTCCCTTATGCTTTCAAAAATACAGTAAAATATTACAATTTAAAATGTGAATGTATAGTAAAATATATATTATTCCTGTGATCAAAGCATCATTATTCCAGGCTTTATGTGATCCTTCAGAAATCATTCGAATATCAGGATTTGCTGCTCAAGAAACATTTCTGGTTATCAGGTTTTTTTCAGGATTATTTGATCTATGAAATTGAAAAAACAGCATTTATATGAAATATAAATCATCTTAATTTAATTTAACAGCCCATTTAATTCTATTTGTAAGACAGAATGCTCGTGAAAAACTAAATTATGACTAAATATGTGCAAGAAGAACTGAATAACATTATAAGATTAGGAGGTTTTTAGGAGGTTAGCATGTCTATATTTCTGTTTGCATTTGCAGGAGGAGAGATCTCTAAACCAAAGTTCACACAGTATTTCCGAGGCAGTTTGTCTGGACTGATGATACGGCCAGGGAAGATTGAGAGCCAGACGATCCTCTCGTGCCTGCAGTCCTGTAAAGAAGGGCTGGACATCACTTCACTGGAAAGCCTCGGACCGAGGATAAAGGTTTCAAATACACACAATTCTAGCTAAAACAGACACTACAAACTCAACATTACGAATTAATGAACGAGCTGCGCTTGAAGCCAGTGAGCAGAATAAAAATGTTGCTTTAACTAGTAATTCAAGGACACAGATTTGATTTCAAGGAACGAAAAAGCTGTAAATGTTACATAGCCTGAATGCGATGTAAATCACTTTACATCAATATGGAAACAAGTTTACCATAGCCTATCTTAAACCACAGAAAATAGTGGAAAACCTTCTCTTTTTTTAGTCAGAGCAGAGAAAGAGACGAAGAAAAGCCGCGAGACAAGACTTGAAGAAAGATATTTCTGTACACACATTTTCCATTTTCTGCATTGCTTTCCTCTACTCTGTTCTTTTGTATTCAAGAAGCTCTAGGGAAGATTTGAGGATCAAATGAAAGCAGGTTTTACAGACACACACACACACAGAGAGAGAGAGAGTGTGTGTGTGTGTGTTAGTGAGAGACTCAGGTGGTCTGATCAAACTATAAGCTCAAAGCAGGATTGTGCTCCATTCAGAGCCGAATTGATAATGTCTTTTAAATTCAGTTCAGTTCTTGCTGTGCCAAAGACGATGCAGAATTTGAATTTAAAATGTCGCTGTTATGCTATTTTAAAGGTTCCTAGTTTGGGAGATCTTCTACAATAGACTTACATGCATCCAAGGTCAAAAAACATATTTTCTCACAATATACTTTGCACATCAGC
Organism: Rhodeus uyekii; assembly: GCA_037043235.1. Taxonomy (NCBI): domain Eukaryota; kingdom Metazoa; phylum Chordata; class Actinopteri; order Cypriniformes; family Acheilognathidae; genus Rhodeus; species Rhodeus uyekii. The sequence continues at coordinate 975,633 of JAWRVZ010000149.1, forward strand.
TTATTTCTGAAAGATTTTGAAAGCGATTAGTTTAAAGATTCAATCCCTCTATGCAGTTCCTTTCGGAAAGCCGCTCTGCTCTGTCAGGTGACACAGTCTGCTGTGATTGGTTGACTGCTTACAGCGCATGTCACATTACAATTTATGAATTTCAACTGCATCAGATCCAATGTGAGTCCTTATCCATTGGAAGTGCAACACATTGACAGTATGTAAACTTTGTTTGTGAGCAACTCATGAAGAAATATGCAAATATGTTACATTATGACATATGTAACAGGAAGTGAGACTGTAATTGCCGAAGACTCGTTTCAACAGTTCAGAATCAATTCTTGACAGTAATTTTATTTCTTGTGCATTTTGGTCTTTAAAAGTTTGCAGACCTTTTACATTCACAAACATCTAGATTACAAACTGCTTGAAATATAATACAGTGATCCCTCGTTTATCGCGGTTAATGTAGACCGGAACCCCTGCGATAGGTGAAAATCAGCGAAGTAGGATCAGCCAATCAGCTCACGGGATACATCTACTCGTGCTCTCATTGGTCGATCTCGCGCCGGGAACCAATCACGTGTCTTGTCTGAGTGCCGTGGGTGTGTACAAAGCCTCTGAGAGATTTCTCTCTTTGTCTGGCATCCTGGGAAACCATTTCTCTCGCATCACGATGAATCAACGCTGTTTTCCGCAATACGTCTGCCGATATGGTGTTTTTTGTTTTTTTCAATAAATATTTTTGAAACATCCGCGATGCACTGAGGCCGCGAAACATGAACCGCAAAGTAGCGAGGGATTACTGTATTCAAAAAACATAATAGCGCCACTTTAAATTAGAATTAAAATACTGATTACCATTATGAATTACCTAAACACACCTGTTAACACACAGAGAACATTAGATTATATAAAAAATTCATTTTTTTTTTAAATGCCACCTACAGGGTTTCCACATATTTTGAACAATGAATTTCCAGATTTTTCCTGGATAAAGATAAAATATTTATTCAATTCATTGGCCTGATTCACTGATTCAATGCGAGAATGTTTTAAACTATATACAGTATTTAGCCAATGAAAATATTTAGCACAAAACATAAGACGACATCAATTTTCAAAACACATTAAAAATAAATATGCATTATTAAACTCATTTATGTCATGTTTATGTTTGTTGCGGCAACAATTCCTGAATTTAATACTGAATTTCTTTGAATAAAATTTATTGATTTTTTTTTTATTGAATACTGAATGTCTTTGAATTAAGTCAATTCCTCTTCCATTCATTCTTTCTAATTCAAATTCCAAACGAGTGCAGAATTTGAATTCAATTCAGATTTACAGCCATTTCTATGATCCTGAATTCTGCATAAGTCTACTTCAAACACACTTTTAATGCATGTCTGTTTCTCCCAGTTTCATCTGAATCCTGCTCAGTCTCTGGTGGTGATGGAGGGCGAGGATCTGGAGCAGATGAACGACGCACTGAGGAAAGTTTCTTACATCAACTCTCGACAGTTTCCCATTATAGAAGCGCGTCACCTCCGGATCTCAACGGCAGTGCAGTAAGATCATAACTATTCATGAGACGTCATCTCTGAACTAGAATACTAGAATGTTAGCTCTGAAATATGACATTGTGAATGATCATTTATTTCAATGTTACACAGTTGTGATTCACGTCTCGGAGTCATACAAGAGGTTAATTTTAATCTGTGCTTTGGCTCAGGGCTGGAAAAGTTATTAAAACTGCATCACACTGTGAAACAAGCAGAAGCTGTATTGTAGGAAAAATTAATACAGCATTTGAAACTAGATTTGTACATTTTCTGCTAGATTGATGCTTGCTTACAGTTTAGTTCAACCCCAGCCCTGCGTATGAGCGATACCAACTCTTCTTATAACCTTTTCACTTTTCCTGTTCTTTTCCAATTCATATTCTACGCTTAGGGAGGTTTAATTTTTATGTGCAGACAGGCAAATGGAAAGACAATGGCAGAGAGATTAGTGTTTTTTGGAGCATACACGCACCCACAGGCACCCTGTGATTATTCAAAACATGAATATTCATAAGCCCCCAGAGGATTATGACCCGCCCCTCTGAGGTTTGAGACAGGCAGTGGGCGGAGTTTTTTCGGCAAGATCCACTGGGAATTAACATCAGAACACACACGCACATACTCAACGCTGCAACACACACACAATAAAGGCAATTACATATGTATTATATAACTGTGAGCAATATATATAAGCTAATTTTACTCTTGCCTCTGTCTCTAAAATGATTACAGACTTATATTATGACATTAAGTTAGTAACTTACTACTTTTTTTCTTTTTTTTTACTACTTATTCATTTACACTTACTTTTGAAAGCATCATCCCAACACACACACACACACACACACACAACTTTTTTTTACCCCAAGCAAAGAAGAAAAATAACTTTGCGGTGAGTCCCTTGAGTCAGTTTCGTCTGATGCCTTTATATCTGATATTTAGGTTTTAGTCGGTTTCATCCGATGCCTAATTGTAGAGACCTGACTTTTTTTTTACCTAACTGATTTTTCTGTGACCTGCAGCCTTTGGTCTGAGGATGTCCTAAGATGTACTAATGCAAAAATATAATTCATTTAATGAATGTCAGCGTTTTTCTCTTCTACAGTGCTTTTTTTTTTTTTTTTACAAACACTTAGGGCTTACAAAAATGTATTTTCCTATTTCTAATTTATGTCTGGCATATAAGAATATGCTGATAATTATTTTCGAGTTAACTAAACTAAATTATTTTCGAGTCAATTAAACTTTCATCAACTAAACAGATGAAATTCTATGCTTTGTTTAAATATGTATGAATAATTTATATATATTTATATATAAAACTAAAACATATACATATATATACACAGTATTATATCTGAAATTATATATGAAGTTAGGCATGCAACAAGGACAGCTTAATTAATGATGTATAATTTATATAATGTATTAATTAAAAATGAGATGCCCAGTATTTACACTTTCTGGTTTACACTTTTCGAAACACACACATACATATACTTAAATAATTTAAAAAAAAATATTAATGTAAATGTAATCAATTTAAAAAATAATAATCTTTATTGCAAAATGTTCAACCTTATTTATTTTTGTAACGAAGTGGCTCAGGGAGGAACGAGGAAGCAGCAGGATATAGCTCAAAAGTCCACATTTAATAATAATAAACAAAAACAAAACACTTTAAATAACAAAAGAAAGAAGCACGCATGTGCATTAAACTGAACTTAAACAAAACATTGAAAACTAGCAGATCAGGATCACAAAGACAAGGAAACATCCACATTACCAATTCAACAACCGACAAACACAAGGGAAATGCACAAGTGATATATACACAAGGGGAAACAGCAACACCTGGGAGACTAACGAGGAAGTGATTACAAGACAGGTGTAGGGAGTGAAACAATAACCCGAGAGACAGGAAGTGAAACAAAGACAAGACTGACAGGAAGTGACAGAGAAGACCCAGACAGAAACACGTGTAACAATTTTGGTATTATTTTTATATTTTGAATTAGTAGTAATTATTGCAGTGAAAACTACTAAGCATTTACTTACTACTACTAAACATCACTGCAAAAAGGAATGCGGCACAGCAACATTTTCTCAATTAACTTGTGTTCAAAATCATTGGAAGCCAGATTTTTTTTAATTAATTGCCCAGCAATACATGCAACACAGCATTATAATTTCCAACATTAAAAATATATTTATTTATTTGCAAAAGATGACATTTGCCGTAAAAATGCTATTTGTTATTGTTAAGAAAGATTAATTTTAGATGAACAATAGACGATAGCAAACAAAGGCAAAGGCAATCTTAATATGGAAAAAATAGTTGACAATAAGCATGCTCAATTAAATATTCAGTATCGAACAATGAAGACAGCTCACACACGGCTTTCGCAAAGGTTGGTTGTATATATGGCAGAGCGCCCTCATCCTCATTAATGAAATGCCTTTTGAATGCACGAATTTCATCGCTGTAAATCCATGCATGTTCTCCACACATCACCCAGAGAAATAATTAACATCCAAGCTGAAGATGTCATAGCATGAATCAATATAGATTGTTTAGTCATCACTCAGTAGACACAGATTCATTCATTTAAACCTACTGCATCTTTTAGCAAACCGCTGTTTCACAATGAAATATGGATTAATCTTTTCAAGCCTCGGTGTATCCAAACCTTCAGTCACAGGCGGTTTCCTCTATTCATTTCCTGTCTTGATGAACGCAAGTTTGTTTGTGTCAGGATTAAAAGCAACATCTTTAATTACAGAGGGCGGAACGTCCTACTTCCTGTCGTTCAGAGCTGCTTCACGGTGGTGAAATCACTAGTGTTGTAAATTAATTCTAGTAAACACCGTTTGTTTTGCTTTTAAGCTTATTAAGTCCAATTACTGCAAGATGCAAGAAAGCTGAAGTGTTATTAATTCACTGCAGGCATAGTTTTCCTCTTTGTTTTAAGTTATCAGCTATAGCAGTCTCCGTAATGAGTTGGGAACGGCTCCAAGTCATTTGTTTACACTCTACAAATCACTGTCTAATACGTCTTATTATTTATATCGAAGCAGAGATGTCTTCACCTCTCAATGAGTGCATGCTGCATCCAAAATTAACTTCATGCCACATCTGCCTGTCAAATGAACAGAGACAATTTACCAACTCAAAATATTTAATATATATACAGAGATGAGCCAAAGTTTAATAACCGCCTGCCTATTATGCCGTTTGTCAGCCAAAACCCTCTAGAAAACCCCTAAAGTTGACCTGTGGTCTCTGGCATCAAGATACTGGCAGCAGATCCTTCAAGTCCTGTAGGTTGCAAGGTGGAGCTGCCGTGGATCGAATTTGTTGGTCCAGCACATCCCACAGATGCTAAATTGGATTGGGCTCTGGGGAATTTGGAGGCCAGGGCAACACCGTGAACTCTTTATGATGTTCCTCAAACCATTCCTAAACAATGTGTGCAGTGTAGCAGGATGCATTATCCTTCTGAAAGAGACAACTTTCACCAGGGAACACCATTGTCATGCTCTGCAACAATGTTTAGATTGGTGGCTGTAGCAAAGTTTGGTGTCAAGGAAGAGGGAACCGGCGGAAACCGGCAAACATTTTAATAATAAAATAAACAACAACAAGATAAAAGTAATGGTGATATACATATATGTCATACACACATTTACCGACTAATGTATTTTCCTGTATATAACCCACACCCTTATATAACATGCGGGTTTGGGGGCTGTGTAACAAACTGTTGGTATAACCCGCACCTTTATATAACCCGCACCCATAGATGAACTGTTTTATGTAAGTTCACATTTCGAATCTTGCTTGCATGACGTCAATTATCATAACTGTTCAGGCTCGGTACACAGTGCTTGTGCGCAAAATTCAAACAATAAGAAAACAAACACGAGTCAGAACAAAAAGAAAGAGCAGTGTCTCCCGCTGTGCAGCAGCTCGTCCCTTAAGAAGCGTTTCTACAGGTGTTGATCATCGGATGAGATGGGAAGAGCCCGCCCTCATGGCCACACAGCCAATCACGTCTTCTTGCATGATTGACAGGTCAGACAGCCTATCAGCGGCAGCTGTCAGAGTGATAGTACAAGAGCCAGAGATAACAACCCTCGCAAGAAAGAAAAACAAAGAAAATACCGCAAAAAAACCTTACATCCTTAGGGATGTAACACAAATATAAAAATATTATCACATGTAAAAAAAATTGTGATATAACCCGCACCCCCCCTGCGGGGTTTGTAAAATCTGGTATAACTTGCGGCTTATATGAGGGAAAATACGGTATATTTCAGATGTCAGATAAAGCAACGAGGATCTCATTGTAACTTTTGTAATTGAACTCATGCAATATGTTGTAGTTCCTAAAAAAAAAGAAAAAGAAAAGAAATTCTAAAGTCCTATCTGATATTTTGGTCAAATTTCAGTTATTCACACATCCTTATACTGTGACATGTATTTACGTTATGTAATGTTTTTTAATGTTGTATACATTTGGGGGCTTTTCATTTAGAAAACATCTAAAAAGTCGAATGGAATGCAAATTCAACATTGCATTGAAGCTCAACATCTCAAAACTACTCAGAATGCAGATAGAATCGTATAATTTCAAGGTGGTGATACGGCTATTGGATTTGTTACATTAATTTTGTACCCTGAGTGTGTATCTAAAATATCCCACAAAACTGAAATGCAAGGTGGTGTTGTTATGTTTGTGATCTCTGCAGGTGTTTTGGAGAAGATGTGTGTATTTCTGTCCCTGATATTGAGGCAGTTGTCATGGTAATGCAGCCCAGTGAACCACGCATCACAATCACCGGGGCGGAGCACCTGACCATCTCCGCCTCCGACCTTGCCCTAGGCCTATCCCTGTTCAGAGATTTGCATATCATCAGCACAGTTACAAAAAGTACAGATACAGGTACAGAGAAAAATTTCTTCTCTTATCGAGATAGAATGAAAATTACTCACCCTCATGTTGCTACAAACCTCATATTTTCATATTTTTCTGCTTATTAAAACATTTTATATACCAGAATTAGATTTGTTAGTCCAACATCTTCAACAAGTAACGTGACAGAAGCCTTGGAATATGTCTTAAAAATATACGGTGCTTTATCATCATTTTTGGAGCTTGACCGGATATGATGAAGAGCAGCAGCCAAGCAGTCTGTTAAACTTTATGTGTTGCAGAAAAGAAAGAAAGTCAGTGACGTGAGAGTGAGTAAATGACAGATTTTTCCTTTTTTGGGTGAACTATTTCTGCAACTAAAAAACAACCCACAAACAAAACCCCCAAATGCAGAGCACATTATTCACTGACAAACGGCACAGGTGTCATGCTGTTTTGCTGGCAAACAACAGAACAACAGTAAATGCAAAAAGCATGTTAATAAATCATGAAAGACAGATGCTCGGTGCTCCCTCCACACTGAACAAAAGACATGAGTATTTCATGAAGATGCTGTTCTAAATCTGAAACTTCTCTTCCTCTGTTATCCTTGGGGCTTATGAGTTTATAACAAAATGTTCTTTGCTCTTTCCAAATAAAGTTGTAAGATGCACTCATGAAATTTCTCTGCTGATAGCGATAGCCAATTATTCAGAATGATATTGGGCGATAGTTTGATATTCATAAGGAGAAAAAAAAAATCATATTGACATTTTTTAATCAGTTCTTGCTTTCCCTGGGAAGATTACATGAGATATGATTCATTTCAGGCAGTAGTACTGCATCTTTCAACATTGCTTCTGTTTTTTTGAGATATAATTGTATTACAGTGGAAGAAAAGACTGCTGCTTGGACTGAGGCACTACAGTGATCTGTCACATCACATTATGAGCGTTAAAACAGCATGTATTGTTTGAATTTCATGAGTAAATGAACAGAATTTGAAAGCTGAGATTTTGTTTCTTATCACAAGTAACAAAGCTCTTTGGGAGTATTAGGTGGAGGTGTGCTTTAGCTGTTCTTGTCACGTTAACTTGGCCTGATTTTCTTCACACACAGTATGAGTTTCAGTCTGACACATTTTTCCACAGTCTTATGATTGACAGCTATCATCAGCTATGATCATCGGCTGCTTTTAAATAGAAGTTTAAAACGATAATAATAGATGGCTTAGCCAATACTGATTATTGGTTGAAACATTAATGCATGTCCAGTTAAACATTATATAGACATTACCATACCATCAACATTTGATGTCAGTAAGATTTTGATTTAAATCTTTATTGAACAAGAATGCATTACAGTGACTAGAAATGACAGTATAAAGAGACATTTCTATTGTTGCAAAAGATTTATACTTCAAATAAATGCAGGATGGATGGATGAACGGGTTGGATAGATGGATGGATGGACGAGTGGATGGGTGGACAGATGAGTGGGTGGATTGATGGATGGGTGGGTGGGGTAATGGATGAACAGATGATTGGGTGGATGGATGGATGGGTGGGTGGGGTAATGGATGAACAGATGATTGGGTGGATGGATGGACGGATTGATGAGTGGGTGGGGGAATGGATGAATAGATGATTGGGTGGATGGATGAATAGATGATTGGATGGATGGATGGATGAGTGGGTGGGTGAGCGGATGGATGAATGGATGGATTGATGGATGAGTGGGTGAATGGATTGATGGGTGGATGGACGATGGATGGATGGACTGGTGGGTGGGAGGATGGATGAATAGATGATTGGATGGATGAGTGGGTGGGTGAGCGGATGGATGAATGGATGGATTGATGGATGAGTGGGTGAATGGATTGATGGGTGGATGGACGATGGATGGATGGACTGGTGGGTGGGAGGATGGATGAATAGATGATTGGATGGATGAGTGGGTGAATGGATTGATGGGTGGATGGATGAATGAATAGATGATTGGGTGGATGGATGGATGGATGGATGAGTGGGTGAATGGATTGATGGGTGGATGGATGGATGAATAGATGATTGGGTGGATGGATGGATGGATGAATGGATGGATAAATAGATGATTGGTTGGATGGATGGGTGGATGGATAAACTTAATTAGTTAATTATTTTAAACTTAAACTTCCTGTTAACAAAATAATTCTGAAAAATATATCACAGTTTTCACAAAAATATGAAGCAGCACAATTGTTTTCAACATCACATTAGAAGGATTTCTGAAGGATCGTGACACGGAAAACTAGAGTAATGATGCTGACAATTCTGCTTTATCATCTCATGAATAAATTATATTTTAAAAGAAAATTGGAAAACAGATATTAAAAATTATAATATTTTACAATGTTGCTGTTTTACTGTATTTATGATGTAAAAAAAAATAAATGCAACCTTGGTGACAAAAGGCTTCTTCCAAAAACTTACTGACCTCAAACTTTTGAATGTTGTACATTTATAAAAATTAAGCTTCAGAATACAATGATATTAACATATGAATTGCATCATTTATATAACATCAATTCAATATTCAGCACTGGTACATGATGGCAATCCAGTCATAATAGAGATTTGCAAACAGAAGCCTAAGTGAGTTATTAAATGCAACAAAAATTTAGAGTAGGTTCATTTTAAAAAGAGACTACAATAGTTCAATCAAAAATACAGATTCGAGCAAAAAATGCATCATAGATGTGTTCCAGACGGCCCATGCACTGTATATCTTATTTTTACAAACTATGGGAACCATGGCAAAGAAAGAGAGAGATTGCTTTTCATTATTATTCATAATCCTAACCCACTTGTTTCACATTTGTATGTGTGCAGAGCACAGGTCAGTTGCATTAAAGGAAATCGCACATAATCTGGACTATTGTGACATCATGGTCTTGGGGGAGGAGTTGAAGGCGGGGCTAGAGAGTCTTGAACTGCAACACAGCGTCTTATTGGGCAAAGACCTGGAATACGTCAACTCTAGCACTGGCATGTCCATATATGGTAAAGACAAATTCTGTTACAAACCTTTGTTTCTCAATACAAAGTCCTTACATTGTCTTCCTCTACGCCCGTTTTAGGTGTAGACTCTATATCTCACTACACAGAAGTAATTAGACAGGTACGTTATCAGAACCGCCAGGCTGTGGATTCCGTCCGCACCTTCAGACTCAGCTGCTCTGAGCTCAACGGACGTTACACCAGCGATCAGTATACATTACAGGTGAGAATCAAACAAAGATGTTTTTTTGCATCCCCACTAAGCCACAGCTCTGATCTATGACCTAAAGTTGCTCTCTTCTCTTTCTCTGAGGTCAACATTCTTCACAGTGAGGAAGCTTTGGAACATGTCAATCATGCGATGGCCCCGCCCAAATACACGCAAATTATTCATCCTACAGTGATAAAATCCAACAACTACTACAGCTTAGGTAATTGTCTGTAATTGTGTTTCTAATTTTATAGTATGGTAAATATTAGAATGAAAAGATACATTAAGGCCATGTTTACACCTGGTACAGTAATCCCTCGCCACGTCGCAGTTCAAGTGTCGCGGTCTCAGTGCATCGCGACATTTTCTAAAATATTAATAAATAAAAATAAAACAAATTGGCAAATATCGGCAGCTGTATTGCGGAAAGCAGTATTGTTTCATCGTGATGCGAGAAACGGTTTCCCAGGATGCCACACAAAGAGAGAAACTCTCTCAGAGGCTTTGTACACGCCCACGGCATTTAGACAAGACACATGATTGGTTCCTGGCGCGAGATCGACCAATGAGCGCACGAGTGGAGTGGGAGCCTCTCCGCCTCTCTCAGAAGCAAACGTTGACGATCCAGCGCCGATATCTGACGATGAGGCGCTTCCAGAACTGATTTAAAGGCCTCATTATACCAATGCAGTAACACCATCATCATCAATCGAACCGCACAGGTCTGTCACCGTCGTCATTACTGGAGTCTCAAGATACTACTGTCATTGATGAGTGTAGAGACCATAATACGTATCGTATGAGAGAGAGAGTAAATGTATAATATTAAGGTTTTATAATTAAAGAAATTTCTCATTAAGAAAGTCATTGAAATATATTTAAAGTATAAATATACATATTTTGAACATTCTGGTACCTACACACGCTGGGGGGCCAATCCTACTTCACGGATTTTCACCTATCGCGAGGGGTTCCGGTCCACATTAACCGTGACAAACGAGGGATCACTGTATTAAAATGTGTTTTGTTTGACCAGATCACAAGTGGATGTTGCTAAATCCAGGTGTAAATGGGGTCTAAAACATTTTAAGCTTGTCCAGAGGTAGTCAAAAACACATTCAACCGGTTTGCTTTTGTAGTGGAAATGCTCATGTGGTCAAATGTGTTCGAACAGCGACAAAAGACGCTCTACTCTCCACCTGCTGACCTGATGCATGAAACATTACGCACACTACCGCCAGCCATATCACCCTGTAGGCTAAGACTGGTTCCCCACTGAAGCTAAGCAGGGTTGAGCCTGGTCAGTACCTGGATGGGAGACCTCCTGGGAAAAACAAGGTTGCTGCTGGAAGTGGTGTTAGGAGGCCAGCAGGGGGTGCTCACCCTGCAGTCTGTGTGGGTCCTAACGCCCCAGTATAGTGACGGGGACACTGTACTGCAACAAGCACCATCTTTCGGATGAGACGTTAAACCGAGGTCCTGACTCTCTGTGGTCATAAAAAATCCCAGGATGTCCTTCGCAAGAGTAGGGGTGTAACCCCGGCGTCCCTGGCCAAATCTGCCCATTGGCCTTGGTCCATCATGGCCTCCTAATCCCCCCCCCATACTATAATTGGCTTCATTGCTCGGTCTCCTCTCCACCAGTAAGCTGGTGTGTGGTGAGCGTTCTGGAGCAATATGGCTGCTGTCGCATCATCCAGGTGGATGCTGCACATTGGTGGTGGTTGAGGAGATCCCCCCTACTATGTGAAGCGCTTTGAGCTCTGGAAAAGCGCTATATAAATGTAACATTTCTTCTTCTTCACACTAGAAAGATGGGATTTGTTTAGCAGTAGACCCAAGTTTGTTTGAAGATTAAAAACGTACCAAGCTCAATGTTTCCTCAGCATTCCTGGCTTCTAACGTTCGGTGTGATCTTGGGACTGTCAGAGCAGAAATAAAAGCTGAAATCTGATGTGTAAATTGTGGGAGCTTATTTCATCCATTAGATCGAAAGATCTGAAATAGATCTTCCCCTCAAAGAAATCACAACAGAAGTGCTTGAAAGTGGACAAATTAGAAAACAGTGCAGTGATTCCTCGTTTATCGCAGTTAATATGGACCGGAACCCCCGCGATAGGTGAAAATCCGCGAAGTAGGATTGGTCCCCCCAGTGTATATAGGTACCAGAATGTTTTAAATATGTATATTTATACTTTAAATATATTTTAATTAAATATATTTAATTCTAAAACCTTAATATTACACATTTATTCTCTCTCTCTCTCATGCAATGTCTATTACTCTGCTCTACACTCATCAATGACAGTAGTATCTTGAGACTCCAGTAATGATGGCGATGATAGACCTGTGCGGTTCGATGAATGATGGTGTTACTGCATTGGTATAATGAGGCCTTTAAATCAGTTCGGGATGCGCCTCATCTTCAGATATCTGCGCTGGATCGTCAACGTTTGCTTCTGAGAGAGGCGGAGAGGCTCCCACTCCACTCGTGCTCTCATTGGTCGATCTTGCGCCGGGAACCAATCATGTGTCTTGTCTGAGTGCCGTGGGCGTGTACATAGCCTCTGAGAGAGTTTCTCTCTTTGTGTGGCATCCTGGGAAACCGTTTCTCTCGCATCACGGTGAAACAACGCTGCTTTCCGCAATACAGCTGTCGATATGGCGGCATTTTTAAATTTTATTTTTTATTTTTCTATTCACTGAGGCCGCGAAACTTGAACCGTGAAGTGGCGAGGGATTACTGTATTGTGTCTCTCTCATCTACTAGTGATCCAATTGACCAAACCGCATCTTAATACCAGGCGTAAACAGGGCCTAAGGGAACCAAAATAATTTAGCAGAATCTGAATTATTAAAACTGATAAGCAACTCTGCAATGCATTGCAATAAATCACAACATGTTAAACAGATGTTACTTTCATTCCTCACAACTTGGTCGTTAAATTAAATATGGCATCTACTCTAAAGTCTGTATGGTCTTCAGATTCAGATGTTTTTGCTTTTCCAGTTATACCTGCCGTTGCTACTGCAGTCATTTTGGTGTGTATCGCCGCCCTGCTGGTGGTGCTGCTGGGTGTTTACTGCCTCAAACAACCACTAAACAAATACAACATACACACGCACACACTGCCAGAGAAACAAGCGGACTGTGACGGCTCCTCTCTCTCCATCACTGTCAATCCACTGGAGGTAAGACAAACCGTCTACAATCAACACAACACATAATAACGTAAAGCTGCCAAAATGTTGATGCCTGTCAAACTGTCACGTATGCATGAGTCACCGTGAAAACGTCTTTTTACAGCTGACAGGAGTGTACTGCAAAGTAACACAATGAGCTACAGCTGTACATCTCATCTTATGTGCAAGATCAAGTATCCGAACCGATGGCCACGATAATGCCATGAAGTCATTTTTCTCAATCAGTATCTCTGTTGATTCTGGAGTGTAACAAACCAGAACATTTGTATACAACAGATTTGAGGGTTACTGCTCTAATGACATTTTAATGAACCTAACCTTTCCCTCTCTGGTTTTAGTAGTAGTTAATGATTAAGAAATATATTGTAAACCAGGACTATGATTGTTTGGGCAAAGTGTTATTCCAGGAGCAACACAAAATAGCTAAATTAATCCAATCGTACCCTTGAATTAAATTGCAAAGGAGGTGAATATCACCAGTGTGAAACATTTGATAGCCATATGATGTCAAATATATGAGTTAACATGGTTTATAATGATAAAGGTTGCTTAATTAACTTCTACGTGTAGTTGTTATATTCCATTTTTCAACATTGCCTTGACAACAGAAGTCTATGTACCCTAAAATAACAGTCAAAAACTCATTTAAAACATGTATTTTTATAACATAAGCATCACATGAGTCTTCAAACACTGGCCCCATTTATTTCCACTGCAATTGTCTCATTGTAGCCTCGTACTATTTAAAGAAAAGGAAGAACAAGTCCAAAAACATGTTTGTGTTAATTTTCACATTCACGCTGGCCCAAACCCATGTGGCTTACTTTCTTCCTGAACGTGCACAGCTGCAATGCATTTCCTTGGCTTGTCATCAACACACAATCCTGTACAAATAAATTAAGAAAACAGTGGCAGAGTTGTGGTAATAGTAAAAAAAAAACTAAATCAATATAAATTATTATAATTAAGAAAATGTTTTATTTAAGTGTTAACAGCTGAATTTTGAAGCATGTTCTTGTTGCTTTTTTCTTACAATGAAAGTGGATGGGGACTGGGACGGTCAAGCTCCAAATTACCCCCCAAAAAACAAAGAAGCTTTTCTTTTTTCTTTTTTTCCGTTCACACAGATTCACAAAAACGCTGTATTCTGCTGCCAAGCCACAAGTTGTAAAGAAGCACTACGTGGCATTACGAATTTACATTTATATTGTTTACATGGAAATGATAACAGTATCATTTTCAAAAACTTGCACTATGAAACCCGTTTTCAAAGGTTTGCATGTTCAGGTCCCCAAAACGCAGCTGTCGTGTAAATGAACGGACAAACCGCATCAAACGTTTTGCGTATTTAGTTGAAAACAGTGTTGTGTAAATGGCCCCTCATTCACAAAATTCGGTGACCAAAATCACATTCTATAGGTACATATTTTGAACAATTACTTCATGAACACTAAAAAGTTAGCTTCACAAAGTATGAGTGTGCAGTATGAATGTAATGTGGACGTTCTCCATTCATGTTGACATGACCTACCAGCGTCAGTTGTGTTGCTTCTATGCCGTTTCTCTTCTTTCTCTGACAAATCCTCTCCTCTGGCCTCATGGGATAATGGACTTTTTGCCTGCTCTTTTATGAGTACTGTGAACTCGTACAAAGGTCTATTTCTTTTGTCACGTTCTGTTTTCACCTATGACATTGTAGGGAAGTCTGAGATTTGATGCTGCTTGTGTCTTTTGAAGTTGTGCAACAGACTGATAATGATGTTATTTACTAAAAAATCCATCTCAGCAGCTTTAGTCATCATTCAAGTTCATTCAAGAGCCGCTTGGAATTTTAGCTATAAATATCTCCTTTTTTGTTGAAAGAAAGTCACATGGTTTCTGAAAGACTTGACGTGAATTCATGAAGACACAATGTAAACTATTCATTTCGGATCCTTTGTTCTTTTCTCATTTTAGTAAAACGGTGCAAAATATTTGATTTAAATGATGCTGAATAAGATTAACTAGATAAAAGGAAAGAATTTGAATGAATCTGATTGCATTGGTTAATTCTAGAGCTTTCAGGAGCTTCAGTCAAAAGAAGAAGTAACAGAGGAGGAGGAGGAAGAGGAGGATGAGGAAGAGGAATGTGATATCTCCGGTACCGAATCAGACAGCGACGAAGAGGAAGTTACCACGTCTTTCATACATCAAATCAGTACGCAACGGGGAGAAGCAACATTACACTGCTGAAATCACACGCTGAAAACACAACGCTCTACCTGTAGCATTGTCGTGACCTGCAATACGAGAGAGTTTACAGGCAAACACACACAAACATGCTCTGAAAAGACTCGGCTCTGATCCTTTGTGAAACTGTTTTGGTGTGAGATGGCAAACTAATAAAAGTCCTGCATCCTGTCTGATCCCTTTACGCTCTCTGTCTCTACCGCTGGAGGACAATAACAGAAAGCATGAGACGTTGAAGTCACTTTTTTGAGGCCTCGGTGCAGTTCATCTCGTTTGATGTGAAATGGTCGTCCTTTCATAAACGCCCTGATTTTAGCTCCAGTAACTGGCAGTGAAAAAGTTTTTGTCATGAGTCTTGTACATTTTTATAAATCCATGTGTGCACCCTTTAAATGTTATCTTACTACTATGTGGCTACTCTGTGTAACATGGCGGTGCGTTGTGTGTGTGAGTGGTTTTGTAAATGACTGTTCACTCATTATATAGTGCGAATGGATGGGTTATATGTATTTGTATATCTTACCGACTTTTTTGTGGTCGCAGCTGCACTTTCTGTACATGGGTCATTAAAAGGATTTTAAGAAATTAGGTGTCATTTTTACTCTTTAACATGGCTGCCAAATGTTTGCTGTGCTGGAATTAAAACATGTTAGTAAAATGAGTCAACGTCAAACTGGCACCTCAAATGGCTGCAACGCAGAAAAAACATTTAGGGCCCAAAACTTGCCCACAAAAAACCCCACCTTGGCCCCCAGTGGATTAGCCCGTTTGGGGCAACATGAGGGTTTACCCTGGACACCCACAGTTGAAGTTTCCCACAGAAAACCTGTTTAGACAAAATATTTGCAATACAGCAACGCCGTCTAGTGGTGCATCATGCATAGCACAGTGAAACAGTCAGGGGTTTAGACCTTATTCAGAGCAGCGCCACGACTCAATGACATCTGCTGTAAAAGCTTTATAAAACTCCTAAAGCACATAATTTCCCACAACTCAGTTTTTGTCCACTGGAATTTCTTGGAAAGAGTTGTCAGCAGAAAAATCCCAAAACACAAACAACAGTAAAAACCAACTGACGAGATGCAAGTCTATCCCTCACAGCCTCACTTTCATTCCCATTAAAAATCAAAGATGGCGTTGCGGTGAATAAGGTCTGCATTGTAGCTTGTAGTTGTCTAATGTAGTTATATAAAACGACTCAAGACTCATTTTTGTGTGCAATTTTTTTTTTTATGAAAAGCCACTAGATACCCTATAATACTAAAATGTGGTCACTCAAACCGGTTCAATGAGTATTATAATAATAATCATACTTGCAGATAAGTTTGACATTTTTAAAAAACAAACTGCATAATCCTATTGTGACAATTTTCACTATAGTGAAACATACCCCACTAAAGAGTCAGATAATATATAGTTTACCTTGCGTTTATACACAAAAACAGGTGAGGATTCAGAACGATACAGAAGAGTTTTCATATTGTGGGGGAATTTACAGTTAAGGACAAAATATGATGAAGAGAGAAAGAGCAGGAGTCAGAAGTGCAGTCAACTGAAGGAAACTTTGTGAAGATAGTCTGCAGTTTCATCAGCAGAAGCTTCAATTCTCACAAGGAGTTCAGAGGCCGTCCCACTTACATTTACATTGTTACAGCAATTATACTGCAAGTGAAGCTGCTAACTACGTCATTACTGAAGGTTAAATGATTCTGATTGGCTAAGGGAGCAAAGATAGACAAAACTAGTAATTTTCCACACAAAAGCATATCTTCACCCATCAAATGGTTGACAACAAAGCCTCTGAATTACGCATTACGTGACCTTCCAGGTCGCAGAACTGCATTTCTAGGCATTAGATTGTCGAGAAAAACAAGTCATTCTGACTCCTTATGATGCCAGTTAATCACCTCACCAATTCTGATCTGTAACAGAGAAAACTAACAGATACACACACACACACACACACAGATACACGCATTACACACACTTACAGGATAAACAGCTTCTTCAAGGTTGAAGTTCAAGCTCTCTTGCTCTAAACTGGAAACTTTCCCCAAAACATACTGATATCATGTTCTCTCTATCAATGAGAGATTCAGAAAATATTCATCTTTATTCTCTAGTGTTTGAATATAGAAAAGTAAATGCTTTAACCAAGAATTGGTTACATTGGCGATAGACTGAAAAATACATGCATTTGAAGTCATTCAAAAACTTCATTATAAATCAGTAACTTGATTTTCCATCACTCATCACAAATCAATAAAATTTATATATATATATATATATATATATATATATATATAAATATAAATCTTATATTTATATGATATCATACACACACACAGACACACACACACGTTGAATCAGCAGTGGATTACAGAAATGGTCCCTTAGTCAGCAACACAAAACCAAGCCAACATAAAGGCATAATACCAATGTATGGGCTCACGTATATCTGCTCTCATTGAGCAGGAATTCAAGTGTTTCCATATTCTCAATGTAACATTTAGTTGGCAAATGATTCCTTTTGTAAACATGGCTCTGTACTTCATTTGTGTACTGAACAATACACTCCAGTTCCAGTTCTGTGACGGTCCTTATCTGACTTCCACAGTGGAGAAGTTTGCTACATTTTGATTGGATCTGGTTGGACTAGCAAACAAATGTCCATTTCCATCAGATAAGAATGATAGGACAACCACCAGACACCAGAAAGAGACCTATAAAACCAAACGTGGGAAGGAAAGGAGTTCTCATTGTTCCTCAAGCGGTTTTATGCCCTTCACCCATTCAAAGGCCCGGGATGCCATCAAAATTCCTAAGGACTTTTTGGATGCAAAGAGAGAAAGGGAGGGGGACTTTGCTTTAAGATCATTGGATTATATAAAATCACTGCACATTTCAAATAAATATGTGATTTATAATCTGGAAAATGTTGTAGTTTTTTAAATAAATAAAATAAAATCTACTAAGATTTTGTCATTATATAGAGCCTATAGACAGATTTTGTGTTGCAGAGAAATGTTTATAATAAATAGTTTTCATCGTTTCATAGAGTTAAAGATTAAAGTGATTCAATACTTTTGCTGTTCCCCAACATATAGCATAAAAAAATGGAACATATGGCATTTCTATGGAAGCTTTTTTTCCGCTGCTGAATAAAACATAAATAAGGTAATTGTGACTTTCTACCTCGCAATTCAAAATTGTGAGATATAAACAGTCAGAATCGCAAGATATGAACTTGCAAATGCAAGAAAAAATTCATAACTGTAAGATAAAAAGTTGCAATTATCTTTTAAAACAAGCTTCCCAACATTTCACAGCAACACTAAGCTCCACATTTACTTTGAAGTATTGGTCATTTACTCACTGACACACAACTATGCTTTTAAATATGAAACACTCGATTCCTTAATTGGCCAAAACTCGTCCCACATTGAGGACTGTGGAACAGCTTCTCTTCGTATGAACTCGCTCATGCGCTTTCAGTGAAACTCTTTCCACAGACTGAACACATATAAAAGCCTCTCATCTGTATGAACTTTCAAGTGTAGTTTTAGATGTGATGATGAAATAAAATCTTTACCACACTGATCACAGCTGAATGGTTTTTCTCCAATCTGTGTGCGCATACAGTATTAACTTTAGTTCTGTCAGTGTTAGTGATTAAAATGTGGATGAAAACTGTTTTATACAAGATTAAAAACATTTAGAAGCATTTCTGTACCATTTATTATCCATTTGCATATTTCACAGCTATACCAAAGCTGTTAACATTAAATAATCAAGAATGGACACCAACCCGTTTATTCCTCCGAATCTTCATGATTTATTCTGGATGGTTTTGGAGTTTGTCCTTCTCTTGTTGGATGGTGTGAATGTTCCCTGGATTTACAGGTGAATTGTTGTGGCATCTAGAAAAATCAAAAATAGGTTTATGATAGGTGATAATTTCTCACAAATTATCAGATTTTGTTGCAAATCATCCTTATCCGTCAGATTGACATGAGCTGTAAAATTGCTCTTGTTTTCTATATTCTTTGTTCTCTTTTTCATATTGTGCCATCATCCGCATATTAAACAGCTAAATCTGATCAAGAATGTAATTTATCATAATGTTAAATAGTATAACACTTCTTTTTGGTGCTCCACACTCTAATGTTGACTCTGA
This sequence comes from Rhodeus uyekii, assembly GCA_037043235.1. NCBI lineage: Eukaryota > Metazoa > Chordata > Actinopteri > Cypriniformes > Acheilognathidae > Rhodeus > Rhodeus uyekii. Next base: position 994,964 of record JAWRVZ010000149.1, read on the forward strand.
CACTTCTCACCTTAAATGGCATATTAATTCAAAACTGCTGTATCCAGTGTACACTCATCCCTGTTTTTTGTGACTTGATTAATAACCCTACTTTCTTTATCATAAGCCATTTTGTTATCAAAATATACTGTTTTATATGAAAACTACAAACTTCTTTATGCTTTGTTTGTGCATTTGCGCCACATACTGGAGCGTAGAGCATTGTACATGGATCCTGTTAATCTGGCCTGCTGGTTTTGAATCAATTTAGCTTTTAAACTTGAAAAAAATAAACATTACCCCAATTTTTTAAACATCTATATAAAGTGTGACAGGAAACATCCTAGAGACGCATTGCAGATGAGCAAACTCTAAGAAATATGTCTTCCAGAACACACACACATCAAATAGACGTCTTGAAGATTTATGTGTGCTATCAGATCAATAATAACGTACATGTAACACTAACCTGGTGTGTGTGTGATGCGGAGCAAGGAGCATGAGAAGTAGGCTTAGATACTGAACACTCTTTATTCAAAAGGAAAACAAAATAATTGAAATATAAACAGAAATGGCACTTATCGTGCATACACAGACATAACCTGAACACAGAAAGAAAAACAGCATCCACAAAGACATGGGAACACAAGAGGGTTTATATAACAAGATGAGATGGGGAACACCTGATGACACTGACGAGGTAAGTGATTGACAAGACAGGTGCAGGAAGACATCACGGAGGGGAACAGGAAGTGTAAGAATGACCTTACAGACAGGAAGTGCACAGATGACACGACTGACAGGACTAAGGGTAACACAGTGTTGGGGAAATTTACTTTTAAAAGTAATGCATTACGTTTTTAGTTATTTGGAAACAGTAATCAGATTACGTAACGGTTTTCCCCCAATGACTGTGCAAATGTAGTTTTGAAACAGTTTGTGTTACAAACATCCACATATGTCAAGGGTTCTTTATGTTGAAGTTAACATATGGAGTAGTTTTTAAAAAATCGAATTAAACAAAAGAATCCATGGATAACAAATGTTCCGTCATTTAACAAATCAAAATGATCTCAATTCGAATTATGAACCAGTGATTTTTCCCAGAAATACCTTATTTTCACACACAACTCAATGCAACAGTTTTACTGGAATTGTTTAAACTATCTGTAAATAAAGAAAACAATCAACTCTATTAGTCACAGTTTGTTTATTGCTTTACAACTCTTTTGGTATACTTGAGCTGTTACCTCATTTTGTCAGCAGTCAATAATAGAGAATAAAACAGGACATCAACCACTTGAGACCTGATCACTTTTATACAGAACAACTCAAGTTTTACTGTTTAAACTTACTGTTGCATTTAAACTCAATTCATTCCCAATCAATCAAGACAAGATGTTATATTTCCTCATAAATTTATGTACAATCAAACACATCAAATTTACCTTATTTATACCTTTAAGAGCTGTTAATGGGCGAAGCTTTAACTCCCGGTCTTTTTAGTTCTCCAAGCATTTCAACAAGGGAGCAACTCCATATTTAGTTTATCTCACACGATCTCCTTGAACATTTTTGACATGAGAGTGAATGTTGCTCACTGTGACGACTTCTTACATTTTTTCACATGCGTGAGAAGGCTTGGTAAATGTCTAAAACTCCTCTCACACAGAGGACAGTAGCACAGCTTCTCTCCAGTATGAAGTCGCTCGTGTGATTTCAGGTACTCCAACCGAGAGAAACTCTTTTCACAATCCGAGCACTTGAAAGGTTTTTCTCCAGTATGAATTCTCTGGTGCCGTTTCAAATGGACATCTGTAATGAAGCTCTTCCCGCACTCCAGACACACATGATCTCTCACACAGCTATGTACGTTCTGATGCCGTTTATAATGAGACATACGTGAAAAACTCTTCCCACACAAAGGGCATGCATAAGGCCTCTCATTTGTATGGATTTTTAGATGTTCTTTAAGATTCGATGAGGAATTAAAATCTCTACCACACTGGTCACAAACAAAAGGCTTTTCTCCAGCGTGAATAAGCAGATGGATTTTGAAAAGGCCTCTCATCTGAATGAACCTTCAGGGGTTTATTTCGATGTGATGACGGATTTGACTTTTTACGATACTGATTATCCTTCATTGGCTTTTCACCAGAGTGACAGAGCATTTTGTCCTTTTCTTTTTGGGTTTTGCAGTCACTATGTTCCTCCTTCACATCATTCAGTTTGTGTCTTTGCTTTTGTCTTTGTTCCACTTCCATCCAGTCTAAAATACAATATTATGTGGTTAAAATCAGTTCAAGTGAACTTGTTTTAACAGCAAAAAGCACCAGCGATCAGGTAGATACCAGATTTCTGTAATATCAAGTATCTGATCTTTGATGTGCCAATTCATTTGTGTGTATTCAAACATTATATTATACATATATATATCAAACAATATTATATACAAAGATATAGTGATTGTTTAGATGCTGAACTAAAGTTTTAAAGATGTAATATAAGTCTCATGCATCCCCAGAATGTGTCTGTGACATTTAAGCTCAAAATACCCCACAGATCATATATTATACCATGTTGTAAATGCTCATTTTTAAGTGGGAGGGAAAAATGCTATTTTTATGCATGTATCTTTAAATGCAAATGAGCTGATGCTCCCTGCCCCGTTTTCCAGAAGTGGGTGGAGCCTTGCCTCAGACAAACTGCCAAAAAACAAAAAAAATCTTGTGAGGTTTTGATTATCATCTCTATCACATGATAGTAAAGTTCTTCCTCATCATGAAAGTGTATTATCTGCATGCCTTTTAAAGACATTTCAGTCAAAATATCTTATATGTGGTTTTCTGCACACACACAGAAAGCTTTATGTCAGACGACGCGCCCCGTGTGTAATTTCTCTTTCACATCTTATGGTGCTTAAACTGTGAAAAACACACAAAGTTCACATCAACAGACAGTCATCCTGTGAATATAAACAGCAAATAAATAATAAAGCGTGTGTATATTAGATATGTGTATTAAAGTGACAGCAGCATAATATACAGAACCTTCTGCTGTATATGCTGATAATATGAATAAATTGATTTTTGAAACACCAAGTAAAAGTACATTTTGCACAGTAGGCCCTCTTTAATTGTTACGGTAGTTGTTTCTCAAGAAACAAGAATAGACACCAACCTGTTTGTTCCTCAGTACCTTCATCTTATATTCTGGATGGTTCTGGATCACTCATGTCTTCAATCTCCTCTTTAATAAACTCCATCTTCTCCAGTCACACAGAGCTCAGCTTTATCATCTGGAGTTTGTCCTTCTCTTGTAGGATGATGGGATTATTCCCAGTGTTTATTGGAGAACTGTTCTCCTGAACTGGAGAATAGGATTTGTCAAGATCTGTCAAGTTCAAAGAGCAGTTACTGAATTTATACTGAATTACTTTCTTTATGTGTTTTCTGTTTAAAAAAACAGAGCATTTTGATACGGTTAAATATTAGAAGCAATAAAAACAAGGTTTGTTTAATTCTTGTTCCTACTGACAAAAATAACTAGTCCATCATGTTTAACTCAAAACATATTTGGCTGCAAAAGTTTTCACCTCATTCATTTTGATGATGTCTGAGATCTCCTGTAAATTGGCACATTAAGCACATTTCACGGGGCTGAGAGTTTACAATAATAAACCAGCACACATAATGCATTTCATTACAGTAATCCTTAATACATGTAAACTCTGGAGCGGCTTCATGTTAAGTCAGGGACCTGGAGATATAAAGTATCAGCAAAAAATATTCCAGTTTCCACTGGCTAAGGTACATTTTCAGCAGTATGTGTCTCACACGATTCTCTCTTCTGCGCATCCTCAGTCATTCTTCTTAAAGGAGACACATATTCTCAGATAAATCACATCTCATTGCTGTTTATTAAAGGGTTAGTTTGCCCCAAAATTTAAATTCTGTCAATAATTACTCACCCTCATGCTGCAAGATGTCTGTTAAAGAGCTGGAAAGCATCTGCTGTGAATAAACATCTGAGAAACGTCTTTTGTTTTACATCCATTCTAAATCATAAACATCTTAAAGACATTTTCTAAACGTCTATTTAACATCTGACAAGAAACATCCTAGAGATGTATTGCAGATCAATAAACTCTCTAAAAAAATACGTCTTCCAGATGTAAACCCACATCAGATAGACTCTCTGAAATGTACGTGTGCTATCAGTACCTTATGATATTACAATCCTATTACATTTGCTCACTCTTTGATAATTTACAATATAAATGTTGGCCATCATTTCCATTGTCATCTCCACCTGGTCGTTTGTCTTTTCATGGCCCTAAAACACCACCATATCCAGAAGTTTAAGTGGATAATTTACCTATTTGTGTTTCATTGTCATCACAAGTTTTAAAAGCTGCAAAATATAGCATGAAACATTAGAAACAGCATTTTTAACACAAATTTTTACTTATTCACAACAAAAGATCTCCTGATTATTTGAAATTCTTGTTTCATTATTGTGTCAATTATCTGACAGTCTGTTGAGAGAGAGAAAAAAACAGATTAAGCCTTGTATAAAATTGCATATTACTCAATGTAAAATTAATCCTATAGGCTGTATAGAGTAGGCAAATCATGAAATCAATCCACACAAAAGGTCTATTTGTGCCCCACTGATGAATCTTCTTGTCTCCCTTTCTTTCTAAAAATTAAATCAATTCAAACTAAATCGCAGCATTGTTCCTCAATAATGGTGATGTGAATTACCTTCGCGTGAACTCGTGATTTGCGCTTCGTGAAGATTCGAAACCTTTGTGAATCATTTGATTCGAATCAGTGATTCGGAAAGCGTTTCGAACTGAAAGCATCACGTGATTTCAGTGAACGAGGGTTCGTTACGTCATAACCGTTTCGAAAACATGTCAACGGTTTGTCTAGACATGATTTTTTTCTCTCTTCATCTCGGATAATTTTTTTATACATTTAAAGTCATTTAATAACATTTTTGGTCACTTAATATAAAGTGTTATAGCTAAAAGTCTCTTAACTCTCCAATAAAACAAACCCTACAATTTAAAAAAACAATATTTAATGGTAGGCCTAATAGAGATATTTCGTTAATGGCATTTAAAAGACTAAACCTTCAATAAAACATTCCAAACTGGTTTGTAAAAAGATTTTCATGCATGTTTGAGTTGCTACACTGTATTTTGAAAGATAAAATACATGCGCCATGTCGTTTTATTGTAATTTACCACTTTAAGGATGCGAGAATAGGGATTACATAGGCTGGAAAAAAGAGGAAAATAAACGCTTTTACAAATAAATCCCATGTAAAGAAAAAAAAAAAAAAGACCGCGTGAGATATGTACGGTGACTGAGGAGGGACATGTACAGTTCACTACCGTTCTCATGGCTGCGATCTTCAAGCTCACCTTGTAAACACCAGTTTATTTCACTACATTATTACTTCCGTTGATTTTAAAACTAGTTTTCCACCACCTAACACAACCTCTACTCGTATACATATGTGCAAAACACTAGATAAAGAAAGAACAATTTATAAGCATTTTCAAATAGCGAGGACCAGTAAATGTCCTCACAGGATGACTATTTCACTATAGCCTATAACTGAGGATATTTGGACCTCACAAGTAGGTTATCTGTACACACATACACACACAGCAACCAAAGTGGCATAAACAATAATAATTTACATGTAATACATCAATATGAAATAAAACATAGGGATAAGTGTAATTTCTTTAATAAACTTTAAAGCAAACAACCTTGAACGGTTTTTGGACACTATTCTTCAGAAATCAACAAGGTGGCGCCATTAACCCTGAAACTAAATATTATAAAACTGAAAATCAATTAGGTAGAAACATATAAATGAATCATTAGCAGCTCCAGCTAAAACTGAACCTGATCTAACAAATGTTTCTAGAACAGACTCAAAATGAAACAAATATTTATATTAGTTTAAAAGCCAGTGAAACTATACAGCAATGAAAGAGTAGAAGACAGCATTTGGGTTTTGGGTTTTATTTTTATTCACATTTCAGAAGTCACGAAAAAATATCGTGTCTGCAGTCTTGCGGGTTTTCCACTTACACCCGGAGGCCCAAAGCACGGACTGCTCCAGCAGACATCAATTTCATAAAAAAAAAAAAATCAGAACTGTAAAAATCTGCTTCACAGACGCCGCAACGCATTTCATACTGTCACATACTCGCGTTTATACGCTAAAACATCTGAAAACCGATTTAATCAGCTTCGTCATGATTACAGCTTGGGGGTTGGGGAACAAAACAAACAAAAAAAGATTTTAAAAGATCTCAGGCACTGTGGATGCGTGTTAGTGAAGACTGGTGAAAGAATAAGGACTGATTTCTGGAATAAAATGCATTAGTCTAATACGGTTTCAACATCATGCTGGATTTAGGTCCAGAAAACTAGATCCTTAGTTGAGATAAAAGTGAAAAAAATATATAAATCATCAACTTTTAAGAAAATTATGGAAGACATGAACTCGAGTCATTCTTAAAACACAAACACCTTGTTACAGTCACCTCATAATCATGTATAAAAGCTAGATATTCATCGCCTGGCTGCTCAATCCTGTAGCGTCTGCCTCTATACGACCCTCGAATAACATCTGTGCACAGCACAAAGCTTCTACAGTCCTGAAGTCGCCGGCACCGCGAGTCATTTCTGAGCGCGTGTCCAGTGACCGCAGGTGAGGATTTGTCTTTTTTGGCTGCATGCGTGTGTCTCATTGGTACTGCAGGTAGTTTTTGAGCGTCTGTGGCAGCGGCAGAGACTGGATGTGATGGATTCGGTGGCGACCCAGAGCCTGTCGTGCCGCTCTCCTGCACAGCTCCATCAGTGGCAGGGGTTCAGCTACGGGACAGAGCAAAGGTCAATTAGGGTCAAAGACCTCAAGCGATCAAGCAATAGGCTGAACGATTTATGGTTGTGATGCTACATAAAGCAAAAGAACCGTTTAAAAAGCTAGCCGTTCACAAAAGAGGACATTTACATAGAGAATAATAGGAAAAGGAGGGAATGTTTGAGAAATTTTTGCAACTTAATTTGATCCACAATTCCCTTACAAGTTATTAAACTGCACACATACATGGTTGAAAATTAAAGTATTGTGACATTAGTGGAACTTGAGAACCGACTTCACACATTACTGTTCAAAAGTATGATTTGTTTTTGAGTTTTATTTCAGCAAGGATGCATTAAATTGATCAAAAGTGACAGTAAAGGCATTAATAATGCAAAAAAAAAAAAAAAAGAGAATCGCGATTTGCACAAAAATATTAAGCAGCAAAGAATAATAATGGAATGATTTCTGAAGGATCATGTGACACTGAAGACTGGAGTAATAATGCTGAAAATACAACTTTAATCACAGGAATAAATTACATTTTAGAACGCATTAAAATAGAAAATGGTTATTTTCAAAAGCAATAATATTTAACAATATTACTATATTTTTGATCAATTAAATGCAGCCTTGGGAGCATCAGCGACTTCAATTAAAAAGCTTACCAACTCCAAATCTTTGAATGATAATATACATCCACTAAAAAATAAATAAAGAAAAAAACCCACTAAAATACCAGTTGATTAAAAGACAAGCAAAAAATGTTATGTTAGTGAAGAGAATATCATGCAGCACAGCATCTGCTAAAATGTATGTAATTGATCGCATTATTTATTCATAAAGTGTGACTTGCATATCTACCGGTAATAATATTTGGATCTAATAAGTAGGCTTGGATGGGTGTATATAAATCCTACTAATGGTAAGATATGGTCTCTTTAAAATCATGGTCAATGTTGCAACTCCCATTAAAATTGCATTTCCAGAGGCAAATGCAGTCACTACGAGTGGTTGCGCAATTACTCACATCATGAAGCAACAGCAAAGCTATGAACAGCATCTCGGATAGAGGCTGGAAATACACTACACACCTTTAACCCAGATTTAGTCTGGGTGAGCCAACGCTAGTTGTGGAAAGTCGGAGACAGTCTGCAGATTTGAGCTTTCAAATCAGATTTAAAAAAAAAATAATCTCATAGTATATGGATAACTACAGATTAGACTATAAATTAAACTATAGATTCCATTCAGTCTGAGGAAATCAAACGTGCATGTTTTGATTTGTTGTTTGTTTCTGTATTAGCTTGTGCTTGAACGATAACACTAAGAATGATAAACTAACTAAATTTGTATTGTTATACATTGTATATTTACGTTTTATGTTAAAAGCACACACAGCGGTTTTGTTGTCTGCTACTGAAATTGTCACGCTTTTAAAGTAGAATAAAATCTGATTGGCTGTCAATATATGAATTAAATAGATCCATCAAGAGCTAGTAGAACAAACTGCTTAAATTTTTTAATGTAACGACACCAATCAGAATGAATTGGTCAAATCGGATTTAAATTAGTAAACAATTAAAAGGATTGAAAACTGAAAAGATCTGTAAATGTGCAGCGACATAGAAATGACAAAGACAAGATAAAAGCCGTTTCAAAAGGGATTCCAATAAAATGATTCCTTAAAATGATCATCGTCAACTATAACATTGGAGAAGGGACACACAACTAACATTCTCACAGAATTGGAATAATTATTAAAACTTTATAAACTTTGCGTTGAAAAAACAGCAGTTAAGAAAGCATGTTTGCATCAGCTCTGCGATTACACTTACGGCATTTTGTATATTATGTCTGAGACTATATAGAATTATAGTTTGAATCAGTTCCTTTTTTTTTTTTTATACATAACACACTGACATTACAGTACAGAATAGCTTTCTGTGCAATAATCTTTTGATTAAAACAAATTCTTACACATTGCCCCTTTAAATCTAAAAAAACTCAACATGCACTATCCACTGACAGAGAATGACCAAAACCAGAAGTAGCAAAATCTGAAAATGATACGTACGGTCTAATCCGTTGATGTAGGTCATGCTGACTTCACAGTGACCCCACACGGCGCTGACGATCGGGTACAGCCTCTTCCCTTTCAGTCCACGAAACGCCACTCCTAGATAGTTCCCATCGGCGCAGAATCCGAGTGTGCCTTCGTCCATGTCCAGCACCACCAGAACCTCTTCAGGAACCGAGAAAGTCCCTTCCTCATCCTCCTCTTCAATAAACTCTGGGTACGATGGTGCCGGGCCAGACTTCCTGTTGTGGTACAGTCGGCCTCGTCCCAAGTCCCAACCCCAGGATTCGGCGTCACTTCCGACTAGGGCGGAATATCCGACGGCTCTCAATGGAGCCAAAGAGGTTGCGACCCCGACTACGGCGTGCGTCCCGCGCTGCCGCACAGGCCATCGCAAAGTCCATGCATGCAAGCCACGGGTGAAGCCGACTTTTCCACGCACACAGTCAGTGCTTTGGGCCACCGGGTGGCGGTGGAACGTGAGCCTGTCATCGTCTTTGATGAAGAGATTGAGTGAGCGGTCGTCCGGGTTCCAGGCGTGCTGCAGTTGAGTTTCCGGTCCTGCCGGAGGCATGTCCAACAGCAGCTCCAGACGTGCGGGTAACGGGATGCCGCGACTATGAAGCGACGCGCACACTGGCGGATACGCCAGCTCGCCCGGCTCCGGCTCATCCGCGGATTTCACCACACCCGACACCCTCTGCCCCATCACGGCCCAGCCAAGGGCATCAACAACGACAGCCGGGGTTACCTCATGAGCAGGACGTACCGGAGAGCATCGGCCAATCAGAAGAGATCACACCGTCCCATGCATGAGAGGTCGTCCGGACTGAAGTGGGTGGCACTGTAGAGCAAAACGAAAGCGTAAGGACGCTTGTTGTGATTTTTAAAGACACAGTGTACCTTTTTTAATGTTGTTACACTTCAATCAAATTAGTTGCAGACTAGGCGTGTCGTCCTCGCCTGAACTTGCATTCAGAACATCACCATTCCTGACACGCAAGTAAACAGGAGGAAGTGATCATTTTTGCACAGAACGAGAAGATATGGACATGGTATCCCATATTGTACAATTTAAAAGTTTCTACTTTACAGTTAAGAAACTTCTTTTGAATACATTGTCTTTCTAATATACACTACCATTCAAAGTGTTTTTAAGAACTCTTATGCTCACCAAGGCTGCATACAACAGTAAAAACCATTAAAATATTATCACTAATAAAAATAACTATTTTATATTTTAATATATTTGAAATAGAATTGATTCTTGTGACCAAAGCTGCATTTTCAGCATAATTACTACATAAAAAAAACATGATTCTTTAGATATTCCAATACAACGACTTTCCAATCAAGAAACATTTCATATTATCAAAGAAACCAGTCATGGTGCTTCATACATTTCTGAAAACGATATAATATTTTTGCAGGATTAATGAATAGAAAGTAAAAAAGAACATTTGGAATACAAATATTGTGTAACATTATAAATATCTTTCCTGCCAAAAATATATTTTCTGGTAAAATCTATCCTTGTCTAATAAAAGCATAAATTTAAAAAAAAATCTTTCTGACCCAAAGCTTTTGAACGGTAGCATAGACATTATATTATTATTGGACCAAGGGTGATGGCATTAAACTTGAATGGACAGAAGTACAATAAATAAACACACACACATACAGTTTATACAGTGGAACAGATCTGAAACTGCAAGATGGATTAAGCATTTAGCTAAACATGCCGTTTCAGGCCTCGATGAATTATTCCAGGGTCACTCGCCCTGCAGGACTAGTGACCCTAAAAACTTACTCGCCCTTCACATAAAGCACTCGCCCTGCATTTTAACAGACAAAAATAGTTATTAAAGTAAAAAACACATGATATACTGCAAAACCAAATATTTATTGGTTGAATGCAACAAGAACCCAGAAACAATATAATTAATCTGATAGTGAATCTGAAGATCATTTTTATGGACATAAATTTAATAAATGTACTATATACAAACAATGGGATGCAGCCACGGAGGCGTTATTTACTGGATTTTATTTTCTATATTATAACACCGATGTCCCGCAAATCAGCCCATTTCAAATGATGGAAAAACAAAATACAATCCACATGACGCTAAATCCAACGCCGATAACAGTAACATTCACTTCGTCCAGCTCAAAGTCAAACATGCTCAATTTCAAACACAATAAGAAGTAATAATTCTATGACGGCTTTGACAAATGTGATGTTACACGGGCAGCTATGTTTCTCTGTCTGCCTCAAGCCCGGCTGATGCCCCGCCCCCGGAGTCATTTACTCCACTGTGATTGGCCCCCGGAGTCATTTGCTCCACTATGATTGGCCCCCAGGAGTCATGTACTCCACTGTGATTGGTTGGCTTGCACAGCTGCAGCTCGCACGAAAAAGGAACCTTTCACACACGCACACACACAATGCGGTAAAGCGCTATTCATTAAAAACTCGCGGGCCACACTTACATTAAACTTTCATATGGTCCCGCGGGCCACAAAATATCGTTTCGCGGGCCGCATGTTTGAGACCCCTAAGGTAAATACTACATTCGTGATTCGTGGTTCAAACTTTAGAACTGAATCGTGTATCTGATCGCTACTAGCCCGTCGTCGATTTTCTGCTCTTGTTTGGCAAATTTTACGAGTGTTATACGGTCTGAAGTTTTTTCTATGTAGTAACAGTTGAATGATTAGAAAAACTGTATCGGAATCTGAAGAATCTAACTCGCCCGATAGGGCGAGTTATATCAAATTTCTACTCGCCCGAGCCGAGCTTTCACTCGCAAATGCGAGCGGGCGAGTGGATTTGTCGAGCCCTGCGTTTGAATCAGTAAAGTAAAGCAGTCAACGCTTCACTAAAGAGACACTTCTCCAGCCTGAGATTAGTTTCACACCATCTGAAGGAGCCGCTTGCGCTCACACTCCACCGAGAGACTGAGAAAATCAGATGTGAACCTGAAAAGACCACGATTTCACGAGAGTGTGGATCAGAGTGAATATCCCCTTCAGAAACCGCTGCACATTACCGTTGAGAATCAGTGACACACATCCAGTTAGGGCAAAAAAAACAACTTGCACTGTCCAAAACCTAATCCAGTAACTCATTTTATCCGGTTAAACAGCCAAAATAGTCACAAGTCCACACGGGGTGTGTATATTTCCCATAAATGCCCTCATACGCAGCGCACGACTCGTCATTCCAGCTGCTTCTGTTACCGAACGGAGCATCCCGAGAGCCAAACACGTCTCAGGAACGCGACTCCCGGTCCAAGCCAAACAAAGACGCCTACATCTTAATAAACCAAGATCAAAGCAAGAGGAAAATGAGAACGCACTAGGAAGAGAAACTTGTGCTATTAAAATAATCATTATCAAGTATTTTATAGACATATTGATTTAGAAAATAAAATATTAGTGATTGTGCAGCTCTGCAAACAATTTTTAAATTAGTAAATTACATTAAACGGTCACTAAAAATACTTTATTACACAAGTCAGGTTTTCTTCAACCAGTAGGGCAAATTTGTAACCCTCATCGCTTAGAAAAGTAACAGCACACGTCTCATCATTCTTACTTAAAGCACAAACATTGCATGATGATCAAGTACTGAAGTTCACACTCAGTGTGTTGCAGGTTTGTTTCAGTCATCAAGCATGAGCATAAAGCAATTTGAAGAACGAGACTTTGAAAAGCACATAAACGTAGGATATCTCCACACAAACACAAGACAAGAACAGACAGGAAGAGTCTGAGCTTACCCTGCATGCATTGCTTCTCCCGTGTCAGCTTAGAGCAGGAGAAAATGAAAGAGAAATGGAAAGGGTAAAGCGGTTCACAGTAGAGCGATTCCAGAGCAAATCTCCTCCCTTTAGCCAAACGCAGAGCCTCCTTTCTGCTGTCGTCACACTTTCTCTCACACACACACTCGTTCATCCAGAACACTCCTCTCACTCATGGTGATTCACCGGAATAAACCCTGGTGTAAGTGTGAATAACTGAGCAAACACTTACCTTCCAGATCACCGCAGGACTGAAGGAGGATCCACGGCAGCGGGACGAGGTTTATTAGGCCTTGAACTCCTGCAGAGACAAAGAGGAGTTCTGTTAGGAAGAACGCTACCTGAACACAAACAGTACATTTAATCAGTCAGTACACTGCATTAGTTAACGTCTCTCAGAGAGAAAAATAAGCTTATCTTTTTCATCAAGTAAACCAGGGGTTGCACACACAAATTGAAATAAAGAAACATGCATACGTATGCACAATAACTGTATAAGTGGATTGAAACATTGCAGCCTTAATTTAAGTACAATCAACTTGCCTGTATAAGTCATTTAAAATATGAAAAAATACATGCTTTGACTTTTTGATCACTTTTTTCTTTGACAGAATAATATTTTAATACAGTATACGAGTAGTTCTCCAGAATTGGTGACTATGACGGACATATTAAAATTATAATGTTGTTGCATTTGTTTAATAGAAAGCCCAATTAACATAGAATCTCATGCAGAAAATCAGCGAGTTAGTTTTCACATACTTGCGACTTAATGATAATGAGTGCTAAGGTGTCACAGTGTTACATAAAATAGCTTTAACTTACAAAACAAGACCATAGTTTCCTATAAATTCAAATAAAACGCATGGAAAGGAAGATTTCTTCTTTTAACTACTCTTATATAAAAATCATTAATAAGACATTCACAGGAAGATTACTATACTAACAATGTATTGGTAATATATAAGTATCAATGTATAAATACACTATTATTCAATGTTAACGTCCATTCGATATAAAAAAGCTTAATGCGCATGCAGAAGTTAACATTAACCTACATTAAATTATTATTTTGCAACATTAAGTAATGATACTAATATTAGTGCATTGAACGGTCATATAAAAGGTTATCAAAATACATCCTGAGAAAGCAGAGTACATGACCTTCCCCAAAAACAGCATGTGTGCCTCATTACGGTAAACATTGACCTGCTGACTAGTCAACTAGTAAGAATGAGCAGTTGTGCACGGTCTGGTGGACAACCAGCAGCTGGTCAGGCCTGGCGACAGGACAGCCCCCATCTGTCACACCTGCATTATTCATATCCTGCGTTAAAAAGGCATCGAAAGCTGTCTGAACAGATATGTCAATTCAAACCCATCCCATTCAAACCATATATAAACAATAATAAATAAATTACAGTAAATAATTCATTCATTTTATTTGTATCAGTCCCAAAGAATGAACAGGATCTTACATGCAATTAAAATCTCAGTCCGTTTAAATTATGCTCTCACTTTAATCCAAATAAGTCAGAAAGTTGTTGTGTATGGTGTTGATTTAACAAGATTATCAGTATTAATGACTGAAGGACAAGAGCACCACATGTGGTCAGTGCCTCCACCAGCATGACATTCACAGCCCGTCACAATGAGACTCAAAGGTCAGGGTTCAACGTCAGGTCAGTGAAGACCCCCGAAGCATGTGCTTGAGCTTTCCGTGATGACCTCGTCCGCTGTTTGACCCCGGTGCCGGTACACACGTCTTTGCATGAGCCATAAAAAGGAGAAAAAGTAGGGAGGAGATGAAAGGAGGAGGAAGAGGAAACAGTGCTGGGACTTCCTGCTTCCGCCTCTCTCGTTCTGAGCATGCTCGAAAAATGAGTGAGCAGCATGACCTCAGCCGAAAGGAGAACATGACAGCGCCTCGGTTTAAGAACTGACGCTGAGGAAATGAACGTGGTTTTTCATGGGAAGATAATGATCATAAAAAAGTTGTATTTTAAAAGAAAAAGATGTTTGAGTTTAGCACTTTGCAGAAATGTTTAAATGTATTAATCCACATTAAATGTATGAATAGAATATCGTTCAATTTTAAAATTTACACTCAACATAATACAACAAGAACATTTAAATCTAGCCCTTTCAAGTGGATGACCAAACTTTTTTTTCATCCTGCATTAAAGTTATTTTTCCCAACACTAAAAAAAAAATTGCATTTATCTGAAAACTTTAAAATTAAATATGAAAAGCCCCAAGTGACCAAAGATTTGAAATTTAAAAGACGGATTAATTACAACGCATCAAAAACGCACCATATTTCACTCAAAAACATATTTAAATTTTTTTGCATAATAATTAAATATATTATAAAAAAATATTACTTATGACTAATTTTTTTTTTTTTTACGGCAAATGTCCCAATGCAGAAAACCAATGTCAAAGTATCTTTTCTAAAGCTTTTAAAAGTAGTAAAACTACACATTAAAAAAACTAGTACAAGTATATATTAAACTAAAGACACCCAAAACCATTTTAACTATATTCAAACCGTCTACTGATTCTTAACACAATAATAATTTCAACTGAATTATTTATTTATAAGTGTGATGCTAATTTTGATTGACACATGCCAAGTCTTTATAAAATTGGACGGTTGAGTTTATCAAATAATAAAGGAAACAACACTTGAAGTTGAAGCAAACAAACAAACAAACATGCACACACACACACACCTGTCTCAATGCTTGTTTGCATAAGGGTTAAGCAAGGTATCCATAAGGAATAACGAACATATGCAAATTATATATGGGAAGTGGGCATGGTTTTAAAGAACAAAGACATGAGACAAAGGGAAGAGAAAGAGTTTTGCAGAAGTGACATCAGCCCAGACTAAACAACAATCTTAATCACCGATGACATGCATACAAATTGTAGCAAAAGCACTTCATAGTTTCCACCACTGTTCACCAATGATTCGATCATGCATTTCACAATATTCAGATAAAAACACAGGGAGGGAAAATGCGTGATTAGATTATCTCTGAAACTCTTTCCACTGTGACCTTTGCAGACACTCATGGAAAATGACACACAGACCTTTTTTCAAAACATCCTCTTTTACGTGCATTGCATGACAGACACAACGTTTGTCCCAAAAAAAACCCACTGAACTAAATGTTTATTGAACACACACACATATCTGTGTGAGCCAAACAAAGAGTTTTAAAGGTGGATAAGGCCAAATATGTTGCTGGCATGTGGTGCAATTAGATATGCTGTGTATTTGCAGTGTGAAAGCATGCATGACATGGTCCAGAAGTAAAAAAACACGATCCTACAGCGACTCAACCAGCTGCATTGAAACAATGTAAAGCACAAACACAAACAAACCGACCACGCGCTCACCTACTTACTCTCGCGAGAATCCCTCGCAGCTTCGGCAGAGACAAAACACTCGCCACCAGCCCCGAGACTTGCACTTCTACACCGTACACGTGCTTATACACCGCGTCGAAGCCTTTTAAAACACACTTTGACGCTAAGCGAACGCGTCGGCGTTTTGTCACTCACGTCCGTCGGAGAGGAAAGCGCCGCGCAGACGCCTTTTGTTCCGCGAGCTGGTTGGCGAGTGACGTCACACAGGGCCAGTGTGAGCTGATTGGCCACGACGACGCGAGGGGGCGGGGACGATACACGAAGCTTTTGGAATCTATGAATCGTTTGAACTGATTGATTCGCGAATTGATTCACCGTTTCCAACCGGTTGACTCGCAAAACGATTCACTGTTTTGACGCCCTCCAAACATCCCAGTTTGTGCTGGGAAAAACTGTGGAAATGTAACGAAATCTCAGCTCAAAGTCAACTTTTAATAAACGCTTTTTTAAATGTAGCGATTAAAATAGTGATTGTACGAAGGAATTGACCAACTAGGTCGGTTAGAAGCAACTAAATATACTTATTTGAGTATTACAAATACACTTTTATTATGAAGCTGCATTATAAAACCGTTGGGGGTTCAAACAGATCAACGTCATCGAGCGGCGTTCTGGAATTCGGAGATTTTGAAATTAAACATTTGAAGTCAAAGGTTCGAAAGAGTGTGACGTATCGAAGCACAGCCGTGTCGAGTTTGATACAAGCATGTTTCTGGATCATTCATTTCATAAATCTCCTCTTTAACACACACACGCTATCCTTTACCTGGCACATAGAGTTCAGGTGTTAGTCCTGGAGTAAACCGTTGAGGAGGAGAAGATCTGGAAAACATATTGAATTTATACAGAATAGTGGCACTTAGATTTAGTAACCGCCTGCTTCGGTAGAAATAGAGGTTATGCATGTGGTTATATAAAATATTACTACTAAATCAAGACACCTTGTGTTAGAACTTAAAACACTTCAACTGAGAAGCTGATTAATGTGAAGACTCAATGGCTTGATTCATTTCAATAGTCTGGCAGAAACAGAACTGCTGAAAAACCTATTTTATTTCAGTAGTTCCCTGTTTCTTTACGGTAACAGGCAGAGACAAACTCAGGACCAGGACTTGAAAGCATTTACTGTCTCTTAAAATACTATACAGTAAACACATTAATCAGACATTTTGTCAGTGCAATCATTTTATTTTTGCCATTATACAGAGACTATAGACAGCTTTTATGTTGCAGACAAATCAATAGAACTTTCAAAATTACTCTTTGTCTATGTCTTAAAATGGGGGCTTTTAGTAAAAAAAAGTAAAAATACATAAATGTAAGAATATGATTGTAAGAAGAGATTCAATACTTTTCCTCCCAGTGTAACAGAAAAACTTTCTCCACATATGGCATTTTAAAGAAACTCTGGTTCCCTTTCGAGGGCGGGAACGAGACGGTGCATGGAAAAGATGCATTTGGGAACCTCCCCTTCACGTAAATTTCTGAAACCTTATAGGATAACGCCAGTTGACAACTGGCCAATTGTCGCGCGATGCGCTCTGGCTGTCAGACAGTATAAATAGCATAAGCGCGGCACTTGCGTCAGATTATTTCCTTCACACGGACTTATGAACAGTTATGGAACCAACAGGAACTAAATGTAAGGTAAGTTGCGCGGGTCCCATTGACCCGCCGGATACTCACGCGTGCTGCGTCGTCTGTCTGGGTCTGGCCCACGCCGAGGATGCCCTGCTGGAGTCCTCCTGCGGGGATCTGCCGGGGCGCGCGCTGAGATCCAGGAGGGACATAGCGCGCAGTATCGCGGGGAAGGGGTCCGCTGCCGCCGTCGAGCCGCTGGCGGTCCCCCCCCACACACTCGCGGGGTGACGGTGACGACGCAGCATGCCGTCCTCTGCCGTCCCCCCAAATCACCAGTTCTCTTCGCGGACTTCCTCCCGGTCGAGGATGACAGAGACGTGGACTCAGTATCCCTCGCTGCATCAGACAGGGACTGGGCGGCGTCGGAGTGCCTCGACACAGAGGGCCCTCTAGACCTCCGGCAGGAGCTAGTCAGGGTCCTCGAGAGGGCAGTTAGAGAGCTGGACCTGGACTGGAGTGCTCCACAGGAGCCCGCGAGAAGTAAGCTGGACTCCTGGTTCCTCCAGTCCAGCCGCCAGCAAGCTGGAGCTAGGAGGGGATCCCCCCTTTTTTCCGTGCAATTGCTGGACGCCGGCAGCATGGACGCGGAGGATGTGAGGGACCTGAGAGCGACAACGTCGCTCTCATGGCAACCAAGCGGTCCGCGCAAGCCATCGGCCGCTCTATGGGTTTTTTTAGTGGTGCACCTGTGGCTAACTCTGGCGGACCCGAGGGACTCAGACCGGAAAATGCTCCTCAACGCACCAATTGCAGCCGCCGGCCTTTTTGATGGCGCAGTCGAGTCGGTTATGGAAAAAATTTCCGAGGCGCAAAAGCGCGCGAAAGCGATGAGCCACGTGATGCCGAGGCGCGCGTACCAGCAGCCCTCAAGGGCGCGGTCGGCGTCGGCGCCGCGCCTCCCCCACAGACCGGTGACACAGCAATCGGCGGCTGCAGTTCCGGCGGCTTCTCGCCCGGAACCGGATGTCCGACGCAAGCAATGGGCGGGACCCGGGAAGAGGCGTCACGCGCCCAGGGGGGCCCCCCGTCATGACGGCGCACAGCCTCCCGCAGGCAAGCCATCTTCCTGACGGTCCCGTCAAAAGGAAGAGAGAGCTCGCGGGTGGGCCGCCCCCAAAACACCATGTTGTGCGTTATGTCCCCTCTGTTCGTATGGGCGACGATTGCAATGTGTGTGTGTTAAACCCGGTTTGTGTGGATGCAATAATAAAAACAAATGCTTGTTCACAAAAAGAGTTGTTTCTTCCTCATTCTGTCAGTGTTGTGTCGCTTGCCCTGCCCCAGAGCGGCGCGGAGCCACAGTATGCACTTGCTCCCTCAATAGTAGCCGACATTTCCCCGCCGCTCCCGACACTCGTCGAGCAGCGTGCAGCCTACCCTCCGCTTCATCATTTCCTGGAAGCTTGGAGGGCCATTCCAGGCATCTCAGGTTGGTTGCTGGGAATAATTCAGCACGGTTATTCTCTTCAGTTCAGACGCAGACCGCCCCGTTTCACTGGTGTGGTCCCGTCTCTGGCGCTCCCTCAAAGCGCACCTGTTCTGAGACAGGAAGTTCACAGTCTGCTCGCGAAAGGAGCGATAGAGCGCGTCCCTCCGAGCGAGCTAGAGAGCGGATTCTACAGCCGCTATTTCGTGGTGCCCAAGAAAGATGGGGGGCTCCGTCCGATTCTGGATCTGAGACCCATCAACCGCGCGCTCCACAAACGCGCGTTCAAGATGGCAACGCTGAGGCAGATACTGGCACAGGTATGTCCCGGGGACTGGCTAGCGTCCGTAGATCTGAAAGATGCGTATTTTCATATTCAGATTGCGCCACGCCACAGGCGTTTCCTGAGATTCGCGTTCGAGGGCTCAGCATACCAGTATGGCGTGCTCCCGTTCGGGCTGGCAATGGGTGTGCTGTGGTATAGCGGACACTGCGTATACCTTTCACGCGAGAGACCCGGGTTCGAAACCCACTCTGTTGCACTTTTAACACCGCGCACGTTCTCAAAATGTGTGGATGCAGCACTTTCCCCCCTCAGAGCGAGCGGAGTGCGCATTCTAAACTATCTGGACGATTGGCTGATTCTAGCTCATACAAGGGAGGTGCTAATCAGACATACAGACATGCTGCTTCATCATCTGGAGTCACTGGGCCTGCGAGTGAACATGCAGAAGAGCATGCTCACCCCGAGTCAGTATATGACATATCTAGGTGTGTGCTTCGACTCAGTGGCGATGCGAGCCCGCCTCCCCCCGGAACGCATAGAGACCATCTCTTAGGCTCTGCGTGGCTTCAGACAGGACCGGTCTGTTCCCCTGAGGGATTTTCAGAGGCTACTCGGTCTTATGGCGTCAGCATCTTCAGTGTGCCACCTTGGTCTGCTGCGAATGCGTCCACTGCAGTTGTGGCTGAAGACCCGTGGAGAGCGTGGACAGCGGGGCGCATGCGCATCACGATCTCCCGCAGCTGCATCAGCGCTCTGGAACCATGGTCCAATCAGGACATGTTCAGCCAGGGGGTTCCCCTTGGGCTGGTGACGACACGCACCGTAGTGACGACAGACGCGTCGAGCTCAGGTTGGGGTGCAACATGCGAGGGCGTTCCGACTTCCGGTCTATGGTCGGAGTCACAGAGCGAGTGGCATATCAACCGCCTGGAGCTGAAAGCGGTATGTTTGGCCCTAAGGGCTTTCCTGCCGCAAATAGAACAGCAGCATATGTTGATTCGCACCGACAACATGTCCGTGGTTTCATACATAAATCGCCAAGGCGGCGTGCGCTCCAGGGCCCTGTTCGAGCTGGCAACGAGCCTCCTGCTGTGGGCAGATCAACATCTCCTCTCCATCAGAGCTTCGCACATCCCGGGTGTACTAAACCGCGGAGCGGACATGCTTTCGAGGAACGGGATTCCTCACGGAGAGTGGAGGCTTCACTGAAAGGTGGTGCAAATGATCTGGGATCGCTTCTGGAGGGCAGAAGTGGATCTGTTTGCGACGAGCGAGAACGCGCACTGCCCGCTGTTTTTCTCCCTGTCGCACGCCCCTCTAGCGGGGGACGCTCTGACATCGCGTTGGCCGAGAGCCAGGTTGTACGCGTTTCCTCCGGTAAAAATTCTGCCTTTAGTCCTATGCAAAATAAGGGAGGAAAGAGCATCGGTGATCCTAGTCGCCCCGAACTGGCCGAATCAGCCTTGGTTCCCGGACCTACGAGAGTTGCTGGCAGCCCCCCCGTGGCGGATTCCCGTCAGCAAGAATCTACTGTCTCAAGCGAGCGGCGAGGTATGGCATCCCAGCCCCGAGCTGTGGAGCCTGCACGCGTGGCCGCTTCAGGGGCCTTAGAAGAGCTCGCACTACCTTCTAGTGTGCTGGAGACTCTCGCGGAGTCTCGTGCACCTTCCACGAGACGCCTTTATTCCCTGAAATGGGGAGTGTTCGTGAAATGGTGCAACGAGCACAATATCGACCCGGTGAGCTGTCCCGTGTCAGATGTGTTACAGTTTTTACAGCTCCGGCTGGATGACGGGAGTGTTCCGTCTACTCTAAAGGTCTATGTGGCCGCTGTCGCCTCGTTTCGTTCACCGGACGACGGGCAATCGATCGGGAGGCATCCACTAATGGTCAGATTTCTCAGAGGTGCGAGGAGATTACACCCCCCACGCCCCCCATCGGTTCCGCCGTGGGATTTGGCGTTGGTTCTGAGAGCTCTCTCTCTGCCGCCGTTCGAGCCCTTGGAATCGGTCGCGATTAAGGAGCTTTCACAGAAGACGGCGCTGCTTCTCGCACTGGCATCGGCTAAGCGCATTGGGGACTTGCATGCGTTCTCAGTGAGTGACGATTGTATTCGTTTCGGGCCCGGAGACTGCAGTGTTACTCTCCGGCCGAGACCTGGCTTCGTGCCAAAATCGCTCTCTACTCCATTTAAAGCGCAAGTAGTTTCTCTGCTCGCCTTGTCTTCAGAGCCGTCAACCTCACGGGACATCGGCGCTCAGAGGGCTATCTGCCCCGTCAGGGCTTTGCGTATTTACTTGGACCGATCCGCCACATTCCGACAGTCGGACCAGCTCTTTGTGTGCTATGGTGGCGCTACTAGAGGAAATGCTGTCTCTAAACAGAGGCTTTCTCACTGGATAGTGGACGCTATTGCTTTGGCTTATGCGAATCAGGGACAGGAATGCCCTCTCAACATCAGAGCTCACTCGACGAGAGCTATTGCCTCATCGTGGGCCTGGTCTAGAGGTACGTCAATACAGGATATCTGTTTTGCTGCTGGCTGGTCTTCTCAGAACACCTTCGCCAGGTTTTATAAACTGGATGTTCCATCTTTGGCGTCTCAAGTGCTTTCGGTGAGTAATTGAATCAATTATTCCTGGGATATTGCTACTTTTCTCAAAATACAGTTGTTACCGCTGTGCTGTTGACGCTGGGGATTTCTGTACAGTAGTTTGTGCTTATGTGCTCACGGTCACCGCTTTGCCGTTGACGCTATGCGCTCACACTAGTTGTGCTTTAATGCTTTCTGAATAGTCACGTCTGCCCTGTAATAACGCAGCCCGCTATTTTTCATGCTGCTGATATGCAAATTTTGACAAGCTTTAGCTAAGATTTCATTGGCTTAGCTGCACCTATCAGTAGTGAGCACACGTGGCGACGTTGCCATTGGACGAGCTGTGTTTGGTGTATGTTTCCCTGTATCAGACTGGTCTAAGTCTCAATCACGGCGGGATTGAACACCGTTCCCAAATGCATCTTTTCCATGCACCGTCTCGTTCCCGCCCTCGAAAGGGAACGTCTCCGGTTACTATCGTAACCTCCGTTCCCTGAGAGAGGCGGGAACGAGACGGTGCAATGTCCGCCGTGTTCGTCGCTTGACCAGCTGTGCCGTGTTCAGTCATGATTCTGACGCAAGTGCCGCGCTTATGCTATTTATACTGTCTGACAGCCAGAGCGCATCGCGCGACAATTGGCCAGTTGTCAACTGGCGTTATCCTATAAGGTTTCAGAAATTTACGTGAAGGGGAGGTTCCCAAATGCATCTTTTCCATGCACCGTCTCGTTCCCGCCTCTCTCAGGGAACGGAGGTTACGATAGTAACCGGAGACGTTTATTATTTATAGTATACAATTATTGGCACCCCTGGTAAATAGGATTATCCTTTTGATTGTTCAGTCAAATTTGCAAAAATCTAACCTTTCATTGAAGTACAATAATTGTAAGTGGGAGGAAAATCACATCAAGAAATAAATATTTTTCTCCAAAACACATTGGCCAAAATAATTGGCCCACCTAGAATTTTCAAACATCTCTGAAGTGTATCCAATTAATATTTACATGTATTAGCACACCAGGGTGACTAGGAACACAAAATCGTCTAGCTATGACTTTGTTTCACAGGAGTATAAATGTAAGGAAACACAAAGGCAATGAATAAAACCTCAGAATATAGTTCTGAAGTGCAGCAAAAGATTGTTGAGCTTCACAAAATAGAAAGTGGCTATAAGAAAATATCTAAAGCATTGAACATACCAATTTCCATCATCAGGGCAATGATTAAAAAGTGCCAGTCAACTAAAGATGTTACAAATCCTGGAAGAGGACATGTCTCTATATTGTCTTAATGATCAGCTAGGAGAACAGTTTGGAGAATTGCTGAGATTAATCGAGCCCTAGGGTCAGAAAACCTTTAAAAAAAAAATGTTTTTACGTCACCACCTGTTGTTTGGGAACGTTTCAAGAAAAATCCCCCTCACTCATCCAAAAACAAACTCAGGCGTATTCAGATGTCAGACACAACTGGCACTTCAAACGGGACTGGATTCTACGGTCAGATGAAACTAAGAAAAGGGGAAACCCACCAGATTGATTTGTTGTAAACAGGCATAAAAAGGGATCTTTGAAATTGCGTGTCTCTTTTTCTACCAGAAGTCCTGGAATTCTTGTTCAGACCCACGGCATCATGGATTCTAGCTAATTGCCAACAGATAAATCAAAACCTGTCGTCCTCTGGTAGAAATCTTATAATGGGCTGTGGTTGGATCTTCCATCAGGACATCGATCCAAAACAAACATTAAAATAAACATAAAAATCTTTCACTGAGCACAAAATGAAGCTTCTGCCATAACCGTCCCTGAACCCTATAGAAAATGAGGGGGCTGAATTGAAGAGAAGCACAAATATGAAGTTGGGAATCTGAAGGATCTGGAGAGATTCTGTACGGAGGAATGGTCTCTGAACTCTAACCTCATCAGGCGTTACAGGAGAAAACTGAAGAGTTGTTATTTTGGCAAACGGAGGTAGTAATAAGTATTTACTGGTAATAAAAGGGTGCCAATACGTATGGTCAATGTGTTTTGGAGAAAAGCCTTAATTCATAATCTGATTTTCCTTCCACTTTCAATTATTTTACTTGAATGTAAGGTTAGATTATTGTGAATTTCTTGAACGAAAGCTCAAAAAGATAAATGCAGATTTATTTTAAAGCCATTGTATTCACCAGGGGCTGCCAATAATTCGAACTACAACTTCATCTAGATCTCACATTATTTACACTGGATGCTCATGTTTACAATTCGTCATTTAATTCAAATTAGTTTTACTGACTAACTTAGAAACCTATTTAATTCTCTAAAGTCGGCATGAAACAGAAGTTTGAATCACCTTTCTTCCCTATTGTGACATATATCCAAGAGAAACAGCTTATTAAACAAGAACAATTTTAGGGCGGGACTTGACGTTGAACTTTGGAATTGATTGGACGGTTGTGGTTTGCTATTGGTCGATCTGATGTGAGTGACAGGTTGCTCCGCCCTCTTGCCAGTAAACGCATCATCAGAGAAGAGAAGTTGCTGCAAGACGGGAAGTTATTACTTATAGAGGGCACTATAAAATTTAATTATTATGAAAGTAAAATAATGATTTGCACAAATAATTTTTTATAATAAATACAATAATTACTTTCAAAGTTATTATAACACTACTTTATATTTATCCGTTTTATTTACATTAACATTTGGCAGACGATTTTATTGCATTCAAGAAACACATTGATATTTTCATCAGTTCTTGCTTTCCCTTATTTAATTTATTACATTTATACATTTTCTATATTGTTTTGCACTATTCAATACAATTGCTCAATATTATTCATGTCGATGAAGCACTAAGAACTAACTAACTGGATGGTTCTTATCACCGTGAAACATTGGAAGATGCTTTTTCATATGATTTGCTAAGGAGTTTGAATGTCTAAACCTCTCTCCACACTGATGGCATTGATACGGCTTCTCTCCAGTATGAAGTCGCTCGTGTGTTTTCAGGTGCGCAGACAGAGAGAACGTCTTTTCACAATACGAGCACTTGAAAGGTCTTTCTCCGGTATGAGTCCTCTGGTGCCGTTTCAGGTGGCTGGAAGTAACAAAGCTCTTCCCGCACTCACAACACACTTGATCTCTCACACCGGTGTGTATTTTCTCATGAAGTTTACAACTTTCCTGCAGTGAAAAACTCTTTCCACAGCCAGAACACACATAAGGCCTCTCGTTTGTATGAATCTTTAGGTGGTTTTTCAGATTTGATGATGAAGTAAAATCTTTGCCACAGTGATCACAGTAAAACGGCTTTTCTCCAGAGTGAATGTTCAGATGAATTTTGAGACCGGTTGCATCTTTGAAGCTCTTCTCACAATGATTACAGTGATACGGCTTCTCTCCGGTATGAACTCGCTCGTGTGATTTCAGGTTTCCAGACTGAGTGAAACTCTTCTCACAATATGAGCACTTGTAAGGTCTTTCTCCGGTGTGAATCATTTGGTGCTGTTTCAACTGGCCAACTGTAGTAAAGCTCTTCCCGCAATCACAACACACATGAGCTCTCACGTCAGTATGTATTTTCTGGTGCTGTTTACAACTGTCCAGCCGGGAGAAACTCCTTCCACAAACCGTACACAAGTGAGGCCTCTCGTCTGAATGAACCTTTAGATGTTTGTTGAGATGTGACAACGAGCTGAAATCTTTACCACACCGATCACAGCTGAATGGCTTTTTCTCAGAGTGAACGTGCAGATGATAATCGAGACGGGATTTATGTCTGAAACTCTTTCCACACCGAGAGCACGTGTGCAGCTTTTTCGAGTTACAATGTTCCTCCTCTGACTCATTCAGCTCTTCTCCATCCTCTTGCACTTCCATCCAACCTAAAATAAACATATTAGGTTTAAGCAAACCCTGATGTAATAGCGGAAATCAAGAGAGATCTGTGAGAATCAAGATGAAGGTTTGTTCTGTCAATTGTACACTTCAATTGTGGATGACAAATGCTATTCAATGATTTTATTGTATATCATTGTATAATTTACCATTAATTTGATTATTTCACTGGCACAACATCTGTTTTGTCGCCTTCGTAAATGGACACCAACCTGTTTGTTCCTCAGTTTCTTCCTGATTCATTCTGGATGGTTCTGGATCACTCATGTCTTCAATCTCCTCTTTAATAAACGACATCTTCTCCAGTCAGACAGAGCTCAGATTCAAAATCTAGAGTTTGTCCTTCTCTTGTAGGATAATGGGAATATTCCCAGTGTTTATTGGTGATGTGTTGGGAACGGGACCAGATCTTACTGAATTTATTCTGTTATAAATATAAAGTATTTTGATACAGTTACTTGTTAGCAGCATATAAACAGCTCTATATGAAGGTTGTTTATTTGTATGCAACCAGGGCTTTTATGAGCATGAAACAGCACAGATTATATTATTCAATCAACACAGAAACCTAACATACATTAAACGCAATTTTTCACAGAATACAACAGTATTCTTGTGTGCAAAACCTTTTACACACAGAAACCTAGACTAGGAAACAGTTAAAATGCATTTTAGATATCTATTCTTTTCTTTATAGAGCAATATAAACAGAGTGATCAAAGGCTGATTAGGATTAATGACTACATTTACTTCTCTAGCAATTTACAGTATGAACAATGTACATGAACGCAACATAAACAATAATTCTTACACTAAAAAGAAACAGTTTCTAATAACATTAATGCATGCAATGAAATCATCAAGTGCAAACTCACTCAGAATCAGTGAAGAACTCTCTGCAAACACGTTACACACTGAATAATAATAAACCAGGAAACATAATTCATTACATTAACACGTAAACACTGCGTCTCTCTCGCTTCTCTCCGCGCATGCGCATCCCCTTGCTCTTCTGGATTTGCATGGCAAACTCGAACATCCTTTAGTGCTTTGCTGCCACCTACTGAAAACACTTCTGCCCATGCCAACAAAGTGAAGAGATTCGTGGAACGTCAGTTTGTCGAGCTGACAACTATTGTGTATCACACTGAGCTTTTAAAATGCATGTTTTAGCATTCGTTCAAAGTTAACTGGGTTAATATTGCAGGACACAGAAAACAAACAGTCCCTTTTATAGTGCTTTAATTTTTGTAGCAGTGTTTCGTGTAAAAGGAAAATACACACATGCACGTACATTTTCACACATTTCTGATATGTATATGTAAACAGAAATATTCCATAAAATAACATCCAGGCAAGCTTCATATATTATATATATATATGCTTCTAAACATGATTGATTGGTCAGATTGTGATTCCTACTTCTTTTTTGGCAGGTCATTTGCCAATTTAGAAGAATTATAAAGATATTTTCACTCACACAAACATATTTGTTCTTAAACCCCAAGTGAAACACAAAAACTTAAAGATATCCTATAATCAACATGTACAGCATTAAAGAGTGCAGCTGAGTTTTGCTTTGATACATGTAAACACATGGGGCAGAGGTGCTGTTCATTTATCTCACTTGAGCACACTATTCCCCAAAATGAAAAAAAAATGAAAAAATGGAACAACCTTTAAAAAAAGCGAAGACCACCCCCCACCCAACAACATAGAGAAAAACTTTTGTGAAACATCAAATTGCATGCTAAAGTGTCTCTAATGATGAACTGCAACCATATTATATTTTATCGTACAGAAATGTGAAGAGTTCACAGGAACGCAAAGGACGTGACACAAAAATCAATTATTTGAGTAGATCTATTTCTTACATATGGTGAGTCTTTCATTGCTGATCTAAATCCTCCTCTGCTTTTCTATAATCCTGACAGATGAACCATCTAAAAGCCCAAACGCAGGGTATAAGGGTTCAGAGAAAGTGGTCTGGACTCTGTGAAGGAGAGTCATTGTGTCAGAGACGCTGTAGAAGGACAGAGTTCCTGCTCTGTGATCCAGATACACTCCTATTCTAGAGGAGCAGACAGCAGGGATTAAGACTTGGACTTTATCATGTCTAAAATAAAATTTCTGTTTATAGCGGGTCACTCTCCAGGACTTGTTATTAAACCCCAGTCTGCAATCATTATTTTGTCCTTTACGATTAATTCCTATGTAGGAAACGGCAACAGACCAGTCGTCCCCCCCGCACTCGACCTCCCAGTAACAGCGACCGTATAAACCTTCTCGACACAAAACATGGCAATATCCATCAAATCGCTCTGGGTGATCAGGGTATTGCTGATCTTCATCTGAATGTGTTGCTTTTTTGTTCTCTTCTGACAGGATGAGATTATTTTGCGCAGTGTTTGGATCCAGTTGCAGTCGACAGAAATCTGGTGGATGAAGGAAAAAATAGATATCCAAATAAAATACTACTACTATCCACATGTTCCCCTCATAATGTCACATTTTTAATAGCTATTAATAACAAAATAAGCAGAAAAATAATTTAATATATTTCAACAGATAATAGAAACACTTAACAAGTATTATTATCTCAACTTACACTGCAAAAATCCATTCGGAGTTTTTGGTTCTGGAAACTCAGAGACGTGGATATTTGACACTAAACAAAGCATAAGAAATAAAGGGTAAGAATGCTTAATTTTAAATGTAATCTAAAATTATATGAATGAAGCAACACCTTTTTAATAAAAAACAAATTTACCTTCTCGGGATATTCTGGCTGTTTGCTGTTGACAGACGTCCTCCAAAACCTTCTTAAACTCTGAGATTGAAATGTCTTTAAAAGACAGGTGAGTGTGTTGAGTGATGGGAACGTCTTCAAATGTGGGTAAAACACACACAGACTGAAAGCTCTGAAATGAGAACAATTATTCAGATTTAATTTGTAAAAAAATGTGTTTGTGTTCAGATATTAGGAAAGTTCACACACAGATATGATAAAAATGACGTGTATTACCTTCAGACACTGGATCTGATCATCAGTAATCAGAAGTTTCTCAATCTCTGCTTGTCTTTTTCTGAGTTCTTTCAGCTCTTGATCCAGATGTTTGTGAAGTTCCTCTGCTCGATCTATCTCAGTCTTCTCCTGAGCTCTGATCTGCTCTTTAATCTCAGAGCGTTTCTTCTCAAGAGAGCAGATGAGCTCAGTGAAGACCTTCTCAATGTTCTCCATGCTCTCCAGCGCTGAACTCTGTTGGAGAAGGAAAGCAAAGCAACAAAAGCCTGAAAACGTTGTCACCCATTTCAATTAAATTACTCCATTTTCATAAATCATTTCAAAAATCCAGACAGTGATTATGCATTATATCTGTCACATTAACCAGTAAAACAAAAAGTACATTATATAATGACAAAGAACTGAAAGTGTTGGTCCGAGACAAAAAAACAACAGCAACCTTTGCATTCGCAAAAACTACATGCAAGAATTTTTTAGCCTCGTTTTCCCAGCAAATGTCACTTAGATTCTCAGTAGGATTCTGTAATCATATGTCGCTTTTATTAGCACTGTAAACACCACTGACATCTTCTGATACTCACTTTAAAAGACTTCACAGCTTCACTGAGTTCCTGCTGACCTCTCTCTCGCTCCTGGATCATCTTCTCACACGCCACCTTTACTTTCTTTAACTCTTTCTTAGGATGGGAACATATAAAAAATAAAATACAATAATTAGTATTAAAATTAGTACCTACAACTTTTTTAAATAATATATATACATATATTAATTTTTTATTTTTTTAAAGAAATGTTTTTAACTACAAACAGCAACAAAATGCACATTTTCTTCATGCAAAATAAACTTTTATATGATTTCATATCCTTGCTTGAGCAACTATATAAATGACAGATGAACATGAATATCAGCATTTACCTTTCTATTTGTCCACTCAGATTCCAGTGAATTCACCCGGTGGCCGTTATGTTTGTCAATCATACACAAGTAACAAATACACTGATGATCATCCTGACAGTAAATCTCCAGAAGTTTCCCATGACTGAGGCAGAAGTTCTCCTGAATGTTTCTGGAAGCTTCCACTAGTTTGTGCTTCATAAAGGCAGGAGATTCATAGTGAAGCTGCAGGTGAGTTTGACAGAAGGAGGCCAAGCACTGCAGACAGGACTTTACAGCTCTGTTCTTCTCTGTAGTGCAAACATCACACTCCACAGCAGCCGTTTGTAGGGACGTCTTCTGCAGCGTCTCCATCATCTCAGCTATCAGAGTGTTCTTCTTCAGTAGAGGTCTCTGACTGAAGCTCTCTCTGCATTGGGGACAGCGGTACGGCGGCCCCTGCTCCTTCTGGCCCCAGCAGTCAGTAATACAGCTCATACAGTAACTGTGTCCACAGGGAATCGTCACCGGCTCCTTCAGCGGATCCAAACAGATCGAACAGCAGAACTGATCCACATGTTGACTCGCTGCAGATTCAGACATTTCTTCACAGTGTGTTCAAAGATGAAGAGATTCTCAATCTCTGTCCTTTAATAAAGGCTGTTTAGACATGAAAAAACAACTTTAGTTATCAAATGCTTCAGTGAAAGTATAAAGACTGTCAAGAATTTAGTCCAAGTATCAAACCAAAGCATTTATTTCAGATAAAGGTTTCCATATTTAATTGTAGCATAAAATATTTAATCCCAATGTTTCTGTTTTTGAAACTTTTGTTTCTCCAGGCCTGATACAAATTACAGGAGTAAAAACTTTCACATAATCACAGATAAATAATTGTTCGGTATTTCTCTTTAAAAGCAGACAACACGACTGGGTTTGATTTTCAGGGAAATCAAGAACTGATTAGAATATCAATGTGTTCCGTGAGCGCAAATGCAAGTCGCTTTGGATAAAAGCGTCTGACAAATGCATTAATAAATAAATGTAAATATAAATGATAAAGTCGTGATCTTTGGATCTTAAGAAGTTCTTACCTCGACAGAAATACAGCTCAAATATAATTTGTTTTTTTCAGCTTTTGACTCGAAGAACAGCAATATGGATCTGTTACAGAGATTGAATCACTTGTAGTGGAGAACTGAGTTTCGTTTCTCTTCAATTCAAAAACTTCCTGGTTTTCAACACGTGAACAAAATGGGCGTTTTTTCTGTGTGAGATAATGAGAGAGAGAGAGAGAGAAAAAAAAAATCCCCCATATTATCGACTTCAAAATATTATTGAAATTGTATTAATAAACTTACATATTTATTATGTTTAGTTCTAGACTTAAAAACACAACTGAAGATCATCAAAGTTTTTTTTATTGTCCACTGGAATAAAGATCCTCTACTGGAATAAAAAGATATTGGGCTAAAATTATCACAGCTGACAGAATATATAAAATTTGTCTGATATCATTCTTGATAATTTAACATAAAATACTAAATTAAACATTGCATATGAAGTATATTTTGACAATTTAGTTTATTGAATAATCACAGACACATTAAAGACAAAATCTCAGTCAAAGAAACACATCTGAGTTACACTATACAGTTCTCTAAATTGAACATCAGCCTGTATTTGTAGCTGAATAAACGCCATAGTAATAGAATTGTGGATTAAAACAATGTTTCCCAAATAAATAATAAAAAGATCACTGTAATTTTATTAACACAAATGCACCATTTAAGTTCATTAAAAGTTTGTAAAGAAAGGTTTACTATGAGGTAGTCACTCTGTGCTTGATGTTATAAAGGTTCAGATCACACCATGTTTTTGTCTCAAGTGTTGGTGAAATTGTAATCAAAGATAAGATACTGGTTGATATTGGTAAGCTTCAGACATACTTCCACCTGGAATTGCACATTTCCCCCACTTTTTACTGCACAGTGTTTTATGTAGTCCAGTGACTTTTAATAAAGAATGTGTTTGAACATTTTATTACCTGGATGTTTTAGACTTCATCAATCTACACAGATTGCATGATATAATTATATATTGAACAGAAGAGCAATATAAAGATGCATCTTTGAAATAAATATTGCTACTATGAACTGACAGACGGATGAGGTTTGTTTTAATAATTTTCCTCTTTTAAAAGGTTTCTCAGCTTTTCTCCTACACTGTCAGATACTGTAGTTGTGAAACAATAAACACAAAGCAAAAAACAAAGTCAGATCTCCTTCTGAAATCAACCCAGCCATACAAATTTTAAATAAATAGTTTGAGACTTTTAGATAACTTCTGTCATTGTAAGAAAAGTCCTATTATGAGGTCTCAATACAAGAAAAACAAAATTCTTGCTGCATTTCATACAGGTGTGATGTGCAAAATATTATTATGAAACAAGAGTTGACTAGATTTTGCAAACAAACTAATTCTGACCCCTTGCTGCGTGATGATGAGCTGCATCAATTAATAATACTCACACACACACACACACACACACACACACCTAAATGAGGACATTGCATAGACTTCTGTCTTTTTAAACACAGAAAACCTAAGACATCATGACTTTTGTTCGTCCAGACTACAAAATTTAAATTCACATTTACGAATTTGAAACTTTGATCAATTAAATTTTTACTTCTGTTCTGTCTGAACTTCTCGCTTTTCTACGATTCTGACAGATGAACCTTCTCCAACTCCAAACGCAGGATATAAGGGTTCAGTGAAAGTGGTCTGGACTCTGTGAAGGAGAGTCATTGTGTCAGAGACGCTGTAGAAGGACAGAGTTCCTGCTCTGTGATCCAGATACACTCCTATTCTAGAGGAGCAGACAGCAGGGATATGGACCAGTGCTTTATCATGTATGAAACTAAACTGCTGCAGAAAATACCCAAATCTCCAGGATATTTTGTTGAAGCCAAGTCTACAGTTATTACCATTACCTTTACGTTTAATTCTTTTGTAACAAACTGCTACAGCCCAATTGTTCGCACTGCACTCGACCTCCCAGTAACAGCGATCAGACAAAACTTCTCTAGACAAGACGTAATGAAACACATTAAATCGCTCTGGGTGATCAGGATTTTGCTGATCTTTTTCTGAGCAAGATATTTTCCTACTTTCCTCAGACAGATTAAGTTTTTTGTGTGCAGTGTTCAGATCCAGATAAAGTTCACAGAAATCTGAGGAGGAATGAACAAAAAACAAATAATGATCAAAGTAAACTTCAGTTCCAAAACTGTCACATTGTAACAGATCATATCCAGTAATACTTATCAATTAATGAGTTTTTGCCTCAAGGAAACTACAGTTCAACTTACTCTGCAAAAAATCATTTTGGGTCTTTGGTTCTGGAGGTTTTGTAACATGGACATTTGACACTGAAGAGAAAAAACAAAATAACTGTATGGTTAAATTGTTGGTTTCAGAGAATGAATGACAAAATAAAATACCACAAGATTCAGACCTTCTTGAGATATTTTAGCTGTTTGCTGTTGACAGACGTCCTCCAAAACCTTCTTAAAATATTGATATTGAAACGTCTTTAAAAGACAGATGAGTGTGTTGAGTGATGCTGGGAACGTCTTCAAATGTGGGTAAAACACACACAGACTGACAGCTCTGAAATAAGACAAGCATTTCAAACATAATTTGTGAAGCACAGCTTATCTTTTCCAAAACATACAAGAACCAAATAACAACAATTTTAGATTATCAAAATTTTGGCATCGACACAAGTGACTTGTTCCACAAAATAAAAGAAATACTAAATGCGCAGAACAATGAACGATGAGCGGCCTACAGTATATCATGATACACATGATCATTAAAAGACTCTCATTACCTTCAGACACTGGATCTGATCATCAGTAATCAGAAGTGTATCAATCTCTGCTTGTCTTTTTCTGAGTTCTTTCAGCTCTTGATCCAGATGTTTGTGAAGTTCCTCTGCTCGATCTATCTCAGTCTTCTCCTGAGCTCTGATCTGCTCTTTAATCTCAGAGCGTTTCTTCTCAAGAGAGCAGATGAGCTCAGTGAAGACCTTCTCAATGTTCTCCATGCTCTCCAGCGCTGAACTCTGTCAGAGACAGAAAGATCTGATCATGCAAGTAAAGTGTCAATCTCCAAAATGCATAGAAGACTCAAGAAGAAAACTGAATTGTATGTCACGAGTATTTATCAAATACATTTTTGAAGCTCATTGTCTACTTTTATTTAATTAAAACTATATACTTTTGAGGCTCAAAGAAACTTTAAAACTAAAGAAGACTTAAAAAAAACATACTTTAAGAAGTTTCACAGATTCACTGAGTTCCTGCTGAACTCTCTCTCGCTCCTGGATCATCTTCTCACACACCACCTTTACTTCCTTTAACTCTTTCTGAGGATGGGAACATATGAAAAATAAAATAATCAGTATTATGTTAATCAGTTAGCATCTAAAACATAGAAAGAAAATTAAAATAGAAAAAAATGAACTGTAAACAGCAACAATCAGGGTCAAATTCGACAAAATGCACATTTTGTTAATGCAAAATAAAATGTTATATCATCTGCTTCTCCTGGCATGGGAGAAAAAAAATCTAAACCGACAAATTATAAATTAGTCAAAAAAAAAACCTATAAATTACAGAATGAATATGAATATCAGCATTTACCTTTCTATTCGCCCATTCAGATTCCAGGGAATTCACCCGGTGGCCGTTATGAATGTCAATCATACACAAGTAACAAATACACTGATGATCATCCTGACAGTAAATCTCCAGAAGTTTCCCATGACTGAGGCAGAAGTTCTCCTGAATGTTTCTGGAAGCTTCCACTAGTTTGTGCTTCATAAAGGCAGGAGATTCATAGTGAAGCTGCAGGTGAGTTTGACAGAAGGAGGCCAAGCACTGCAGACAGGACTTTACAGCTCTGTTCTTCTCTGTAGTGCAAACATCACACTCCACAGCAGCCGTTTGTAGGGACGTCTTCTGCAGCGTCTCCATCATCTCAGCTATCAGAGTGTTCTTCTTCAGTAGAGGTCTCTGACTGAAGCTCTCTCTGCATTGGGGACAGCGGTACGGCGGCCCCTGCTCCTTCTGGCCCCAGCAGTCAGTAATACAGCTCAGACAGTAACTGTGTCCACAGGGAATCGTCACCGGCTCCTTAAGCGGATCCAAACAGATCGAACAGCTGAACTGATCCACACACTGACTCACTGCAGATTCAGCCATTTCTGAAGGAGTAACCTACATAAATCATAAACCACATGTAAATCATTAATGAAAAAGCATGTATAAAAATCTAAAAACATACTCAAAACCAAAAGATAAAAACATTCAACATCCATATTAACAGTTCATTATCAAACACGTATAATTGAGATCTCTTTTTTTCAGTGCAAGCAGAACTTCAATAAATTAGTTAGTTTCATTAGTTAAGATTTCTATGACATTCAAACCTACTTTGAACCTACTATTCCCTTCTTCACAGCTTTAACCAAATTAGAAGAGTGAGGATCCATAAGCAACCTTATAGACTTGTATAGCAGGAAATAAGTTTTGTTTCTCCAGAATCCACAAACTTCCTGGTTTGTGTGCGAGAGAGAGAGAGAGAGAGAGAGAGAGGTCTAAACATTTATGGTTATATGGTTTAGGTGAAGCTGTGACAACAGTTTTGATGTTCTTATCTCTGTACTTAAAAATCAGAGTAGAGGTCAAGCTGGTAGAACCTCTGGAATGTGTGTGGGGAGAATCAGCCGGCCGCAGCACAAACATAAGAAAGGGAGACCCCTGCAAGAAAGCCATAGAGGCAGCCGCGCTCGTAGAAGAATGGGCACGGACCCTCATGGAGAAGGAAATCCGGCTGACTCCTAAACCAGAGTGTTAGCCTCAGCTCTCCATCTTCTCAAAGTAGTTTATATGCCGGGACGCACTCGAGGGACCCACCTCTCGGGTGGGATGAGAGAGCCCTGTAGTGAAGCTGTCCCGCAGTGGGAGATAGCCAGTCGTCTGCGAAAAAGCAATTACTAGAAATGCGGGGTGACAGAGCTGGGCCAAGAAGAAGCCTCCACAACAGGTAAGCCTTCCCCCTGGAGGTGTATCTTTGGAGCTTTGTAGACGGAGATGTGGGAATGAGCGTCTTCAGGTAGAAGGTGACCAACCAGTCCTCGGATCTGCTTGAGACATCTGCTTCTGTTCAGTGTATTACTGAGAAATGAGAAAACACTCTCGAGGCTAGTCTCTGGTACTTGAAAAGTGTCCACCACAGGGCCCGGATTCTTGGGGAACGCCTGGGTTGAAGGCTCTAGGACCCTCCTCGGAGGGGGTGACTCCCCTAGAGCAACCCGACTCGAGGACGACAGCTGGGGAAGATCGCCTATGTGAGTTCTGGCGCACTTGGCATCAGTGCCTCTTGCTCCAAGCCGTCTTGGCGGTGAGTACGGTCCTCAGATCCATCCTCTACCAGAAGGCTGAGCTCGAGATTGTTTGCCCAACCCCCTGAATTTTTCTTTTGAGGGATGACGCTCTACTTCTGTGCGGTCCAATGGGAGGAGCTCTGAGGCTGCGGCTGGCTCCACCTGCTGTCAGCAGAATCCTGAAACCTGTCGATGACAGACTGAGTCGCCGAAAAAACCCTGGAGGTGACAGAGGGATGCCCAGGAGGACATACTTCTCTCTTTATTCTTAATGTCTTAGTTTAAGCCAAATAACCTCTCCGAAGCTGCTAGATCCATTTTCTTTGAGTGGCCAAACATTGACTGTGTTCATTCAACAGTAGGTAAAATGAACAAAAAGATTATGCACATGTAATGCAGTATTTTTATTTTTTACAGCAATGTGAAACACAAACTCTCTGTTTTTATACATTTCTTACACATAAAAGTATAGAGTGAACAGAAAAACACTTTTATAATTGAAAATATTTACCATCTTTAAACATTCAAGTTTTCTATCATAGACACACACACACAAAAGCCCACATCATCAAACCATTACTGAAAGAAACGGGCCAGTCAAGCAAAGGTCAGGTGATGTGGGTAGAAATGTAATGATGAAGGCATCATTTGTTCCTTTGCGCAATGCAATAAGCATATGATCCGAACTAAATTTAAGATTATTACCAGTCTGTAGCACGTGTACTGAAATGATTAGCTGCTACAAATATAGATCCAATCAGACACATATTAGACAATCAGGCTATATGTTTTTCATCACTAGACAACAACAAAAAAAGATTTACATTTCACCTTTTTTCACCCAACATATGTCAAATAAAATTTCAATTTGTGAATTTAGTTTTTACTCCCCTTCTTTATGATTCTGACAGATGAACCAGAATCAATTCGAAACGCAGGATATAAGGGTTCAGTGAAAGAGGTCTGGACTCTGTGAAGGAGAGTCATTGTGTCAGAGACGCTGTAGAAGGACAGAGTTCCTGCTCTGTGATCCAGATACACTCCTATTCTAGAGGAGCAGACAGCAGGGATTGACACTCGCTTCTTGTCATGCATAAAACATATATCCTGTACATAGTACCCAAATCTCCAGGATTTTTTGTTGGAGCCTAATCTACAATCATCAAGGTCTCCTTTACGTCTAATTCCTTTGTAACAAACTGCCACAGCCCAATCATTCCCACTGCACTCGACCTCCCAGTAACAGCGATCAGACAAACCCTCTCGACACAAGATGTAGGGATACTCAAATCGCTCTGGGTGATCAGGATATTGCTGAACTTCATCTGAATTTGAAGCTTTTCTGTTCTCTTCTGACAGTTTGAGTTTCTCATTAGGAGTATTTGGATCCAGTTGCAGGTGACAGAAATCTGAGCAGGATGGATAGAAACAAAATATCAGACAATGAATGAGTTTGTCCCTATTCTTCTGGGACAGTCTGTGAATGTTTTTATAGATAATTATTATTTTTTACTTGCATTTCAAAAATTCATTTTCTGTTCTAGGTTCTGGAGGCTCTGCAACGTGGACATTTGACACTGAAGAGCCAAAAAGAAATAATCAATCACTATAATTTGATGCTCAATTTGATTAATTGATTGAGAAAAGAAACAACGTTTTACTGTTTATTTCTTAAGTGTAATTTTCTATGAATATCAACATGATAAACATCAAACTTTCACACCTTCTCGATATATTTTAGCTGTTTGCTGTTGACAGACGTCCTCCAAAACCTCCTTAAACTCTGAGATTGAAACGTCTTTAAAAGACAGATGAGTGTGTTGAGTGAAGATGGGAACGTCTTCAAATGTGGGTAAAACACTCACAGACTGACAACTCTGAAATGAGACAAATACAGCATTGCTTGTGATGTAAAAGAGACCATTTAAAAATGTGAAACAGTGATTAATTATAGAAACATGGTGGTATTGTGATGAAAGGACCTTCATTACCTTCAGACACTGGATCTGATCATCAGTAATCAGAAGTTTCTCAATCTCTGCTTGTCTTTTTCTGAGTTCTTTCAGCTCTTGATCCAGATGTTTGTGAAGTTCCTCTGCTCGATCTATCTCAGTCTTCTCCTGAGCTCTGATCTGCTCTTTAATCTCAGAGCGTTTCTTCTCAAGAGAGCAGATGAGCTCAGTGAAGACCTTCTCAACGGTCTCCATGCTCTCCAGCGCTGAACTCTGTCAGAGACAGAAAGATCTGATCATGCAAGTAAAGTGTCAATCTCCAAAATGCACAGAAGACTCAAGAAGAAAACTGAATTGTATGTCACGAGTATTTATCAAATAGATTTTTGAAGCTCATTGTCTACTTTTATTTAATTAAAACTATATACTTTTGAGGCTCAAAGAACCTTTAAACTAAAGAAGACTTAAAGAAACATACTTTAAGAAGTTTCACAGATTCACTGAGTTCCTGCTGAACTCTCTCTCGCTCCTGGATCATCTTCTCACACACCACCTTTACCTCCTTTAACTCTTTCTGAGGATGAGAATAAAAATTATAATAATAAGAACAGACAACAGACACAACACCTTTTCAGTCCAGTAAAGAGGTGTAACAAGGTGATCAAAATTACAGCCATATATTGCAACACATGCAATAAAATAAGAATAATATTAAGATAGTTTATGCATGTTTTTATTATTATTACCTTTTTATTAGTGCACTCAGAATCCACAGAGACCACATTGTGTCCTTTATGATTATCAGTACATAAACAACAAATACACTGACGATCATCCTGACAGTAAATCTCCAGAAGTTTCCCATGACTGAGGCAGAAGTTCTCCTGAATGTTTCTGGAAGCTTCCACTAGTTTGTGCTTCATAAAGGCAGGAGATTCATAGTGAAGCTGCAGGTGAGTTTGACAGAAGGAGGCCAAGCACTGCAGACAGGACTTTACAGCTCTGTTCTTCTCTGTAGTGCAAACATCACACTCCACAGCAGCCGTTTGTAGGGACGTCTTCTGCAGCGTCTCCATCATCTCAGCTATCAGAGTGTTCTTCTTCAGTAGAGGTCTCTGACTGAAGCTCTCTCTGCATTGGGGACAGCGGTACGGCGGCCCCTGCTCCTTCTGGCCCCAGCAGTCAGTAATACAGCTCATACAGTAACTGTGTCCACAGGGAATCGTCACCGGCTCCTTCAGCGGATCCAAACAGATCGAACAGCAGAACTGATCCACATGTTGACTCGCTGCAGATTCAGACATTTCTTCACAGTGTGTTCAAAGATGAAGAGATTCTCAGTCTCTGTCCTTTAATAAAGGCTGTTTAGTCAAAAAAAAAAACGATGTTAGTTGTCAAATGCTTCAGTGAAAGTATAAAGACTGTCAAGAATTTAGTCCAAGTATCAAACCAAAACATTTATTTCAGATAAAGGTTTCTACATTTAATTGTAGCATAAAATATTTAATCACAAAGTTTGTTTTTGAAACTTTTGTTTCTCCAGCCCTGTTACAAATTACAGGAGTAAAAACTCTCACATACACAGATAAATAATTGCACGGGATTTCTCTTTAAAAGCAGACAACACGACTGGGTTTGATTTTCAGGGAAAGCAAGAACTGATTAGGATATCAATGTGTTTCTGGAACGCAAATGTAAGTCGCTTTGGCTGAAAGCATCTGATAAATGCATGAATGTAAATGATAAAGTTATGATCTTTGGAGCTTAAGAAGTTCTTACCTCGACAGAAATACAGCTCAAATATAATTTGTTTTTCAGCTTTTGACTCGAAGAACAGCAATATGGATCTGTTACAGAGATTGAATTACTTGTAGTGGAGAAATGAGTTTCGTTTCTCTTCCATTCAAAAACTTCCTGGTTTTCAACACGTGAACAAAATGGGCGTGTGTCTGTGAGAGATAATGCGAGAGAGAAATAAAAAACGTATTTTCCCCATATTATCGACTTCAGAACATTATTGAACTTTTATTAATAAACTTACACATTTATAATGTTTAGTTCTAGACTTAAAAACACAACTGAAGATCATCAAAGTGTTTTTTATTGTCCACGGCTGGAATAAAGATCCTCTACTGGAATAAAAAGATATTGGGCTAAAATTATCACAGCTGACAGAATATATAAAATATGTCTGATATCATTCTTGATAATTTAACATAAAATACTAAATTAAATATTGCATATGAAGAATATTTTGACAATTTAGTTAGTTGAATAATCCCATACACCCACTGTCCTGGACTGATCACCTCACACCTGCTACTCATTTCCATAAGACTATTTAACCCTTTTCATCCAACAGATCAGTGCAAAGTTTTGTTTGTCCCGGCCACAACTCTGAGCGTTCTATTAACCTGTGTTTGCCTTGCCCGTATATTGACTCTGCCTTGTTCATCGTTCTCGACCCTGTTCTGCCTGCCTACTGTTTGTTGTTTGCCTGTTCCCTGGATTTTGATCGTTTGCTGCATACCTTGACCTTCTGCCTGCTTCTGACCATTCTCTCTGCCTTGCCCTGGATATTGCTGTTTGCCTGGTATCTCGACCTCTGCCTGTTTCATCTACTGACTCTGTTTATGTTTAATAAACTGCAAATGGATCTTAACCTGCCTGAGTCCTCGTTACAGTTACACTGTGCTTGATGTTGTAAAGGTTCAGATCACACCCAGTTTTTGTCTCAAGTGTTGGTGAAATTGTGACTCAAAGATAAGATCTGGTCTGTGTGGGTAAACTTCATATGTTCTTCCACCTGGAATGTCATATTTCCCCCACTGTTACTGCAGTTTTATGTAATCCAGCGACTTTTAATAAAGAATGTGTTTGAACATTTTATTACCTGGATATTTCAGACTTCATGAATCTACACAGATCAAAATTACATTATATAATTATATATTAAACAGAAGACCAACATAAAAATAAAGATGCATCTTTTAAATAAATATTGCTACTATGAACTGACAGACGGATGAGGTTTGTTTTAATAATTCTCTTTTAAAAGGTTTCTCAGCTTTTCTACACTGTCAGATACTGTAGTTGTGAAACAATAAACACAAAGCAAAAAACAAAGTCAGATCTCATTGTGAAATCAACCCAGCCATACAAATTGTAAATAAATATTTTGAGA
The DNA here is from genome assembly GCA_037043235.1 of Rhodeus uyekii. Taxonomy (NCBI): domain Eukaryota; kingdom Metazoa; phylum Chordata; class Actinopteri; order Cypriniformes; family Acheilognathidae; genus Rhodeus; species Rhodeus uyekii. Next base: position 1,036,480 of record JAWRVZ010000149.1, read on the forward strand.
CTTGAGATAACTTCTGTCATTGTAAGAAAAGTCCTATTATCAAGGTATCAATACAAGAAAAACAAAATTCCTGCTGTATTTCATACAGGTGTGATATGCAAAATATTATGAAAAAAGAATTAACTAGATTCTGCAAACAAACTAATTATGACACCTTGCAGCTTGATGAGCTGCATCAATTAATAACACTCACACACACACACACACACTCACACACACACACACCTAAATGAGGACATTGCATAGACTTCTGTCTTTTTAAACACAGAAAACCTAAGACATCATAACTTTTGTTCTTAAATGAATTATATTTTTACTTCTGTTCTGTCTGAACTTCTCGCTTTTCTATGATTCTGACAGATGAACCTTCTCCAACCCCAAACGCAGGATATAAGGGTTCAGAGAAAGAGGTCTGGACTCTGTGAAGGAGAGTCATTGTGTCAGAGACGCTGTAGAAGGACAGAGTTCCTGCTCTGTGATCCAGATACACTCCTATTCTAGAGGAGCAGACAGCAGGGATTGGGACCAGTGCTTTAGCATGTATGAAACTAAACTGCTGCAGCAAGTACCCCAATCTCCAGGATATTTTGTTGAAGCCAAGTCTACAGTCATTACCATTACCTTTACGTTTAATTCTTTTGTAACAAACTGCTACAGCCCAATTGTTCCCACTGCACTCGACCTCCCAGTAACAGCGACCAGACAAACCCTCTTTAGACAAGACGTAATGAAACACATTAAATCGCTCTGGGTGATCAGGATATTGATGATCTTTTTCTGAGCAAGATATTTTCCTACTTTCCTCAGACAGATTAAGTTTTTTGTGTGCAGTGTTCAGATCCAGATGAAGTTCACAGAAATCTGAGGAGGAATGAACAAAAAACAATGATCAATGATGAATAATGATCAAAGTATACTTCAGTTCCAAAACTGTCACATTGTAACAGATCATATCCAGTAATACTAATCAATTAATGAGTTTGTGCCTCAAGGAAACTACAGTTCAACTTACTCTGCAAAAAATCATTTTGGGTCTTTGGCTCTTGAGGTTTTGTAACATGGACATTTGACACTGAAGAGAAAAAACAAAACAACTGTATGGTTAAATTGTTGGTTTCAGAGAATGAATGACAAAATAAAACACCACAAGATTCAGACCTTCTTGAGATATTCTGGCTGTTTGCTGTTGACAGACGTCCTCCAAAAACTTCTTAAATATTGGTATTGAAACGTCTTTAAAAGACAGGTGAGTGTGTTGAGTGATGCTGGGAACGTCTTCAAATGTGGGTAAAACACACACAGACTGACAGCTCTGAAATGAGACAAGCATTTCAAACATAATTTGTGAAGCACAGCTTATCTTTTCCAAAACATAGAAGAACCAAATAACAACAATCTTTAGATTGTCAAAATTATTGCCTCGACACAAGTGACTTTTTCCACAAAATAAAATAAATACTAAATGCACAGAACCATGAATGATGAGCGGCCTACAGTAAATCATGATACACATGATCATTAAAATACTTTCTTTACCTTCAGACACTGGATCTGATCATCAGTAATCAGAAGTTTCTCAATCTCTGCTTGTCTTTTTCTGAGTTCTTTCAGCTCTTGATCCAGATGTTTGTGAAGTTCCTCTGCTCGATCTATCTCAGTCTTCTCCTGAGCTCTGATCTGCTCTTTAATCTCAGAGCGTTTCTTCTCAAGAGAGCAGATGAGCTCAGTGAAGACCTTCTCCATGTTCTCCATGCTCTCCAGCGCTGAACTCTGTCAGAGACAGAAACATCGGATCATAAAAATCATTGTTGTGGTTTAAAATAATGCAGTTTATTTTTCTTTTTTGTCAAATTCTCTAAATGTTCAATAAGTCAAATTAAGCTGGATCTGTTTCAAACAATCTAGATAAACAGTAAATTAGTGGCAGTCAAGTTTCACAAAGAACACCATGAATTGTGTCTCACTAAAATTTTTTAATTAAAAAAAATTAAACACTTAAGTTATTAAGACACTTTTGTGTCTCAAAACAACTTTAAAATGAAATAGCACTTAAAAAACATACTGTAAGATGTTTCTCAGATTCACTGAGTTCCTGCTGACCTCTCTCTCGCTCCTGGATCATCTTCTCACACGCCACCTTTACCTCCTTTAACTCTTTCTGAGGATGGGAACATATGAAAAATAAAAATAAAATAATCAGTATTAAAGTCAGCATCTAAAACATAGAAAGAAAATTAAAATAGAAAAAAATGAACTGCAAACAGCAACAATCAGGTTCAAATTCAACAAAATGCAAATTTTGTTAATGCAAAATAAAATTTTATATCATCTGCTTCTCCTGGCATGCGGAAAAGAAAAATCAAAAACCACATACAACTATAAATTACAGATGAACATGAATATCAGCATTTACCTTTTGATTCGCCCATTCAGATTCCAGTGAATTCACCCGGTGGCCGTTATGAATGTCAATCATACACAAGTAACAAATACACTGATGATCATCCTGACAGTAAATCTCCAGAAGTTTCCCATGACTGAGGCAGAAGTTCTCCTGAATGTTTCTGGAAGCTTCCACTAGTTTGTGCTTCATAAAGGCAGGAGATTCATAGTGAAGCTGCAGGTGAGTTTGACAGAAGGAGGCCAAGCACTGCAGACAGGACTTTACAGCTCTGTTCTTCTCTGTAGTGCAAACATCACACTCCACAGCAGCCGTTTGTAGGGACGTCTTCTGCAGCGTCTCCATCATCTCAGCTATCAGAGTGTTCTTCTTCAGTAGAGGTCTCTGACTGAAGCTCTCTCTGCATTGGGGACAGCGGTACGGCGGCCCCTGCTCCTTCTGGCCCCAGCAGTCAGTAATACAGCTCATACAGTAACTGTGTCCACAGGGAATCGTCACCGGCTCCTTCAGCGGATCCAAACAGATCGAACAGCAGAACTGATCCACATGTTGACCTGCTGTAGATTCAGACATTTCTTCACAATGTGTTCAAAGATGAAGAGATTCTCAATCTCTGTCCTTTAATAAAGGCTGTTTAGTCAAAAAAACATAACATTAGTTGTCAAATGCTTCAGTGAAAGTATAAAAACAATTATTTCAGATAAAGGTTTCCACATTTAATTATAGCATAAAATATTCACAAAGTTTCTGTTTTTGAAACTTTTCTTTCTCCAGGTCTGTAACAAATTAGAAAATTAGCCTGTAAACAATTGCACGGGATTAAAAGCTCTTTAAAAGCAGACAACACCACTGGGTTTGATTCTCAGGGAAGAACTGATTAGAATATCAGTGTTTCCTGAACGCAAATGTAAGTCGCTTTGGCTGAAAGCATCTGATAAATGCATAAATATAAATGATAAAGTTATGATCTTTGGAGCTTACGAAGTTCTTACCTCGACAGAAATACAGCTCAAATAGGATTTGTTTTTCAGCTTTTGACTCGAAGAACAGCAATGCGGTCTGTTACAGAGATTGAATCACTTGTAGTGGAGAAATGAGTTTCGTTTCTCTTCAATTAAAAAACTTCCTGGTTTTTGCCACGTAAACAAAATGGGCGTGTGTTCTGTGTGAAATAATGAGAGAGAGAGAGAGAGAGAGAGAGAGAGAGAGAGAGAAATAAAATGTTTCTTTTCTCCATATTATCGACTTCAGAACATTATTGAACTTTTATTAATAAACTTACACATTTATAATTGTTTAGTTCTAGACTTAAAAACACAACTGAAGATCAAGAAAGTGTTTTTTACTCTCCACGACTGGAATAAATTCAATTCAATTAAAAGTGTTTATTGTCATGTGTACAGACAGAAAGCATGTTTCCCTGTACAATGAAGTTATTACTTTGCCGTCCACAGTAAATGTCACACAAGTAAGTAAAATACAATTAAAAATAAGATAAATATATAAATAATAAAAAGAGCAAATATATAAAAAGGGCAAAAGAGTAAAGTAATAAAGTGAGGTAGAGCAGTATGTAAACAATTGTTCATGTATGTAAAGATCCTAATAAAGATCCTCTACTGGAATAAAAAGATATTGGGCTAAAATTATCACAGCTGACAGAATATATAAATATGTCTGATATCATTCTTGATAATTTAATGTAAAATACTAAATTAAATATTGCATGTAAATTATGTTTTGACAATTTAGTTTATTGAATAATCACAGACACATTAAAGATTAAATCTCAGTCAAAGAAACACATCTGATATACCTATCGGGTAGTTACTCTGTGCTTGATGTTGTAAAGGTTCAGATCACTCCCAGTTTTTGTCCCAAGTGTTGGTGAAATTGTGAATCAAAGATAAGAAGCTGTTTTTTTTTTTTTTGCGGCTAAGCTTCATATGTTCTTCCACCTGGAATTTCATAATTTCCCCCTCTTTACTGCACTTTTATGTAGTTGTGGTGGCAAAATCTTTTATCAATTCTGAATAAGACTGAAAAAACGACTGGCTCTTAGAAGGGCTTCGTCGCTGAGAAGTTGCCGGGACTAGATTCGGACCCACCAAAGACTGTCCGGTTAGAGACAATTGAAGATGCAATTGACTGTTGAATTAACCCTTTATTGTCACCACTCACAGTTCTATGGTCGTGGTGTTGTGTTGTGGTTTTTCTACAAGTTGAGAAAAGTAAAATAAACATGAATCTACATTGTGATAACAATAATTAAATATTCCAATTAAACATATTGGCAAAAACCAGTATAGTAAATAAGATTAACAAATTAAACATGACATTATTTATAAAACAGAAAATAAACCAAATGTAAATTAGACTGTTGCTTTATACTATCGTCTGCGCACATTGGTAACCTGACACCTTGCAAGCGCTGCAAAGGTGTATGCGCCCTCGTGGGGATATGACAGCGCATGCGCACAACAGATTGTTTACGACAACTTTACCGTTAAATATAAGCAATACAAATAACTTTGCATGGAAAAGAAACAAAACGGAACAATATAACTCGGGAAATGTATTAATAAAGAGATGAGAATGAAATCGAAACTAAAGGATTACAGGCAGGAGTTACACGCATGGATATACAAAGTTATCACGGACATAATAGCTTATTTATCAGTGTTTCTGCAACTATATTATGATGGATGGCAACTTACTTTGCATACACGCACAACAACTTTAACCACAAACGATTTATAAACTTGTTATAAACTAGGTATTTGTTGTAATAACTCCAGCGCCCATCTCCGTGTCCCGCTGCACCAAACTCCGATCGCTGAACTCCAATCGGGAGAGGGAGGGAGGGAGGGGGGGGGGGGGGGGGGGAGGAGATCACGCAGTCAAGATTCCTGGCTACTGATTGGCTCAGGTAAGGTGGTTGTATGTATGCCTCAAAATGCAGAGAAGACATGTATTAGAAAGGTTAGTGTAAAAGAATCAATAGCCTTTTTTACAGCCGCCCCCAGATTTCCATAAGGAAATATGTACACATAAAATAAGGCGTCTATTGGACTGAGGAGATAATAATTAATTTAATCAGGAATGGCTGGTAATTGTATAATGCGTGCAACTGGTCGAGTGTAAGTTTTGTCTCCCACCTGAACCTTGACTGTCCTCACTCTGGCATCAGCTCCCGGAAATACCTCTAACACCTTTCCCACGGGCCAGGAAGCTCTGGGTAGCTGAGGATCAATAATCAGCACCGTTGTATCGACCTTGATGTCTGTAATGTCATTTTGCCATTTCTGGCGACTTTGGAGGCCAGGGAGGTAGAATTTTAGGTAATGTTTCCAAAATTGGTCTGCAAGGATCTGGCTGTGACGCCAGCGACGTCGGCTGACCAGCTCAGACTGGGGGTATACTGTCAGAGGGAGGGAAGCGTCTGGCCGCCCCATTAGGAGAAGATTTGGAGTGATGGGATTAGAATCAGAAACATCAGAGGATGTATATCCCAGTGGTTTGGAGTTTAAGATTCCTTCAATCTCCACCAGTACAGTTTGAAGGACCTCAAAGGTCACTGATTGAACTCCTAGAGTGACCAGTAGTGCGTTTTTTAAAGAGCGAATTTCCCGCTCCCAGCAACCTCCAAAGTGTGGTGAGTTAGGAGGGTTGAAATGAAATTCAATTTGTTGTTTGGCCAATTGTCTCTGCAGGTCTGGAACAAGAGCTGCAAAGGCTTCCTTTAGCTCTCTTTCACCTCCTCTGAAGTTTGTGCCTTGATCTGACAACAGCTCATGGGGTTTTCCTCGTCTAGCTGTGAAACATCTGAGTGACATAAGGAAGGAATCGGCTTCCAGACTGTGGAGTAGATCAATGTATACTGCTCTGGTTGTGAGGCATTTGAATATTATTCCCCATTTTTTCTCACTACGTCGGCCAACTCTGACGTTATAAGGACCAAAACAGTCAACTCCAGTGGAGTAAAAGGCGGGCTTGAAAAGACGCAGTCTTGCTGGGGGGAGGTCCGCCATTTTAGGTACCTCTGGTCTTCTCCTCCATTTTTGGCAGTGCGCACACACACGCTGCAGGTGCTTGATGGCTTCTCTGCCCCGGAGAACCCAGTATTTACGGCGGAGCTCTGCGAACACCCTCTCAGGACCTGGATGACAAAGTTTAGAATCATAACTTTGGATGATAAGTTTAGTGATGGGGTGCCTTGGATCCAGTACTATAGGGTGCATGTTATCAGGTTCAAGGTAGGGACTATGACGTAAACGTCCACCAACTCTGATTAATTTAGTCTCTCCGTCGAGTTCTGGGGCCAGTGCTCTTAATCGACTGTTGCTGGCAAGCGGTTTACAGGCTCTCAACTGTTCCAAGTCTGACGGGAAACATTCTTGCTGTGCTTGCTGCAAGACACTAATTTCAGCGCTTCTGTAGTTGCTGGCTGTGGGCTTGCCATCGGCTGCTCCTTGACAGGCTGTGTACTCGATTAGCTCCTCGAGAGTCTTAAACTGATCGAAATCAGAGGATGTGAAACATATCAAAGTAACAGCACAAGTTTTCCGAATTTCGTTATTGTCTGGTTCCTCTGGACTGGGGCACTCTGGCCACAGATTGGGGGGGTCCTTAAGGAAAAGTGGCCCTTGGTACCAGCGGCTTTCAGGTCCAAGCTCACGGAGTCTTTTTCCCCGAGTGATGTCGTCTGCTGGATTACTTGCGGAGGGGACATACCGCCAGCTGTATTGCTCTGTGAGATCTTGGATCTCTGCTACTCGAGTCCCAACAAATACCTTGAACCGGCATGAGTCGGATTGCAACCATGTGAGGACGGTGGTGGAGTCCGTCCACAAGATTGTTTGGCGTATGGGCAGGTTCAACTCGGTTCTGAGTACTTTGGCAAGTTGAGCTCCCGTCAGTGCAGCGCACAATTCCAGTCGGGGAACTGACTGTTGTTTTTTCGGTGCTACACGTGATCTTGCTGTTAGGAAAGCTACCTCTGTTTGCCCGTGTTGGTCCTCTGTGCGAAGATATGCCACAGAGCCATAAGCCCGTTCAGAGGCGTCACAGAAAACGTGTACGTCTCTTAGGCTCGTTTCAGTGTCTTTGTTGGGGCTACAATAACACCGTGGCAGAACAATATTCTGTAGGTCTGGTAGCTCCTCCTCCCATTCAGTCCAGGTTTGTAGCAGATCTGTAGGCAAATGTGGATCATCCCAATCACGTTTTTTGTCCCACAGACGTTGTACAATGATCTTGGCGCGAGTGGTATAGGGGCTGAGGTAGCCCAATGGGTCATACTGGCTGGCCAGGATTCTGTATATGTTGCGCATGGTAGTCTCACCACGGACCTAATGTTGACTCCTGGATGTCTGTTTGGCCTTGTGAAATCCAGAGTTCTGCACTGTCCGATATGGCATCATGTGGAAGGTGACTTATTGTTGAAGGGACATTGCTGGACCACTGCCTCAGCTCAAAACCTCCATCTGCTAGCAAGCTCCTTATTCTTCCAACGAAACATTGTGCTGCTTCTGCTGAAGTGAAACTTTGTAGGCAGTTGTCTACGTAAAAAGATTTCAGCACAGAATTGTGTACGTCCTCTCCAGGCTGACTGTGATCAAGGACGTGTTTCTGAAGTGCATAAACTGCACAGCAGGGGCTGCAGGTAGTGCCAAAGGGGAGGACTTGCCACTCATACACACTTGGTTGTTCATGTACATTTAGGTCTTTCCAGAGGAAACGCAAGAGTGGTTTGTCTTCTGGGAGCAGTCGAACTTGGTGGAACATCCCCTTGATGTCACTGCTGACTGCCACTGAATGTTCCCTAAATCTGAGTAGAACAGCAAGTAAGGATGGTCCCAACACTGGCCCAGGGAGCAGAAGCTCATTCAGGTTTTGCCCATGATATTGAAACGAACAGTTGAAAACAATCCTGTTTTTCCCATTGTGCTGCACCATGTGATGCGGGATGTACCACGAACAGGAAGACTCTGTCTCAGCATTCTGTGGCAGCTTGCTAACGTAGCCTGCTTGTTCCAGTTTCAATATCTCAGCAGTATATGTAACTGCTTGCTGTGGGTTTTTTCCCAGTCTCTTTTCTGTGGCCCTGAGCTGTGACAAGACTGACTCTTTGGGTGCTCTGAGCTCAGGCATGTTCTTGACACGCAATAGCGGGGTTGCATATCGCTTGACACCATCTAACTCTACTCTCACTGTCTTCCTGTCCAAAAGTTCAACAGCCTCCTGATCCTGTCTGGATCTGATACAAGTCTTTTCGTTACGCCAGGGCAGAACGTCCATCTGCCATAGTTTCTCCACTTGCTTGTAGAGATCTGATTCTGGGAACGAAACTGAGGTGAAAAGACAGTGCTGTTCTTTCATGCTGTTATGCAAGTGATGGACTGGGCCCTGTAATGTCCAGCCAAGACGAGTTTTTATTGCTGCAGGTCCCCCTGGGGGGCCTAGCCTTACTGGTTCCACAGGGGTGATCAGATGTGGGTAGTCCGATCCAATGAGCAGGACGGGACAAACTGCTTCAAATTCCTGAAGTGGAAGTCCTTTAAGGTGACGATATCTCTCCCTCAGATTCTTCACTGGGTGTGAATGTTCTGCTAAGCTTAGCTGTTTGGCAGTGAAAGCACCTTTGATATAGTACTGTTTAGTGGGCTGAGCTACTGGGGAGATTGTAAATGAGACTGCTGCGCCTCTGAGAATTTGTAGCTCCTGTCTCACTGTTCGAAGCGGAAGGTCTTCTGGCTGACCGATGAGGCCCAACTGCTGAGCTGCACTGTGTAAGAGGATAGTTCTTTCTGATCCATCATCCTGGATTGCGTATGCATTCAACTTCCTCTTCCCGTTTCTGATTATCACTTTACTGATTTTAAGAAGAACCTTTCGGCTGGTAGGTGGCTTATGAATCAGGAGAATCTCATTCATGGTGTTAAGCAGACAGGTATTGGTATCAACAGTTTCATCTTGCACAGGTGGATTCTCTGGCTTACCAGCACTGATGTCGTGCAGAACCATGAGGTGCCGGCTTCCGCACTGTTTGCAGCGCATTTTTAGGTTGCATTCTGCTGCCATGTGAGTTCTGCCACAGCGCCAGCATCTGTTGTTGTCTTTTAGCCAAGTTCTCTTTTGCTCTTTTGTCAGCTGTTTGAAATTCGTACAGTTGTTGAGGGAGTGCTTACTGTTGTCACAGTAGGGACAGTAGGGTCTCGGAGGAGTCTTAGATTGTGGAACAGACTGTGTAGACACGGGAACAGCCTTTTCAGTTCCCAGATAGATTGTGGTGCTTTTAGTGTCCGATTTAAAGTCTCTGTTAGGCTCTCTTGTTCTCGTCAATTGTCCTCTACGTTGAGTGCTTGCATACCTTGTATTGTCCTCTTGAACTTGGATTTCATACTCGAGCCACGCAGCGAAATCTGAAAGTGTAGGGATGGGCACATGATGTGGATGTGCAAACCTGCGAAATGCTGATCTCAGGTCATGCGGTAGCTTCCCCATCAACCGAGACACATGAGACCCACACTGTAACTCAAAAATGCCCTTGCAACCTAATTGCTCCAACATGCCAACCAGTGATCGAACTTTGAGAGCAAAAAGTTTAAATGCCTTCGGGTCTCCAAAAGCAATGTTTGGTCCATCCATTAACTCTGCAATCCGTTGTAGAGCTAGTTGATGTGGCTGTCCATACTGCTGGTCTAAAGCAGTCATTGTCCTTGTGTAAGGGTGTTGCGAATGGCAGTATGAGTCGGCAATTAGTAGAGCTTCCTCAAATTTCAGATGGTCCATCAGAATCTGGAATTTAAACCTCTCTGTAGCATTAACTGGGAGGATATTTTCCAAAGCAATTTTAAGTCTTGAGAACTCTCTTGGATTAGGATGTATGAAGTCAGGAATCGAAGGAGTTGGACCTCGATACATAAGTTCTGGTTCAGGGAAAGATGGTTCAGGTGGAGTAAGAGGCCGGCATGGCGTTGGTAGTTGCCTGCCAGTGTTTTGAAAGTCCCAGTATAGAGGACTCGAGGTATCTGACCTGTGAGAGTAATGCACATCTTGTCTCTGACCCCCATGTGACATGTAAGGGTATGAGGAACTCTGTTTAATAACAGGAGCAGACACGGGAGTTGGGTGGTGTTGAGGACTTCTCAGAATGCCCTCGGCCTGATGCTCCCTTGGCTGTTTGAGACGTGGAGCTGGAACAGGTCTGAAGCTTGTGTCATCAGGACATGTGTGAGGTTGGACTCGTGGTGCAGGTATAGGACAGCGAGAGCTATACTGTCTTGGAGGGGTGACAGGTGAAGTGGGCTGATTTCCAGGACGTTGCTGTACCTGAATTTGAAGTTGTTTAATTTGTTGCTTGAGCTGAGAAAGCTCCTTTGCATATTGGTCATTAGCGCTCTGAACTGTGTCCCTTTCCTGCTGTATAATCTGCATGACTTTGCGGAGATCCTCATTCTCCTCTCTTATGATGTCTGATGCGGATTCACATTCCTCTTCGGACCACTGTATTAGACTGTCAGCTTCATAACCTGGTAACAGTGGAGTAAAGGCAGTTGCTCCTTCCTCTGCTACATCGTCCTCAGCCTGCCTGGTTGAACGAATGAGTGGTGACAAGGGTTTATGGATGGTGAAGCCTGTGAGATCATACTCATTGTAACGTGCGGGAAGAACAGTCTTTCTCCTGACTCGCGCAGTCGGCTCATCCTCTGCATATTGTGACATCTTCTACTTCTTTGGTAAGTTCACGATCCGGCTCGAAGGACCATGAAAAAACGACTGGCTCTTAGAAGGGCTTCGTCGCTGAGAAGTTGCCGGGACTAGATTCGGACCCACCAAAGACTGTCCGGTTAGAGACAATTGAAGATGCAATTGACTGTTGAATTAACCCTTTATTGTCACCACTCACAGTTCTATGGTCGTGGTGTTGTGTTGTGGTTTTTCTACAAGTTGAGAAAAGTAAAATAAACATGAATCTACATTGTGATAACAATAATTAAATATTCCAATTAAACATATTGGCAAAAACCAGTATAGTAAATAAGATTAACAAATTAAACATGACATTATTTATAAAACAGAAAATAAACCAAATGTAAATTAGACTGTTGCTTTATACTATCGTCTGCGCACATTGGTAACCTGACACCTTGCAAGCGCTGCAAAGGTGTATGCGCCCTCGTGGGGATATGACAGCGCATGCGCACAACAGATTGTTTACGACAACTTTACCGTTAAATATAAGCAATACAAATAACTTTGCATGGAAAAGAAACAAAACGGAACAATATAACTCGGGAAATGTATTAATAAAGAGATGAGAATGAAATCGAAACTAAAGGATTACAGGCAGGAGTTACACGCATGGATATACAAAGTTATCACGGACATAATAGCTTATTTATCAGTGTTTCTGCAACTATATTATGATGGATGGCAACTTACTTTGCATACACGCACAACAACTTTAACCACAAACGATTTATAAACTTGTTATAAACTAGGTATTTGTTGTAATAACTCCAGCGCCCATCTCCGTGTCCCGCTGCACCAAACTCCGATCGCTGAACTCCAATCGGGAGAGGGAGGGAGGGAGGGGGGGGGGGGGGGAGGAGATCACGCAGTCAAGATTCCTGGCTACTGATTGGCTCAGGTAAGGTGGTTGTATGTATGCCTCAAAATGCAGAGAAGACATGTATTAGAAAGGTTAGTGTAAAAGAATCAATAGCCTTTTTTACAAAGACAAACATCCCAATTGTCTTTATAAAGGTTTATTTTCTCATGAGAAAGGGTCAGCAGTCATACAGACATCCAGAGTTGCCCTGCAGAGAGTGACAAAGAAGGGAGGGCTGCCCCAGCAATTATACCGCTAATCTTCAAGGCTAAAGGCTCATAAAACAGTTGTAATTTTGCTCTCCATATCAGGAACACATTATCCTCTTTATACGTCTAAGTGTGATGTGTAGCTCCCTCACACCATATGTGTTTTAGATTCTACAGAATAGAAAGTACAATTCATGTCACACAATAATCAATAATGTCAAAAAACAACAAATAATCATGGATAAGAATAAAAAGAAAACATAATTAAAAAAAACTCCATCACATAGTCCAGCGACTTTTAATAAAGATGCGTTTGAACATTTTCTAACCTGGATGTTTTAGACTTCATCAACATAGATCAAAATTACATTATATAATTATATATTAAACAGAAGGAAAACATAAATATAAAGATGCATCTTTGAAATAAATATCGTTACTATGTACTGAGAGAAGGATGAGGTTTGTTTTAATAATGCGTCACAGTTTTCCCCCAACACTGTAGTTGTGAAACAATAAAAACAAGCAAAAAAGAAAAGTCAGATCTCATTCTGATATCAACTCAGATTTGTAAAGAAATTGTTTAAAACGTAGAACATTTCTCTTATTGTAAGATGGTCCTATTATCAAACATCAACACAAGTTTAAAAAAAAATTCCCTGCTGTATTTCATACATTTGTGATGTGCAAAATATTATTATGAAAGAGTTTAATAGGTTTTGCAAACAAGCTAATTCGGTCACCTTGCGACTTGATGATGAGCTGCATCAATTAATCTCTCTCTCTCACACACACACACACCTAAATGAGGCCATTGCATAGACTTCTGAATTCATAGACACGTCATGACTTTTGTTCTTCCAAACTACAAATAACAAAATGTATATTCGCATTTATGCGTGTGTCTGAATTTATATGATTCTGATAGATGAATCTTGTCCAGTATAAAACGCAGGGTATAAGGGTTCAGTGAAAGTGGTCTGGACTCTGTGAAGGAGAGTCATTTTGTCAGAGACGCTGTAGAAGGACAGAGTTCCTGCTCTGTGATCCAGATACACTCCTATTCTAGAGGAGCAGACAGCAGGTATTGAGACACGCTTATTATATTGTATGAAATTGAAATTCTGTAGATACCGGGACAATCTCCATGATTTTGTGTTATAGCCAAATTTACAGTCATCACTGGTTCCCTTACGTCCAATTCCTTTGTAACAAACTGCTACAGACCACTTGTTTCCACTGCACTCGACCTCCCAGTAACAGCGATCAGACAAACCCTCTCGACACAAAACATTCGTAAATATATAATATCGCTCTGGGTGATCAGGATACTGTTGGACTTTATCGGAATGGGTTGCTTTTTTGTTCCCTTCTGACAGGATGAGGTTTTTGTGTGCAGTGTTTGGATCCAGTTGCAGTCGACAGAAATCTGATGAACATGGAAGGACAATTAGAAATTCAAATAAAGCAATCCACTCAAAATGTTAGATTTTAATAGTTAATGATAATAGATACAATTTAATATAGATTTTTCAACAGATGGTATAAATTGTTTTATTTTATTTATCTATAGTGCAAATTGTAATAAACTTACACTGCAAAAATTCTTTTGTAGCTTTAGGTTCTGGAGACTCTGAGACATGGGCATTTGACACTAAACAAGGGGTAAGAAACACAAATAAACGGATTAATTTATGAATGAAATCGAAAATATTATTAATTAATTAAATGAACTGTTAAAAAACCTTGAGATATTCTGGCTGTTTGCTGTTGACAGATGTCCACCAAAACTTTAATCGCTGAGATTGAAATGTCTTTAAAAGACAGATGAGTGTGTTGAGTGATGCTGGGAACGTCTTCAAATGTGGGTAAAACACACACAGACTGACAGCTCTGAAATGAGAACAATAATTTAGATTTAATTTGTGAAACATCAGACACTATTTTCATTGTTCTTATGTTGTGATGTGGAAAATTCACACACAGATATAAACAAAATTACTTGTATTACCTTCAGACACTGGATCTGATCATCAGTAATCAGAAGTGTATCAATCTCTGCTTGTCTTTTTCTGAGTTCTTTCAGCTCTTGATCCAGATGTTTGTGAAGTCCCTCTGCTCGATCTATCTCAGTCTTCTCCCGAGCTCTGATCTGCTCTTTAATCTCAGACTGTTTCTTCTCAAGAGAGCAGATGAGCTCAGTGAAGACCTTCTCAATGTTCTCCATGCTCTCCAGCGCTGAACTCTGTTGGAGACAGAAAACAACCGCCTAAAAACGTTGTCACCCATTTCAATTAAATTACTCCATTATGATAAATGATTTCAAACATCCATACAATGATTACGCATTATCTGTCAACTTAACTGGTAAAACAAAAAGTACATTATATAAGTACAAAGAACTGTGATGTTCAGTGATGTTCAGAGAAAAAAACAACAGCAAACTTTGCATGCGCAAAAACTAAATGCAAGTACTTCTCTTCCTGACTCTCTAGAGTGCAGACTTGTTTTCCTTAGCTCCGCTCTGATCTGATCTGCTTTGCCCTTGCGCTAGTAATCTGTCTGTCTTTTTCTCTGAACCGCTGCTTGCTGGACTCCTAAAAATATTGAAATGGAATTGATTAACTGGATTGGATTACTGATAGTGGGGTTCCTATTCTTTGGCTTTGGGATTACCCTGACCTATCGAAAGATCGGTAAGACAGCTGCTAGTAAATTCACCAAGCCGCTGTCTGTGGAAATTAAGAAATGCCTCGAGGCCGTGTCTGACCGTCTGAAGGAATTAGATCAGCGAGTGATACAGATTGAGGAACTGAATCGTAATCTATGCGAACTGAACCGTAACATCGCAGTCCAGACAGCGAGTCAGATCGGTGAACTTTCACGGATGGTATCCGGTCTGGCCATGAGGCTGGACACAGTGCTGAGGACCAGAACTGAACTTGATTGAACTGACTGATTTTGATCCGGTCAAATTACCGTAGATCACCAAATGGATTATTATTTCTGCCGCTAATTCTCGGCTGGGAAGCCAGCATGATGACAGCCTGGTCTTTCCTTATCTTCCTTCAGGGACAAAGCCACAGAACTGAGCTCAAAACATCTAATGTTGTGACTATACTCTCCCTCTCATCCGTCTGCCTGTCCTGCCCTATCTGTTCTTATCTATCTCCCCCCCAAACTCCACTGAAAAAAATCCCTACACGTGACCTCGTGGGCTGTGTATGTTAAACTGCATTATGTTTGTATATTATGCTTGTTTTGTTGTGTCTGCTGCTATGTATGCTTGCTAAACTGCACTCATTTCTTGGCGCTGCAAATGGCTGCCTCGGTGTTTGAGCTCTTCAGTGATTGTTTTTGTTTGTTTGTTCATGTTGTGTTGTAAATGTGCACTGGAAGCTTCAGCACTAAGACAAATTCCTTGTGTGTGCAATGCACACTTGGCGATAAAGCTCTTTGTGATTCTGATTCTGATTCTTCTATATTTTTTTAGCCTCATTTTCCCAGCAAATGTCACTTTGGATTCTCAGTAGGATTCTGCAATCATATGTCGCTTTTATTAGCACTGTAAACATCACTGACATCTGATACTCACTTTAAAAGACTTATCAGCTTCACTGAGTTCCTGCTGAACTCTCTCTCGCTCCTGGATCATCTTCTGACACGCCACCTTTACCTCCTTTAACTTTTTCTGAGGATGGGAACATATCGAAAACATTTTATTTTAAAATATAATATTTGAAAGAAAAATTGAACTGCAACCAGCAACAATCAGGGACAAATTCCACAAAATGCCCATTGGTTCTCCTGGCATGGGACAAAAATGTAGCCATCAAAAAAAAAAAAAAAAAAAAAATATATATATATATATATATATATATATAACAGATTGTGGCGAGGGAGGCGTGGTTCAGCGAGGTCTGCAGCGGGAGACAGAGTCGGGAGACGAGCAGATCAAGAAGTGAGAAGTGAGAGATGGAAGTGAGAGATGGAGAGAGAGACCCGGGCGAGACGCTAGTCACCATGGAAGCAGAGAAGCAGGGTTGTACCAAGTACCTGTGAGTATTAAGGGGGGTACGTATCAGGCTTTGGTGGACTCGGGTTGTAACCAAACCTCAATTCATCAAAGCCTGATTCAGCCCGAGGCATTGGATAAGTGCCGCGTGGTTCAGGTGCGGTGTGTGCACGGGATGTGGTGAAATATCCTTTAGTACTTGCGGTTATTCAATTTTGGGGGCAAAAACATAGCTTGGAAGTAGCAGTTAACCTGCACCTCCGACATCCGCTAATTTTGGCAACCAATTGACCACACGTGGGCATCGGTTTGCATTAGTGATAGTGGACTATGCAACTCGATACCCAGAAGCAGTCGCCCTCCGCAGCATTTCGGCAAAAAGCGTTGCGGAGGCTCTGTTTCGGATAATCTCCCGAGTGGGAATCCCAAAAGAGATTCTCACTGATCAAAGAACCGCGTTTATGTCACAAACATTGCACGAACTCTATGAATTATTGGGCATTAAATCGGTCCGTACCAGCGTCTATCACCCACAGACAGACGGGCTGGTGGAGCGGTTTAATCGCACGTTGAAAGCCATGATTCGGAAGTTTGTGCATGAAGACACCAAAAATTGGGATAAGCTCCTTTTGTTCGCTGTGCGTGAGGTCCCACAAGGCTCCACGGGGTTTTCCCCCTTTGAGATTCTCTACGGTCATCAGCCCCACGGGGTGTTGGACGTCCTGAGAGAGACTTGGGAGGACGGACCCTCAAATAGCCAAAACGAAATTCAGTATGTGCTGTCCCTGAGAACAAAACTCCACACCTTGCGGCAGCTCTCCATGGAGAATTTGTTACAGGCCC
Organism: Rhodeus uyekii; assembly: GCA_037043235.1. Classification (NCBI taxonomy): domain Eukaryota; kingdom Metazoa; phylum Chordata; class Actinopteri; order Cypriniformes; family Acheilognathidae; genus Rhodeus; species Rhodeus uyekii. Next base: position 1,053,564 of record JAWRVZ010000149.1, read on the forward strand.
AGGACAAACAGAGCCGGCTGTACAACAGGGGTCCTAAATTGCGTGAGTTTGCAGCGGTAGAGAAGGTACTTGTATTACTCCCCACATCCAGCTCCAAATTACTCGCCAAGTGGAAAGGGCCCTTTGAGGTCACAGGACGAGTTGGGTCAATTATGAGGTCATTCGATCGGACAGGAGCGGGGCACGTCAGATATACCACCTCAACCTCCTTAAAAAAAATGGAACGAGGTGGAGTCGGTGATGCTGGTGACGGCAGTGAGTGGAGAGGAGGATCTCGGGCCAGAGGTAAACGTTAAAAATCAATCTTGCCCTGGCCCCAGTTGGAGAACACCTCTCGCCATCCCAGCTCACCGATATTGCCAAGCTGCAAGCGGAACTCGCTGACGTCTTCTCACCCCTGCCCGGCCAAACAGATCTCATTCAGCACCATATTGAGACCGAACCAGGCATAGTTGTCCGTAGTCGACCATACAGGCTGCCTGAACACAAAAAGAAAGTGGTTCAGACAGAATTAGAGGTGATGCTCGATATGGGGGTGATAGAAGAATCCCACAACAACTGGGCGAGCCCGAAAGTTTTGGTACCTAAAACGGTCCGTTTCTGTGTGGATTATCGCAAGGTGAATGCCATGTCAAAATCTGACGCGTATCCAATGCCGCAGGTTGACGAATTGCTTGATCGGCTCGGTTCGATTTTATTCGACCCTGGATTTAACGAAGAGATATTGGCAGATCCCCTTATCGCCCTTATCCAAGGAAAAGATAGCCTTCACAACGCTGTTTGGATTACACCAATTCATCACCCTTCCCTTCGGGTTCTCTTCGCCTAATGGACCAGGTCCTACGCCCGCATGCCACCTATGCCGCTGAGGGCGGCTGAACTGACTGCCAACCCAAGGAAGTGTGCGGTTGGGCGTGTGGAGGTCAGGTATCTGGGTTTCCACTTGGGTCATGGGCAGGTGCATCCCAAAATTGATAAAACGGCAGCAATTGCGACCTGCCTGCGACTTAAGAACAAAAAGGAGATGAGGCAGTTCCTGGGGCTGGCGAGATATTATAGAAGGTTTGTGCCCAAGTATTCGGACCTCACCAGCCCGCTGACTGACAGCACCATAGAAAAGGAGTGTTTGGCCATCAGATGGGCTGTCCTCACCCTCCGCTATTATCTCCTGGGGCAAGAGTTTACCCTCTGTTCAGACCGGTGCGTAAGTATATCAAGTGCAAATTGACAAACACCTGTCTCTCATTGCAGTAACTGGCGGGAAGAGACCGGATATAAACAGCCGGGAAGTGAGAGATGGAGAGAGAGACCCGGGCGAGACGCAAGTCACCACGGAAGCAGAGAATGTGGGGCTAACGAGTGCAACTGAGAGAAGTGAAACGAAAATAAGAGTGAAACGAAACCGAGAGAAAGAGGCGTGACTCACAGAGAGTGAAGTGTGACAGTGAGCGCCGAACGCGCATGTTTTGGTTGTTGTTTTGTTTTTGTTTACGTCTGTGAGGAAATAAAAGAGCCCGTGAGTCTCAGCACGCTGACCATGCCTCCTTCTTTCCCCGTGACAAAAGAACATTACCACACAGATGAACATGAAGATCAGCATTTACCTTTTGATTCGTCCATTCAGATTCCAGTGAATTCACCCGGTGGCCGTTATGAATGTCAATCATACACAAGTAACAAATACACTGATGATCATCCTGACAGTAAATCTCCAGAAGTTTCCCATGACTGAGGCAGAAGTTCTCCTGAATGTTTCTGGAAGCTTCCACTAGTTTGTGCTTCATAAAGGCAGGAGATTCATAGTGAAGCTGCAGGTGAGTTTGACAGAAGGAGGCCAAGCACTGCAGACAGGACTTTACAGCTCTGTTCTTCTCTGTAGTGCAAACATCACACTCCACAGCAGCCGTTTGTAGGGACGTCTTCTGCAGCGTCTCCATCATCTCAGCTATCAGAGTGTTCTTCTTCAGTAGAGGTCTCTGACTGAAGCTCTCTCTGCATTGGGGACAGCAGTACGGCGGCCCCTGCTCCTTCTGGCCCCAGCAGTCAGTAATACAGTTCAGACAGTAACTGTGTCCACAAGGAATCGTCACCGGCTCCTTCAGCAGATCCAAACAGATCGAACAGCTGAACTGATCCACATGTTGACCTGCTGTAGATTCAGACATTTCTTCACAGTGTGTTCAAAGATGAAGAGATTCTCAGTCTCTGTTCTTTAATAAGGGCTGTCTGCCAAGAAAGGAAACGTTAATAGTCAAATGTGTGTGTGAAAGTATGGATATTGTCAATGTTGCATCTAACAAAAAAAAAATAGTTTGAGAGAAACTAATTTCCAATGTTTACATTTTTTTAATTGACGAAAGAAAAGCTGTTTAATGCTGATCAACTATAATGTATGATAAATGTAAATTATGTAAATACAGCTTAACTTGTATTTATCCAGAATAGTTTAAGTCATGATTACCACTGAAAGTTTTGTTGTAACTTTTGTTGATTGCTTGTTTGTAATTTATAGTAAAGTATTTTTTAGGTATGTAATCAAGTATTCAAAATAAATATTAGCTACTTACGTTTTCATTATACAACAAAATCCAAATATAATCATTTATAAATAAACTACATAAGCAAACTTATCCAGGCCTGTTAAAAGTTAGACACGTAGAAACTCTATCACATAAACGCCAATACATAATTGCACACAATTTATTTTTTTAAAAGCAGGACACGACAAAGTTATGATCTTTGGAGCTTGAGAAGTTCTTACCTCGACAGAAATACAGCTCAAATATAATTTGTTTTTTAGCTTTTGACTCGAAGAACAGCAATGCGGATCTGTTACAGAGATTGAATCACTTGTAGTGGAGAAATGAGTTCCGTTTCTCTTCAATTCAAAACCTTCCTGGTTTTTGGCACGTAAACAAAATGGGCGTGTGTTCCGTGAGAGATAATGAGGGAACGTTTCCCATATTATCAACTGCTGAACATTAACATTAATAAACTAAATAATTAATATGAATAAACTTACACATTTATAATTGTTTAGTTCTAGAGTTAAACACACAACTGAAGATCATAAAAGTGGTTCATCTTGTCCACGACAGAAATAATGATCCTACTGGTGTTTAATTGTGTTATGAGATGAGTTATAGCTTTAAGAAACCGCTCTTTGCGCACATTCTACGACAAATAATTAATTCTGAATTTCAGTAAAAGAGTTCGTTTCCTTCCTCATTCTCTTTGTGACCAGCACATTAAATTAATTTAAAATACTACTGATTCATATTTTTTCCCCCCCAAATGTAATCACATGTAAATGTAATACTTACACTTAGTTTTTTGGGCAAGTTTACTGTTAAAATTAAAACATGCAAGAACTATTTCTCAAAAATAATGTAGATGATAATCCTTAAAAATATTTTATATTTCAATAAATTGTGTTATTATTATTTTAATAAGTACATTTTTTTTATTAGTAAATTACTATTTCATTATTTAAGTTATATCTACATTTTATTTTTTGCGGGTTGTAATGAAGACCTTTTTGTGTTTCTGTGTGTCTGAAAAAAACTGTATTATTATTACTATTATTAACATTATAACTTTACATATATACTACTACATGGTAAAATATACAGATGACCCAAAACAGTATGACCAACTGCCAAATATGTTGTCCTACACGTCCTGCCAAATAGCGCTGACTCAATGAGGAAAGCACTTTACCCTTGAAGGTGTCTTTTGTTATCTGTTACAACACATTAGCAACCTTTAGCAGACTTCCTGTCCAAGGTGGAGCCGCAGTGAATTACACTTGTTTGTCCAGTTCATCCCACACATTTAGACAGAATGAAATCTGAGGAATTTGGAGGTAAGTAACAACTTAGCCTAGTTTTGATGTAAATGAGCACTAAGTTATGACTTATGCTCTACTACATATTTTTGTGCCACACCATTAGACCTAGTTAAACATAACTCTACAAATAAACTAATTATTTACAGAAGCCTGTGAGCAGAAGTATATCAATAATCTCTTATTTTAACAGACAGACTTCAATCCTTTAGACATATATGATAATTATGACATTTACTTGCTTAAATTAGACATTTTAAAATGTAATGCCAAATATTGGCTCATTTTGGATTTCATGACAGCTATACAATCCAAAAAAGTTGGGAGAGGAAGAAATAAGAAGCCGGAAAAGTTAAATGTACATATAAGTAACAGCCAATTTGCAACTTATTAGGTCAATTGGCAACATGATTGGGCATAAAAAGAGCCTCTCAGAGTGTCAGTGTCTCTCAGAAGTCAAGATGGGCAGAGGATCATCAATTCCCCCAATGCTGGGGCGAAAAATAGTGGCGAGATATCAGAAAGGAGTTTCTTCGAGAAAAATTGCAAAGAGTTTGAAGTCATCTACAGTGCACAATATCATTAAAAGATTCAGAGAATCTGGAACAATGTCTGTGCGTAAGGGTCAAGGTGGGAAAACCAGGATGCCCGTGATTTTCGGGCCCTTAGACGACACTGCATCACATACAGGAATGCTACTGTAATGGAAGTCACAACATGGGCTCAAGAATACGTCCAGAAAACATTGTCGGTGAACACAATCCACCGTGACAATCGCCGTTGCCGGTTAAAACTAGTCTATAGGTACAAAAAAAGCCACAGTGAAATATGATCCAGAATTGTAGGTGTTTTCTCTGGGCCAAGGCTCATTTAAAATGGACTGTGGCAAAGTGGAAAACTGTTCTGTGGTCAGACGAATCAAGATTTGAAGTTCTTTTTGGAAAACTGGGACGCCATGTCCTCTGAACTAAAGAGGGGTTAATGAGGTTGCATGAGTGTGTGTGGCATGAGCAGCTTACACATCCGGAAAGCCACCATCAATGCTGAAAGGTATATGCAAGTTCTAGAACAACACATGCTCCCATCCAGACGTCGTCTCTTTCAGCAAAGACATTACATTTTCCAACAGGACAATGCCAGACCACATACTACATCAATTACAACATCATGGCTGCGTAGAAGAAGGATCTGGATACTGAAATGGCCAGCCTGCAATCCAGATCTTTCATCCGTAAAAAAGATTTGCTGCATCATAAAGAGGAAATTGCAACAAAGAAAACCTAAGACAGTTGAGCAACTAAGCATGTTTTAGACAGGAATGGGACAACATTCTTGAGCTATTATTTCCTATTGCTCAACAAGTGATTACAATGTCAATGTTTCTTGAATGCAAAGTAAGTCACTTTGGATAAAAGTGTCTGCCAAATGCATAAATGTAAACATTCCTAAACTTGAGCAACTTGTCTCCTCAGTCCCCAGATGTTTGTAGACTGTTATAAAAAGAAGAGGGGATGCCACACAGTAATAAACATGGCCTTGTCCCAACTTTTTTGATATGCGTTGATGCCATGAAATTTAAAATCAACTCGTTTTTCCCTTAAAATTTTACATTTTCTCAATTTAAACATTTTATGTTGTATTCTGAATAAAATATTGTTATTTGAAACTTCCACATCATTGCACTCTGTTTTTATTCACAATTTGTACAGTGTCATAACTTTTTGGGCATCGGGTTTGTTAAAGAAACCCAATTTGGGCAGGTCAGTTTTGGCAGGTCATTTGCCAATTCCAATTTTTGAAGAATTACAAAGATAATTTCACTCACACAAACTCATTATTATTACCGTATTCTCCCGCTTATAACCCGCGGGTTATACCAGATTTTACAAACCCCGCAGGGGGGTGCGGGCTATATCACAATTTTTTTACACGTTATAATATTTCTCTCGGCAGCCCCTGCTCCTTCTGGCCCCAGCAGTCAGTAATACAGCTCATACAGTAACTGTGTCCACAGGGAATCGTCACCGGCTCCTTCAGCGGATCCAAACAGATTGAACAGCAGAACTGATCCACATGTTGACCTGCTGCACATTCAGCCATTTCTTTGCAGACAATCTATATACCTCAAATAGATACTGCTCTTACAGAAGTACCTTTTTTAAATCATAAAAAAGGTACAAAAATACACATGTAAATCATTAAACATTTATAAATTCAAAAAAATGTCTAAAACTGTTAATACAAAACAATAATCACTTCACCTGTAACCAAAAAAATGAACATACAAAATCCAGATTAATAGTGAATTGATGAATACATATAACTGAAGTCTCTTTTTTCAGTGTAAGCAGGACGTCAATAAAACCATTAATTAAGAATTATATGACGTTCTTACCTTCTTTGCCAGAAGAACACGTTTTTACAGCTTTAACCAAACTATAAGAGTGAGGATCCTTAAGCAGAGACTCATGTAGCAGGAAACTACATAAAACTTTTACAGGAAACTTTTTTTCTCCAGAATCCACAAACTTCCTGGTTTGCAAGAGAGAGAGAGAATTCAAACGTGTTTTCGTTGAGCCATTTTGTAGGAAATGTAGATGTAAATATAAGTTTCAATCTATTCTTCTCACAGTTCACCTGATGCTTACTGTAATTTATTTTAGGAGAAGTGAATGAATGTACATGTTGATTCTCGACAGATCAGATTCTCTGAATTGCAGTGCCCATCATAAATCATCTAACATGATCATTACAAACATTTTTCAAACAATAAAACACATTCACTTGCCTCATATTTGAGAATCGGAAAATCGGCAATTGATGAGATAGGCAACAGGTTTATGAACATTTTGAATAAAAAAGAAAAACTAAATAAAAGCGATAAATCTGTCATACGGCGCTTTTGTGGCTGTGGTGTGTCACGTTTCAGAAAACTGAAAAATAAATATGAATCAAACATTTATACCATGTGATGAAAGAAAGAAGTCTGTTTAAAAATGCACCTCTTTGAAAATGATTCACAGCAGTTTCTTAGCTTTGTCAAGCCTGTCTGTGGTTATGCAACACTAAAACAATTATTAAAAACATCAACCATTGTAAGGAGACAGATTCTGGGAGATTTAGGGCTGAGGATGACAAACATTGTGATTGGAGATTGTGACAGTCATACCATGAATTAAATTTCAGCATTGATTTTTCACAGGTGTTTTTTCACTGATTTTTTCACAGGTGTTTTTATCATAGTCTGAAGCACATGTTGCATTATGTTTTGCTTTAGGGTTAAAGGCAATATCTGTAACATTAACACATGTTTTGGCAGACAAATTAACTGCAAACACTAATTTCAAAACTAAATGATGTTGGTAAACTGCATTAATTATTATGAGCAGCAGTAAAAAACTTGGCTGATGACGAACACTTTTAGATGCCATGATGATGAAATATAAACACATTCATTGTAACATCAGATTCTAAAGAATCTAATATATGACTAAGAAAGTTCATGACTTAATTTACCAAAGTAAACTTACTTTGATTTACTTTGGTGTACACTGTTATGGATGTTGTGGTGTCTTAATATTCTGTGCAATACTTACTGAGACCACTGGGGGAAGTAGTACTAAGAGGGGAAGATAGAGATTGTTGTTGACGGGGGCGCGCCTACTCTCCACCAAAGCTTCAGCACGACTGCCACTTGCAGCCGCGACAGAATGACGTCACAGGGAAATGCAAAAGGAAGGAGGTGTAATACAAGTTCAGCGGGCCGGATTAAAAAGCCCAACGGGCCGGATGTGTCCGGCGGGCCGTAGTTTGCCCACCCCTTGTCCAGCTGTCAGTTATTCCAAAGCAGTTTGGGTCTGCTTCTATGGTCTATTCTGAGCTTTCTGCCCTACTTGCTCAGACTGAAAAGTGTTGGCCAGCTTCAGCAAAATTCCTGGATTCACAGCTGCATCTGTACTTCAAAATGAGAACTTTTTGTGATGAACAATATAGTGTTCCAGGATTCATGTTTAGTGATGTCAGTGACATCGTGCAGAACCATAGTCACTTTATCACAAGAGAATCATCAGGGCATACTAAGGACCAAGCAGCGGTACCATGAGCTATATTGGTTTCCAGGAGTAGACGTGTTATGAATATGAGCTCTGCGCTCCCCTCCCTGGCCACCAGAAGGAGCTCACTCACTTATACTGACACTTCACTACACACTACATTTCCCAGCAACCATCACACTAGACTGATTACGCACACACCTGGACTCCATCTTCACTGTTTGCCACACCACCTGTTTATCATTATCATGTACTATAAAAGACTGCTTCACACACATACTCACTGCGAGGTCTCGATTTGCTATTGCTGTCATTCCAAGCGTTTATCATTCCTGTCTGTCCGCTACCAGTTTTGCCTGTTTGCCTGTTTCTGACCCTTCTCTGCCTGCCCCGACCTGTGCCTGGATTTACGCCTATGATTGTCTGCTGCCCGTCTTGACCACCGCCTGTACCACGTTTTTGTATCTGTTCTGCCTGCCTTCCTGACCCCTGCTTGGATTACTGACCACGATTGCTCTCTGTTTTGCCCTGACCCCCTGCCTGTACGACCATTCTAAATAAAGACATTGCGATTGGATCCCTGCCTGTGAGCCTTCTGTTACAGAAGACCTCGCCACCAAAAGATCCAGCTGTCTTTAAACATGTCTCAACCAGTCACCCAAGAAGGACGTTGTGGCACCTTAGAAAATCTGGGGAAGATCCTCCAGATAGCAAGGGAGAACCCAGACTTTCATGACTTTGCCACCAAGTTCAGGATGTTTGCCATCTTCTCGTCCCTAGATGATGAGATACTGAAGATGCTGTTCCGGTTTGGGGCTAACCACCTCCAGTTCATAGACCTCCCTGACACTACCAGCATGAGTTGGCAGCAAGCTGTCCACGAGTGTCAGATGAGTGTCCTGCTCCGAACCAGTCAGCCAGTACCTGTTCCTGCAATGAGCCGTCAACCAGAGCCAGAGCCCGATCCAGAGATCCGCCAGCCAGAGCCCGAACCGCCAGAGCTGCCTGAACTGTGGCCCGAGCCGCCAGAGCTGCCTGAACTGTGGCCCGAGCCGCCAGAGCTGCCTGAACTGTGGCCCGAGCCGCCAGAGCTGCCTGAACTGTGGCCCGAGCCGCCAGAGCTGCCTGAACTGTGGCCCGAGCCGCCAGAGCTGCCTGAACTGTGGCCCGAGCCGCCAGAGCTGCCTGAACTGTGGCCCGAGCCGCCAGAGCTGCCTGAACTGTGGCCCGACCCGCCAGAGCTGCCTGAACTGTGGCCCGACCCGCCAGAGCTGCCTGAACTGTGGCCCGACCCGCCAGAGCTGCCTGAACTGTGGCCCGACCCGCCAGAGCTGCCTGAACGGTGGCCCGACCCGCCAGAGCTGCCTGAACGGTGGCCCGACCCGCCAGAGCTGCCTGAACGGTGGCCCGACCCGCCAGAGCTGCCTGAACGGTGGCCCGACCCGCCAGAGCTGCCTGAACGGTGGCCCGACCCGCCAGAGCTGCCTGAACGGTGGCCCGACCCGCCAGAGCTGCCTGAACGGTGGCCCGATCCGCCAGAACCTGCAACGACCCGTCAGCCAGAGCCAGAACCTGCAACGACCCGTCAGCCAGAGCCAGAACCTGCAACGACCCGTCAGCCAGAGCCTGAGGTACCGTTTCCCACCCTATCCCACCCATTATCACCTCTGTCCCTGTCTGTGTCTGCCAGCCCTCCTGCCCTGTCTCTGCCAGAGATCGTCAGTCCTGCATCGCCACTGCATATGCTCAGCTGGATGGTACCGCCGCAGATCCTGCCGACTCCAGCCTCGACGGCAGTCGGGGAATGCCTGACTCCGCCTCTAGCCTCAGACCCCTTCTCTCCACCTCGGTCCGTCAACACTTCGGCACAGCCTGGCTTCTCACTCCCTCAGCTTCACCAAAGTCCCTCGACCATCATCTCCATCGGGTTCCCTCGTCCTCCAGGCTCCACCTTGGTCGTGCGTCGCCTTGCCTACACCTGCGGCTCCAGCTGGCTCCTTCCTCCCTCCGGTTTACACCTTTTGTCCTCTGTCACTCCGTCTCCGACTCTGCTCTCGGTCCTTTGGATTCCGCATCGGTCGTTCGTCGCTGCGGCTGGCCTTCGGTCTCCGGAACCAGCGGCGTCGATCGGGTCCATCGGCTTGTCGGCTACGTCCTGGGACCTTACAGAACTGCCAGACCTCCCAGACCCACCAGCCTTGCCTGAACCAGCCTGGTCGGTTCCCCCGGCACCACCCTGGAACTTTGAACTTTGGGTGCCGCCATGGTGGTGCGCGGCGCCATTTCGCTGCCTCACGCCAGGAGGCGCTCGTAGGGGGGGGGCTCTGTTATGAATATGAGCTCTGCGCTCCCCTCCCTGGCCACCAGAAGGAGCTCACTCACTTATACTGACACTTCACTACACACTACATTTCCCAGCAACCATCACACTAGACTGATTACGCACACACCTGGACTCCATCTTCACTGTTTGCCACACCACCTGTTTATCATTATCATGTACTATAAAAGACTGCTTCACACACATACTCACTGCGAGGTCTCGATTTGCTATTGCTGTCATTCCAAGCGTTTATCATTCCTGTCTGTCCGCTACCAGTTTTGCCTGTTTGCCTGTTTCTGACCCTTCTCTGCCTGCCCCGACCTGTGCCTGGATTTACGCCTATGATTGTCTGCTGCCCGTCTTGACCACCGCCTGTACCACGTTTTTGTATCTGTTCTGCCTGCCTTCCTGACCCCTGCTTGGATTACTGACCACGATTGCTCTCTGTTTTGCCCTGACCCCCTGCCTGTACGACCATTCTAAATAAAGACATTGCGATTGGATCCCTGCCTGTGAGCCTTCTGTTACAAGACGCTATGGTTCAAACTCAGATTGTAAAACGTTCATTGTGTTAAGAGTCAGACCGAGCAGCAAAGATTACAGCTTCTCCATTACAGCCAGTACCTCTTTCTGGCGGTCCATAGTTGCAGATGAGTTTGGAAATAGTAGGACCCTTTGATATAAATGCTTATGACTGTAGATACATTATTACGCTGGCTGACTATTACTCAAAATGGCTTGAAGTGGTGTTTTTGCCTTCCATTACATCTGAAGTAGTTGGATTCCCGAATTCTTTTTTCAGCAGACATGGAAACCCTGAATGTCTGATAACAGGTAAAGGACCACAACTTCAGTCTTTACCTCTTTCTTGGATGAAAGACATATTGCGTACACCAACATTTCTGTATACCATCCTGTGGGCAATGGGACTGTGGAAACACTCAATAAAGTTCTTAAGGATTGTGTGCCTATGGAACCAATAAGGAACCAAGTGGGCCCAAACACGTACAGATTGGCAGATTGGCGACTGTGGCATACTTCTCTCTTGTCTTTGATTCCAGAGGTCTTGAAGCCGACCTCAGTCTGCTGATGATGTTTCAGTTGCAAATGTTCAGAACACTGAAAAGAGCACAGAAATACCTTCTGTTCGACAGCTTAAACAACCATTTTGGATTCAATATTATGAGAGTAAATAAGAGTATAGAGTGGTTTGATTTAATGACAGTTTGTATGTATAGAGTAGATGACAGTCAAGGCCAAAATTTCTGGCAGCCCTGAAATCTTTCCAGAAAATCAAGTATTGCTCACAAAAAAGTATTGCATTAACACGTTTTGCTATAAGCATGTTTACTCCCTTTGTGTGTATTGGAACCAAACAACAACAAAAAAAGGAATAAAAGCACATTTGACAATTTTACACAAAACTCCCAAAAATGGGCGGGACAAATTTTTTGGCACCCTTAACTTAATATTCGGTTGTTCACCCTTTGGAAAAAATAACTGAAATCAATCGCTTCCTATAACCATCAATAACCTTCTTATGCCTCTCACCCAGAATTTTGGACCACTTTGCCTTTGCAAACTGCTCTAGGCCTCTCATATTGGAAGGCCGCCTAAAATTTCTCCAAAAATGTTCCAACAGCAATTTTAAGACCTCTCCACGGGCGTTCAATGGGATTTAGGTCTGGACTCATTGCTGGCCACTTCAGAATTCTCCAGCACTATGTTGCCATCCATTTCTGGGTGCTTTTTGAAGAATTTTTGGGGTCATTGTCCAGCTGGAAACCCCACGATCTGGGACACAAACCCAGCTTTCTGACACTCGGCCCTACAATGCGACCCAAAATCCTTTGGTAATCTTCAGATTTCATGATACCTTGTGTACATTGTCAAAGCACCCAGAGCCAGAGGCAGCGAAACAACCATAAAACATCTTTGAACCTCCACTATATTTGACTGTAGGTACTGTGTTCTTTTCTTTGTAGGCATCATTCCGTTTTTCGGTAAACAGCAGACTGATGTGCTTTACTCATAAAGCTCTATCTTTGTCTCATCTGTCCCCAAAAAGTTTTCGCAAAAGGATTTTGGCTTACTAAAGCACATTTTGGCCAACTTTAGTCTTGCTTTTTTATGTCTCTGTCTTGGCAGTGGGTCTTTCTGGGTATCCTGCCATGACATTTCGATAGATAGTTCACGCTGACACTGATGCACCCTGCGCCTGCAGGACAGCTTGAATTTCTTTGGAACTTGTTTGGGGCTGCTTATCCACCATCTGAACTATCCTGCGTTGCAACCTTTCATCAATTTTTCTCTTTCGTCCACGTCCAGGGAGATTAGCTACAGTGCCATGGGTTGAAAACTTCTTGATAATGTTGCACACTGTGGACTAAGGAACATCTAGATCTCTAGATCTAGATCTCTGGAGATGGGCTTGAGATAACCTTGAGATTGTTTATATTGAGAAATTATTTTTACCACAATTCTGGTTCTTGAGTCCTCAGAAAGTTCTCTTCTCCTCTTTCTGTTGCCCACGCATAGTGTGGTACACACAGAAATTGTAAAGACTAAGTCAACTCCTTTTTATCTGCTTTCTATATTGCCCACACCTGTTACCAGCCCCAGGTGAGTTTAAAGGAGCATCACATGCTTGAAACAATCTGATTCATCCACAATTTTGAAAGGATGCCAATAATTTGGTCCAGCTCATTTTTGGAGGTTTCCAACAATGCAGTTTCTCAACTGACCATCATAAAAGATAAAATAAAATAAAATAAAAGACTTAAAAAATAAAATAGCAGGTAGTAACACAGCAGAAAAAAAGGGGCTGCATTTACTTATTGTATATGACATGATATGTAAGTGATATGCAAGTAAAACATTTGATATGCAAGTAAAACATATGATCTATGCTGTGACGTAAACAGTTTGTTCCACAGTCGACTATATGGATTATTATGAACTACAGTAAAGAAACTTTGCTGAAGATGAACACTTTCAGATGCCACAAATGAAATACACAAAATCAGATTTTGGAACATCTGATAATGTATATTTATTTAGCATTTCCAACTTGAGAGTCACTTAAATAGGTGTTACATTTTAATTGATGGCGTATAAGAAATTTTATGCATTTCGTTCATCATAACTACAAATTACATTTTAATTTAAATATATACACATTTCATGAGTTTAGCAATTGAATTTAAAGCTCAGTCAATAATATTTATTAATGGCCTGTCTGAACTCTCCTCTTTTCTATGATCCTGACAGATGAACCATGTAAAACGCCAAACGCAGGATATAAGGGTTCAGTGAAAGAGGTCTGGACTCTGTGAAGGAGAGTCATTGTGTCAGAGACGCTGTAGAAGGACAGAGTTCCTGCTCTGTGATCCAGATACACTCCTATTCTAGAGGAGCAGACAGCAGGTATCAGGACCAGTGCTTTAGCATGTATGAAACTAAAAATACGCAGATCATACCCAAATCTCCAAGATATTTTGTTGGAGCCAAGTCTACAGTCATTACCATTACCTTTGCGTCTCATTCTTTTGTAACAAACTGCTACAACCCAACTGTTCCCACTGCACTCGACCTCCCAGTAAAAGCGACCAAACAAACCTTTTCTAGACAAGATGTACGGAAACACATCAAATCGCTCTGGGTGATCAGGATATTGCTGATCTTTTTCTGAATATGATATTTTCCTGCAGTCATCAGACACACTGAGGTTTTTGTGTGCAGTGTTCAGATCCAAGTGAAGTTCACAGAAATCTAAAGAAGAACGAACAAAAAACGAATACTGAACAAAACAAAATTTGTCACATTGTAACAGATCATATCCAGTAAAAGTTGTGTGAATGTTTGTCTTACTGACAACTTACTCTGTAAAAAAGCATTCTGGATCTTTGGCTCAGCAGGTTTTGTAACAAGGACATTTGACACTGAAGGGACTAAACAAAACAAGAATACAGTTAGTTTGCTGGCTTAAGTGTATGAATGACAAAATAACATAAACATAGTCAGACCTTGAGATATTGTAGCTGTTTGTTGTTGAGTCAAGACGTCCTCCAAAACTTCCTTAAATGCTGAGATTGAAATGTCTTTAAAAGACAGGTGAGTGTGTTGAGTGAAGCTGGAAACATCTTCAAATGTGGGTAAAACACTCACAGACTGACAACTCTGAAATTCAGCAAATAATAATAGTTTCAAAATAATTTGTGAATCACAACTGGTCTTTTCCAAAACACATAACAAAAACCTCAGTAATTTTTAGAGTCTCAAAATGTTGGCATCAACACAAGTCATTGGTTCCACAAAATAAAATAAACACTAAACGCACAGAACAATGAATGATGAGCAGCTTACAGTATATCATTACACACATGATCATTAAAAGACTTTCTTTACCTTCAGACACTGGATCTGATCATCAGTAATCAGAAGTTTCTCAATCTCTGCTTGTCTTTTTCTGAGTTCTTTCAGCTCTTGATCCAGATGTTTGTGAAGTTCCTCTGCTCGATCTATCTCAGTCTTCTCCTGAGCTCTGATCTGCTCTTTAATCTCAGAGCGTTTCTTCTCAAGAGAGCAGATGAGCTCAGTGAAAACCTTCTCAATGTTCTCCATGCTCTCCAGCGCTGAACTCTGTCGGAAACACAAATACCTGATCATGCAGATCATTGTTGTTGCTACACAAAGGTAAATAGTAAATTAGTGGCAGTCGAGCATCACAGACCGAAGTTTCACAAAGAACACAATGGATTGTGTCTCACTACTTTGGCATTGAAAATAAGGACTTTTGTGTTTCAAACAAACTTTAAAATTAAATAACACAAAAGAAACATACTTTAAGAAGCTTCACAGCTTCACTGAGTTCCTGCTGACCTCTCTCTCGCTCCTGGATCATCTTCTGACACACCACATTTACCTCCATTAACTCTATCTGAGGATGTGGAAAAAAATGATAATAATGCAAACAGACAACACAGAGTCCAGTAAAGGGGTGTAAGAAGGTCAATCAAAATTACAGTCTATAAATAAATGCAATATAAATAGTTTATACATGTCTTTTTTATTATTGTTGTTGATTACCTTTTTACTAGTGCACTCAGAATCCACAGACACCACACTGTGTCCTTTATGATTATCAGTACATAAACAACAAATACACTGATGATCATCCTGACAGTAAATCTCCAGAAGTTTCCCATGACTGAGGCAGAAGTTCTCCTGAATGTTTCTGGAAGCTTCCACTAGTTTGTGCTTCATAAAGGCAGGAGATTCATAGTGAAGCTGCAGGTGAGTTTGACAGAAGGAGGCCAAGCACTGCAGACAGGACTTTACAGCTCTGTTCTTCTCTGTAGTGCAAACATCACACTCCACAGCAGCCGTTTGTAGGGACGTCTTCTGCAGCGTCTCCATCATCTCAGCTATCAGAGTGTTCTTCTTCAGTAGAGGTCTCTGACTGAAGCTCTCTCTGCATTGGGGACAGCGGTACGGCGGCCCCTGCTCCTTCTGGCCCCAGCAGTCAGTAATACAGCTCATACAGTAACTGTGTCCACAGGGAATCGTCACCGGCTCCTTCAGCAGATCCAAACAGATTGAACAGCTGAACTGATCCACATGTTGACCTTCTGTAGATTCTGCCATTTTGTTGAAGACAAAGTCTATATACCTCAAATAGAAATTTCTCTGCCAAAGTAAATCATTAAAGAAGATATATAAATCATTGATAAAAGAGAATATCCATGAATCTACAAAGTGCTTAAAGTTTTGTCTATTAATATAAAAAATAGGTTTCACTTTGTTTTGATTGTCCTTTAACACATTCTGTTGACTGTAAGTAACATTGCAACTACAAATTAGAGTATTAGTAGAGTATTAATAGACTGGTGGGTTACAGTTAGATTGAGTTCACATTACTTATACTCAGTGAGCGTCTGTTGAAAGACCATCAAAATAACATGTCAGTATATATTAAGCAGACAGTTTACTAATACTATAATGAGAGTTAGTTGACATGTATTTGGAAAGTTACTTATAGCCGACAGAATGTTCAAAAGGAGGATTAGAATAAAGTTACTACAACGAATAATGTTAAAAGCTTAATATGTAATCTAAAGAATAAAAATGACATCCAGATTAACATAATTATTATCAAACACATACAATAATAATTTAATGCTCTTTTTCAATGCAAGTAGAAAAAACATTATTTAAGAATTCTATGACGTTCTTACTTGCTTTGCCAGAAAAACAAGTCAAATATTTCCTCCTTTACAGCTTTAACCAAACTAGAAGAGTGAGAATCCTTAAGAAGAGGGTTGTGTAGCAGGAAATAGGTTTCGTTTCTCTAGAATGCACAAACTTCCTGGTTTCCAGTGTGCAGATGTGATCATGAGAGAGAGAGAGAGAGAGAGAGAATGTGTGAGATAGAGAGAGTGAGTGAGAGAGAGAGAGAGAGAGAGAGAGAGATAGAGAGAGTGAGTGAGTGAGTGAGTGAGTGAGTGAGTGAGTGAGTGAGTGAGTGAGTGAGTGAGTGAGAGAGAGAGAGAGAGAGAGAGAGAGAGAGAGAGAGAGAGAGAGAGAGAGAGAGAGAGAGAGATACAATTCTCTTCCCAGTTCACCTGCCACTACTGTCAAGTATTTCAGGGAAAGTGAATGAATGCATGTGTTGTAAATCTGACAGATCAGATTCTCTGAATTCACGCATTATAGATCAACTAATCAACTTTTGGGATGAAATAGCATGATGGTAAACAAGAGTATACAGTGTTTTGATTTATTAACTGTATGTAATGTGACGATGATGCTTCCGCTCCACTCGTCACCCCTGGCAACGCTAATCAACGGGAACACCTGGTGATCCCAGCTGATGACAATGAGGCAAACATCCAGAGGGAGATATAAACTGTATGGACTCTCACTGAGTGCGTTACTAACATGTGTTATGGTTTTCGTTGTTTACCTAGAGAGTGGTTGACTTCCCCCACGGAGTGTGGATCACCCAGCAAGTTGGCCTAACTCTCTCTTCGTTGAACAAGGAGGAACTGCAGTTTTTCACTACAGAACATTTCACCTGCACAAATCAGAGACTGAGTTTGATTGCACCTAAATTTCACTGCTTTAAATAATTAAAAGACATCTTTTTTTACCTTCTACTGCGTTCTGTGTATGTTCTCCTCTTTTCTCATAGTACAGTATGCCTACCACATTTGGATATTGAATGTTCATGTTTTGATGCTGTTATTTTGTTGGATGTATGAATAAAGCAAAATGTTCCTGCTATATATTAATTAATGGATGCAATTACAGTTGCTTAATTACTGTAAAGGAACTTTAATGGTAATAACGCAAAAACGTATGCGTATTGGTTCATGATGAAAGTAAGAACTTTTTTGAGTTAATTGCTACTAAATGAAATAGTTTTTCAGAATATTTATTTAATTAATTATACTTGTAAATATATGCATGTTGACAATTTAGATAAATAACTATACACTATACAGTTCTCTAAATAATACATAAGCCTTTATTTTTAGCTGATGCAACACGGGACGAGGAAGGCAGAGATCAACGTAAAACTCTTTAAACAAAAACGAAAACACTTTAAAGATAAACTGAAAACGGCACACTTGTGCATAAACAACGTAAACTTGGAATAAATAGGAACATGGAGACACGACAGGAACAGCGACATAAAGGATCATTAATAATCGACAAAGACAAGGGAGCACAAGAGGGCTTATGTACACATTGGAATGATAAAGTAATAAAGTGAAAAAGGCATTTTCTTCATTACTTACCGACTCAAACTCACTTCTGTAAAGATTCTGATAAAAATAAACTTCTCTCCTTTGGATATCAACAGGGTCTATTAACAACCCCCATCTTCAGAGAGCAAGGCCTGAATTAAACACCTTTTTAAGTTTAATAAGAGTTTAAAATAAATCTGCATTGCACCTATTCCATGATCTGAGAAATGAATAGGAGTAACTCAACAAAACTAAATATCTTCAGCATTTAATACATGTAATATAACATAATGTGTGACATAAAACAATTATTTTATCAACACTACGCTGTAAACAGTTTGTTCCACGGCCATTTATTTACCAAATACAAGACACTGTGGCTCAATGGTGAACTGCATCATGGATTCAAACATGAATTATTATGAGCTGAACACTATCAAATACCAAGATTACAAAATACACAAATTCAAAATCACTGTAATCTGAAAATGAACTGTATATTTATTTACTATTCCCAACTTGAGAGTCTCCTAAATGGTTGTTGCATATTCATTGATGGCATTTGAAATGTTATGCCTTTTGCTTATCAAAACTTATTGCAAACGATTTACATCTTAATTCAAATATATTGGTCTGCATTTAGCAAATTAATCTGAAACATGATCAATTAATTTTTTTGTGGTCTATCTGAACTCTCGTCTGCTCTATGATCCTGACAGATGAACTAGTTTTAATATAAAACGCAGGATATAAGGGTTCAGTGAAAGTGGTCTGGACTCTGTGAAGGAGAGTCATTGTGTCAGAGACGCTGTAGAAGGACAGAGTTCCTGCTCTGTGATCCAGATACACTCCTATTCTAGAGGAGCAGACAGCAGGGATTGACACTTGAACTTTGTTGTGTATGAAATACACATTCTGCTGATAGCAGCCGAATCTCCAGGATTTTTTGTTGAAGCCAAGTCTACAGTCATCACTGTTTCCCTTACGTCTCATTCCTTTATAACAAACTGCTACAGCCCAACTGTTCCCACTGCACTCGACCTCCCAGTAACAGCAACCAGACAAATCCTCTTGACACAAGATATAGTTAACCTCATCAAATCGCTCTGGGTGATCAGGATATTGATGAACTTTATCTGAGAATGATATTTTCTTGTTGTCTTCAGACAGTTTGAGGTTATTGTTTGCAGTGTTTAGATCCAGGTGAAGTTCACAGAAATCTGAGGAGGAAAAAACAAAAACTCAATAAAGTAAGCTTTGGTTCCAAAACTGTCACATTGTAACAGATAATATCCACTGATACTTATCAATTAATGAGTGTTTGCCTCAAGGAATCCACATTTCAACTTACACTGCAAAAAATCATTTTGGGTCTTTGGTTCTGGAGGCTTTGCAACATAGACATTTGACACTGAAGAGAAAAAACAAACACGATTAAATCGGTTTAATCCTACAGAATATGAATGAAAAATTAATACAACAAATAAAAAAAGTTTCAGACCTTCTCGAGATATTCTGGCTGTTTGCTGTTGACAGACGTCCTCCAAAACTTCCTTAAACTCTGAGATTGAAATGTCTTTAAAAGACAGATGAGTGTGTTGAGTGATGGGAACGTCTTCAAATGTGGGTAAAACACACAGACTGAAAACTCTGAAATGAGAACAATTATTCAGGCGTAATTTTTGAAGCATGAGACAAAATTTTCATTCAATAAGAGAAAGTCATGTGTCTGAGTTCATATGTTGTGATATGGAAGGTTCACACACAGATATGATAAAAAAAGACTTTCTTCATTACCTTCAGGCACTGGATCTGATCATCAGTAATCAGAAGTTTCTCAATCTCTGCTTGTCTTTTTCTGAGTTCTTTCAGCTCTTGATCCAGATGTTTGTGAAGTTCCTCTGCTCGATCTATCTCAGTCTTCTCCTGAGCTCTGATCTGCTCTTTAATCTCAGAGCGTTTCTTCTCAAGAGAGCAGATGAGCTCAGTGAAGACCTTCTCAATGTTCTCCATGCTCTCCAGTGCTGAACTCTGTAGGAGAAGGAAAGCAAAGCAACAGCCTAAATACTGTTCATACTGACTCCATTATCGCAAATCTTGTCCAAATCCAAGTAGTGATAAAACAAATATCAGTTAAATTAACTAGTGAAATAGCAATGTCACATATTAATAGCAGATCATTTCTACCATTATTTGTAAACATACATTAGATTAGCCTATATAACTATAAAGAACCAACAGCGTTCTTTGTAGTTTTCTGTCGACATTTAGCTTTTCTTTTTTGTGGGCACAAGAGCATTATTTATACACACACACACACACACGCACGTGCTGATGATATAATTAGAATATCATCAAAAAGTTGATTTCACTAATTCCATTAAAAAAGTGAAATATGTATATTATATTCATTCATTACACACAGACTTATATATTTCAAATGTTTATTCATTTTAATTTTTTTGATTATAACTGACAATTAAGGAAAAATCCAAAACTTAGAATATTGTGAAAAGGTTCAATATTGAAGACTAAACTCGTTAAATCATCAAAATCAACAACATGTAGGCTAGACCGAATACCAAGTAAGCTACTGAAAGAGATGCTTCCAGAAATCATAGATCCTCTTCTTAATATCATTAATTATTCTTTGTCAATAGGATAAGTACCAAAAACCTTCAAGCTGGCTGTAATTAAACCGCTTATTAAAAAACGACAACTTGATCCTACAGAATTAGTTAATTACAGGCCGCTATCGAATGTACATTTTCTGAGTTACAAACAATTTGCTCTTATCATCCGATCGTGGTTGTATCTCTCTGTTAGTGTTACTGGACCTTAGTGCTGCATTTGATACAATCGACCAAAAAATCCTTCTAAATAGACTCGAAAATTAAGTTGGCATTAGTGGAATTGCATTAGCAGGTTCAAATCATACTTATCTGACCGTTATCAGTTTGTAGCAGTAAATGAGGAGATGTCATATCGGTCACGGGTTCAGTATGGAGTTCCTCAAGGTTCAGTACAAGGACCGTTCCTTTTCACCCTGTACATGCATTCTTCCATCTTAAAAATATATCTAAATTGCGACATATGGCATTGGCTTCCTATTACTGCTACAACTGCTGATGGTAGATCCTTTTCCTATTTAGCTCCTAAACTCTGGAACAGTCTTCCTAATACAGTTCGGGAAGCAGACACACTCTGTCAGTTTAAATGTAGACTAAAAACACATCTCTTCAACCTGGCATACACATAACACATTATACATACATTGTTTAATTCAAACCATATAAAATGATTGTTAGATTGCATAATTTAGGTCAGCTGGAACCGGGAACATTCCCATAACACCTGATGTACTCGATACATCAGAAGAAGAACGGCATCTACGCTGATATTAGTCTCTGTTTATTCAGAGGCTACCATGGTCAGCCATATCGGGGCCGTATCCAGATCAGATGAAGGACCTGCACCTCGAAACGAGCACAACACTGCCCTGAAGTGTCTACAGAGACCGTGACTCTACTACAGGGGTGGGCAAACTACGGCCCCCGGGCCATATGCGCCCGTTGGGCTTTTAAATCCGGCCCGCCGAACTTGTAGAAGTTATATTATTAATTTAAATTTTGTTATAATTAAACCTCCTTCATTTGACTTTTCCCTGTAATATCAGCGTTTCCCCAAAAGATGGCGCACTTCAAAGACTTTGAGCTTTGTTTGAATGTGATGTTTTGCACTTTCAGTAAAAACGAGCGGACCGAAGAAAAGTAGACAGTGAGCATTTTTTCGCTGACATCCGATTAAGGGCTGTATATCTGATATGCCAAGAAACTCTAGCGGTTTTTAAAGAATACAACATCAGCTGTCGTTTTGCCACAAAACATGCCAACTACGCTAGCAAACAGTCTCCAAAAAAACCGGACAGCTACGGCTCTGACGGCAAATGTACAGACTCAGTACAGAAGATGCTGACGTTATTTGGCTCAACCTATGTGTGTGAACAGACATTCAGCGTCATAAACGTCTTCAAAGCCCGTCACAGAGCCGAGTTAACTAGCCGACACCTATTTCTCAGGCTTTCTGGAATGCAAATTTTGGTAGCCTTCAGCGACTAATTTCATTGGTTTAACGGCACCTATCAGGAGCGAGCACACCATTGGTTGAGCTGTGTGCCTCTTCGCTGTGATTGGTGTATGATTTCCCGTGTTTTCAGCTGATCTGCATCTCTCTAACGGAGATTGAACACCGCTATCGAAAGGGAACGTCTCCGATTACTATCGTGACCTATGTTGCCTTTCTGTAGGAATCAGGATATGAAAATAACCGTCATGTTCACGCTTGTCTAGCTGGGCAGAGATGCACTGTTTGGCTGTTGACCAGAGGAGAACTGGTCCCCCGACTGAGCCTGTTTTTTTTTCTCTATTATGTTCATTCATTCCGTCACCTGCTGGAGTTTTGGTTCCTTGCCACTGTCGCTTTTGACTTGCTTAGTTGGGGACACTTAACACTTAATATTCTTCAATTTTATAAGATTCGCCTGCTTTTTTAGATCTGCTGTACAGTCAAAACAAACTTTGTTTTCATTGTTTTCCTGTGACCACTGTAAAGCTTCTTTGAAACAATCTGTATTGTAAAAAGTGCTATATAAAGGTGACTTGACAGAGCTCTGTGTCCAAGCACATTAATAGAGATTAATAGAGAGGCGAAGGGAAGGAAAATATGTGGTAGAAAAAAGTGTACAAGGAATAGGGATAACCGCACCCCGGAGAGGATTGTGAAACAAAACACATTCAAAAATGTGGGGGAGATTCACAAAGAGTGGACTGCAGCTGGAGTCAGTGCTTCAAGAACCACTACAAACAGACAGATGCAACACCTGGGTTTCAGCTGTCGCATTCCTTGTGTCAAGCCACTCTTGAACAACAGACAGCGTCAGAAGCGTCTCGCCTGGTCTAAAGACAAAAAGGACTGAACTGCTGCTGAGTGGTCCAAAGTTATGTTCTCTGATTAGTAAATTTTGCATTTTCTTTGGAAATCAGATGCAAATTTCATTTTCCAACAGGACTTGGCACCTGTACACAGTGCCAAAGCAAGCAGTACCTGGTTTAAGGACAATGGTATCCCTGTTCTTAACTGGCCAGCAAGCTCGCCTGACCTTGAACCCTTAGAAAATCTATGGGGTATTGTGAAGAGGAAGATGCAATATACCAGACCCAGCAATACAGAACAGCTGAAGGCCACTATCAGAGCAACCTGGGCTATCATAACATCTGAGCAGTGCCACAGACTGATCGACTCCATGCCACGCCGCATTGCTGCAGTAATTCAGGCAAAAGGAGCCCAAACTAAGTATTGAGTGCAGTACATGTTCATACTTTTCAGTTGGCCAAGATTTCTAAAAATCCTATCTTTGACTTAAGTAATATTCAAATCTTAAGTAATATTCAAATTTTCTGAGATACTGAATTTGAGATTTCCCTTTATATTCTTAATCTTTTATAATTTTAATTATTTATAATCATTAAAATTAAAAGAAATAAACATTTGAAATATATCAGTCTAATGAATGAATATTATAAACAAGTTTCCCTTTTTGAATGGAATTAGTGAAATAAATCAACCTTTTGATGGTATTCTAATTATATGATCAGCACCTGTGTCTGTCTGTATGTATATATATATGTGGCACAGAAAACGTCGCTGACATCCGATACTCACTTTAAAAGACTTTACAGCTTCACTGAGTTCCCGCTGACCTCTCTCTCGCTCCTGGATCATCTTCTCATACGCCACCTTTACCTCCTTTAACTCTTTCTGAGGATGGGAACATTAGAAACAAATATTTTCTCATCTTATAATTATTAAATATGTATGGGATTATATCAAATATCTAGATCCTACTAATTTAAATAAAATAAAAAATTAAACACTAGCTAATATTGTCAAGAGAAAATAACAACCTGTAATTATAATCAATGATTACCTTTTTACTAGCCCATTCTGAGTCCACAGATACCATATTATGTTTTTTATGTTTGCCAATCATACACAAACAACAAATACACTGACAATCATCCTGACAGAAAAACTCAAGAAGTTTCCCATGACTGAGGCAGATGTTCTCCTGAATGTTTCTGGAAGCTTCCACTAGTTTGTGCTTCATAAAGGCAGGAGATTCATAGTGAGGCTGCAGGTGAGTTTGACAGAAGGAGGCCAAGCACTGCAGACAGGACTTTACAGCTCTGTTCTTCTCTGTAGTGCAAACATCACACTCCACAGCAGCCGTTTGTAGGGACGTCTTCTGCAGCGTCTCCATCATCTCAGCTATCAGAGTGTTCTTCTTCAGTAGAGGTCTCTGACTGAAGCTCTCTCTGCATTGGGGACAGCGGTACGGCGGCCCCTGCTCCTTCTGGCCCCAGCAGTCAGTAATACAGCTCATACAGTAACTGTGTCCACAGGGAATCGTCACCGGCTCCTTCAGCGGATCCAAACAGATCGAACAGCAGAACTGATCCACATGTTGACTTGCTGCAGATTCAGACATTTCTTCACAGTGTGTTCAAAGATGAAGAGATTCTCAATCTCTGTCATTTAAAAAAGGCTGTTTAGTCATTAAAACATTACGTTAGTTGTCAAATGCTTCAGTGAAAGTATAAAGACTGTCAAGAATTTAGTCCAAGTATCAAACCAAAACATTTATTAACATTATTATAAGTTTTCCATATTTAATTATAGCATAAAATATTTAATCACAATGTTTCTGTTTTTGAAACTTTTGTTTCTCCAGGCCTGTTACAAATTACAGGAGTGGAAACTTTCACATATTCACATATAAATAATTGCACGGGATTTCTCTTTAAAAGCAGACAACACGACTGGGTTTGATTCTCAGGGAAGAACTGATTAGAATATCAACGTTTCTCGAACGCAAATGTAAGTTGCTTTGGATAAAAGCGTCTGATAAATGCATAAATGTAAATGATAAAGTTATGATCTTTGGATCTTAAGAACTTCTTACCTCGACAGAAATACAGCCCACATATAATTTGTTTTTCAGCTTTTGACTCGAAGAATAGCAATATGGATCTGTTACAGAGATTGAATCACTTGTAGTGGAGAAAATTTCCGTTTCTCTTCTCTTCCTGGTTTTCTGTGAGTAAACAAAAAAATGGGCGTGTGTTCCGTGCGAGAGAGAGAGAGAGATAAATAAAAATATTTTTCCCTATATTATCGACTTCTGAACATTATTGAACTGTTACTAATAATGTTTAGCAGAATGAATATCATAGTAATATAATTGTGGATTAAGACAATGTTTCTCAAAGAATTAATAAAAAAAAAATCACTGTAATATTAACACAAATGCACCATTTAATTTCATTAAAGGTTTGTAAAGAAAGAAAGATCTACTATGAGTTCGTTACTCTGTACTTGATGTTGTAAAGGTTCAGATCGCATCCAGTTTTTGTTACAAATGGTGGTGAAATTGTAAATCAAAGATAAGATACTGGTTTATGTTGCTTAATTAAGCTTAAGTAAGCTTCATATGTTCTTCCACCTGGAATGTCATATTTCCCCCACTGTTACTGCTTTTTTATGTAGTCCAGCGACTTTTAATAAAGAATGTGTTTGAACATTTTATTACATGGATGTTTTACATGTCATCAATCTACATAGATCAAAATTACATGATATAATTATATATTAAACAGAAGACCAACATAAAAATAAAGATGCATCTTTGAAATAAATATTGCTACTATGAACTGACAGACGGATGAGGTTTGTTTTAATAATTCTCCTCTTTTAAAAGGTTTCTCAGCTTTTCTACACAGTCAGATACTGTAGTTGGGAAACAATAAACACAAAGCAAAAAACAAAGTCAGTTTTTTACAAATTGTAAATAAATAGTTTGAGACCTTATGTCCTATTAGATAGTCCTATTATCAGGTATCAATACAAGAAAAACAATATTCCTGCTGCATTTCATTCAAATGTGATATGCAAAATTATATCAAAATGATAATACCACACACGCCTAAGTAAGGACACTGCATAGACTTCTGTCTTTTTATACACAGTTGGAAAAATATATAATTTAACCTTAACAGAAAACCTCAGACATCACGACTTTTGTTCATCCAAACTACAAAATTTACATTCACATTTAGGAATTTGAAAGTTTAATCAATTATATTTTTACTTCTGTTCTGTCTGAACTTCTCGCTTTTCTATGATTCTGACAGATTAACCTTCTCCAACTCCAAACGCAGGGTATAAGGGTTCAGTGAAAGAGGTCTGGACTCTGTGAAGGAGAGTCATTGTGTCAGAGACGCTGTAGAAGGACAGAGTTCCTGCTCTGTGATCCAGATACACTCCTATTCTAGAGGACGGGACAGCAGGGATATGGACCAGTGCTTTAGCATGTATGAAACTAAATTGCTGCAGCAAGTACCCAAATCTCCAGGATATTTTGTTGAAGCCAAGTCTACAGTTATTACCATTACCTTTACGTGCAATTCTTTTGTAACAAACTGCTACAGCCCAATCATCCCCACTGCACTCGACCTCCCAGTAACAGCGACCAGACAAAACTTCTCTAGACAAGATATAGGGAAACACATCAAATCGCTCTGTGTGATCAGGATATCGCTGGTCTTTATCTGAGCAAGATATTTTCCTACTTTCCTCAGACAGATTGAGTTTATTGTGTGCAGTGTTTAGATCCAAGTGAAGTTCACAGAAATCTGAGGAGGAATGAACAAAAAACAAATATTGATCAAAGTAAACTTTGGTTAAAAAGAAATTCACATTGTAACAGATCATATCCAGTAATACTTATTAATTAATGAGGTTTTGCCTCAAAGAATCCTTACTCTGCAAAAAATCATTTTGGGTCTTTGGTTCTTGAGGTTTTGTAACATGGACATTTGACACTGAAGAGAAAAAACAAAACAACTGTATGGTTAAATTGTTGGTTTCATTGAATGAATGACAAAATAAAATACCACAAGATTCAGACCTTGAGATATTCTGGCTGTTTGCTGTTGACAGACGTCCTCCAAAACCTTCTTAAATGCTGATATTGAAATATTTTTAAAAGACAGATGAGTGTGTTGAGTGATGCTGGGAACATCTTCAAATGAAGGTAAAACACACACAGACTGACAACTCTGAAATAAGACAAGCATTTCAAACATAATTTGTGAAGCACAGCTATTTTTTCCAAAACAAACAAGAACCAAATAACAACAATGTTTAAATTTTCAAAATTTTGGCATCGACACAAGTGACTTTTTCCACAAAATAAAAGAAATACTAAATGCACAGAACAATGAATGATGAGCGGCCTACAGTATATCATGATACACATGATCATTAAAAGACTTTCTTTACCTTCAGACACTGGATCTGATCATCAGTAATCAGAAGTTTCTCAATCTCTGCTTGTCTTTTTCTGAGTTCTTTCAGCTCTTGATCCAGATGTTTGTGAAGTTCTTCTGCTCGATCTATCTCAGTCTTCTCCTGAGCTCTGATCTGCTCTTTAATCTCAGAGCGTTTCTTCTCAAGAGAGCAGATGAGCTCAGTGAAGACCTTCTCCATGCTCTCCATGCTCTCCAACGCTGAACTCTGTTGGAGAAGGAAAGGAAAGCAAAGCAACAACAGCCTAAAAACTTTATTTATGTCACCCATTTCAATTAAACTACTCCATTATCATAAATCATTTCAAAAATCAAAACAGTGATTATGCATTATATCTGTCAAATTAACTGGTAAAACAAAAAGTACATTATATAACTACAGAACTGAAAGTGATGTTCCCAAAAAAACAACAGCAACCTTCGCATCCGCAAAAACTACATGCAAGTAATTGTTTTCCGAGCAAATGCCACTTAGGATTCTGTAATCATATGTTGCTTTTATTAGCACTGCAAACACCACTGACATCTTCTGATACTCACTTTAAAAGACTTATCAGCTTCACTGAGTTCCTGCTGACCTCTCTCTCGCTCCTGGATCATCTTCTGACACACCAACTTTACCTCCTTTAACTCTTTCTGAAGATGGGAACATATGAAAACATTTTTTTAAATATAATATTAAAAAAAATTTTTTTACTTTAAACTGCAACAATCAGGGACAAATTCCACAAAATTTGCCCATTTTGTTAATGCAAAATAAAATTTTATATCATCTGGTTCTCCTGGCATGGGATAAAAATGTAACCATATAAAACTATAAATTACAGATGAACATGAATATCAGCATTTACCTTTCGATTCGCCCATTCAGATTCCAGTGAAGTCACCCGGTGGCCGTTATGTTTGTCAATCATACACAAGTAACAAATACACTGATGATCATCCTGACAGTAAATCTCCAGAAGTTTCCCATGACTGAGGCAGATGTTCTCCTGAATGTTTCTGGAAGCTTCCACTAGTTTGTGCTTCATAAAGGCAGGAGATTCATAGTGAAGCTGCAGGTGAGTTTGACAGAAGGAGGCCAAGCACTGCAGACAGGACTTTACAGCTCTGTTCTTCTCTGTAGTGCAAACATCACACTCCACAGCAGCCGTTTGTAGGGACGTCTTCTGCAGCGTCTCCATCATCTCAGCTATCAGAGTGTTCTTCTTCAGTAGAGGTCTCTGACTGAAGCTCTCTCTGCATTGGGGACAGCGGTACGGCGGCCCCTGCTCCTTCTGGCCCCAGCAGTCAGTAATACAGTTCAGACAGTAACTGTGTCCACAGGGAATCGTCACCGGCTCCTTCAGCAGATCCAAACAGATTGAACAGCTGAACTGATCCACATGTTGACTTGCTGCAGATTCAGACATTTCTTCACAGTGTGTTCAAAGATGAAGAGAGTCTCTTTCTTTTAATAAGGGCTTTTCTGCCAAGAAAAGAAACATTCATAGTCAAATGCTTGTGTGAAAGTATAGATACTGTTAATATTACATTTAATAAAAAAAATTGTTTGAGAGAAACCAATTCCCAATGTTTACATTTTTTTAATGGAGGAAAGAAAAACGGTTTAATGCTGATCATCTGCGGGTTGTAAATACTGTTGTAATATAATGTAAATGTAAATAGAGCTTAACTTGTATTTATCCACAATAGTTTGGTAATCAAAGTCATGATTACCACTGAAACAGGTTTGTATTTCATAGTAAAATTATATTTTTGAGGTATGTAATCAAGGATTCAAAATCAATATTACTTACGTTTTCATTATAGTACAACAAAATCCAAATATAATCATTTATCAATAAAATACATAAGCAAACTTAAACAGGCCTGTTACAAGTTACACAAGTAGAATCTCAAATACATAATTGCACACTATTTCTTTTTTAAAAGCAGACAACATGACAAAGTTATGATCTTTGGATCTTAAGAAGTTCTTACCTCGACAGAAATACAGCTCAAATATAATTTGCTTTACAGCTTTTGACACGAAGAACAGCAATGTGGATCTGTTACAGAGATTGAATCTCTTGTAGTGGAGAAATAAGTTTCATTTCTGTTCATTTCAAAAACTTCCTGGTTTTTGGCATGTAAACTAAATTGGCGTGTGTTCTGTGAGAGATAATGAGGGAAAGTTTCGTAACGTAATGAGAGAAAGAGAAATAAATGTCTGTTTCCCATCTTATCGACTGCTGAACATTATTAATAAACTTACAAATGTATAATTGTTTAGTTCTAGACTTAAACACACAACTAAGATAAAAAAAAAAAGTAGTTCACCTTGTCCACGACAGGAATAATGGTCCTCTACTGGTGTTTACTTGTGTTATGAGATGAGTTATAGCTTTAAGAAACCGCTCGTTGCGCACATTCTATGACAAATAATTAATTCTGAATTTCAGTAAAAGAGTTCGTTTTGGGGGACAAGTTTACTGTTAAAATTAAAACATGCAAACTGTTTCTCAAAAATAATGGTGATACTCCTTAAAAATATGTGCATATTTTAATAAATTGTGTTATTATTACTTTAATAAGTAAGCTACATTTACTTATTAGTAAATTATTATTTAATAATTTAAGTTATATCTACATTTTGATTTGGCGGGTTGTAATGAAGACCTATGAGTTTCTGTGTGTCTGAAAAAAACTGTATTATTATTATTAACATTATAACTTTACATCTACTACATGGTAATGTATACAAAACATTCATTTGACCAAAAACAGTATGACCACCTGTCGAATATGTTGTCTTCCACGTCCTGCCAAATAGCGCTGACTCACTGAGAAAAGCACTTTACCCTTGTGTTGTCTTGTGTTATCTGTTACAACACATTAGCAGCCTTTGGCATTCTTCATGTCCAAGGTGGAGCCGCAATGAATTAGACTTGTTTGTCCAGTTCATCCCACACATTCACCCCACCCGTCCTTCGAATGAGACGTTAAACCGAGGTCCTGACTCTCTGTGGTCATAAAAAACCCCAGGATGTCCTTCGTAAAGAGTAGGGGTGTAACAACGACATCCTGGCCAAATTTGTCCATCATGGCTTCCTAATCTTCCCCATGCTTTTCATTTCTCTGTCTCCTCTCCACCAGAGTTCTGGCGCAATATGGCTGCCATTGCATCATCTCTAGGTGGATGCTGCACTCTGGTGGCGGTTGAGGAGATTCCCCCTTCCATGTAAAAAGCGCTTTGAGTGTCTATGATAAAGCGCTATATTAATGTAATGACTTATTATTATTATTCAGATGGATTGAGATCTGAGGAATTTGAAGGCCAGGGGCCGGTTGCAACTTAGGATAGTTTTGACGTGAATTAGCATAAATGACCTTAACTTACGCTCTACTAAATATTTTTGTGCCGCACCATTAGACCTAGATAAACATATCAGTAACTTGACAAATAAACTAAATATTTACACAAGCCTCTGAGCAGAAGTATATCAACAATCTCTTATTTTTAACTGACATACTTCAATCCTTTAGACATACATGTGTCATCATGGAAACGCAGACACAGAGGTAAGTTCACAGACAGGTTGTTTATTGAGGCAGAGCACAGGAGCAGTGAATGGGTGACAGGCGATGAGACAAAGAAAGGTGGTGGCTTAACTGAATGATCTGAACACAGAGAATGATGTGGAAGAGGCTTGGAGAGAGAACGTGGAACTTGTTGAGGAAACGTAGGGAGCTGAGGATGCTGTGAGAGTCTGTACACAATTGTAGACAAGACACCGTGTGCCGGGTGAGTGCAAGTGATATAGGGAATGGCTGATGGGAAACAGGTGCAGGTGCTCAGTACTCAGGGGACTGGGAATGAGTGGGTGGAGCGTGGGAGTCTGGTGCGAGGGGCTTGGCTGAGTCCGTGACAGTACCCCCCTCCCCATGGGCAGCTCCTGAGGACCGCGGCGGATGACGAGGAGGACGGCTCCGACCACGAGGTGCTGGTCGCCTCGGATGGGCAGCGTGGAATTCCTCAAGGAGTGCTGGATCCAGAATGTCATCCGAGCCACCCATAAGTGTTCCTCAGGATCAAATCCCTCCCAGCCTACCAGGTATTACAGGGAGCCGCCTCATCGCCAGGCGTCGAGAATGGAGGCGACCATGAAAATGTCATGGTCCGCCGGGTCCAGGGGAGGTGGAGGTACCACTTCTGCACCAGACTCTGTGGAGGAAGGGAGAAGTTGATTACAGTAAGGTTTCACAGGGAGATGTGAAATGAAGGCGATATCCTGTACTGAGCTGGGAGCTGAAGACGATATGTGACCTCGTTGATCTGCCTCAGTATCTTAAATGGACCTACATAGCGGGACTCAGTTTGCGCTATTCCTCGTTGACAGCCATACGAGTTGTCCGGGATGGTAACTGGGGGTTGGACTACGACGATGGTCAGTTTGATTCTTCTGCCTACAAACTGCCTGCAAAAGATGTACGTGAGCTGAGTCCCATACCCTCTCGCTCTCTTGAAAGCAGTAATGGACAGCTGGAACGTCCATATGGCGACCGCAGTACACCCAGAGGTATCTCCCGATCTCCTGGATCTTCTGCTCAGTCTGGCTATTAGATTGCGGATGATAACCTAATCTGAGACTGACAGCTATACCAAGGAGAGTAAAGAAAGCATTCCATACCTGTGAGATGAACTGTGGCCCCCAGTCCAAAACAATGTCCTCAGGGAGGCCGAAGTGTCGAAAGACATGAGTGAAAGTTCGCTGGCTGCCTGGGTGTCCAGAGCCCAGAGAGGTGTGAGCTTGTTCCATGAGGGACGGACGGAGACTAGTGGGGAAGTAAATCCGTCCCTCAGGAACCCCAGTCAGAACTGGTTCCTCATGAGTTGTGTTAGCGATGCGTTGATCCAGGGACCATCAAATAGGACTTACGATGATGGCTGGAGGGAGGATGGGTTCCGGTGGAGAAATCTGATCGTCGGGAAGGAACTGATGGGAAAGGGCATCTGCTTTGAGGTTTTATTTCCTGGGTTGCAGAAAACGTCTTGGAACGCCCGGTATTCAGAAGGGAGTGGTTGTGGCTTGTTAGAGAGAGGACTCTCTATGGAGGTGGCGACCACCACGACTGGCTGCAGGTTTTGAAATGAAGGGCGTCGCCAACAGGGTCTCTTAACCGGCAGGAGACAGTTCTCTTTGCAGTAAGAGCTCCATTGCAGTACTTCCCCTTTTCCCAAGTTGTACACGGGAGAATGTTTGGAAAGCCACGGGCATCCCAGGACAAGATTGATGGTGGAGCCCTCCAGCACCAGCAATTGAAGCTGTTCTCGATGTAAACTCCCAATTTGTAGAGTGAGAAGAGAGGAGACATAGCAAATACACCTCTGGCCCAGCGGTTTTCCCAGGATGGTGTGAGCTTGAAATGGAGTAGGTAGAAGTTATTTGCAGGCATGAAGTTTGTAAAGTAGTTTGGCGAAAATGAAATTTCCCGCCAAACCAGAGTCGATTAGGACCTTGGCTGGAATGGAACAGAAAAAGGACGTTATTAACACATCAGACTGTGGCAGGGTAAACATCACAAGCTCTGAAAGTATGGTACTCACCGCTGGACGTGGAGGATGGGTCGGACAGGTAGCACGGAAATTACCTGTTCCTCCGCAGTAGAGACTGAGGTGTGAACACAAGGAGATAGAGGTGATAATTCTGCAGGAGATAGACGTGTGTAATCCAGTTGCATGGGTTCTGGTGCTAGAGGGGAGGGCTCCCTTGGTGGAGGTGGGAAATACAATGGCAGTGGAGGAGCAGAGCAGCTAGCAATTTTTCAGAAACTAAAGTCGCTTGATGAATGAAGTGTTCCAGTCCAACATGGTCATCATATATCGCTAGGTGAAGACGGATCTGCGGGTTCAGTCCTCGCCGGAAAAATGAGAGTAGTGCGGTTTCGTTCCAGCCGCTAGTAGCTGCCAGGGTCCGGAACTGAATTGGTCATGAACTGAAGTAGGCTGAATACTTCCCGGAAATGGGCGACAAAGGAGTTGATGGACTGTATGATGGTACCACCAACCAATAGCTCTACCCCAGTGGTCCCTAAGCCCCAGTCCGCGGCCAAATGGTACCGGTCCAAGCAAGGAAGATTAAACTACTGAACCATTGGGTCATGCGCAAAGCAGTGGCGTCCGGAGCTGAGGTGTCCAATTCATCCCCCCCCCCCCCCCCAACAATCTCATCTCCAGCCCCCTCCCCATCAACAATCTCATCTCCACCCCCACCCCCGAGGGTGTTTGAAATGTTATGTATTTTGTTAATCGAAACTTTTTGCAAACTATTTCAATTTTAATTCAAATATTATTGGTCTATATTTAATAACTGAATCTGAAAAATGGTCAATTAATTTTATTCTGGTCTATCTAAACTCTTCTCTGCTCTATGATCCTGACAGATGAACCATTTGTAGTATAAAACGCAGGGTATAAGGGTTCAGTGAAAGTGGTCTGGACTCTGTGAAGGAGAGTCATTGTGTCAGAGACGCTGTAGAAGGACAGAGTTCCTGCTCTGTGATCCAGATACACTCCTATTCTAGAGGAGCAGACAGCAGGGATTGACACTTGGGCTTTATTGTGTATGAAATACACATTCTGCTGATAGCAGCCAAATCTCCAGGATATTTTGTTGCAGCCAAGTTTACAGTCATCACTGTTTCCCTTACGTCTCATTCTTTTGTAACAAACTGCTACAGACCATCTGTTCCCACTGCACTCAACTTCCCAGTAACAGCGACCGAACAAACCTTCTCGACACAAGATATAGCAACCCTCATCAAATCGCTCTGGGTGATCAGGATATTGATGAATTTTTTCTGAATATGATATTTTCCTGCAGTCATCAGACAGTTTGAGGTTTTTGTGTGCAGTGTTTAGATCTAAGTGAAGTTCACAGAAATCTGAAAAGGAAAAATAAATTCTCAACAAAGTAAACTTTGGTTCCAAAACTGTCACATTGTAACAGATAATATCCAGTGATACTTATCAATTAATGAGTGTTTGGCTCAAAGAATCCACAGTTCAACTTACACTGCAAAAAATCATTTTGGGTCTTTGGTTCTGGAGGCTTTGCAACATAGACATTTGACACTGAAGAGAAAAAACAAACACGATTAAATTGGTTTAATCCTACAGAATATATATGACAAATTAATAGAACAAATAAAAAAAGTGTCAGACCTTCTCGAGATATTCTGGCTGTTTGCTGTTGACAGACATCCTCCAAAACTTCCTTAAACTCTGAGATTGAAATGTCTTTAAAAGACAGGTGAGTGTGTTGAGTGAAGCTGGGAACGTCTTCAAATGTGGGTAAAACACACACAGACTGACAGCTCTGAAATGTGAAGATTTCAGAGCTTTTCACTCATGTCTTTCAGATCTAATTTGTGAAGAATGAGACACTATTTCCATTCAATAAGAGAAAATCATGTGTCTGTGTTCATATACAGTGGTACCTCGAGGTACTAAATTAATCCGTTCCGAGGCGGCCTTCGTATAATGAGTTTTTCGTATCTTGGAACACATTTTACATGTAAAATGGCTAATCTGTTCCAAGCCCTCCAAAAACACTAAATTGACACTAAAGCTAAATTGACCTATAAACAATGAAATAACGTAAAATGTGGAAGCTTACCTTTCGAGTGAGGCTATCTCCGAAAGTAGAGGAGGAGGAGGACAAACGGCAGATAACGTACGTACGTACGTACACTTAACTTTATGAAAACACATAAAAAATTTAAAGTTTCGGGTTCGGAGTGGCTGAGCTAATGCACGCCAGCACGTACGTATAGAAGATGCATGATGGGAGGGATGCTGTCCAATTAGAGAGAATGATCTCATGGCTTGGCTAGCATCAGGAACCAATGGGAGAGCAGGAGGATGGCGGCGAGTCTACTATAACAAAGATGGCGGCGTACGGCGCGAGTTTCAAAATTGTTATGGGGCGAATCTCGGACTTTCAGAAACCTTTCGTATCTTGAAAACTTTTCGTATGTAGAGCAGTAAAAATTTTCGTCTTTGCTTTCGTAACTTGGATTTTTCGTAAGTTGAGCCTTTCGTATCTTGAGATACTACTGTATTGTGATGTGGGAGGTTCACAAACAGATATGATAAAAATTACTTGTATTACCTTCAGACACTGGATCTGATCATCAGTAATCAGAAGTTTCTCAATCTCTGCTTGTCTTTTTCTGAGTTCTTTCAGCTCTTGATCCAGATGTTTGTGAAGTTCCTCTGCTCGATCTATCTCAGTCTTCTCCTGAGCTCTGATCTGCTCTTTAATCTCAGAGCGTTTCTTCTCAAGAGAGCAGATGAGCTCAGTGAAGACCTTCTCAATGTTCTCCATGCTCTCCAGCGCTGAACTCTGTTGGAGAAGGAAAGCAAAGCAACAAAAGCCTAGATACTGTTTATGTGACTCCATTATCGCAAATCTTTTCCAAATTCAAGTAGTGATAAAACAAATATCAGTTAAATGAACATGTAAAATAATAATGTCACATATTAATAGCTGATCATTTTTCCCATTATTTGCAAACATACATTACATTAGCCTATACAACTGCTTAGAATCGAAAGTGTTATTTGTAGTTTTCTGTCCACATTTATCTTTTCTTTTTTGTGGGCACAAGAGCATTTTATATATATTTATATATACAAACACACTCACATAAAGAATTATTAGGAACATCATACTAATACTATGTTTGTCCTTCAGAAGTTCGACTTCAGAACTTGGCACTAAGGGGCCTAAAGTGTGCCAAGAAAACATCCCCACACCATTACACCACCATCACCAGCCTGCACAGTGGCAAGGTATGATGGATCCATTCTACCATCTGAATGTCTCAACAGAAATCGAGACCAGGCAACATTTTTCCAGTCTTCAGCTGTTTAATTTTTGTGAGCTTGTGCAAATTGTAGCCTTATTTTCCTATTTGTAGTGGAGATGAGTGGTACCCGGTGGGTTCTTCTGCTGTTGTTGCCCATCTGTCTCAAGGTTGTGCGTGTTGTGGCTTCACAAATGCTTTGCTGCACACCTCGGTTGTAACGAGTGGTTATTTCAGTCAAAGTTGCTCTTCTATCACCTTGAAATCAGTTTTTCCCTTTTCACACTATTCTTTGTAAACCCTAGAAATGGTTGTGCGTGAAAATCCCAGTAACTGAGCAGATTGTGAAATACTCAGACCGGCCCGTCTGGCACCAACAACCATGCCAGGCTCAAAACTGCTTAAATCACCTTTCTTTCCCATTCTGACATTCAGTTTGGAGTTCAGGAGATTGTCTTGATCAGGACCAACCCCTAAATGCAGTGAAGCAACTGCCATGTGATTGGTTGATTAGATCATTTAAATGAGAAATTGAACAGGTGTTCCTAATGATCCTTTAGGTGAGTGTATATATATCGCACTGTAAACGTCACTGGCATCTTCTGATACTCACTTTAGAAAACTTCACAGCTTCATTGAGTTCCCGCTGACTTCTCTCTCGCTCCTGGATCATCTTCTCACACACCAACTTTACTTTCTTTAACTCTTTCTAAGGATGGGGACATTAGAAACAAATGCTTTCTTATAATTAATAAACAGTAATAGGATATATACTATCTAGATTAAATCAAATATCTAGATCCCCCAAAAAATAACTTCATATTGTTACTTTATTAATAAGAAAGTAATAGTGTCAAGAGAAAATAACAACAACCTGTAATTATTAGCACTGATTACCTTTTTACTAGTCCATTCTGAATCCACAGATACCATACTATGGTTTTTATGTTTGTCAAACATACACAAACAACAAATGCACTGACGATCATCCTGGCATAAATCTCCAGAAGTTTCCCATGACTGAGGCAGAAGTTCTCCTGAATGTTTCTGGAAGCTTCCACTAGTTTGTGCTTCATAAAGGCAGGAGATTCATAGTGAAGCTGCAGGTGAGTTTGACAGAAGGAGGCCAAGCACTGCAGACAGGACTTTACAGCTCTGTTCTTCTCTGTAGTGCAAACATCACACTCCACAGCAGCCGTTTGTAGGGACGTCTTCTGCAGCGTCTCCATCATCTCAGCTATCAGAGTGTTCTTCTTCAGTAGAGGTCTCTGACTGAAGCTCTCTCTGCATTGGGGACAGCGGTACGGCGGCCCCTGCTCCTTCTGGCCCCAGCAGTCAGTAATACAGCTCATACAGTAACTGTGTCCACAGGGAATCGTCACCGGCTCCTTCAGCGGATCCAAACAGATCGAACAGCTGAACTGATCCACATGTTCACTTGTTGCAGATTCAGACATTTCTGAAGGAGTAATCTACATAAATCATAAATACACATAAATCCTTAATGAAAAAGCACAAATTAAAAATTTACAAAATGCTTAGAGTTTTGAATATTAATATAAAAATAATAGTTCTAAACCCATAGGGGGAAAAAAATCACAACATCCAGAT
The DNA here is from genome assembly GCA_037043235.1 of Rhodeus uyekii. NCBI lineage: Eukaryota > Metazoa > Chordata > Actinopteri > Cypriniformes > Acheilognathidae > Rhodeus > Rhodeus uyekii. The sequence continues at coordinate 1,091,426 of JAWRVZ010000149.1, forward strand.
TAAAAGTGGTTTATTATCAAAGATATTTAACTGAGATTTTTTTTCAGTGCAAGCAGGACGTCAATAAAACCATTAGTTAAGAATTTTATGACATTCTCACCTGCTTTGAAAGAAGAACAAGTCAAATATTTCCTCCTTTACAGCTTTAACCAAACTAGAAGAGTGAGGATCCTTAAGCAGAGACTCGTGTAGCAGGAAATAAGTTTTGTTTCTCCCGAATCCTCAAACTTCCTGGTTTTTGGTGTGCAGATGCATGTGAGAGAGAGAGAGAGAGAGAGAGAGAGAGAGAGAGAGAGAGAGAAAATATTGTGAACTTTATTCACAATAATTACATTCAAGACTGCAAGGAAAAATAAGTAAACAAATCACACAGTGATCAATGACAACACCAAATAATCTCTGAAAATAATCAAGTCTTCCATAGTTGTATACAACTTCAAATCAATCAATATTTTAGATTTATTCAACACTGAAAAAACTTTAGTGATACTTTGGCAAAGTTTTAGCTAAATTGTTATTTTTCACAAAATAAAATGCAATAATTGACAGGCATACCTCTTGTTTCGCCAATACTTGAAACCCAGAGTAAGAATCTTTTCAGGAAAAAAAATTTAAGTATTGAAGAATTCTTTTAACAACACGGTTCTAATCTACGACCTTGCATGAAAGCATGAAACATTGTTTTATTTGAGAACAATAGGAACGTTCTGAACTGACTTCTGGATTTAGAACAGAAATAAAAGAGTTTACGGCAATGAAAAGAAGGAGTCTCCACTGCAGATCTCATACCCTCGTATATAATGGTGGCTTGTAGAAAGATTTCCAGTCAGGTTTTACATTTTCATCCATCCCAAAAACAGAGCACCATGGTGTATCAGCCTTTGATGGAAATGAGAGGGGAAGCACAGTAACAAACTCCTTGGCAATAACAATTCAATGAGGATAATCCTCATGGCATAATTCATTCTAGAGGCAGATACAATTTTGCCTTAACAGCCTTGAAACATTCCTCAATACTTGCCACTGACGCTACTTTAACCACGTGAGTGAACCCAAAACCATGACCATCATGCTTCCTCTTTAATTACATAAAACAGGGCCTAAAACCAAAACTAGAAACAAGAAATCAAAACACCAAAAAATAAACACAATGAGTAAAAAAGATTCACTCACACGAATCCACATATTCTCACACCACTCCATTCAACCGCTGGAATGATCAGACGGGTTGAATGACTTTTAATAATGCACAGTACATGTTTCTAACACACTTCATTGATCATTGATAATTTCAGAAATAAAAAAATAAATAATTTCTTGTTTTAACGTGATGTTTGAGGAACAGCAGGTTTTCATTTAGATGCTGTGAAGAAAAAAAAGAATCACATACAATCTCACAGAGATCACAGACTGAAAAATCCATTAACTGTCACAATTTAATCAAATGATCACTAGAAAGTTACAAACACAAATGCATAATTTGGTTTGATTTTTCTTTATTTTATCACAATTACACATGACATTATTAAATATACATTAAACCAAAGAAAAACAAATATAAGAAAATTATTTCTGCATTTAATGGTGTAAAATAATTATTTTATGAAATCTGCACTCTAAACAGTTCCACAGCCAATTATTTACCAAACTAACCCTGACACATGATGAACCGCATCATTGATTCAGACATTACTTATTATGAGTTGAACACTATCAGATATCAAGATTACAAAATACAGAAATCAAAATAATCTGAAAAATAACTTTATATTTATTTGCTATATCCCACTTTAATTAGTCTCTTAAATGGGTGCTTTATATTCATTGATGGCATTTGAAATGTTATGCCTTTTGTGAATCCAAACTTTTTGCAAACGATTTACATTTTATTTCAAATATATTGGTCTACATTTAGCAACTGAATCTGAAACATGATCAATTATTTTTTTTTCTGGTCTGTCTGAACTCTACTCTTGTCTATGATCCTGACAGATGAACCATTCCCAGTATAAAACGCAGGATATAAGGGTTCAGTGAAAGAGGTCTGGACTCTGTGAAGGAGAGTCATTGTGTCAGAGACGCTGTAGAAGGACAGAGTTCCTGCTCTGTGATCCAGATACACTCCTATTCTAGAGGAGCAGACAGCAGGGATTGACACTCGCTTCTTGTCATGCATAAAAAGCATATCCTGTACATAGTACCCAAATCTCCAGGATATTTTGTTGGAGCCAAGTTTACAGTCATCACTGTTTCCTTTACGTCTCAATCTTTTGTAACAAACAGCTACAGCCCAAATGTTCCCACTGCACTCGACCTCCCAGTAACAGCGACCGTACAAACCCTCTCTGGACAAGATGTAATGAAACACATCAAATCGTTCTGGGTGATCAGGATATTGCTGATCTTCTTCTGAACATCTTATTTTCTTGCTGTCTTCAGGCAGTTTGAGTTTATTGTGTGCAGTGTTCAGATCCAGATGAAGTTCACAGAAATCTGAGGAGGAATGAACAAAAATTAAATACTGAAAAAAGTAAACTTTGGTTCCAAAACTGTCACATTGTAACAGATCATATCCACTGATACTTATCAATTAATGAGTGTTTGGCTCAAAGAATCCACAGTTCAACTTACACTGCAAAAAATCATTTTGGGTCTTTGGTTCTGGAGGCTTTGCAACATAGACATTTGACACTGAAGAGAGAAAAAAAACAAACACATGATTCATTTGTTGTTTTAATCCTAGAGAAATTAATACAACAAATGATAAAAAAAAGTTTCAGACCTTCTCGAGATATTCTGGCTGTTTGCTGTTGACAGACGTCCTCCAAAACTTCCTTAAACTCTGAGATTGAAATGTCTTTAAAAGACAGGTGAGTGTGTTGAGTTATAGGAACATCTTCCAAAGTGGGTAAAACACACACAGACTGACAACTCTGAAATGAGAACAATTATTCAGAAGTAATATTTTTAACCAGATCACATCTTTTCCAGAACATAAAACAAGCATGAACCATTGGAAATTTCATGTTATGGATGGTTCTCAAGATTGTTTGGGTCATTACCTTCAGACACTGGATCTGATCATCAGTAATCAGAAGTTTCTCAATCTCTGCTTGTCTTTTTCTGAGTTCTTTCAGCTCTTGATCCAGATGTTTGTGAAGTTCCTCTGCTCGATCTGTCTCAGTCTTCTCCTGAGCTCTGATCTGCTCTTTAATCTCAGAGCGTTTCTTCTCAAGAGAGCAGATGAGCTCAGTGAAGACCTTCTCAACGGTCTCCATGCTCTCCAGCGCTGAACTCTGTTGGAGACACAAACACATGATCATGCAGACAGAAACAACAGCCTGTATTTATATGACAAATTTCAATGAAATTACTCATCATTATTACTACTCATTACATCATCATTCATACAGTAATCATGCATAGCCTACTATCAGTCAATTGACCTGGTCAGTTGGTCAGCGGATTCGTTTTTCAATTATTGGGAAACATTAATTTTGTATTCTCAAAAAACTGAAAATGACATTTCTGAGGGGGGAAAAACAACATAAACTGAAAACTACGTAAAACTACATAAACTGGGAACGGAAAACTTTTTTTGCAAGTTTTTTATTGTGTGTGTACATCTGTATGAGTATGTTGTTGTTCTTATTTCACCCTTTAAAACTGTAATTTAATAATATTTGTATGATTCTGTAATCATATGTCACTTTAATTAGCACTGTAAACATCACTGGCATCTTCTGATACTCACATTGAGAAGCTTCACAGCTTCATTGAGTTCCCGCTGAACTCTCTCTCGCTCCTGGATCATCTTCTGACACGCCACCTTTACCTCCGTTAACTCTTTCTGTTAGAATGGGAACATAAAAGGAAGAAGTAAGTTAGTATCTCAATTTAAAGTAATTTTTTTTTAAATTTGGTAATTTGAAAAGGTAAGACCACTACCTGTAATTATAAGCACTGATTACCTTTTTACTAGTCCATTCTGAATCCACAGATACAACGTTGTGTTTTTTGTGATTGTCAGTTACACACAAACAACAAATGCACTGACGATCATCCTGACAGTAAATCTCCAGAAGTTTCCCATGACTGAGGCAGAAGTTCTCCTGAATGTTTCTGGAAGCTTCCACTAGTTTGTGCTTCATAAAGGCAGGAGATTCATAGTGAAGCTGCAGGTGAGTTTGACAGAAGGAGGCCAAGCACTGCAGACAGGACTTTACAGCTCTGTTCTTCTCTGTAGTGCAAACATCACACTCCACAGCAGCCGTTTGTAGGGACGTCTTCTGCAGCGTCTCCATCATCTCAGCTATCAGAGTGTTCTTCTTCAGTAGAGGTCTCTGACTGAAGCTCTCTCTGCATTGGGGACAGCGGTACGGCGGCCCCTGCTCCTTCTGGCCCCAGCAGTCAGTAATACAGTTCAGACAGTAACTGTGTCCACAGGGAATCGTCACCGGCTCCTTCAGCAGATCCAAACAGATTGAACAGCAGAACTGATCCACATGTTCACTTGCTGCAGATTCAGACATTTCTTCACAGTGTGTTTAAAGATGAAGAGATTCTCAGTCTCTGTCATTTAATAAAGGCTGTTTAGTCAAGAAAAAACAACGTTAGTTATCAAATGCTTCCGTGAAAGTATAAAGACTGTCAAGAATTTTGTCCAAGTATCAAAACAAAACATTTATTACAGATAAAGTTTTCCATATTTAATTATAGCATAAAATATTTAATCACAATGTTTCTGTTTTTGAAACTTTTGTTTCTCCAGGCCTGATACAGATTACAGGAGTAAAAACTCTCATATACACACAGATAAATAATTGCACGGGATTTCTCTTTAAAAGCAGACAACACGACTGGGTTTGATTCTCAGGGAAAGCAAAAACTGATTAAAATATCAACGTGTTTCTTGAACGCAAATGTAAGTCGCTTTGGCTGAAAGCATCTGATAAATGCATAAATATAAATGATAAAGTTATTATCTTTGGATCTTAAGAAGTTCTTACCTCGACAGAAATACAGCTCAAATATAATTTGTTTTTCAGCTTTTGACTCGAAGAACAGCAATGCGGATCTGTTACAGAGATTGAATCACTTGTAGTGGAGAAATGAGTTTCGTTTCTCTTCCATTCAAAAACTTCCTGGTTTTCAACACATGAACAAAATGGGCGTGTGTTCTGTGTGAGATATTGAGAGAGAGAGAGAGAGAAATAAATTTTTTATTTTCCCCATATTATCGACTTCTGAACATTATCGCACTGTTATTAATAAACGTACATATTTATAATTGTTTAGTTCTAGACTTAAACACAACTGAAGATCAAGAAAGTGTTTTTATTGTCCACGACTGGAATAATGATCCATTACGGACTAAAAGATCCTGAGCCGAACATTAACAACTGATGTTTGATTTCTGCTGCATATGTAAAATATACCTGATATCATTCTTGATGACTTAATGGAAGATACTAAATTAAATACTTAAATGTAAATTATGTTTGGACAGTTTAAGTAATTGAATAATCACAGACAAATTAAAGACAAAAACTCAGTCAAAGAAACACATCTGAGTTACAGTACAAAGTTCCCTAAATTATACATCATCCTGTATTTTTAGCTAAGGGAACGTTTCTTTTATCATAATTCCAAATTAAATTATTACTTATATATTTCAAATCCAAAAAATATAAAGATAAATCTTTTGAAGAAACATCGCTATGTATTGACAGAAGAGGATATTTAAAAAATATGCCTCTTTAAAGGGTTTTCTAAAATGCCAGATTTTTTGCCAAAACCATCAAAATTGTCACAGAAGGAGAGATGCGTGTGCAATGCGGAGAAACACTGGAGAACAGAAGACAGAGACCAACAGAAAACACTTTAATCCATAAACGAACACAGAGATGGCACTAAACAGTGCAAAATTCTGAGTACATGGAGACACATGGAAACATCCACACATGGAAAACCAACATGGAAACAGTTCAACAATCGACAAAGACAAGGGGGAACATGAGGGTTTAAATAGACAGGATAACGGGGAGCACCTGACACAACTAACAAGGGGGAGTGGCTGACGTGACGGAAACACAAAAGGATGACACAGGAGGAAAGTGACAGGACACGACACGACTGTGACAGCAGCTCCCCCTCCTGGAACATTAAACTGGACCAACAGTGGAGGGAGGGAGGGAGGGGGACCAGGGGGATAGACAGGACAGATAATGGAACAGGAACATGAGTCCAGCAACCTAAACAGTCCAATGTGGAGCAGGTGGGACAAGGGGCCAGGCAGAGTGAACAGTCCAGGGTGGAGCAGGAGGGACAAGAGGCCAGGCAGAGGGATGGTGGATGGAGCCCTGGGGATATCTGACTCTGATGACACCACCACTGAAGGTCCCAGTGGAGTTGATGGATCGAGGAGCCCAAACGAGACCGCTGGACCTGGAGGCCGAACCGCAGTGACGAGCGTCTGAGGTGGATTCGACAGAACCGAGGACAGAATCGAAGAAAATGTGACTGAGGACCAAGGTGTAGCCGGGGGGAAGGAGGAGCCAGCCGGAGCCAAAGGTGGAGACCAGGCAACGATAGACCAAGGCAGAGCCAGAGGGACGAGGGAGCCCGCTGGAGAGGTATGGTCTAGGGACGTTGGTGGAGCAGAGGGAGGGAGAAGCCCTCACACACACACACACACACACACACAATTCTGCTTCTGAAAAATCTGAAGATCGTAATTGAAACATAATTTGTTCTTCCAAACTACAAATGACAGAATTTACTTTCACATTTATGAAACTGAAACTTGATCAATTATGTTTTTATTTCATATCTGTCTGAACTCTCCTCTTCTCTATGATTCTGACAGATGAACCATAATTTATTTGAAATGCAGGATATAAGGGTTCAGTGAAGGGTCTGGACTCTGTGAAGGAGAGTCATTGTGTCAGAGGACAGAGTTAAGAGTTGTGTGTAGAAGGACAAAGTTAAGCAGAGGCTCATGTAGCAGGAAATACGTTTAGTTTCTCTTGGATATGTAATTCCCTTCAAAGGAACTTACGCTGCGTTGAACACTTTATCGAAGTGACGGAAACCGGAAACCGGTGACGGTGTCTTCAACAAGCACTGTGTGAGAGTGTGTGTATTGTGCTGCGCTGGTTATATCTACAAAACCCCTAGTTAGTTTAAAAAGACAGGATTTTTCATTTAAAATGGCGAATCAGACTATTATTCAGTGTGCATCTCCCTGCCCTCGCTATCTCTTGGGGGGAGACAAACACCTGCTTTGTGTGGTCTGTCTGGGAGCCAAGCACGCTCGGTCAGTGCTCGAGAGACGGTGATCACTGCAGGCAACTACCACTACAGGTGCTCCGCTCCCGCCTGGCAGTTTTCGACTCTGAATTTGCCCAGGCTCGCACTCCCCAGGGCTCAAGTCCCGCAATAGCTGAGGCTCTGCAGCGATCTAAATCAAGGGGTTCACAAATGGACCTGACGGCAGGGTCTGAGATGGGACCCCTATCTTAACCCTTACCCAGCAGATTCAGTGTCCCTTGCATGGTTTCAGAAGCACGCTCCGAACCGAGGTTGTTGAGACCATCCTCCACTCCAGAGCTCCCTCCACAAGGAAGCTGTATGCCTTGAAGTGGAGACTTCACTTCCTGGTGTAGCAAGAAGGAGGTGAACCTAGTTACCTGTCAGATTGGTGCTGGAGTTTCTGCAGGATAGATTCGCTGCAGGGCTGTCCCCTTCCACCCTGAAGGTTTAAGTGGCTGCCATAGCTGCTTACCACGTACCTCTGAGTGGCATGTCCATTGGCAGGGACCAGGGGCGTCACTAGGCCCTTTTTAGGGGGGCTTCAGCCCCCCTAAACTTCTGCCCAGCCCCCCTAAAAAATATATTTGATTAATAAGTTTTTGATCGCTTCAGTCCCCTTTAAAAAAACTCATTTGAAACGGCGGCAAGCTGCGTCAAGTTTCGGCTCCTCCCCTTATCTGAGTCTGCTTGGTTTTAGCGCATTTTTCAATCTGCAGGGACGCCGAGCAGAGTGAACATCAAGGTGTGTGTCGTGTGTGCGTGCATTTATTGATAGATTGCTCTTTGACTGCTCTTTTGCGGCTCTCATCCGGCCCGCGGAGACCTTTTTGTCTACGGAAAAAATACCATAAATTTACATGTATCCTGCCAAGATCAGCCGCCGCTCACGTGGACATGATGTTTTTACCGAATTCAAATAGAGGCGCACAGTAGCGCGTTCCCTTTCGAGAGTGGGAACGAGATGTTTAATGAAATGCATTTGGGAACTCCTCCCCTTCACGTCATTTCTGAAACCTTATGGATAACAGCAGTTGACAACTGGCCAATCGTAGCGCGATGCAGATCTGGCTGCCAGACGGTATAAATATAATTTCCTTCATACTTCTCTAAACGGAATATGATAAAATAACAGAGGTTACGATAGTAACCGGAGACGTTTTCCAACCGATCACTACATTACCAAACCGCTGCTTACTTTTTATACTTCCGGTCACCGTCAATGAGATGATATCACGCTTCCTCCGTGGTACCTTTAGGCTGAGGAATGCAGTACAGAGTAAAGTTCCTACCTGGGACTTGTCCATGTCACTTTTCGAACCTCTGAATGAGGTTCCCCTAAAGTTTTTCACCTTTAAGACACTATCACTTCTCTAAAAAGATTTGGGGACCTACTTACATCCACAGGTCTGTCCCTAGGCATAGGGATTCGGTGGAGCAGTGGCCTGATCCGGTCCGCGTATCGTATCGCAGAGTAAATGGAGTAAATCGCGTTCTCAAGTCAACAGACAGTTCTCCTCTCTTTCTATTGTCTGTGTGTGGCACACACAGACACACAATGCAACGACTAAGTCAACTTCTCTCTTTCTTTGCTTTCAGGTGTGATTTTTATGTTTCCCAAACCTGTCACTTGCCCCAGATGAGTTTAAAGGAACATCACATGCTTGAAACAATCTGATTTAGCCACAATTTTTAAAGGGTGGCAATAATTTTGTCCAGCTTATTTTTGGAGTTCTGTCAAATTTGCTTTATTTCCTCCTTTTGTTTTTGTTTTTTTCCAAATGACAAGCAGATTAAATGACAATTTCAGTCAAAGATATACATCCGAGTAATATTATGCCGTTCTCTAAATCATACATAAGCCTGTATATTTAACTAACTAAAGTAATGTCATATTAGTAATAGAATCACAGATTCTTAAGACAATGTTTACTAAAACGGCAACATTGCCACTTTTAAAATAAATCAAAGGATCGCAGTAATGTTATTAACAAAAATGGCACATTTAATTTAATTTTCTATTTATTTCATCAATTTAAAACACATTACGATATTAATTAATCATTAAACCAAAGAAATAAATATAAACATAAAGAAACATAGATCTTTAAAAGGTTTCTTTGCTGACCATCAGATAAGATAAAATTAAAGAAAGGACTTCTATCAGGTAGCAAACCAACAGAAAAGAATTGCAGCTGCATTTAATAATTGTATGTGACAAGTAAAACATTTGATCAACGTTGTGCTGTAAACAGTTTGTTCTACAGTCGACTGCCTTCTGGATTCAGACATGGATTATTATGAACTATAGTAAAGAAACTTTGCTGAAGATGAACACATCCAGATGCCACAAATAAAATACACAAAATCAGATTTTGGAGCATCTGATAATGTATATATATTTACTATGCATATTCATTGATGGCATTTAAGAAGTGTTTATGCCTATGTCTATGCATTTTGTTCGTCATAACTGCAAATTACATTTTAATTTAAAAATGTATAGACATTTCATGAGTTTAGCATTTTAATTCAAAGCTCAATCAATTATATTTATTAATGGCATGTTTTGAACGTTCCTCTTCTCTATGATCCTGACAGATGAACCATGTAGAACGCCAAACGCAGGATATAAGGGTTCAGTGAAAGAGGTCTGGACTCTGTGAAGGAGATTCATTGTGTCAGAGACGCTGTAGAAGGACAGAGTTCCTGCTCTGTGATCCAGATACACTCCTACTCTAGAGGAGCAGACAGCAGGGATATGGACCAGTGCTTTATCATGTACGAAACTAAACTGCTGCAGAAAATACCCAAATCTCCAGGATATTTTGTTGCAGCCAAGTCTGCAGTCATCAATGTTTCCTGTACGTCTCATTCTTTTGTAACAAACTGCTACAGCCCAACTGTTCCCACTGCACTCGACCTCCCAGTAACAGCGACCAGACAAACCCTCTCGACACAAGATATAGGGAAGCACATCAAATCGCTCTGGGTGATCAGGATATTGCTGTTCTTGTTCTGAATATGATGTTTTCCTGCTGCCCTCAGACAGTTTAAGTTTATTGTTTGCGGTGTTCAGATCCAAGTGAAGTTCACAGAAATCTGAGGAGGAATGAACAAAAAACAAATATTGATCAAAGTAAACTTTGGTTCCAAAACTGTCACATTGTAACAGATAATATCCAATAACACTTATTAATTATTGAGTGTTTGCCTCAAAGAATCCAATGTTCAACTTACACTGCAAAAAAGCATTCTGGATCTTTGATTCTGCAGGTTTTGTAACAAGGACATTTGACACTGAAGGGACTAAACAAAACAAGAGTTCAGTTAAATCACTGGATTAGGTGTATGAATGACAAAATAACATAAAAAAGCGTCAGACCTTCTTGAGATATTTTAACTGTTTGCTGTTGACAGACGTCTTCCAAAACCTTCTTAAATGTTGAGATTGAAATGTCTTTAAAAGACAGATGAGTGTGTTGAGTGATGCTGGGAATGTCTTCAAATGTGGGTAAAACACTCACAGACTGACAGCTCTGAAATTCAGCAAATAATAGTTTAAACATGAGATCAGAATCACAACTAATCTTTTCCAAAACATATAACAAAAACCACATTATTTTAGACTGCACAAGTGATTTGTTTCCACTTAATAAAATTAAAAATAAAATGTACAGAACAATGAATGATGAGCGGCCTACAGTATATCATGATACACATGATCATTAAAAGACTTTCTTTACCTTCAGACACTGGATCTGATCATCAGTAATCAGAAGTTTCTCAATCTCTGCTTGTCTTTTTCTGAGTTCTTTCAGCTCTTGATCCAGATGTTTGTGAAGTTCCTCTGCTCGATCTATCTCAGTCTTCTCCTGAGCTCTGATCTGCTCTTTAATCTCAGAGCGTTTCTTCTCAAGAGAGCAGATGAGCTCAGTGAAGACCTTCTCCATGTTCTCCATGCTCTCCAGCGCTGAACTCTGTCAGAGACACAAATACCTGATCATAAAAATCATTGTTGTGGCTTAAAATAATGCAGTTTCTTTTTCTTTCTGTCAAATTCTCTAAATGTTCAAGTACTCAAATTAAGATGGATCTGTTTCAAACAATCTAGATAAACAGTAAATTAGTGGCAGTCAAGTTTCACAAAGAACACCATGAATTGTGTTTCACTACTTTTAAATTTTAAAAACGTACTTTTGTGTCTCAAAACAACTTTCAAATTAAATAGCACCTAAAAAGACATACTTTAAGAAGTTTCTTCGCTTCATCGAGTTCCCGCTGACCTCTCTCTCGCTCCTGGATCATCTTCTGACACGCCACATTTACCTCCTTTAACTCTTTCTGAGGATGGGAACATATGAAAAATAAAAATAAAATAATTAGTACAGTGGAGTTCACTTATCTCCAGTCACGGTTAACTCGCCAATCCTATTATGTCGACGTTTTTGAAGTGGAACCGCCAAACTCCCTATTTTTCCATAGCATTTTCTTGTGGGTTATGTCGATTCTTTTATGTTGCCAAAATCTTATATCTCGAGCAAAAGAGAGGGACAAATTCGCCACTTCACATGGTTATCTCGTGACTCGAGCGTACCTAGTTCACTGCGCATGCGCTGAGTTTGCCTTTCACGTGGATCGCGGTCCGCTCATGGTTCACTCACTGTCGTTGACATTGTCTGAGGGAAAACACGCTGTAGCTATTCTGTTTTTTTTTCTTCTAAAAATGTCTGGAAATGTAAAAAAACCTGTACAATCAATAAATAGAGAAAAATTATGAAATTGTACTGCAGCTAGAAAAAGGAACAAAACTGGCAGAACTTAGTCGTCAGCATGGCATTCCAGCAAACACCATTTCCTGAAAACATTTTTTCAGGAAAAAGAAGGCCGACATGATGAAGCAAATGTACGAGAAGTCTGTCTTTGATCCAGAAAGACATATGCATTTTACATATGCCTTTTGTTGATAGCAAACATATACTATGAGGGCGGGCTCTTCTCATCTCATCCGACGCTTCTTAAAGGGACGAGCTGCTGCTATGAGACTGCTTTTTCATTATGTTCTGATTTTGAGTTGTGTTTGTTTCTTATAGTGTGAATTTCAAGCACAAGCACTGTGTACCGAGCCTGAACAGTTATGGATAATTGGCGTCAAATGAACAACATTTGAAATTCGAAATGTGATCTTACACAAAAAAGTAATCGATAGTATATGTTATATGGGTTATCTCGGCCATCGGTTATCTCGATGCTTTTTTTGCAACCCCCGAGGCCGTCGACATAACCGAATTCCACTGTATTAAAGTCAGCATCTAAAACATAGAAATAAAATTAAAATAGAAAAAAACTGAACTGCAAACAGCAACAATCAGGGACAAATTCAACAAAATGCACATTTTGTTAATGCAAAATAAAATTGTATATCATCTGCTTCTGGCATGAAAAAAAATCATAAACCACATAAAACTATAAATTACAGAATGAACATGAATATCAGCATTTACCTTTCTATTCGTCCATTCAGATTCCAGTGAATTCACCCGGTGGCCGTTATGTTTGTCAATCATACACAAGTAACAAATACACTGATGATCATCCTGACAGTAAATCTCCAGAAGTTTCCCATGACTGAGGCAGAAGTTCTCCTGAATGTTTCTGGAAGCTTCCACTAGTTTGTGCTTCATAAAGGCAGGAGATTCATAGTGAAGCTGCAGGTGAGTTTGACAGAAGGAGGCCAAGCACTGCAGACAGGACTTTACAGCTCTGTTCTTCTCTGTAGTGCAAACATCACACTCCACAGCAGCCGTTTGTAGGGACGTCTTCTGCAGCGTCTCCATCATCTCAGCTATCAGAGTGTTCTTCTTCAGTAGAGGTCTCTGACTGAAGCTCTCTCTGCATTGGGGACAGCGGTACGGCGGCCCCTGCTCCTTCTGGCCCCAGCAGTCAGTAATACAGCTCATACAGTAACTGTGTCCACAGGGAATCGTCACCGGCTCCTTCAGCAGATCCAAACAGATTGAACAGCTGAACTGATCCACATGTTGACTTGCTGCACATTCGGCCATTTTGTTGAACACAAAGTCTATACCTCAAATAGAAATTTCTCTGTCAGAAGTAAATCATGAAAGAAGATATATAAATCCATGTTACTCATCAATAAAAGAGAATATCCACGAATCTACAAAGTGCTTAAAGATTTGTCTATTAATATAAAAAGTAGGTTGATGGTCCCTTTAACACATTCTGTTGACTGTAAATAACATTGCAACTACAAATTAGAGTGTTAGTAGAGTATTAATAGACTGGTAGGTTACAGTTAGATTGAGTTCACATTACTTATAGTCAGTGAATATCTGTTGAAAGACCATCAAAATAACATGTCAGTATATATTAAGCAGGCAGTTTACTAATACTATAATGAAAGTTAGTTGACATGTATTTGGAAAGTTACTTATAATCGACAGAATGTTCAAAAGGAGTATCAGAATAAAGTGTTACCAAAAAGAAAAACGTTTAAAGCTTTAATTTAATGCTCGTTTTCAATGCAAGCACAAAAAACATTATTTAAGAATTCTATGACGTTCTTACTTGCTTTGCCAGAAGAACAAGTTAAATATTTCCCTCTTTTACAGCTTTAACCAAACTAGAAGAGTGAGGATCCTTAAGCAGGAAATGGGTTTCGTTTCTCCAGAATCCACAAACTTCCTGTTTTCCAGCGAGTGAGTGAGTGTGTGTGTGTGTGTGTGTGAGTGTGACAGAGAGCGCATGTACTTCAATACTTCCACTGTACTTTGCTTAAAATCACACCGTTTCTATTAATCCGACTTATTTCATGATTGCGTATCAGCGAGGACTCCAGTCTCTCCTCGGTGGGTAACATAAATAAAACACGGGTCACACTGGTGATAATTCACGTTGTTTTAATCGGAACATTTTAAAGAGCATGAACAACCGCCTGACTCCTGTACAACTCGCTTCACTTCAACTCTTTACCCAGCGTGCCCTGCCAAAATAAACGGCTCACTAATATATTAATAACTTTGCATAAGACAAATGGAAATGTATGAACAAATAAAAAACATATATCTTCATTCCCCCAAATAAAATAATCATTTAACAAATAATGAAGTAAAATAAATTAACTTAACAAATGTAAGGTTACATACAGAAAATGTGTTTGTTTGTTTTAATTGCTTCACACACACTTCCAGCAATCAGCGTAAAGTGATTATAATCATTGATGATTCAGTGTTTTTTGAACATCACTGGCATCAAAGCATCCAGAAATCATTTCTTGTTTTTACTTCTGATGCTTTTTGAATATACTGCTGTGGAGAAAAACAAGCACACATAATCTTACATAGACAAAATATTTCCTAAAACAGACATATTTTCATCAAAAGATCTATAGAATTTTAACACACAATGCACCATTTCATTTGACTTTCTCTTTATTTGATCAAAATTACATTACAAACTAAACTGAGTAGGAAAACAGGAATCTAAAAATTAATCTGAAACAAACATTTCTGCTATGTGCTGTCAGAAGGTCTATATTAAAACCACGCCTCTTTGAAAAGTTTTCAAAGGATTGAAGGAAATGTATGCTAGTTTAAAAACGTTTAATGTCCAAACTAACTGATGCTGATGAACTGCATTAATATAAGATGCAATAAATTCAGTGCTGTGAAAAAGTTTTTGCCCCCTTCCTGATTTTTTATGTTTTTTGCATGTTTGTCACACTTAAAGGTTTCAGATCTTCAAACTAATTTAAATTTTAGTCAAAGACATCACAAATAAACACAAAATGCAGTTTTAAATGAGGGTTGTTATTATTAAGGGGGAAAAATAATTACAGGGCCGTGTAGGTTTGGATTTTGTTTTCCTTTAATAACAACAGTCATTTAAAAACTGAATTTTGTGTTTAAATGTGTTATCTTTGACTAATATTAAAATTAATATTAAAAAGTGTGACAAACCTGCAAAACAATAAGAAATCAGGAAGTGGCAAACACTTATTCAAACCACTGTAACTTTGCTAAAGATGATTTTCAGATGCCAAGAGGATGAAATACACACAAAAGTATAATTCACTGTATAATCTGATTAATGAACTACAGATTTATTTATAGACGTTCCATCGGTGAGTATCATAAAGTGCGTTACATTCATATCATACGCTGCCCGAATCAATGTTTGATGTGTAAATTTAACTCAAATACAGTCATGTAGTTTTTAATGTGTTATTTTCTGATAGCTTATATTTTAAACTCTGCTTTTCTATGATTCTGACAGATGAAACTTGACCAGTATAAAACGCAGGGTATAAGGGTTCAGTGAAAGAGGTCTGGACTCTGTGAAGGAGAGTCATTGTGTCAGAGACGCTGTAGAAGGACAGAGTTCCTGCTCTGTGATCCAGATACACTCCTATTCTAGAGGAGCAGACAGCAGGGATTGACACTTGGACTTTATCATGTGTGAAATAGGCATTCTGTTGAGAGCAGGACAATCTCCATGATTTTTTGTTGGAGCCAAGTCTACAATCATAATTTCTTCCTTTACGTCCAATTCCTTTGTAACAAACTGCTACAGCCCAACTGTTCCCACTGCACTCGACCTCCCAGTAACAGCGATCAGACAAACCCTCTCGACAAAGAACGTTCACATATCTATCAAATCGCTCTGGGTGATCAGGATACTGTTGGTCTTTATAAGTAAATGAAATTTTCCTGCTGTCATCAGACAGTTTGAGTTTATTGTTTGCAGTGTTTGGATCCAAGTGAAGTTCACAGAAATCTGAGGAGTAAACAAAAGAAAACGAATATTGAACAAAGTTAACTTTGGTTCCCAAATGGTCGCATTGTAACAAACTTATCAATTAATGTGTTTGCTTTGATGAAACCAGTTCAGCTTACACTGCAAAAAATCATTTTGGCTCTTTGCAACATGGACATTTGACACTGAAGAGACAAACAAAAAATAAGTGTATGGTTAATTTGTTGTATTCTCAATTTTAAACTGTATAAGTAAACCAATATATCAAAAAAATTCAGACCTTCTTGTAGTATTTTAGCTGTCTGCTGCTGACAGACATCCTCCAAAACCTCTTTGAATGTTGAGATTGAAATGTCTTTAAAAGACAGATGAGTGTGTTGAGTGATGGGAACGTCTTCAAGTGTCGGTAAAACACACACAGACTGACAGCTCTGAAATGAGACAAATACAGTATTGCTTGTTATGTAAAAGAGACAATTTCTGAAAAACTTGCGTAAATTTAAAGTATGTCACGATGCTGTGTTGTAGAACGCACACAGACAAGAAGAACAGGAACAGAGGAACCTACGTATACATGCAAACAGGTATAATTACTGAAATACCTGATTGACAAAATCAAATTAACAACCATGACAACGAAGTCAACAGGGGAAAAGTGCAAACAGAAACAAAGACCAAATTGAATTGTATTATGCCACTATGCTCTCTCCCGGAAGGCATAACCTCATATCGGTAGATGGATGGAGGCGGCGTAGCTGGAACAGGGAGAGGGCTAGATAAAAAAGTCCAGGGTGGTGCAGATAGTCGTGACAACCAGACGACAGCCTTGAACAGGGAAGACATTTAGTACCCCAGCCCCCAGTCAGAGCTCCATGGCAAAAGCACTGGAGGAAGACCAGACGACATCATGGAGACGACGTTAACGTCGGAGATGGAACCCACCACGTAGCCAGAAAGTCAATGAAGCGGAGACCTAAGCGGTTATGATGGAGCCACAGCAACAACACCTGAGGTGTAGTCTGAGCTGGAGTGACCGAGGGCAGAGGTGGAGCCTGAGGGAGGTGTGGAGCTATCCGAAGAGATGGAGGGCCGAAGGTCCTTGGCGAAAGCGAGGTGATTTCCGATCCATTGTAGAGCCGGCATACCGAGAGAGCCTAGCGAGGACAAATGGCCAATGGGCCATGCTGGAGTCAATGGTGGAAGGAGGACAGATGCAGGGGCCAGCGCGACAGATCGAGGTGGAGCGGAGCACTCAGGGACTGGAGGTGGAGGTACTGTCTCCTCAATACAAGGAAGAGATGGCTACCAGCAGGCCCAAGGTGTAGCCGTGCCACTGAGAAGAGGCTTAGGTGGATCTGAAGGCCTGACGGCAGGTAGCAATGACTGGGTGGCAGGAATGGCAAGGGACTGGAGAGACAGACAGATACTGAGGAAACATTCAAGTTCATTGGGGATGGTTTGGAGAGATGGTGGGAGAGGGAGTATAATGTAGGAGGGGACCAGCAAGTTTGGGACAGACTGAGTCAGGTGATAGCAAAGGGGTCAGGAAATCAACCTCTCCAAAACCAAAACAGTACTTAAGTACGTTGACCAAAAACTCCCTCTCAGTGGCGGGTGGGGCTCACTTCCATGCCCTCGTATTGCACCAGCACTCGCTCTGTGACAGATGGCCCAGCTGTCTCGCACACCTGGTTAGACATGCGTTGCTCAAGCTCAATTGCAGTGTTCAGCTTAGTCTCTCCTGTCTCAGGGGTGTCACTCTTGGTGCCTGCAGTGGGATCATGGTGCCGGTTCTCGCAGTCTGGGTGGTTTTGGCTGAGCACTGGGTTGTGAGTGGTGATGGTGTTGTAAACAAAGGGTCTGATAGTGAGTGGCGATCAACAAGACATCAGTACCCACTCCATGAAGCTCCATTGAGGACCTTCCCTGGAAAACTGCGCTCTTGTGGCGGTGTTTAGGCTGCCGTTCAGAAACAAGCACAGGCAGTTGTCCAGGAAGGTTGTCTGATGGGCCAGTTTGAGAAATTCCTCTTAAGTGCTCCAGTAGGAAGCGTTCTCTCTGCTTAAAACACAGGGAGTGAAAACCCATGGTGAGGAAAAAGCAAAAGTAAAAAATAAATAAATAAAAAATTCAGAACACACACACACACAACAAAAATTAAACAAATATTCAGCTTATCTTATCTTGGTCAGGTCTTCTGTCACAACTCTGTGTTGTACAACGCACACAAACACGATGAAGACAAAAGCAAGTATTTAATAAATCCATAAAAAGAGAACAGTTTACAACACATCTAATATGAACGAGACCTGACAGCAATGAACAGAAACAGAGGAACTGAAGTATACTGTACATGAAAACAAGGATAATTAATGAAACACACCTGAACTGAATACCAAAAATACAACAAACAACAAACTCAACGGGAAAAGTGCGAACAGAAATTGACAGTGGTATACTGATGAAATGATTTTCATTACCTTCAGAAAATTGACCTGATCATCAGTAATCAGAAGTTTCTCAATCTCTGCTTGTCTTTTTCTGAGTTCTTTCAGCTCTTGATCCAGATGTTTGTGAAGTTCCTCTGCTCGATCTATCTCAGTCTTCTCCTGAGCTCTGATCTGCTCTTTAATCTCAGAGCGTTTCTTCTCAAGAGAGCAGATGAGCTCAGTGAAGACCTTCTCAATGTTCTCCATGCTCTCCAGCGCTGAACTCTGTCAGAGACACAAAGATCTGATCATGCAGATCATTGATGTGACTTAAACTTGTGCAAAAAGTCAAAATAATGCAATTTCTTTCTCTCTTTTTTGTCAAATTGTCTTAGTGTTCAAGACGTCAAATTAAGCTGTATCTGTTCCATACAATGTAGATAAACAGTAAACTAGTGGCTGTAAAGCTTCAAAACAGACCAATGTTTTAATAAGAACACCATGAATTGCATGTCAGGATTCTTTTAGCACTTTTTCCAATCATTTTATGGCACTCAAAATCCATTGGTCATCGACTACTTTTACTTGAAGAATCTACTTTGTTGTGAGTCAAACAAACTAAAGAAGACTTAAAGAAACATACTTTAAGAAGTTTCTCAGCTTCACCAAGTTCCCGCTGACCTCTCTCTCGCTCCTGGATCCGATTTTGACACGCCACCTTTACCTCCGTTAACTCCTTCTGAGGATGGAAACAAAAAAATATAATAATAAGAACAGACAACAGACACAACACCTTTCCAGTCCAGTAAAAGGGTGTAACAAGGTGAATCAAAATTACAGCCATATTTTACAAAAGTTATACTAAATTTTACAATAATGTTTTTTTTTTATTGCTGATATTACCTTTTTATTAGTGCACTCAGAATCCACAGACACCACATTGTGTCCTTTATGATTATCAGTACATAAACAACAAATACACTGACGATCATCCTGACAGTAAATCTCCAGAAGTTTCCCATGACTGAGGCAAAAGTTCTCCTGAATGTTTCTGGAAGCTTCCACTAGTTTGTGCTTCATAAAGGCAGGAGATTCATAGTGAAGCTGCAGGTGAGTTTGACAGAAGGAGGCCAAGCACTGCAGACAGGACTTTACAGCTCTGTTCTTCTCTGTAGTGCAAACATCACACTCCACAGCAGCCGTTTGTAGGGACGTCTTCTGCAGCGTCTCCATCATCTCAGCTATCAGAGTGTTCTTCTTCAGTAGAGGTCTCTGACTGAAGCTCTCTCTGCATTGGGGACAGCGGTACGGCGGCCCCTGCTCCTTCTGGCCCCAGCAGTCAGTAATACAGCTCATACAGTAACTGTGTCCACAGGGAATCGTCACCGGCTCCTTCAGCGGATCCAAACAGATTGAACAGCAGAACTGATCCACACACTGACTCACAACAGATTCAGACATTTCTTCTTCCTCTTCCTTTTATTTTAGTAGATTAAATAACTCAAATAGGAGCTGCTTTCCCAGAAGTAAATCCCTAAAGAACGAGTACATAAATCCAAAAGCAAATCATAAATGAAAGACCACGTCTAAAAATCAACTCGTACTATAAAAGAATGGCCCAAAACACTTCATACGTACATCCAGAAAAAAACATACGACATAAAGATTAACACAGAATTATTAATGCAGTAACATTTTAATGCTTTTTATTTCAACGCATGCAAAAAGACAGAGGGGTAAAACATTATTTAAGGATTCTATGAAGTCCTCACCTGCTTTGGCAGAGAATAAAAGTCAAACATTAACCCGGATAACGGTTTTGTTCCTCTTGCATCCTCGCACTTCCTGGTTTTCCGTGTGCAGATGTGCGCATGTGTCCCGAGATGCAGAGAAAGTCCGGATCAAGAGTGTGAAGTAGATTATAATTTGAGGCTGTACCTTCGTAGTTTCATTGCTCTACCTTCTGTAATTTGTTCTGAATCACATCGAATCTCTCGCTCATTTTTGTTGCAAAACTGCGGTTGTTTCTTGACTTCCCTAATTATCAGACCAGTTCAATGTGTCTGACAGAAAATGTTTTCTCAACTGCTACTAAGAGATTTAAGCCACTTCCAGCCATTTGTGTTTACAATTATTAAATTATTGTCGATTTTAATGCTGGTTGGACAATGATATTGGCTTAAAGCTGTCAGCAAAACAAGGTTTTAAAAGGTAATTCCAAGAACAGTTCAGTTGAATCAGTTTCTGTGGAGAAAAACAACAATCACACACAGTCTCACATAAATCAGATGTTTTTAGAAAAAATATTGCCCAAAACAGCCTCATTTCAACTTACAAATTAAACAATTGATCACTATGTTATGAAAACGAATGCATAACATACTAAACAATACAAACGGAAATATAAAGATTGATCTTTTCTTTAAAAGTTGGTACTAAATGTTATTGATTAAAAAAAGGCCTTTTTACAGGCTTTTAAAAAGTTTCACAGCTGTTTCTCAGTTGTTGTTTTTTGTCTACACTATCATGAAACTGTTATGAAACAAATACAGGCCTCAATATGAAGTTAACCCAGTCATCCATATTTTTGGTCAACAACTAGATGAAATAGTTTCCTAGATTCTGCAGCCAATTATTTCTCCAAACTACTTCTGACATCTTGTGGCTTGATGTTGCACTGCATCAACTATCATGAGCTGCAGTAAATAACCCAAAGATGAGCACTTTCATACCAACATGATGAAATACACACACAAGAAAAGTCACTGTAACGTCTGATTCTGGAAAATCTTTCTCAGAGCTTTCCGCTGCTCGATTATCCTGAAAAACGAACCCAAAACAGCAACAACAACAAAAACGCAGGGTATAAGGGTTCAGTGAAAGAGGTCTGGACTCTGTGAAGGAGAGTCATTGTGTCAGAGACGCTGTAGAAGGACAGAGTTCCTGCTCTGTGATCCAGATACACTCCCATTTTAGAGGAGGGGGAAAGCAGGGATTGAGACTTTATCACAATCTCCATGAGTTTTTGTTCATGGCAAGTTTAGCATCATCACTTCTTCCCTTATATTCAATTCCCTTGTAACAAACTGCAACAGACAAACCATTCCCACTGCACTCGACCTCCCAGTAACAGCGACCGAACAAACCTTAACACAAGATGTAATTAAACCAATCAAATTGCTCTGGGGGAAGATCACAGAAACCTGTGGAGGAATGAACAAAAAACAAATGCACAAAGTAAATGTTGGTTCTAAAACGGTCACATTGTAACAGATCATATCCAGTGATACTTGTGTGAGTGTTTGTCTTGATGAATCCAGTTTAACTTACACTGCAAAAAAAAACATTCAACTTTGTAACAGATATCATGACTTTATCAAAGTTGTTAATAAAAATGGAAGAAAATTGGAACATGTCTGACAAGAAAATGCTATACTTTAAACCTTCTACCTCATTTTTTTTCTCCAAAGGTCAGATAAGGTTGCAATCATCTTTTATTGCTATTATTAATAGATCCTTATTGAGCAGCGATGGGCAACTTCAGTCCTAATCAAACACACCTGAACTCCAGAAATGCTTACATAAACCAGATTTTTTCAGATATCTTCAAGTTAGACATGACATCAATAATAAAAAGATTTGGAAGATACAGGATCCACAATAGTACAGATATTTGTAGTTATACTTAAATTGGCATCCTTTACTAATTTGTGTTTCATACGTGAGTGTTTTTTATTGACATTAAGAAAGAATACGTTTCTTTTAATGTATAACAGAAGAACAGCTAACTGTGCGTAAAACACAGATGAGTGTGTCGAATTTGGATTCAGGGAATTTGCTTGGAAAAACACAAAAGAAAATGTGTAAATTGGCTGGAGAGAACATGGAAATACAGTATACCGTAATTGAACTTTTGGTACTATAACATTCATATTGGCAGGATCTGAATAGAGATAAATGTGAAACGGGGTTGAATCTTGAGTGAAAAATGTTCTTTGGAAGTTAGTAATATATTAAAGAATTATTAACTAGAAAGAGAGCCATTACAAGGAATTGGTTATTTGCTAATAATGTGCTATGAATAAGGGAAATTATTATTTTGAAAGTATGAGGGCATATGAATTGAACAAAATATTACGTGCATAGAAAAATAAATGTAATAAAAAAAAAGAATTAAGAATGGTCCATTTTGAATTTATAGTTAAATTCAGTAACAATTTCTGAGTGAAAATGGTTTCTACACCAACTAGTTTTTCAGTGCACAAACATTTTTGATTTTTTGTTAAACTATTTAAATAAAAGCACAAACCTATCTTGTTACAAAAAGGAGCCAAAACACATTTCTTTATTACAGTTTACATAAGCATTCTTTCAACTCAGGCAAATAAGAATAATAAAAAAAACTAACTACTTCAAAGAATTTCCTACCTGCTTTTGACAACTAAACTAGTTTCCTCCGGTGTCGGTCAGACCCAAACTACAGCAGAACAGACCTGGATGCAAATCAATCACAAGTTAAAAGGATTATTATTTGCTTTACTGGATTTCCTGATGTTCACATGCACGCAAAATCTCTTGACGCATACAAGAAAGCAAAATTAAAGCAAAGAAAGGGAGTGTAAAGGATGCAAATGTCTAAACAGATAAATCAGACATTTCCACCTCTTCACAAGTGAAGCGAGTCAAACAACCAGCATCTTCATCCAGCCCAAAACACACACGTCCTTTATTTGTTTTCTCATATGCATTTATTTTTCCATAAGACCGACTGCTGAACATCATAATGAACAGTGACAACAGTGCAGGTCATTTCACCTTTCGCACAAAAATGACTGTAAACAACAATGAAAAAAAAAGGTAAGATTCAAACACTGGACTCTTCACGAATCAAAAAGGCATAAAAGAGTGAGAGAACCAGATACAAAACTGCATGAAGAAAAAGCATGGATTTTGACAGATTGAC
Organism: Rhodeus uyekii; assembly: GCA_037043235.1. Lineage (NCBI taxonomy): Eukaryota > Metazoa > Chordata > Actinopteri > Cypriniformes > Acheilognathidae > Rhodeus > Rhodeus uyekii. The sequence continues at coordinate 1,114,904 of JAWRVZ010000149.1, forward strand.
TTTATTTTATATATTTCAATGTATTTTCTTTGTTCACACTACAAATACATGTTCTTTAACAATATTTTGTCTTGTTTTCCTGAAGAAAAAATAAAGATCTAAAACGCCTTTAAAACAAGATCAATTCACTTTTCAAACAAAGACATTTTCAGGTAAATTCACAGAGTCTCAACTCACTGGAACATGTATTTTTTTGTCATCAAGTATAAATCTAAAAGAAACTAAGCTTTTGCTTTTTTTGAGGTTATAATTAAATATTAATATTATACTTTTGATATTTTTAGTAAAAATCTAAATAGCTAATTCAATTTTACTGTTTGAGTAAATGGATCTTGTTCAAAGGAAGTCTAGGTGCAAAACAAGACAAAGTACATGTTTTCTTCTGTAGCATGAGGAGGTTTTTCATGGCGTTTAGCACGTGTGTTTTTGGGATGGGGCGCAACATGCCCATCAAAATAGCAACTCATTTTGTGTTACAGTGCAGTGGCTTTTTTTGCATAAAAAATTATTTTTTACAAATTGAAATGATTATTCTTTCTTTCATTAATAATTTTTCTGCTGAATACATATATTAAAGATTTTTTCGTGTGCTAACAACCTACTTTGGCTGCAATGATTGTTACATTCATGTGTTAAAGTCAAATATGGACCGCAAATGTAAAATAAAGTGTATAAACGCACAAATATGACACTCTTGAGACTAGCACACACTCACATGTACAGTGTCAAAACACTCTCATAAACTCTTTTTTTGTTTTTTGTTACATGTCCATGTCCGTGTGTGCGCACAGTGTCAGGTATTTGAATCTACGTAGGATCTTCCGGGAACCCTGATTGGCCGTTTCCAGACAGGAAGTGAGCCTCTTTTTGGATCCCCTCCAATTCCTTTCCAGCTCAGAGCTTGAGAAAATCCCGTGAAGCTTTGGTCATCAAAGCACAGAAATGGCGCGGACAAAACCCTCAACGACCTGCCAAAACAAGCTTCTCTAAACTGCTGAAACACATTCAAGATCAATCGGTTTGAGACGGAAAGTCAAACTCTGAGGGGTTAAAGGTGAACTGGTGTCAAAACAACACTCCATCAGACTGCCACCTTTAGTCAGGTACGACAAGGCTTTTTAGAAGCAGCATTAAAAGAGGGAAAGGGAAGGAAAAGCTTCTTTCAAGACACCAACTCTTTAGTCATTACCCTGTTTCTCCGAACACCTTCCTCCCGGAACACACACCATATGACAAGGTGAATAAAACCACACAACTCTCTGTCCGTGAGCACTGAGGCACCTCAGGTCAAAGGTTAGCCATTGAGCAGGTAGACGACGAACTCGTAGGTGCACATCATGATGGCCGTGTTGGGGATCTGTCGGACCAGGTGTGTGGTGAGTCCTCGGTAAAGCGCTCGATAGCTTTCCTCTCGGATCACTAGGCCGAGACTCTGGAAGAACGCGCGGTACTTGTTACCTTCCTCCCTTAGCCGTGTCCGGATTACCTCTGCAGAAACAAAAGAACTCATTGTCTTTTTGTATCATTTTACTTTTTATATACAGCTCAAAAGTTGAGGGCTGGTTAGATTTTGGAAAGAAGTCTCTTCTGCTCACCAAGTGCTGGTTTAGTAAAAAATTATGCACAATTCCATAAAAGCACCAAAGTGAGTGGAAAACACTGCGTGAATCTCAAATTAAAAGAGCATTTCCATAATGACCAACATAAACTACCATGAGCAGCTCAAATTAACATCTGCTTTAAGACATGCTTTCTTGGGCAGTAAACAATGGCAAAAATAGCAGTAAACTGACTAGCGCAAACCTTAGTAAATTATCCTTCATTTAAAATATCTCCTCCTATAAATTTTGCATCTGAAAAGGAAACTCCTATAAATGCTTATGCAATAAGGTCGGCCTTTTTAGCGATAATATTTCCCTGCATATCTTTAATAAATCCTGACAGTAGTTGTTTAAAGACAAAAGAGGGTTTGCGTTGGCGAAAGCCAGTAGCAAACGCATATGTTTGATTAAATACAATAAAAACAGCAATAACGCAAAATATTATTCCCATTTAAAATAAGTGCTCTCTATTTGAATATATGTTCAAATGTAATTTATTCCTGTGATTAAAGCTGTATTTTCAGCATCATTAATCCAGTCTTCAGTGTCAAATGATGATTTGATTAAGAAAGATTTCTGATTATTATTATTGTTGAAAACAGTTCATATATTAATGGAAACTGAGATGCATGCTTTCCAGGATTCTTCGATGAATAGAAAGGGAAAATTTCCCTACTATTATAGTAATGTTTTACTGTCACTTTTGATCAATTTAATGCATTTTTGCAAAATAAGTGTAAATTTCCCTTTAGAGAAATTAAATAGGTAGAAATAGGTTGTCCATGTTCATTTAAAAACGATACAGTGCTCTGATGAGAAAACACTCACCGTGTGGATAGGCTATCGATGTGGCGCAGGTCTTGGAGGTTGCGGCCGCCAGCATCATGCCCACAAAGTCAGACGCGTCCTTGGCGGTGTCCTCATGCTCGTCCATGTGCGTCGCTGCTTTAGCCTCTAAAAGACGCCGTTTGATGCTTTCATAGATCACAAAGTGGATCACAGTCTCTGAGATGCCCGCGTAGGAAGCAGACATGCCGCGGTAAAACCCACGTATGCCGTCCGCCTGGTACACGCGCCGCACACACTCAAACGCGTTCATACGACGCTCCCCGCGGTTCCTGTGCACAACAATACAGGCTTTAGTGAGTGAAAAACAATGGGATCAGGAATAAACACTAGCTCGTGTTGAAACCATAATCCTGGACTAAGGAAATTAATCAAACGCACATGCCACATATCTGTTGGTATTTACCTGGCATCCAGTTGTAGACGGGTCTTGATCAGCCAAATTGGGTTGGTTGCGGTTATTGCCGTGAACCCTGGAAAGATTGAGAAGCAATTTTACTAACCTGAAACTGAACACTAACAGATATTTTACACAAACACTTTCATATACTTTCAGACTTTTTATAACATACACAACCATTCAAAAGTTTGGGGACAGTAATATTGTTCTTTCCAAAAATAAACAAATTTTGGGGGAAAATTAATACTGCCATTGAGGAAATATGTGATGGTAAAGGTGACAGTAAAGAGATTAACAATGTTTCAAAAGATTCCATTTCAAATAAATGCTGTTCTTTAGAACTTAAAAGAATTCTGAAAAAAATAAAAAATAAATATTAAGCAGCAGAACTGATAATAATTGCCAATGATAATCCATATTAAATGATTTCTGAAGGATCATGAGACACTTGTTTTTCTTCTTCATCATTAAGAACTTGATTTAAAAGTGTCCTGCCGCCTTAAAACATTTAACTTCAACATTTAGCGCAATATTAGCAAAGCTTACATTTATTGAAAACATCAGACAGTCTGTGCTTGTACAACATGTTTTCTCCATAAAATAGAGTTCAACTGATCAATCAAGTTACAGAAGACATAATCAACAGATCCCACCTCTCCATCCGATTCCCTTTCGAATGACTTCCTGTAAACCGTCTGTCATAAACATCGAAAAAGCAACTTAAAGGTATTAGAAAACTAGCATAGCATATGCAAAATGTCACTCACCAGTTAGCCGGTAATATTTCGGAGCTCATTTCGTAACTCGCACACTGTGTGGAAAGTTGAGTGCAAACTAATCAAAAGCACAGCCTAAATGGAGCTCTATTTCACGTCTTCTTACACTTGAGCAGACAAATTCACACGAAACTACGCCAAAATATAGTGTCCAAGTAAACATGGTTGATATTGCTTTAAGTGAACATAAACAGATGAGAAAGTAAACGCATGTGTACACTATCAGTATTTTAGATCTGTGCATTCACTCTTAAAGTGACAGCAGCCTAACATTCCTAATATTAATAAAAAACATCACTGCTCTTAACTGATTAACTTTAGTAGCTTTAATAAGGATGTTTAATTTATACAGAAGAATATGCAATTTTACTTTACATTTGCTTAGTTCTAATAAACTTCTGTACCTGAAAACTACTGCTAGATCTACCTGGAAAACAATGATTATTTAATTTCTGTTGAATTCTATTTATTTGTGTTTTTGCTTATTTTATTACTAACTGTTTACTTGTCTTTAATGTTTTAATGAATTATTTTAATTATTATTTAATTGTTTTAATTATTTTTGCAAAAAGAGTTTCACGCCCAGTAAAAATTATTAATGGCAGGGACATTTTCTTAAGTCATAAATTAGCTTCAGGCTCTGAGCGTTATTATCTAAATCCTCCTTGGCAGAAATCCAGGTGATGGGTGAGAAGAGACCAACACACACACACACACACACACACACACACCATGTTCCAGATCTGTGGCATTCAATGGCCTGATACTCATAGCTAAAGCATGAAACTAAAGGGAAACGTTGCAATTCAGATCTGCTAGATGGTTCTGCGCATGCAAGTAAGCGGTTAACGTGTATAACCAGTCCCTATCTGAGCCTGTCAGGAACAGGGAAGTCATTTAATTGGTCAAATATACGGTAAGAGGTTACCTGCGATGCCAGCAGACGTCATGTGCACCTGCGTGGAGTCTGGCTCAAACAAACAGTTCAGTCTCTCCTTTGAGCTGGAATAGGCTGCGAAGTAGATGGCTCTGAAAACACAGCAGCACAAACACACGATTATTAACATAAACTTACCAACTGAACAAAAGCAAACTGGTCAAGCTGGGAGACCAACCAGTCAAGCTTGTGTTACCAACCAGATAAACCAGCTGAATACCACCTGGCCAATCTGGGAGACCAACTAAACCAGCTAAGACAAGCAAATATTTCTGGCTGTTTAAAGAAGATGGACATTAGCTGGTCCAAACCAGGAATAAACCAACCTCACACTGGTTGGAAACCGCTGTTTTGTGATCATTTCAAGCTTGGAATAGCTAGAAAGCATATACTGTGTTACACAACTACCAAAGCTAAGCTAAAAATGGAGCATACATACACACACACAAATGTGATAAACATAACTTTGGCCAGGCTGGAAGACTGTCTAAATAAACCCTTGAAGGTGGGTTTTGGAAAAAGTTGTCGACCAATCAATGACCAGCTAACTTCCAGCTTAGACTAATTAGAAACCATTTACCATGTTCCAAATAAAACATAACTTTTACAAAAAGATAAATGCAATGCAAGTGAATCTCATCTTGTTTTACACAAAGTACAGCATTGTTTAGGGTTCATATATTTAAAGTATTTTTTCATAGCATTGAATTTGCACATTGTTTGGATAAAAACCAAGTTGTTCGTTATCTGAAACCAAACATTGTTAAAATAATTTAAGGTGGGTTTTGGTTTGTTTGGACCATGCTCAAAACACAACTACCGTATTTTCCTGCATATAACCCGCGGGTTATACCAAATTTTACAAGTGTTATACCTTATTTTTGTGCGGGATATATCAATTTTTTTACACGCAATCATATTTCAATATATTAGTTACGCCCACAAGGACGCAAGGTCTTTTTTTGCGGTATTTTCTTTCTGTTTTTCTTTCTTGCGAGGGTTGTTGTCTCTGGCGCTTGTACTGTCACTCTGACAGCTGGCGCTGATAGGCTGTCTGACCTGTCAATCATACAAGACGTGATTGGCTGTGCTGCATGAGGGCGGGCTCTTCTCATCTCATCCGATGATCAACACCTGTAGAATCGCTTCTTAAGGGACGTGCTGCTGCACAGCGGGAGACACTGCTCTTTCTTTTTCTTCTGATTCGGACTTGTGTTTGTTTTCTTAATGTTTGAATTTCGCGCACAAGCACTGTGTACCGAGCCTGAACAATTATGAAAATTGACGTCATGCGAGCAACATTCGAAATGTGAAAGAAAAAAAACAAACAAACAAAAAAAGGGTTCATCAATCTATGGGTGCGTGTTATATAAAGGTGCGGGTTATATACAGGAAAATACGGTACTAAACCGACACATGATTTTTCGAAACAATTTATGCAATGCTGCCCAATTGTTTAATGCATATACCCAAACTTTGTGATGTGGTGATTTGAATGATGAAGAAACTAACAACCATACAGTAGACGATCACAGACGACTAGACTCACACAGAACTGAACATATATACAGGTGATCGATGAGTGCACAGTTGAACAGAATTAGTGTCAAGACAAGAAATGAATGATTAAGGCAGTGGCGAAACAAAGAGTCCGAGCATGATTGCGACACACACCCATTGGGCGACTCCGATGCCTCACAGAGACAATCTGTTCCTCGCAAACACCCATGTGATCTCAAATGACTGCACATGCAGTATCCAGAAGCTGTTAACCACACACTCAGCAACTAATCTCACGTTTGACTTCACCTTCCCGTCCATATAACACACACTTTACATAACCAAGCAACAGGCGCAGCATCAGTCAGCACCGATTTATCACGCGTGCCTCATTGGATAAACGCTTTATCTGAACGTACACACACACAACAGATGTTAACAGACGGCAAGTGTTAAAAACCACCATTTATCAGGTCCGCTCATTTGTTTAATTGCCCTTTAAGCTGCACTGTTCTTCTAAGAGCAGCGGGTTGTTGCACCTTGGCTTTCCAAAGGATTCGGTTTAAAAGCGTCATTGTTCCAGAAAACCTCAAAAATGCTGGAGTGGCAGAAAAGCGCAGGGCTCGGCTTAATCAACAGGCGTTACATGATCTGAAACATTTTTTAATAGCCTGGAAAACACATGCATGCTTTCGTTATATCATTGATGACTCCAGTTGCAAAGTTCATTGTAAATCGCATTGCAAGAGACGGTTCACACGAAACTGACAGGAACACAAAAGAAGGTATTTAGAAACGCTTTCATTGTATGGACAGTCAAAACAAAGTAATATTTCAAAATAGCTTTAGTGTGAGTCAGAAGACCTGTAATTTGCCCCCTGCAAAGTTAATATGACCATTGTGTGCCTGCCCTGCAACATAACCACAAACACAACGCTGAAAACAGACTAGCGTCTGTGCGTTTATTCCAAGCCCAGGAAATTTGCAGCTTTACCGGTTTGAGCAGGGATTGCATCAGTCGCACAACAAAAAAGCATAATCACGGTTACTTTGCTCAACATTGAAATCATGATTATTGGTGGTTGATATGATCAAAGTCTATTTCATGATACGAGTAATTATCAATACTTCACCAAAAACCAATACTAGGTTAATGCAAGTAAAGAGTTGAAGACAAGCAAACAGTCAGCAATACAATAAGCTAACCAATTACAAGCAAAACCCACAAAACAAATACAATACTAACAGCAGTATTAAAATAAATGATAGCCTACAGCAGAAATTGAAGTAATCAAATGTAAAATAACAGCTGTACACATTCCTTACCAAAACTACAAAAGTTATTCATTCAAGAGCAGCGAGTGATTTTATACTGGTCTTTTGTTGCTTGATTATTAATGACTATAGCAGATTTATTAGGCTGCTGTCACTTTAAGAGCTAATGCACAGATCCAATATACACCGATATTCACTTACGACACAAACAGATGTGTTTATGAGCATACGCACTCACAATCACTTACTCGGCTGTCAAGTTCTGGCTTTTAGGGAGGAACAAAAGCCAAAAATTAAATCCAAAAATCAATTAGGATTTATTGCACAGCCCTGCAGCTTACACACTCTCACCGCACATGCTCCGTGTCACACACACTTGCATAACAAACACTCACCGTGAAGGAGCCACTCCGATTAGATTGGGTCCCAGGCCCCGGAATAAAGAACGAGGCCCTTCCTTCTCAAGAATTAATCTGAGACAGAAAGAGAGAGAGAAACATGTCAACAGAAGTGCAAGACAAACACAACAAAATAACACTTTTGTACCGGAAAAAAGGTCTAATTTTACTCCAAAATCAATAAAAAAATATTATTTTTATTCCCATCTTAACTTTTTTAATATACGGGTACATGACATTCATAAATCAAGCGATCCAATAAAATTTATAGCCACGTTATCATACAGAAATAACACTTTTGATGAACTTTTTAATTAAAAGATAATGCTTTTATGTATTATCCAGTCAGCAGCACTCCAGAACAACTTGTTTTGCACTTTAACTCCTTAAGGCCCAATCATAACAAGAACGATAATTTATTTCTCAACATTAAAGAAAAGCAAAGCCCAAACCACAGCTATAACAGTAACAGCACAGATAAATTACACAGTTACCGTTTTTGTTGTGAAAGAGCATTTACTGAAAAAGTTGCGAGCGCAAGCAAAAAAATTAGGAGCAGATCTTAAATCGACCTGCAATGAACTTTTCCACCATTTTAACTATATTACTGACAAATCCTTTCATAATTTCATGTATATTAATGCAACAAAGTTTGTTTTAGCAGTACAGCAGCTCCAGAAGAGCAGGACAATCAATAACATTGATGACTATTAAGTGTCCTCGTAAAGTACGAGAAGCTTAACAGACGTACATCCATGGATTCAGACGTGGTCAGTACAAAAACATGATTATTAAAGCATCAGAACAAGCCAACAACTTCTGCCTCCTCTCTCTCAGAGCTCATCCCCTGCGGGTCACTCAATTTTGTGCGGTTCTTTTTAAACTATTCAACTTGACCTTTGAATTTGGTGAACAGTACTTCACTATACATTCAGCCTCACCTCATTCCTGCCTGTGAAATGCAGTTGGAAGTGGAGATGCTGTATCGGTCTCGGCATATTTTGTGTTTCAAGTTGAACTAGTGAGTCATGTTTAAAGCGCGCAGCCAGCAGCCGAAGCAAACTTGCTTTTCCCTGCGTATTTCCGACCACGTCGAGAGCAGAAGATCTGCCGCATGCCGCTCTATTATATATAATATTCTAAGCCACGTAAACTCCCTCTGCCATTCCTGACGGAAACGTTGTTGTCTTCTGATTTTTTCTTCACTGCAATTTGTTGCTGTAGTGAATGGAAACTTGGTTAATAATTAAGAAAAAAAAAGATAATTGTCGCAATTCTTGACTTTTTTCTCGCAATTGGAACTTATAAAGTCCAAATCTGAAGGAAAAAAAACTGAACGTTTTTTATATCTCACAATTCTGAGAAAATAATTTTAATAAATTATTATAACATGATAATAAACTTGCAATTGCAAGATAAGTGAGAACTGTGAGAAAAAAAAGTTGCAATTGCCTTTTTCATTTTTTATTCAGTGGCAGAAACAAATTGCAGGATTTATTTATTAATGTTTTATTCTTTGTAAAGCCGTTTCGGCACAATTTTTCACTATGCAGATTAATTAAAATGAGTTATTTTTGGAGTGAAATGGAACCCAAACATTCAGCGAATTACAGAAATAGTTTTTGCATAAACCAAGACGACACACCTTTAAGGAACAGGTTCGAACTAAAAAAATTCCTTGAATCCACATGTGAGCCGATCATTTCTCGAAAGTGTGTGAGATTAATCCCAACATGACATACACACAGTGTATTAAGATAGGTCTTACTAACTGGATGTTAATACTTATTACTCTAACCTTTGACCCGGTTGTTCTCACAAAAGGCCAAATGTCTGATAAGGTTACGGACGCAACAATGCTAAAAGGAAATAATTAAAATTAAACTACCCAGGTAATCGGGCATAGTTAGGATTCGTGAAATAAACTGACGGTAAAACTGCTTCCAATCCAAAACCAGGCATTCAATTAAAAGTTGATGGTGCTTGGATGCAATTTCAGGTGTTAGAAAGCCAAAATAGACAATGCCAACATGGACAGGTTGCATAAGCCATAAACCACGATGAATTGTATATGTCAGAATAAATCACTCACTGTATTCCCTTTAATAACTGAGAACAAAGCATCTCTACATGTCGTTGTGTTTGGCATTAATAACTTTCTGTGATGTAGAACCCAAGTTGCACTGAGGACAAGGGGTCCTTTCTCAGAGCCAGACACACACACACACACACACACACACACACACACACACACACACACACTTCATCCGAGAGCCAAGCACTAGGACGCAGTGTTTTAGTGTGAGGGCAGTGATTGGTTGGGTAAGGGGGAGTGGAAACCACTGAAACAGTTTGATTATAAAGAAAACGGAAAGAGGCAAAGAGAGGGGATTATAGACTTTACGCAATAAGTTCTGCTTGTAAACTCTGTAATTCTGTCTTGGTAATGTACATACATGCATGTTGCACACATGGACCGACCATAACAGAACTAAAACAAACACTCTAGATGCCAAACCAATCGTTCCCCATTTCATCTCGTCTTCTGACTTTATTTAGGCATTTGGTGTAGTGAAGAAACACGACCACATTTTTGGAAAGGGACAGCAGAAAGGGGGGCGTATCCTTTGGCACTCAGTTTTAGGCCCACAAACCATAGAGCAAATGTTTACAAAACACTGAGCTAATGCAACGCAGACTCAACGTTCTCACAACGCACATGTAATATCCTCACTGTTCCAGTACAGGGTGTTGCCTGTATCCAGAACTAAACCCACATGCTTAATCAGATGTGTAAACATTCTCGTCTCGACTAAAACTTACACATATATAGTACAGACACAGGTTTGTGGTACTGAAGGATGATCGGGTCTGTGATATGTCATGAACAAACATGGGTCCTTAAGCAATATATATATGAATCAGGTTATGGAACATGAATATAGTATTCAATAGCACCTATTTACAGTAATGCTTTGAGATACGAGCATCCCGACATACAAGTATTCCGAGATACGAGCAAGCCTTCAAGCTATTTTTTGCTTTGAGATACAAGTAAATATTTGAGATATGAGCACTCTATACAGACGCCGATGCTAGGTAGTTGAGCACTCGGAGCAGCTCAAACGCCTCATTTATAGTGTAATTGCATATGATCTCCACTAGAGGCAGCTTGGTTTTACAACGGAAGGTTACCGGGGGCGACGAGTGATTCAGGAGTATTAAGCTGGGAGCAGCACGAGTTATGAGTGTTCAATATTAATAAATATGAGCTTCTGAGGATATCCAATACACAACACGGGAAGAAACACTACACTTCCGTATTTTCCGTACCATAAGGCGCAGGAAATAGGAAAAAATTATTTGAGATACGAGCAATTTGAGTTACAAGCTCGTCCTGGAACGGATTATGTTCGTATCTCAAGGTATCTCTACTATGTATGCGCATATATATATATATATATATATATATATATATATATATATATATATATATATATATATATATATATATACACACACTGAATACTATATCCATGTTCCACTGCAACTAAAAAATGCCAAGGTACATGTCCAAAGAATACAAAAAATCAATTTTACCTTTGTTTTTTGTAGTGTGTAGAATTAAAGGAAGAAAAAGTGTGCATATGCACAACAGAAAAAGCAAAAGGGTTTGAGTGGATGTGTACCTGAGGCAGTGAAGGGGCCCCGGAGGAGCCACACGTGCCACGCTGGCTCCATTAACTGTGCAGAAGCAGAGCGTCAGTGAGGAAGACTGAAGCCTCGTCTTCACCACCTCTAACGGACACGTCAGGATCGCACCCACCGTGCCTCCAGATCTGAGAGAAACAGAGAGAGAAAGACAGACAGGGAAGAAAAAAGAGATGGTGCAACTTAGTGATTTTTTTTCTCTGCACAGAATAAGAATCAACTCAAAGAAATCAAGTCGGGGGGGCCAAACTCAATAACAGTTTGACCGCACAATGTGGGTCAGTCATGCAATAACTTCTTATCTGGAGGCCAAATGACTTCAGTCATGTATCACAACACAGATTTAGAGGAAACGAGGGCGATTGAGTTTCAACTCTAAATGTGAAAGGTGAGTTGCCCTTAATCGCCTTCAAAAAGTGTCCTCGTGCCGGGAGATGTGGGTCAGGAAACACGGTAACCCAAACCGGGAACAACCTGATATCAGCATTTTCCAATGGAAAAACAACAGCCGACGAGTCGCGATATGAATCTAAAACTACAGATAAAGACATGTCATTGAGGAACGGTTCAATAGCCAGAGATAATAAATCACACAAAGGTCTAGTTTATATTAAAAAGCATCATATAGTACCGTAATACAATGGTACTTTTGATTGTCTTAGTATATGAGAATGACACAGCGAAAAATACCATGGTAAAGCCATCATATGCAAATATCATGAGTATATGAGACAAAAACAAGCAATAAAAGTCTAGTTCTTTGACAGCATCATGTACAGTAGACAGTGTTGATGAGAGTGCCGTCAATAGTCCTATTTCAAAGCCTGTGCCAGTTATTCTGAGGACAGATGTATTTATAGCACTCGCTGCGCTCACCGTACGAAAATATCAGTGCCAGGAACGACGATTCCCTCATGCCGGCTCAGCAGAACAGTTCCCATAACAGATCAGTGGCTGAAAACTACAACGGCCACTTAGAAAAAACATGTCTTGCTATTAAAGTATTACAGCGGAGAATAAATATTAAAATTGTCTTTATATATCTGAAAGAATAAAACAGCTACATCTTGGTTTCCTCTCTATCTCTAAACATCAGTGTGGCTGAAGTCGAATCTCTCAGGATGGTGGTGCTGCTAAATGATGCATAATCCACAAACCACAGCGTGTCCTTTATATTTAGGCATGTTTGCACTTGTTTGTGATTTTCTGCACATTTTAGAGTAAAGCGGAGTGTCGGGTCGCACGTATCTGCGATTCATTGAGTGAAGGTGTTGAAAGTCATTTTCAGTCTTTAATGAGAAAACGACAGCGGTCAGTTCCTGTTACATCAGATTCATTCTTCCTGCAGAAACGCAAACATTCATCAGTGTGAGAATCAGACCTTTACAAGGTGTGTGTGCATGCATGATATATAGACACACACACACAGACTCATGCATACAAATGAATGCTTGATGCAGTGAACTTTTCATTAATAATATGTTTGCATTCAATGTATGCATGTGTGCATATAAGAAAGCAAATGTATTAATGTATGTATTCCCTTAATCCTTCCCAATTCATAAACTACCTTCCTAACAAACTATTAATTAGTAGTAATTAGGGGTTTATGGAGGCAAAAGTAGTTAATAGTAAGAATTGGAGCCTAATCTAAAGTGTGAGATAATTACCTAAAACAGATATATATATATATTGTTTCTGAAATAATAAAAATACGATATAGCGACTCACTTGGTAAATGACACAAAGCTACTATTATAATATCTAAAATCTGAATTGATTTTTAAACTCTCAATCCGTCGATTCACATTTCCATCAAACGGAAACTCTTTTGCATATTTATAATCTTTTGTACATGTAAAAATTAATTCAAAAAGCACCTTTTTATTATTTGTGATCTTTCTGTTTTGTTAATTTAAGGTTGAACACGTGTCATTATATTCAGAGATTACATTATGTACCTTGTTTATTTGTAACATGGAACAATAATAAAAATATGTTTTCTAAAATAGTTGGTGTGACGGTTTATGAATAAACCAAAAACACATTTCAAACGAACAGACTTTCCCTCATTTTAACACACACAATTCAAAGGGGAAGCTAGGAAGTTTGAGCACAACTGCAACACACAATACAAACCTTCAAAAATGGGAAAAATGCATTTATAAGACATAACGACTGTTTTTAAAGTGTTACCAATAAGACGGTCATACAGTCATTCTTTTTTATAAACAAAAACTAACCACATATTCATATAAAATAATCAGACTCTCCTTAATTTTAACACATAAAACTCAAAGAGGAAGTTAGGAACTTCAAATTAAAACACAAACTTAAGTCTCAAAAATGAGAAAAAGCCACTTATAAGACACAATGGCTGTTTTTAAAGCTTTCTCCACAGAAATAAAAACTATAATAATATTATATTTTTGGTTATATAATATTTATATTATGAAATGTAACAGTAATGCATGTCTAAACATAGTATAACATTAATTTTCACCTTTTTTATAATACAAATTATATAAACAATAACAATAACTATTATTAGTAGTATTAGAACAAGTATGATTAGAAAGTAGACTCCAGTTGTTGTAGGATGAATGCATGCGTGTTATGTGTTGAATGTATGGGTGTTGTGATGTGTTGTAGGTTGAATGCATGTGTTGTGGCTGTTTTGGGTTGAATGCGTGTGTTGTTGTGTGTTGTGATGTTTCGTAGGTTGAATGCATGTGTGTTGAGGTGTGTTGTTGTGAGACTCACCCTCCAGCGAACAGATGCACCAGTGTGTCTCTCTGGCTCATCTCGGCTCATGCTCTCCGGGTCCAGCAGCGTCTGAGTCCGCGTCCGTGTGGAGCTCATGCGGGTGGGCGTGAGACCAGCACTCACTCCCTAAGCGTCTCTGCGCCGCGTCGCCCCCAACAGTCCCCGCCGCCGGCGGTCAATGCTTCTTCAAACGCTTTCCCGTGGGGAAGCGGTGGCCACACATCATTGATCGGGTCAGAATGCGCGCGACGGGTCGGATCAGGGTGCTGCTCACCGCGTGCACGCAGTTCGGATTTCTCGCGTAACACTCAATTGTGTGACGTGACACTCTCGCAGTTCATTCTGTCGCTCGACCAATCAGAGGGCGCACAACAGAAACGCTTATTGGTCGAGCTCAGGCGGCGTCATCAGAGCCCGCCTCCTTTCACGTGATCGCCGCTCTTTCACATACAAATGACTTTCACAGCGTTACATAGGCTTATATAAGGGAATTACAATGAAGAATTACCAATTTTGCCTGAAATAAGTAAACCAGCAGGTTCTTTTAACACGTGTTTTCATTCACTTATCGTTAGAAACATATGTATGAATGTTAATATTAATAAATGTTAATATGAACAAACACCTCCCAATATTACATACCCGAACGTGATTATTTTTTTTTAATTTAGTATTTTATTATTATTATTATTTTATTCGGTATATCTCGTTATCTTTTTAGGGATAAACATTAAGGACTTTGATTCTCTCTGTGTGTGTGTGTGTGTGTGTGTGTGTGTGTGTGTGTCAGAAATCATTTTGAAATTGATTTCCTGCAGTTGTGATTTCAGACCCTTACTTTGTTTCTTTTGGCGTCTCCAAATGTGGAGAAAAATAACGTCAAATTCAAAACGGAAAGTCTTAATCCGTACTTTGAGAGCAAACAATAACTTTGTGAACAAAACACACTCTTTTGTTGACATTGTATGTCTTCCAAAACAAATAAAAAACACAATTTACTGGACAGATTCCTAAAAATTAACAATAAATCATAATTACACACTTGTAAGTTTCTTCTCTCTGACTGTGGATTTTCTGTATTGTGTCAAAAGTACACAGGTATATAAAGGAGAATTATTGCGGTCATGGTGTGTGAATGGTTAATGTTTTGCAGGTCATCGTTTTATCAAACCGGCAAAGTCCTTGCACGTGTCTGTGACTTTAACCTAGGCCATAAAGACAACGCTTAGGTCCTGCCCTTAAATGAAATGAAAACTAATTCATTACCACTTATCAGCTGTGTAATGATACAATTAACAAACATTCAAACAAAACAATCAGCTGGAATTAACAGAGACATTTGCAGTTACTGTTTCTCTCTCTCTCTTTCTGTCTGTGTGTGTGTGTGTGTGTGCACGTGCATGTGTGTGGGTTCAAAAGAGATAAAGAAACCAAAGATGAGAGGAAAGCACACAGCATTATCACACAGTCTGTAATCGTGTGCTTCAGAAATCAATGGCCTTTTGAACCATAGATCTGTGTTCAGTGTAAACAGGCAGATCTATTTTTTCAGTGATTCAATCTGTTCAATCAATGTGTTACAATCGATTCAATCTTTAATTATATCTAACAGTTTATCAGTCTATCAGTTTATCTAACATGCTTTAACTTGCAGGCCTGTCATTGACTCTACAACTGTGTGTTTGCACGTGAGAAAGGGTAGAAATCTGGGCTTTTTTGGATGGAAGAGTAGTCAATTAGTGTAGTACGCAAACCGGTTTATACAGAAAGCATAACTGTGATCAAGACAGGCACATTTACCCCAAGTGTAGCATTGACAAGACTGGACAACCAAGAACAGAAACATGGGAACTTAGAAACAAGAGCAAAGCAATGTATAATCACACACAGCTGAAAAGAACGATAGATCGCATTAGTAAACAGGATCATATTAACATTCAGGACAACAAACTAACCAAGATAACTGATCTTTTACTTTTTTTCTCATTTCTCTCTGCTCCACTTTTGCCCTCAAGGATCTGTAATTGCTGACACAGCTCCACCTTGAGCCCTGAAACGAGCTCAACAGGTACAAACATGCAACAAAATATCACAACGACACAAAGAAGGGTTGCAGGTTCGCTCTGATAGCAAGGGAAAACAATGATAAATGCAAACAAAACTGTAATTGTGCATACTTGCAAAATAAATAGGCTTAGCATTATTACTGCTGTTCTTCAAAAGGCTGGAGTAAATATGAGTTCATCTGCGGGGATAAACATGGCTTGTTGACCTGCGGTCGGAACTGGAACATGAAAAGCATCCAAACTCTAGAGACACTTGATCCACATCTGCTCCTGAAGCAAAACCTGAACCCCTCCGGTAGATCATTGGTAGTTTTCAGATCAAGGGCACACACACACACAAACACACACTCTCTCTCTCTCTCTCTCTCTTTCTCTGTTTCCCTATCACTGTCTCTCTATCTAGGTCTCTCTTACACACACACACACACACACACACACACACACACACACACACACACACACACACACACACACACACACACACACACACACACACACACACACACACACACACACACACACACACGTACACACCTACACTCTCTCTCTCTCTCAGAATTAACACACACACTATCTCTCTCTCTCTCACACACACACTCTCTATTTCTGTCTCTCACACACACACACACACACACACACACACACACACACACACACACACACACACACACACACACACACACACACACACACACACACACACACACACACACACACACACACACACACACTCTATCTCTGTCTCTATCTCTGACTCTCTTTTACACACACGTACACACACACACACACACACACACACTCTATCTCTGTCTCTGTCTCTGTCTGTGTCACTGTCTCTCTTATACACACACGTACACACACGCACACTCTCTCTCTTTCTCTCTGTCTCTCACAATGCACACACACAAACTCTGTCTGTCTCTATCTCTCACAGACACACACACACACACACACAGACACACACACACGTACGCACACACGCACACACGCACGCACACACACACACTATTGCTTGACAATAGTACTGAGGACACACACATTGTTTTCATTTTCTTGAATTTTCAAATCAAATATAATGTCATAATTAAATTGTTTTCTGTAATATATCACCTTTACTACATTTGTAAACACATTCAAGGCACGGACGGACAGACAGAGAGATAGATAGATAGACAGACCGACAGACCGACAGACCGACAGACAGACAGACAGACAGATAGATACATAGATAGATAGATAGATAGATAGATAGATAGATAGATAGATAGATAGATAGATAGATAGATAGATAGATAGACAGAGAGAGAACAGCGTGTTTGGCCAGCAGAGGGAGCAGTGAAACGCCACAGTAATGTCTGACTCTCGCTCGATGATTGTTGAGGAGCCGCAGAAAGGCTGATCTCTGTTCACGGACAGATGGACTATCGCTCGCTTCTCCTCTGAACGCAATCCTTCAGCTCTGCTCGCGCAGGTAACTCTTCTCCTGTCGTGTTTCAGCTGCTGATCTCTCTCCACGCGCTGCTTCCAGATCCATTATTTCTCATGCACTTTATTTCTTGTGCATTTTCCCGTTCGCATTCTTTTCATTGTCCGCGCGATTTCTGAAGACCCTTTTAAGACCATGAACTGATCCTCTGACTCGCAGACACGACATTATTGGACATTACTCGAAGCGAAACGCGTTTTGGGAGTTTCACATTCAACACTTTCACATATTTAATGCGGAAACTGCGATATTAAAGGTGAGCTGTCATCCACAACTACATTGTTTCTTAAAATATCAAGGTTTCAGGTTGAACTACAGTATATCGTTTATATTTACAGTGTAGCATATAGCCTTTGTAATAGTTAAAAATACTGTATATAAATTTAGTAAAGACCTAGTTTAAACCGCGTGCCAAGTTCTGAGAATTGTCATATTTTAATTCTTGTTGAATTCATGCATTTCTAAAACAAACCCCCCCCCCCCCCCCCCCCCCCCCCCCCCCCCCCCCCAAAAAAAAGTATTTTGGTACATTTTTGGGAAAAAGTATCAAAATAACAGTGTAGAGTGTAGATATCTTAATTTTTTTTCCATATAGCATGTCTTTAAGGTGAAAAAAAATAAGTATATTTTGAGTTTCAAATATCACTATCACCTGAACAAAGCATCTTTTTATACAATGAACTTGCTGACCTTGAGACACAGATGTAGGATTTTGTGTTGTATAGTTCTTATCATAAAACACAATGGCTCCTTTTATTTCAGAAACTGAAAACATTCATTCAGCAGTTTTGAATCGTTTTATCCTTCGCTGGTATTGAAATAGGCCTAATCCTGTGGTACGACAAATTTTGCAAGTATGAATATTTTATTGCCTCTCTTTTTTATTATGAGGTCCTAAAACGGCATAAATAATAATGACACAAAGATAGTTTTAGATGCATTATGGCATCTCAAACTGCAAGAGGCTGAGTCGTGCGAGTCACAGGGGTTTGCAGTTTTATAGAAACAACAAAAGAGAAAAAAAAGGTGATAAACCCAAGCTGCAGGTGGAAACTTTTAACACTTAGTTGTTTTCATATCCATTGCAGAGCAGTGAAGGGTGTAGTCGAGGAAGTGTGGTTTAATGCTCTCATGATGTGGCCTCTGATGGCTTTAAACATCTGCTCCGTTCATCAGCTGTGCGTGTTTGCGTGTGCTTTAGATTTGGCCAAAAAGCTTGTTGCAGGAATGAATTTAAAGGCCCAGCTATTATGTGTATTTAGAGTTAATAACAGTTTTTGCTTCTGTGCGACTGGGGTAAATTATATGTTTCTTGCTGGTGCTGTGTAGTCTGTCAGTTTGTGTTTCGGCGGAGTTTGGTTGTCCTACGTGGTGTGTTTTTGCTGGAAAACAGCACGGCTGGGGTTTCATTACTGTGTTTGGATCCTTGTAACATCTCAGATATGTTGAAAGTCTTCTGTTAAAGGTAGGGTAGGCAATTTTTGGAGAGGCTAGCAATAGCGAGCTAGCTTTGAAAGCGTAAGATCCCACCTTCTTTTCTGAGCATTTCCAAAGCCACGCCTCCTTTAAAACACATGAGGAATTACGTAAATTACGTAGATAACAAACACAATACGGAAGTGTAGTGTTTCTTCCCGTGTTATGTATTGGTGTTACAATAATTGCTAGTGTGCGATGCGGAGAACACGGAAGACAGAACGGGAGATGCTGCTCAATGATTTATTAACGGAAACAAGGTAAAACAAAGACACTTTAACTACAAACATAGCCGGCACTCGATGGTGCAAAAGCTCTTGGAAAGAACACATCCACACACTCGGCATCCGAATAACACTGACAATAAACGACAAGGACAGGGGAAACATGAGAGGAATTTATAACAAACACGGAATGACAAACAGCTGACGAGACTAACGATTAGTGATTAACGAGGACACAGAAGGATACAAAGACAAGACCCCGGAAGTGGAACATGATGGGACGGTGACAACGACGAGACTGTGACAA
Organism: Rhodeus uyekii; assembly: GCA_037043235.1. Lineage (NCBI taxonomy): Eukaryota > Metazoa > Chordata > Actinopteri > Cypriniformes > Acheilognathidae > Rhodeus > Rhodeus uyekii. The sequence goes on from JAWRVZ010000149.1 coordinate 1,134,673, forward strand.
CTGGATAGACTCAGAACCTCATATTTATTATTATTGAACACCCATAACTCGTGCTGCTCCCAGCATAATACTGGTCAAATACTTGTCGCTCCCTGGTAACCTCAGCTGTAAAACCAAGCTGCCTCTAGTGGAGATCATATGCAATTACCCCATAATAATATTTATTATAAAATGTGTATAACATACACCACAGGAAGATTTGCAGGAGATGTGTATTGAAGTCAACGAATTTGTGAAGTGAACGAGTGAGGCGGCTTGAGCAGCTCCGAGTGCTTGAACACCTATCGTCGGCGTCTGTAAGCTACTCGTATCTCAAATATTTACTTGTATCTCAAAGCAAAAAATTGCTTTAAGGCTTGCTCGTATTTCAGAATATTTGTATGTCGGGATGCTCGTATCTCAAGGTCTTACTGTATATATATATATATATATATATATACATATATACATATATACATATATATACATACATACATACATATACATATACACACACATATATAGGATAGGATAGATGTTTATTTTCATTTCACATGTACAAGTACAGTGTAACGAAATTAAACTTGGAGCAAGTCTCCTAGCCGCAGCATGTGCATGCGCCGCCATACTTTTTTTTTCTTTTTTTTCAGAAATTTACAGAATGCAGATTAGCAAGCGTCACATACATTACACATAAGAACATAATACTGCAATTTAACACACACACATAGGGATTTTTTTCGTTGGAGATTGGGGAGGGAATAGATAAGAACAGATAGAGGCAGGACACGCAGACGGGTGAGAGAGTAGTCACAACAACAGATGTTTTGAGAACAGTTCTGTGGCTTTGTCCCTGAAGGAAGATAAGGGAGACCAGGCTGTCAACATGCTGGCTTCCCAACGAGAGATAGGGGCAGAAATACAACTCCTTTTTAATAATCCATTCGTTGATCGGTAATTTTGTCCGGATCATAATCAGTCGGTTCAATCAAGTTCATTTCTGGTCTTCAGCACCGTGTCCAGCCTCATAGCCAGACCGTATACCACTCGTGAAAGTTCACCGATCAGTCTCGCTGTCCGGACTGTGTTGTTACGATACAGTTCGCATAGGTTACGATTCAGTTCCTCAATCTTTATCACTCGCTGATCTAATTCCTTCAGACGGTCAGACACGGCCTCGAGGCAATTCTTCATTTCTACAGACAGCGGCTGGGTGAATTTGCTTGCAGCTGTCTTTCCAATCTTTCGATAGGGTCAGGATAATCCCAAAGCTAAAGAATAGGAATCCCGCTATCAGTAATCCAATCATATATAAATCTTCCGCATCTTCTACGGACAGAGCCTCCAGGCACAGGACCTGCCAGTTGTTCCATGGGTCCATCGCATACCCAGCAGCAAATGTCCCGTCCGGGCAGTTGGGCTCTCCCGGAGCTGCCTTTCTTTGTGAAAAAATCTTATCGATCGCGCTGATTGACCAGTTGATCAGTTCCATTTCAATATTGTCAGGAGTCCAGCAAGCAGCGGGTCCGAAGAAGAACAGATAGATACTAGCGCAAGGGCAAAGCAGGTCAGAGCGGAGCTTAGGAAAACACGTCTGCAGTCACGAGAGTCAGGAAGGAACAGGTGTATATATATATATATATATATATATATATATATATATATATGTGTGTGTGTGTGTGTGTATATATATATAACATATATACACACACACACACACATATATATATATATATGTATGTGTGAAGAGCCTTTCAACCAGCATAACCAAAAATGTTTCTGGAACAAATCACCTACCCTTCCTTTAAGCAATGCAACTCTTAGTCATGTTGTGTTTTTGTACGTGCAATATTAAGTTTCTGTTGCTCTTGATTTCCCAGGTGACCGTAAGGAAGCTGTGCATGTATGGCTGATGGACAGGTGTCCGAACCAATCACAGGACAATGCTGGCGCGGAGCCGTTTCATCCTGGTGCTGGTGGTGGGCGCGCTGCTGGCGGTGCTGAGTTTCAGCTTGCAGTATTGTAAGTGTGTGAACCACAATGAAGGATTTCAGTTATGTTTCCTCTGTATAAACTCACAGCCATTCATACGTACTCTAAGGGTTCCCCGAGGACTGATGTTTAGTGTGTCAGGTGGGAATATAACCTCCGCTGGATTGTATTTACATTCTTGGTATGTGCCTGTGTCTGTTTTGTAATCCCAGAGGGAATATGGTCTCAATTAGACCGCATTCAACACACTAAACAAAGGCATTTCCTTTGAAGACGTGCTAAATATATCACAGATTTTTCCATGTTTCAGTAGAACACAATTTTAGGGGATCATTTTTTAATTAGCCAATAAAACCAGTTAAAAGAAAAACACAGGGTGTGTCAACAGCTGTGGCCAAAAGTCTTGAGAAAGACACAAATATTAATTTTTACAAAGTCTGCTGCCTCAGTTTTTATGATGCCAATTTGCATATACTCCATGTTGTTATGAAGAGTGCTCAGATGAATTGCAATTCAATCCAGAGTCCCTTTTGCCATGAAAATGAACTTAATCCCAATAAAACATTTCCACGGCATTTCAGCCATCCACAAAAGGACCAGCTGACATCATTTCAGTGACTCTCTCATTAACACAGATGAGAGTGTCGACGAGGAAAATCCTGTAGATTGTTCTGTCATGCTGATTGATTTAGAATAACAAACTGGAAGCTTTAAAAAGAGGATGGTGCTTGAAATCATTGTTCTTCCTCTGTTAATCATGGTTACCTGCAAGGAAACACATGCAGTCAACATTGCTTTGCACGGAAAGGGATTCACTGGCAAGGATATTGCTGCTAGTAAGACTTTCTTACAAAATATTATGATGCATGTCCAAAAGTAACCGATTATCGGAAAATAAATAATGTAGGACGGGTACTTGGTTCTGTGCATTGGATGTTGAGTATCTTAAAGCCAGGGACAGACCAAACCGACTAGAAACACACCGGGAAAAAGTCGTTGTTATTTTGTTTTTGTGCACCGTTGCCTCTAATCGAATGTTGTCTGTTTTTTGTTGTCGCCTGAACATGAATCGCCATCAGGTCTTCAGTGAGAGATCGACCTCTGATTGGCTGTTCAGTTTAGCAAACAAGAACAAGAGCACAAGCACTGAAGTCATGACGGCACAGACAGGCTGTTCTAGTTTTACTTTCCACTGCACGAATATTTACATATTCAAAGTGTTAAGCAAGCGCTGCTTTACATATGGGTTGTATACCTGCAGTGTGATGTGTGTTCAAGCGCCACTTTTTGGTTTAGACCAAGCATTCTTTAAGGCGACACGGAAGATTCTTTATTCCTTTCATGCTGATTCAAAGAAGACAAACTCTGAGCACATTTACATGAGCTTGTTAACCCAGCAGAAGTCGGGGGCCACCAGCTGACACACACGGATGATACTTTACAGACGGTTGGTTTGGCAGTCCCTGGAATCATATCATGTTTACACAATATATTTTAAGACCGGAACCTGAGCAGTCAAAAAACCTTGAGTCTTAAAGCCGTTAGTGAGACTATGATTTGCTGTAGAGAAATGTTTGTGTTTTTGTAATATACGGATCGGTTAGATTGGCTTTTGAGACAGATTATTCCCAGATTAGACACCAGTGTCACATGTCCTTGACTGAAAATCCTCTTACGCCAAGGACTGCGGTTATCTGTGTCTTACAAACCAGCCCCGCAGATTAAACATTTCATGTCACAGTGACAGCTACAGGAAAATCCTGCTAATTTTTCGTTTAACAGCACAGATGGTAAGAATTTGCAGAGCCAAATCAAATGAAACACAACATCCAGCTTTGCATCCGGTTCGCTTATAAGGACAGAGCCCCATCAAAATATGAATCCAAATATACACTGAATTAATAATACATTGTAAATGTGTTCAGCAACAAGTATTTTTTGACTATTAGAAATTATAATTTAATATTACAATACGCATGGATACGGAAACGCATGTTTTGATAGTAAGCGGGGCACCCGACTCTGAGCCCTCCCCAGCTCTACAGCGCCCCCACTCATTTCCAGTGTAAATCTGTGGTGAAAAGTGGAACTGCAGCGCTCTGTAATTGAGAGCCATTGGGGCGGATTTTGGGGGGGGGGGAGATGTGCTGTGCTGTGCGGAGCGGAGCAGTCGTCCTGTTGACGGGGGTGGGGGGGTTGAGCGGAGCGGTCGTCCTATCGGGGCTTGCGGAACGCTGTGCGTGACAGAGTTGCTAAGTTGGCAACTGAAACGTTTTTATTTTCGGGAGATTCCGGGATGGTGATAAAGGTCGACCAGTCGATCGCAATCAACGGGTTTGGTGACCACTGCTTTAGTTTAATCATGCTCTTATATACAGTAGTTCTGTTGTGTTTGTTTTATGTATGTTCTGAGAATAGACAGGAATTTGTTTTCCTCACAACATTCGGAGATGATAATAGATGTAGGTAATAAATACTACATTAATGCAATTATAAGATGGCATTTTATGCGTTTGTTGTGTATACGTAAGTCTGTCATTCGTCATTAAAGGCTGAATAACGCAGTAACCTTCTACCAAAAGTGTGTGTGGTGTTAAGCAATTAGGATATGAAGCTTACAAAATGTTTATCATAAACTAGCGCAAAGACCCATTTATGGGCATTACTGACAAATGACAAGGTGAGCTGGGATTGGCCAGTGATTCCCCTGCATCCAGCCAATCACAGCTCAGTCTGAGCAACAGGATATGCCTGGCCAGTGTATTGTAAGTTTTAGCTGTGTTCAGACAGGAAACAGTTGCCGTTTGACTTGCTTTAGTCATCTCTCTCTCCTGAAGGTTGTGTTCTCCACTTGGTGGGTTTGGTTGGATTAAAACAAACCCTGGTGTGATTGCTCTGTTAGTGCGGTTCATTTGAATAAGTGTGAGCGCTTTCCTAAATTTGTTTCAATAAAGAACAAGTGAGATTCTTGAAAGGTATAACAATCTTAAAGCTTTATTTCTTGCAAGAAAGGCATTCACACACACAGACAACGTCTAAGCACGTGAAGGCAAAGAGCATAAATTTCATTACTTTTTATACAGTTTTCTAAGCCCCCACCTTTGCTTTTTCTCAGATCAGCTCGTCACGCTTAATGACTAAACACAATATGTGTTCTTCGTGTACTTGGTACAGTTTGGGTCTGTGCTTGCTAGCAACACACAACAGAAACAGAACATTCAGTTATATTGATAAGCTTGCCTACGTCTAAGGATAAGGATTAATAAGTGCGTATACTTCTAAAGATTAATAAGTACATAAGAAATACAATTTCTATCACAGGTTAGAATGAAATATGAACGCAACAAAAAATACAAAAATGGGACATGATGTGTCAGGATGTGACCCTAAAAAGGACAGACTGCTCAAGCATATCAGCTGTTTTGACGCCTTTGCACATTTTCTAAGCTCTTCACAAGTTCTCAGCTGGTCAAAATAGCATCATACGTAGGTTACGCTCATACAGCGAGTTAATTTAGCCCAGCTCACTGCGTTGTTTTGATGTTGAAGAAGTTCCTTTGGAAATATATGTCATAAAAGCTGTGCATCTTTAGATTCGGTGTTAAAAATTACAGTGTGAAAGTTAAGCGATTTGACCAGGACTAAAAAAAAAAAATATATCAAAACCAAATGATCTGAGAAAACCGAACTACAAGTGTGAACACACCCTAAAAACATGTGTTTGTATCGTTATACATCCACCTTGAGACCAGTTGCTGAAAACTCATGCAGCTCATAAGAGTTATCAATTGGGGATGGGCGATACTTGACTTTTTAAATTCGATACGATACCGATATTTTTGGGTATCATTTTACCTATATCGATACCGATACCGCTTATTTCTTAAATGTGTATGTGATTTTTCCAAAAAACAAGTTAAATGTGTGTATATATATATATATATATATATATATATATATATATATATATATATATATATATATATATATATATATATATATATATATATATATATATATATGTTACACTTAAAGGCAAATTACATCCACACATGACACATATTGCCCATTAATAAATTTATTACAAAAGTAAATTTGACAACAAATAAATAAGAATTACATGTCACAAATATTGCATCTCGCAATACTTTTTTCTGCCGTTGAAAAGTAGCACCACGCTACGCTACGCTTTCTTTCTGCCATAGTGCCATTCTGTTAATGCGTCCAGACAATATGCGCGACGCTGCCGTGAAAGTGACGTGTACGTGTGGGCAGGGCACGTTGCTCGCGTTTCTCAGTCATCACATGACACGGGTGAGCTAAATGTCAGGGGGGGATTTTTTAGCACAAACATTAAACAGAAGTACCGAAAACACTTTTTGCAGAAATTGGATGCAGAAATTCTTAATTTAATTTTAATATCGATATTTTTGTGGAGATATCGATACCAAGTAAGTAGCTTGTGAGTATCGATATATCCATCCCCCCCCCATATATCCAGATATGCCCATCCCTATTATCAGTTGGAATGACGTTTTAAGTGTCTTAAATCCCAGATAGTGTTTGCTCTGATATAGGTTGCACTGATGCTGATTATGCTTGTCATCCCTCCTGCCATCCTGCCTTCCTCAAGTTGCCTGTTTCTTTCACCCTGTGCGAGGTCATTACTAATTAATTCCCTCCTTTGTGGTTTCTCCAACAAGAGCTGAACGCTGTCTGAATGTAGGACAGAACCCAGTCTTAAATTATCCCCTCTCTCTCTCTCTCTCTCTCTCTCTCTCTCTCTCTCTCTCTCTCTCCTTCAGTTCACTCAAGCATGACTGATGCAGTTTTAAAGATAGTGGCTCCAGGTCTGTAGAGACTAACAAGCAGACAGAGAGAAAGAGGCTATACATTGAAAATGAGAGAGCGAGAAGTGAAGGATGAAAGGGGACCGGTTCTCATCCCGGTGAATTGTGGGTTTCTGTCAGCGCTGGTTCGTCGCTGGAGTACACAATGCCAAAAACGTGCTCAATATCAGCCCAGTGGCCTTGAACGACAGAATGGCTTGTCTGTGCTGGTTGATTTGTGTCTATTGTATTTGTGTTTAGGTGTGTGTGATTTTTCTTGTATGCTACAAAGAGCTCTTTGTGTGGCCGGCCTCTACAAAGAGCTGTCCTGTGATTGGCTGAGAGTTCAGAGCTAGCATGGGATTGGTTGGGTTCCTTTACTGGAGGAAGTCAGGGGGTTTGGTGCGGAAATAAAACCAGTGTGAGATGCACACACACACGCGCACACACACACCTACACGCTCTCCACAATGTCCGTCGCTGTGCGTATAAACCAGCTAACCGTTATACTTCTGTCTGGTGAGTTTAAATCCTGGTGGGTTGCATCAGTTGTTGGAAATGTTTATTATTTAGCCCACTGACATTTATTCATTTGATTATTTTGTGTTAACTTTATTGAACAGTTTAGTTATTGTTTCAGTGGCAGCAGTTTTCTTTTCATAATGTTGTTTAAATGTTTCCAATGTGAACGGAATAAAAGAAACTCGTTGCCTGAATGCTTACATTTATGTGAAATTGTATCGTTATAATAAAAGAATAATTAAGCTTAGCTTAGTGCAATGTTATTAGAAAACATACATTTATAAATGCTCTTTTTAGACTGGTTTAATAAATGCTGGTTTTGGCATTTAAGCTTTTTTTAAATTTAAACTGTTTTTTTTAAGCTTTGCGTATGCTTTAATGGTACTCTTTATCTCAAAGGAAAGTATATTTATCATAATATGAGTCCTTTTATGAGTTGCTGTAATTTGTTTGTGTACTTTAAAGTGCAAATATGCAGCTTAAATCCAGATGTTTTCATCTGTCACATTGAAGGATTATAGCGACCTCTTTCTGGCAGCTGTCAATCATTGGCTAATATCCCGTTAGACTCCTCCCTCTGCCCACATCACCATGGCAATTCCCAAAATTCAACAATCCGCAGCACTGTGCAGACTCAATGTTTGTTCTATGAGGTCAGAGCCGAGGAAGCGGGAAATAGTGTGCGCTTGTGTTTAATGACTCTCTTTCTTTCCCTAGTGCATCTCATTCCAACCAATCCGGTGGCAGAGCAAAGGCCTCTTGGTAAAAGCAGAAAGCGTGTGAATCCAGTGCTCCATACGGATCCTCCCGTCCCAGACCCCATCAGAGACACACACCATTACTGCAATTACCCCAACCTCACCGAGCACGGCTGGGAGGGTGAGAAACAAACACACTTACCTCCTCACACAGCAGAAGAGCGTCTCTCACGTGTGCGGTGTGTTTGCGTGTCGCAGGTCACAGTCTGGCTGATTACAGGCTGCTGTCGGTGCAGGTGATGATTCGCCATGGAGACCGTTTCCCTCTTTACTCCATCCCCAAAACCAGGAAACCTGCCATAGACTGCACCCTGTCAGACAAGAGGTACTCTATCCATCCATCTATCCATCCATCCATCATCCATCCATCTATCCACCCATCCATCTATCCACCCATCCATCTATCCATCCATCCATTCATCTATCCATCCATTCATCTATCCATCCATCCATTAATCTATCCATCCATTCATCTATCCATCCATCCATCTATCCATCCATCCATCCATCTATCCACCCATCCATCTATCCACCCATCCATCTATCCATCCATTCATCTATCCATTCATCTATTCATCCATCTATCCACCCACCCATCCATCCATCCATCTATCTACCCATCCATCCATCCATCCATCTATCTATCAATCTGTTTGTCATCTATCTGTCTGTCTGTCTATCCATTCATCTATCCATCTATCCATCCATCCGTCTGTTTTTCTATCTATCTATCTGTCTCTCTGTCTGTCTGTCATCCATCTATCCATTCACCTATCCATCTATTCATCCATCTATTCATCCATCCATCTGTCTGTTGTTCTATTTATCTATCTATCATCTATCTATCTGTCTGTCTGCTTATCTGTCTGTCATCCATCTATCCATCCATCCATCCATCAATCTGTTGTTCTATTTATCTATCTATCCATCTATCTATCTGTCTGTCTGCTTATCTGTCTGTCATCCATCTATCCATCCATCCATCCATCAATCTGTCTGTTGTTCTATTTATCTATCTATCCATCTATCCATCCATCCGTCTGTTGTTCTATCTATCAATCTGTTTGTCATCTATCTATCTGTCTGTCTGTCTGTTTATCTGTCTGTCATCCATCTATCCATTCATCTATCCATCTATTCATCCATCTATCCATCCATCCATCTGTCTGTCTGTTGTTCTATTTATCTATCTATCCATCTATCTATCTGTCTGTCTGCTTATCTGTCTGTCATCCTTCTATCCATCCATCCATTTATCCATTCGTCTATCCATCTATCTGTCTGTCTGTCTGTCTGTCTGTCTGTCAGTGACTGGTGTGTAAATATGGAATTATGTTTGTGTGTTTATCAGGTTTAGTATTTGTCATAGTGCATGCAGTTCATAAATCGGTACCAGATTACTTTATTCTTGTCGTTGTCTTTTATCCATCCCTGAGCTGTGTCACCGTGGTTACGGCAGCAGTGAACAGTGCTACCTAAAATAACAGTTTCCATGGTTTCATCGTAGTATTCTAACCAATGACATGACGATTGTCGTCTGGAATATTCCAAGAATTATTAATCACGCACTGCAACCCATAATATTCCCATGATGTCTGAGATTTATGTATTACAAAGTAATCCTCAACTATAAATCCTTCTGTCTCTTTCTCTTTATCACACACTAGTTCTTCACATACACACACGCAAACCTTGCTATGGAAATGTAGGCATACCCTGAGAAGTCTGATTTGTGACCCGACCTAAACCTAAACCTAATGCTCTAATGGGACTGAAAAAAATGAAGATGCACTATAATAAAATGAAGTGATCCGTCCGAAATCCCTGCTGGAGTTGTGCTCAGAAATCTCCTGTGTGTTCAAAGCGGAATAATTGATATCTAATGTTCTCCATATCATAACAGTGCAATTTAATTTTCTTATTGAATTTCTCTTCTCTTAATAAAAGAATAAGAAGTCTATCAAAAATGATCAAATGCATATAGTAATGACAGAACATCATTTTATTTATATCTTATTTATGCTCATCTTATTTAGATTTTACCTTAGTTTGCATTAGATCTCCAATAATCTGCATTAATTATTTAAATGATGCATGTTTCATGTACAGTAATCCCTCGTTTATCGCGGGGGTTACGTTCCGAAAATGACCCGCGATAAGTGAAATCCGCGAAATAGAAAACTTTTTTTTTTTTACAATTAGCAACTATTACATGTATACAAATACAGTGACTCACGTGTAGGCCGTTTCACAGCTCTTCAGACTGGGCCGCTGCATCCTGACTGCGCTCTGCAGTGTTCTCTTCTTCTGAAGCCCGCGGTGCAGGTGTGTTTGTTCGGGAGAAGAACATAGTGATAGGCAGCTGTTGTCGCTCTTTTTTCTTCTTTGCAAAAAGATCCTTGTACACCAACATGCCACCATCGATTACGTTGGAGAACTGTAATGAACGGCCCATCAAAGGGTCCCATTCCTCAGCTAATCGCTTAAGTTCAGTGGCCATTCGCACCATGGTTGCTAAGCGACCAAGCGTTAGTCCTTCCTCCGTACACATAACTGCACGAGACGACAAAATGATAGCACAATTCGTAGCATGTTTTGATACAAGAAGCGGAAGTGAGTTTTTAGCGAATCAGAATGCTGAGCACAATGCACCAAAAAAAAAAAAATGCATTATGAAAATCCGCGAAATAGCGAATCCGCGATAAGTGAACCGCGAAGTGGCGAGGGATCACTGTAATTGTAATTTAATTATGTAGCAAATTCGGGGTAGTAAATATTGTCATATTTTAAGGTCATGCTGTTGTCTTTATCTGTCTATGAGCATTATTTTTGGGAACAAAGCTGATAGCAGGCCTCTGCCCTTTACTTTTATTGCTTTTAGACAGATAATGTTCATTATTTTAGTCCAGACTAACCCAAGTCTTCTGAAAGTAAAAATGTGCCTTTTTATAATAAACCAAAAGGGTAATCAACCTTTTTATTAACCACTTTTCCCTTTGAGGATGTCCCTGATGCATATGCAGATTGTCTTCTCTAATTCAAAGGGTTTTCTAGCGTACATATGCATGTTATCATGCCTCCCCCTCGTGGATATTTCCTGCAATAACCGTCTCAGAGCTCCAACTCTATTCAAACATTCTTGAAACAGCCAATCAAGCTCCTCAGAATCACTTGAGAATACTTTGAAAATAAAGGTTTCACGAATGTATCGCATCGACTATAATTTTGATTTAAGATAAGTTCTAAAACGCATCTTTCATGTTTGTAATTTTGCAGAAAGCCCTCTCACCCCCTCTTGGCCTCCTTCATTAGTCACATGGCTCTCGGGGGGCGTGGTCACTGGGACGCATCACTGGGATCTCTTCCCCGATTGCCCAATCACAGCACCTGTGAAATCGGAGAGCTTACGCAGACAGGTAAGAGAAATAATAAAAATGACAAAAACAACATAATTACTAAAATAAAACCCAAAAATAAAAACTATTTCGAATTATATCAGTGACACTGGTGTGCAATGTTCCTGCCCATGCTTTCAAATATTTCTCTCTTCTTTCTTTCTCAGGAGTTGTACAACACTTGAAAAACGGTGATTATCTTCGCCAGGCGTACATCAAGCGTCACAATCTGCTTACTGCTGATTGGTCACCGCGGCAGTTGTGGGTGGAGACTACAGGTAAAAGCCGCACCCTGCAGAGTGGATTGGCCTTCCTGTTCGGCTTCCTTCCTCATTTCGATTGGTCGCGGCTGACTGTTAGACAGCAGTGGAGTACGCTGTTCTGTGGTTCCTCGTGCGACTGTCCCGCACGCAACCGGTACCTGGACCAGGAGCAGCGCAGGCAATATCGCCAGAGGACTGCCGACGTGGAGCTGGAACGCACATACGTCGCCATGGCCAAGACGTTGGGTGTGGCCACAAAGACTCTGAGGGCAGCCAATCCGGTGGATGCACTGTTGTGTCACTTTTGCCACGATCTTCCCTTCCCGTGCTCCAGCACACAGACTACATCAAATGCTCCGGATGAGGGGGCGTGTCTTACACTACAGCACTTTGCTGTGATTCGACGACAGCAGAAGGATGACGAACTGGAGCGGCGGAAGGCGGGGCTTTATCGTCGCTATGCTGTGCTCGCGGCACATCCGTACCTCAACCGTACCGCAGCGCGACTGGAGAGGATCGCCAGAGGAAGCCAGGCTCGCAAAGGTACAGAAGAAGTGGTCTTCGCTTTAGCATCTGCTCATGACGTGACCTTGGCGCCGTTACTAAGTGCGCTTGGTCTGGAAGGAGCGGGATTTCCGAGGTTTGCGGCCCGCCTAGTGTTTGAGCTGTGGAATAGCCCTGAAGTGAAAGACAAAGAGATGAAGACTGATAGAAAACGTGGAAATTGGTTTAGCAATATGTTCATTCGTGTTCTCTACAACGGAGAGGACTTGACCTTTGACACAGCTTTCTGCCGTGAACACAACCGACGCTCTGCTCAGCCACTGTGCCCTCTGGGTAATTTCCTGTCTTTTGTAAGAAAGGATATGTTCAATATTGTCAATGCTACGAGTTACCAGCAGGCCTGCCACCAGATTGTACTGTAATATAGGAGCAGAGCGCCAAGGGAGGATGAACAGGAATAGTTTACCCAAATATTCTGTCATCATTTCCTTTTTGTGGAATGCATATGGCAATATTATCAATGAAAGTGAGACTTTCAAGCTCCAAAAAAATCAAGAGATCTCCCTAAAAGCGCATACAACATATGCACTATATTAATTTCCAGGTGCATGTTTTTAGTTTATGGGTCAAGAGTACCATGAACGTTTTTCTAAGTTTCTTGTTTGTTTTACGATGAAGGTTCGGAATGATGTAAAGACGAGAAAATGACAGAATTTTAAGTTTTGGGTGAACTGTTCCTTTAAGAGGAATCAACTGACAAAAAACGAAATCGTTTACAGCAATCATTGAGGTTGAAATTTTAAAATGTAGGCAGTGATTGTATATGCACATGACAACGATGACAATGGTATTTTTAAATGTGAAGTGACTTCATGGCACTGTATCCAGACAAGCACACTAACAGTCACTTGTTGAAACACCTCTTGCCTTTATTCTGAGTTAGTGATGTAGGAATTGTGCCCAGTCATTATGACAATCCCAGTGGTTTTGCCTAATAGTTTTAACTGACATTTTTTTAACATTTGTATTAGATATAGGGCACTTCGCCACTTTATTGCAGTTTCTGCAATGATCGGGAATCAGATTATTTCCATTTCACGTCTCTTCCACATGATGTCCCGGATGAGTTCTCACTTGAATAGTATTAGCAGAATTTCTTGTTTTACACAATCATGTTGTCCTGATGTATTTCTCACACATTATGTGTGCTTTTAATTTCCGTTTTTATTTTCATAAATTTTTTTAGATAAGTACTGTAAAAATTGATTCAAATGAACTTTTATATTGTGATACATTCTTATGATCGTTGTATGGCCACATTCCAAAGCACATTTTTCAATAAATGAATCATTTTGTCTAAAAACTTTCAGGCAAATTGTATCCAATTCTGTTCAAGATCCGCCAAGCTAGACTAGAAGAGATTATCTGGGTGACATGTAAAGCATCCAAATATAATGAAGGCCAGTAACACCTGTGCGGGTCCTCACTCCCCAAATCTTTAGAGGCGCACTAGCTGAGGTCTTTAGCATCCTTGAGAGCACACCTGCCTCCCATGCCTGAGACGCAGGTTCGTATCCCACTCTGGAATTGGTGCCGTGACCCGGATGGGAGTTAGGTTTAGAGGGATGAGTGTAACGGAAGCCAGCTAAAAAGAGCTGTGTGTGTAAATTGCACTCCCCTGATCTTGAGGCACACTAGAGACTGTGGTCTTTAGCAGAAACACAGGTTCAGATTCTGTTTGTCCCAGGGTGAATAGGACAAGAGGGTTTACGTTGGTGCCGTGACCCGGAAGGAAGTTTAGGGGGGTGAGTGTAACAGAGGCCAGTAAGCCTCGCTCCCTTGATCTCAAAAGATGTACTAGCGAATGAAACTAAAGACTGTGGTCTTTAGCGTCCTTGTTAGTGCTCCCATGCGAGCGATGCAAGTTTTAGTCCAATCGGACACAAATTTTGTTTTCATTTACATAGCAACAAGGGATGGGTTTATTTACAATACCTTGTGTAACAGTAACAGTCCAACATGGAAAGATTAATTCCTACTGTGTTGGTATCAGACCAGCTGTACAGAAAACAGCAAAGAATAATTCTGTATGGGAATATCTAGTTTACTGGCTATTAAGCTATCAAACTACACTTTCAAATATATAATGTCACTAACATCACAAACTTTGGTAAATCAATTATTTCTTTATCATTGTATGAACCTGTCAACAGATATTTGTTTTCCCCCCTAGACAAGCAAATCTATCCATTTCCTGGTATTAAATACAATTGGAACTGGAAAATACAGTCATTTTTTCCAATCATATGAGCATATAATTTAGCTAGCCAAACAATTAGGCTAGATCTACTAATTTAGATTTAAATTAATTTAATTATATAGATATATACTAATATAGATATGTTGTGTTTCACATAATGCCCACAAGAGGGCAGGAGACTTTCATCAGTGGTACTGCACATCCTCTGAGAATAAGAGTTAGGTCAATTGACTTCAGGTTGATTCAGCACTATAGAAATGGAACAACCATCAGTTCATTGGTCAGCATTATAAATACACTAAATGCAGAAAGCCTCTTTGGCTTGGAGTCAATTTTGTTAAATATGAGAGTACAAATCATCCAGACTAGTTTTTAGCCTTGCCTGTCAAATAACTCATTCACAATTGCCAAAAATCCGTCCTAGAGCAATCTCCAAAATTTCCCCAGGAGTGTGTATTGGGATGTAAGTAAAGGAATCTGAGGCCTTGTGATCTCTACGAGATGATTTTAATTAGCCGGTGCCTTCCTTGCCAAAGAAAAGATCATTCATTTACTGACTTGGACAGAGAAATCGATCTTAATTAAAGATAGTTAGAGTGTGTGTTTCTGATTGTATTTGTGTGTCTGTGAGTGTTTAGATACCGCATAGATTCACTTTCCAAATTAAACCTGATACAGAAATGATTAGGCTTCCAGACCAAACAGTCTTTTGCATAATCATAATTGAGCAAATTATGCTTGTTTTTGATGTGTATGGACGCATTTGGAGATCTCCATAAAGAGTTATGAGCCGTTCACACTGAGATTAAAGTGTCGCTATGAAATATACATGCTAAAATATAGTAAGCAATAAGCAGTATGTTAAATGAGTAGGAATTATTGCTCTTATTGCTCTAAAACCAAAAATAGCCACTACTATAATGCATTTTTAATGTTGTGATTGTGTTGCCTTCACGTTCAGTGTGGATACGTTTTCCCTAGATGCCACTGGAAACATGGTTAAAAAAATGACAAACTAAAGCTCTACCAGTAAATCATTGGTACAAGGTCATGGGTTCGATTCCCAGGGAAAGCAAGAACTGATTCTTGAATGCAATGGATAAAAGTGTCTGGTAAATGTAAAACCTACAAACTAAATCAAAATACATGTCCATTGTCAATGTTTGTGGAGGCTTTGATTTTAAAATGTTAAAAACCTGATGATCTATTGGCAAGAGAGATAACGTGAAAGCACAAACAGAGCTAAAAACTCAAGAGAGAAGAACTGAGCAAACTGTGTCAGTGGAATATTTAATTGATGTCCATTTGTAAAGGGATGGGTCACCCAAAAATGGTGAACTATCAAGTAGATCCAAACCTGTATGAGTTTCTTTCTTCTGCAAAAAATAAAAATAAATAAAAATAAATAAATGTTGAAAAATATGGGTAAGTCCCCATTGACTTCCATAGTTTTGGGAAAAAAATACTCTGAAAGTCAATGGAAACCATCAAAATATGATTACCCATATTTTTCAGAATTTTGTGTTCAGCAGAAGAAAGAAACTCATCCAGGTTTCGAACATCTTGAGGGTGAGCAAATGATGACAGATTCTTCATTTTTGGGTGAACTATCCCTTTAACCTTGACCTCTTCAGAACAACACCACTGAGGTCTTCATCGGGCCCCCGGTAAGGTTAATAAACGATCATCTTTCGTGACGGTGTCTTCATAAAAGGCTTTCTCAGTTCTGGCCATGTGTGTGTGGTCACATCTGTGCTGCTTCACTCACTGCTCTGTCAAAACATTTTCTTCAACCTGATGTTTCCTCCTTCAAAAACAGATCCTAAAACACGAATAGGCCTCCACACACACACACTTAAAGGGTGCAGAAAGCTATGGGACATTAACACACTGTGTTTTTCCGTGTGTGTGTCAGAGTGATTGACTGAGTGAGGAAAAGAATGACAAGTGAGTGCTGGTGCAGAGTGATCATGAAGTGCTTCAGAAATCCTGACCTCCAGATGCAGTTCATCAGCCTGGCCAAACGTTGTGTTTCTCTCGCCATTCGTCCCTCAACACGCTTGCAGAGTGATTGAATGCTTCAGACAAGCTGCAACGAGTAAACAAATGTGTGTGAATGTGTTTCTATAAACATGTTATTCATATTGCAAGACTTGCAGTTCTGATATTTAGCATGTTCTCGTCCTGAACCATTAGTAATATGGAAAGGAATGATGGAAGACAAAACATTGTTGCGATGCCCAAGCAACCATCCAGAACTCCCTAGCGAATATCTAACAATCATTTAAAACATTCTAGAAACTGAATAGCAACTGCTTGAACTCTTTAGCTACATGCTAGCTTTCCTTTAGCTCAATCAGTAGAGCATTGTTGTTTACAATGCCAAGGTCATGGGTTTGATCCCAGGGAAAGCAAGAACTGATTCAATGTGTTCCTTGAATGCAATGTAAGTCACTTTGGATAAAAGCATCTGCTAAATGTAAAATGCTAGTTAGTTAGTTGCTAGCCTAGCAACACACTAGCCACCAAGAACACATTTAGAGTAGAAACTTGCTTGCAACCATTTAGAAATGCCCTTGCAAACACCCTAGCAGCTGCCAAGCAATACAAACCTTTTATCAACCGCCTGAAAACACCAGCAATCATCTAACAATGCACAAGAAACACTCTAGCTACAGGAACATCCCAGCAACTCTTACTAGCATGATTGTTTTGGATGGAAGATGCTGTTTTCACAGGAATGAGATGGTTGAGCCCAAACACCCCCATGCCAGTCTTGTGGTGTCTTCCATCTCCACCTGTTCCTCAACACCACACTGAGCTGCAGGTCTTACCAGCTCACCTCCTGCCGACACACACACACACACACACACACACACACACACACACACACACACACACACACACACACACACACACACATACATACATACAAAAGAAGAACAGAGTTATGTTTTACACGACTTCATGATAGTTTGTTCTAAAACTTGTCCTAAATTATCATTTTAGAAGCCTGTTCACACCAAGGACAATAACTAAAGATAAATATAGGGATATATATATATATATATATATATATATATATATATATATATATATACACACACACACACAGACAAATACATATTGTATGTCCACACTGCTTTTTCATTTGCGCTTTAAATGCTTAAGCTCTTTAAAGCGGGTTTGATACTGAGGTTTTTGATAGACGTTATCGTTTTATCAATGTTTTTAAAGGGATTTTAACAATATTGTTTCTCTGTGCCATTATCGTAGTAGTTATAGTGTTGACTCTTTAATACTGAGAACGACTTAATCTTTATCGTCCTTGGTGCGAAGGGGCCTTTAAACTTTGGTGTAGAACGTCCAAAAAAAAAGAAAGAAGAACAATAGCTAACACAAATCATGTCTTGTTAAAAAGAAGTGAGCTGTTAAAGGTTGATTTGTAAAAGTACACGTTATGCCTTGCAATTTTTTTATAAATGCAGACCAGAATACAACAGAGGCCAGTAATCAAGCACCTAACTAACAACCATGACACAATGCAGTACAAACGAAAATACTGTACAGTTCTACTTGCATTGTTGTCAGAAAAATGTAATTTAAATTCAGTTATTAATGAATAAAGAAAGCAAGAAATAAAAAAGAATCACCTGTTAAAAAATATTTTGTTATAAAATTAAGTTCTAATTATTTGTGCTTTGCTCTGTTTTTTTCCATTGTGTGTGTGTGTGAAAGAGAGAGTGTATGTGTGTGTGTGTGTGTGAGTGAGTGAAATATTTCTGGCTCGATCTGATCCTCTCAGTTTTGTGCTTCAAAACCAGATGGGTGGAACAGATCCGAGCCAAAACGACACAGAACCCCCAAGGCAGAACAAATCCACACACATATCGCAATACAATAACACAATCACTTACCGAACCGCTTGAGACCCACAAACACTCAAATAAACAGTCAATCAGTCAGTCGGTGCATTTGTACATCTGTATATCTCACTCATTATTCAGTGTTTTGGAAGGATTCTGTGAATAGAAGAGTTTGAGAAGAGTGTGTTAAAACTGTGCGAAGGCTGAGCTCAGTTACGTTGTAGACGCAAGGCAGAAACGTGAGACGCAAAACCCTAAGGTTAAATATCCCTCGTTCTCTGTGTTTAATTCTACATTGAAAGGTGCAGGATCTATGACTTCCCAGAGAGGATCCAGAGATAGCTGTGAAGTTTTTACTCCATTTCATTGTTTTCCTTTTCTTTTTTACTGGATTACTCTCGGACTGGATTGACGAATTCATATATTAGATCAAATAAATCATACCAATAAAATTGTATATCTTATCGTTTTCCTTTTCTTTATTACTCTGGGACTGGGTTGATGAATTCATGTTTCAGATCAAATAAATCAGGCTAATAAAAAATTATATCTTTTGGCCTTAAATAATACATGTATTTGCTGATGTTTTTTTGTGTGCAATTGCATTTGGTGCAACTAGTTGCACATACATTTAAAAATATATATTTTATTGTGCTGTCATTTATTGTGATAATTTCAGGGCATGGTCACATGGTCATATACAAATTTTTGTCTGAATAATATGAAGTCATGGCAAAGATAGAGATTATATATTTGTATCCAGTTCACAGGAAAATGGACTGTTTTAGGATATGTTTGGACATCTAATCTAAAATATGTCCGGTATAGATGTCATAGATGATTGTTTTGACCAGTAAGTGTTGTCTTCAACTGCTCAAGCTTTTGGCCTAGTGAAAATGTTGAAGGTCTACATTTTGTTTCATTCCACAAAAGTGTTGCCAACATATAATTTCACCTTCAGTGCTTGGCCCCTAATTAGTACAGCAGATGAAGTCCAAGGTTTAAAGCTGTTTGACTGAACATACAACATTATCTCACAGAAATAATATTTACAAACTGTGAAAGCACTTTAACATGCATCTCACACACTGAGAATAATAAATAACACATGATGAGAATTCTTGACTTGATAAACACACTTCTGATACTTTCAGAACCTCACACACACACACACACACACACACACACACACACACACACACACACACACACACACACACACACACACACACACACACACACACACACACACACACACACACACACACACACACACACACACACACACACACACACACACACACACACACACACACACACACACACACACACACACACACACACACACACACACACACACACACACACACACACACACACACACACACACACACGTTGGGCTTTCATGCTTTATTAGGACTTTTCATAGATATGATTTTTGTACTGTACACGTTATATTCCATCCTCTTCCCAACCTTCCCATCACAGAAAATTTTGCCTTTTTAAGCTGTTTTTTTTCATGGTGACCAAGCAATTCCCTACCTGTTAACTGTATGTTACGGGAACAAAATATCCACACAAAGATGGCAATATCTGAAATCCTTTTTGGAGATTTTGTCCCTGGAATGTACAGTTTACCTGAATCACACACACACACACACACACACACACACACACACACACACACACACACACACACACACACACACACACACACACACACACACACACACACACACACACACACACACACACACACACACACACACACACACACACACACACACACACACACACACACACACACAGAAGAAAATAATGCTTCTCATTCTTAAAAAGCACATTCCTCACACACATTCCAAATGTACAGGGAATACCGTGGAACAAAAACAACATAATTTCTCACACAATATGGTCTTTGTACTATGAGACACATACGTTACACACTAAGAATGTTTTAGAATTTGTTACACAAGTGCACTCACCATTCCATTAAACAAAATATTACACTAAAATGTAATTATTAAAAGTTGCAAATACCATTACATGTTCAATCCCAGTTAGGAGTTACAGTGTCTCATCTGTCTTTGAAGAGATTAAATATAAATTAACTTGTAAGTTTTAAAGGTTTAATTGCATGTTTGAGTTCCCATGAGATTGTGCTCAACCCGAACCGTTTAACAGAATTAATTTACTGTATACTTCCATTCACTTGGTGTAATTATAAAGATGAATTTAGCATAGGGAAGGTGGTATCGTGAGTATTAAGCCTGTGTTGGTTCTTCATGTAAGACTGACCTTCGCATTGACGTACTTTGAACATTTTTGTGAGCCAAAAAAAACAAAAGGAAAGACATCAAAATGTCAGTTACCGGTAAGACAAGCTGTCATGCTGTCATCTTTCACTTCAAATACCTCCCCCTGGAAAAAATGCGGCAGTTACACATTAAAGAGACAGTCTTTTAACTGCCAACGCTTCAATAGGAGGTCATGGCATCTGGAACAGCCTTGAAAAGAAGTGTGTATGTGACTTATGTTGAATTGTGAGTGTGTGTGTAGGTCATTTAAAGTGGCTCCGTATCTCATTGGTAGTTCACTATAACTCTGAGCAATGTGACAGAAAACACATCCACAATCTTAAAAGCCCATCAGAGGAGCATTTGTCACTGATATTTATTTGCCAGATTCATTGAGCAGAATAATGCATGTTGTTTGAAATATTATTGGTGAGATCATGGACATGCACAGTGTACTTTACAGCACTCGATGTGCAGCACGCACGTTTAACACCACAAATTTAAAGATTTAACAATCGCATCTTCGTTTTTATGTGCAACCGTTGTTTAAATCTTTGTTCACGGTCTTAATCACTGAACAATGCCAGAGAGAGAAAGACAGATGTGTGTTATAGTTTGGGATTGTTGAATTAAACAGAGGTACTGCCAAAAGCACATCTGAATGTTTCAGCCTGTCTCTCTCTTTCTATTATGTGTCTAATCAATGCTTTCAATTGTGCGAGTCTGTTCAATGTTTATATCCAGTTAAGTTCCCTTCAGCGTTTATTATTCAATATCATGAAGCTGAAGGCATCAGGAAGAAAAACAAGCTGACAAAACATTGACAGAATGGAAAAGCAAAAAGCTCAAGCTAACAAGACAAAACATTATATATAGATGGAACTATAGCCAGATAGCGTGATAATGAACAAGATGGATGAAACAGATCCAATGCATTTTGTGTTTGTTTTAAATATTGGGGAGAAAGGGAATTGATTATAATAAAAAATAAAACAAACACACACGGGGACCAGCAGAGAAAGACATAGGAATGACAATGATGCGACACAGGACAGCAAACACACAGGGATTAAATAGGGAACACATGAGGAAGGTAACGAGCAGAAACAGCTGGGAACAATTAAGGGAAACTAGGGAACGAGACGGGCGGGGTTACACAACAAACTGAAGTGACAGAACCCGGACAGAGAGAAATGAAAAGAATATGAATAAAATTAGTTGGCTTTGCAAATACTCAGCACACATACGTCTGCAAGACGTCTGTTAAAGATCTGGAAAGCATCTGCTGTGAATAAACATCTGAGAAACGTCTTTAAGATGTCAGTTTTACATCCATTATAAATCATAAACATCTTAAAGACATTTTCTAAATGTCTATATAACGTCTGGCAGCAAACTCTCAAAAATAATACGTCTTCCAGACGTAAACACACATGTCTGAGATGGACGTGTGCTATCAGGGTATACATCTCCTGCAGTTATTATCATGTCTAACTATTTCTATTACAGTATTGCAGGAGACAGAGTTACTTTCACTGTTCATCTAATTGTACCATCATATTTTACCTTTAATTTAATAGCACAGTGAATTTTGCACTCCGCGTTTCACTTTTCATTTCATTTTAATTTGATACATTTACTTCCATAGACATCCTTCTCTGATATCCTCATTCTGCCTAGTCGATACTATAGTTTCCTGCAAAACAAGGAGTCACAGTCATCGTCTCTGACTAAATTTGCTTCAGATGATTTAAAATAAGCACTGTAAAATTGGCTAGTAGCATTTTAATCACTTGGCAAGCTTTACTGTGGAGGCACGAATGTTCATTAAAGAAGTCTAATTCTACAGACAGTTCCCCGAGGGCCTCCACTCTCCTAAAGAAAGCTGCTTTTAGCATCAGGAAACCAAACTTCTGACTCGTCTCTCATGCCTTCTGGAGAAACATTGTCTGTTATTAATCTGTTTGCACATGTAAAGCGTTACATTGTGGTGAAGCCTTAATAGTTTCCAGTGTGTTTGCAGCCGAAGTCGTGGGGTTGTTAGTAGGTCGTAAAGATGAGTGAGATCATGTGGTTTTGGAGTTTGCGATCTCGCACACAGTCAGCCATGGTGACACAGAAACAGCTCGGTGCGCTGAGTAAACATCGAAAACCACATCGAACCACACCAGACCTTTTAAAGTTCAGCTTTACATGATGGCCATTAGAGAACCTGAAGTGAATCCAACAGGAAAAGGACGAATGTGAGGGACACTAAGCTCTATCAGGATGAGTGATGAGGTGTTAAAATCACAATGTCATTTGGTCTGGTAGTGGGATCCAAGAGTCTGAGACCATATCATAAACCTGAAATCTTTTTAGACATTTAAAGCAAATGCAATTATCATGTAAAAGAAGAATCTGCACTATTTAAAAGTAAAGGAGTGACTCTGATCATGTGACTCTTCAAACAGGAAACTCTCTAGTTTTTTATCTAATATTTCTAAATGCAACCTTTCCTTTAAAGACCTCATGTGGTGAAAGTCAAGTTTTTAATATTTATAAATCTGTGTGGTGATTTTAATAAGCTTTCAGACAAACCATGTCCAAATTCAAGTCAACACCATTGCTGAGTATTTTCTCATTAAAACTTTCAGTGAACTAAAGAGAGTCTCAAAAACCAATCGCAATTTGTTCTCTACATCACAAATATGTCGTAACCAATCACATCAGTGCATATCCCTATCATTAGCATATCATTAACTATGCATGGGTCTCAAGAGAAGCCAGATCCCAGTAGCCTATATTTTTCTGTAGATATTTAGTTGCTGAAATTCACTGTTTTCATGCTGTTTGCGTGAACTGCTTGTGGATGCAGAAAGGACACTTCTTTCACATATTATCAAATGATCCAAGACTCTGGTCTAAATGGGTACAATTTGGAATAATTGTATATTGCAATGCCTGACTTAGGGACGGTGAATGGGAAAGTGGTTTGTGTAACACTAGCAACAGATTAATAGCTGTTTGATAATGTAGTCAATCCAAATGCTAATCATATTAATCACTGTTATGCATCGGACGTTACATAGAGTGATACCAGTGACACTTTGACACTATAATTCTCTCGTCCTTTTCTTCTTCTACTTCTGCATATTAATCTGGCATACGAATATTTAATGCTTTTGGATTCCATTGTATGTCTGCAAGACGGGAACAGGCGAAAAAGAGCAAGAGAGAAAGAGCTTTAACTTAAAAACATTAATCAAACACAAAATGTCCTCCAGCACCTTCTTCTATTTCTTTACAGTCCGTCATGTCTCTTTACTGACAAACATAGGGGGGAGGAATCTGTCATACTTTCATTCTCTCTTTGATCTCGCACTTTTCGTCTGCTTCACCCCTACTGGTTTCATTCTTTACAATATCTGCGTGTCCAATGTGATCCAGGCCGCAGTGTGCTTGTGTGTAACTGAACTTGATTAACATGAGTAGACTGAAGTCACGTGAAAACTCCTGACATACTCCTTCAACTCCCCCACATCCATGCTTCAGATCCATGCTGAACTCATCCGTCAGTGTGAAAGATGTAAAAATGCATTTGCATTATTCTCATGAAATGACAATGCAATCAAGAGCTCTGATGTAGACTCACCTCTGTTATCGGATCATTGAAAAACTAGAAAGGAAAAAGTGAAATGAAAACACAAACCTGCTGATTTTTTTGGCTGAGGTTCATAAGAACATTCTATGAAACTGAAGTAATTTTATGGGCTCTACTTCATGATTTCAGAGTATAAAAGGAGCAATTTTGGAAATTATTTAGACAAGCCAACCTGTGGAGCTCAAACATATTTCAAAATTAACATTCAGCATGTAAAAATGCTTTGCTAGTAAATAAATTGGTCATTACATTTAAAAATGTAATATGAAGCTCAAGTCCAAATGTGAGAACGATAATCTGCGATTTCAATAATACTGTCTACTTGTGTTCTGTTCTGCATCTTTTATCAGCAATTTCTTCAGTGAACTAATACAATCATATATTATCTACGATACCAAAGGTTTTTTATCACTAAAAGTTCACATAACGATACAAGTGGAAACTCTGTGATCATTTACTCACCCTCCCATGGTTCATTTTCAGAACACAAATAATGATATTTTTTATAAAATCTGAGCCCATTCTGTCCCTCCATTGGCAGCTATTCAACTACTAATTTGACACTTAAAAAGGTTCATAAAGAGATCGTAAAACTAATCCATATGAATTAAAATAATCATAAAACTAATCCATATGAATTAAATGATTTGGTGCAAACTTTCTGAAGAGACACGATTTTTTAATGTAATTAACATATTGAATTTAGGGTTTTATTCACATATAAACATTCAATAAAGATATTCCATACACAGAAGCTTAACTAAACCTGCTTGATACGCGAGAACAAAACTCATTGGTTTTTGCTGAAGCTCAAACGTGATGCGTCACACGAGAATGATGTGAACTGAACTGATGTGAGTTGATTGTTTAAATGTGAACAAAAGCCTGAATTCAATCTGTTCATCATATAAAGAGATCATGTTTCTTCTGAAAATTTGGACTAAACAGCTCCATTCATATGGATTATTTTTATAATCTCTTTATGAACTTTTTGAAGCATTACAGTGGTAGTTTTGTTGCTGGTAATGAAGGGACAGAAATCATTCTTCGAAGAATCACTTCGAAGATGAACGAAAGTTGACATTAGAATGAGTATATGATCGTTTTTGGGTGAACTACCCTATAAACCATCAAACTGACCATACGGTTCTTTAATCTTCATGTTTTTGTGCAGTTTTAGAGAAATGGAGATTGGCTAATTTCATTTATGATGCATGTGACATAATGACCTGTGCAAGATGCAAGGGGAAAACAGATTAATAATCTTTTTGTTTTATATAAAAAAATCTTATCTTAGATTATTTAAAAAAAATAAAAAGTGGTTTCATGTTCAGTAAATATCGCTCTTCAGCCCTCCTGTAAAAAGGTCTGTTTAGAGTATAATCAGGGATGTTGGACAGAATGAAAAATGTAGAACAATTTGTCAGACTCTTAGGTGACACAGATACACATACATACAGATGACCTTTGACCTCCAGCTGTGATCCACTATCAACAGGAAACTGCAAAGGTCTTGGCTCCTAAATGAGGTCTTTCATCAGACGGCAGTAATCACATGTCTGGAGCAGTTACTCCGTTACTCAGGGAAGTTGAAATTTTGAGGAAAGTGGTGTGGATTTTCATGAGCTTGGATCTCGCCTAGTTTCTGCATTCAGTTTCTTTGCATCTGAAAAGGAGAACATGTCAGTTATGCTTGTACATTATCTGCATCTTGTAAGACACAAATAGGAAATTTGAAATCTGGAGCAAAAATGTGTGCGTGTGTGAAAGAGCGAAAAGGGGTACATGTACATTAAAGCTGAGCCAAATGTTTTTCGTTAATTGGCCGTGGAATATCACACAGCTGGGACTGATTAAAACTCTGTACCGTGAAGAAAGAGAGAAATTAGGAGAGGAAAGAAAGAGAGAGATGAGGAGAAGAAAGAGCCAGAGAAGGTCCTGAAGGATACTATTCGGAAATCCATTGCCGCTTATATATATATATTATTTCATTTTTCTTATTTGTACCTATATTATTTTCTTTGTCTTAATTTTCATATGTTTCTTTGTCTTATTTTTCATATGTTCTTCTCCCTTTCTTATTTGAATGATTTGTAAAGAGTGATTTATAATCAAGTTAGGGATTTTTATTTAGTTAAAAACTTTACTTTTCTGTAGTTTTCCATTGAGTAAGGATGAATATTGTCAGCACTTCTCAACAGATAGAACATGTTATCAGAATGTTTTGGTTGAGAGTTGAAGCCTGAGCCGAGTTCAGCCTTGGAGAAGCTGTGTATTTGTGTGTGTGCATTAATATGGTCTGTATTGGTGAGGTGATTAGCTGGCACCATAAAACGTGTTGTTCTCGACAAGCCACGTCACGAACCCGTCAACCATGTGATCAACGAAGATATGCGTCAGACTGTCTGCGCTTGTGTGGAAAATTACTAGTTTTGTTTTTCTTGCTTTCTTTCTTTCTTAGCCAATCAGAATCATTTAAACGTCATCATTGACGTAGTTAGCACCCTCTGTTAGAGTATAATTGCTGTAACAATGTTATTGTATTTGGGGCGGCCTACGAACTCCTTGTGAGACCTGAAGCTGGCTTCTGCTGATGAAACTACAAACTAAACTTCACTAAAATTTCTTCTATTGACTGCACTTCTGACTCCTGGTCTTCATTCAACATATCTGATCCTCGGGTCTTAACTGTAAATTCCCCTACAGTTAATGGTGGAGAGTGCGCGGGCAATTCATTCTTCGATGACATCCCTGGTCGAACAACAAACAAGGTAGAAAGTGTTAGGGCTGTCTAACTGGAAGAGACTGGAAAGGGGATCGGGAAAGCTTCACTCAGACGTGAGTGGGGAGTACCGACGCTGGTTAGAGTCCAGGGGGTACACGTAATTATGCCAGCCTTATGATTTTAAAGATTATATGGTTTTTGATGGTGTAATAGTCGCTGGTATCCGTAACACTGGTTAGATTCCAGGTAAGCGGAAGGCATCGCCGAGACGCACTTTAAGGGGACAGTAAGTCGCTGATGGGAGTGTAAGACACTGGAGAAGAACACAGGTTAGATTCCTGGTTCCGGAACACGGGTTAGAGTCCCGGTTTCATTCGGTTCAGTGGCACCATGAACCTGACTTGATCTCTTCCAGTTCAGACAGGGGCGCCCCGAATTTAGTGAATCAGGCAGTTAGGGACTAAAGCATTAGTTAGTTATAAAATAAATAATAAGCAATAAATATAGGGCTAACTTGTTTGCCAGGGATGCATCTGGAACGATTCCTGCAAAAGTAAATTTTACGAGAAAATTTTGTGACCTGAATTGGTTTGGATCTGGATATGTGACTTGGTGTTTTTGTAAGTATACTTTGTAGTTTCATCACGCAGAAGCCACAGCTGTGTTATTCAAAGATCGCCGCCTCCATCTCTTCCTACCATGACTTCAGGTGAGTATTAACTTTGACTAAAATATGGCTAACAATAACTGAGTAGTCTGATTATTACTGATTAGTTAAGTAAGCAGAAGAGAAAATGCTGTAAACAGCGCTGCTCTCAAAGTGAAGTTTCAGAGCTCAGTAGGAAAATGGTCAGTCTGTGTTTTTAATTCTGAGTGTAAAAACAAGGTTGGAAGTCATGATAAAATAATGAAACAGAGAAGAGATTTAATGCTGTAACAGCTCCGTTCTTCTCAAAGTAAATTTGGTCAGTCTGTGTTTTTAATTCTGATTGTAAAAATAAGGTTGGAAGACATGATAAAATAACGAAGCGGAGAAGAGAAGATATTAAATGCTGTAAACAGCTCTGCTCTTCAAAAGCAAAATTTCAGAGCTCAGTAAGAAAATGCTCCTAGTTTTAATTTGATTGGAAAGTGTGAGCAAAGAAAGAGCCTGAACAATATAAATGTCTGCTAGATGTGATAAAGTGACATATTTCTGGTGTTTAGATTTGAAAAGAAGATCAGTGTCTGATATACCAACATTTACGTTTTCGTCTGGAAAAGAACAAAAATAAGATTAAAGTCTTAAGGAATTCTTTTGAAAGAAAGATTTGTAATGAGAAGTTTTATAGTGAATGGAAGAGTTAAATTGCGTACAATTACAGACAATGACTTCAAAAGATGGGAGTTTCAGTAATATGTAATTCGCAAAAAGACAACTATAAAAATTATAATTCTTTGAAAACGTATTTTTGGGCAAAGATTTCTGAAACAGGCCAGAGTCACAATAAAGTAGATACATGTTAAATGTTTACAAAAATGCAGTGTTCCAGTCCTTGAATCCAGTCCAGAGTTTTCTCTCTCTCTTTCAGTCAGCTAAATGCTGTTATCTGAGTCAGTGACAAACAATTTACAGGAAGTGTTCCAGTGAAAATCATAGACACAGAGAAGTTAAAGGAAATCATGTTACAGGCAGTTCAAAACTTTTAAAAGTTCCACATTTATGATTATGTTTCAACAAATGCCTTTAAAGAGGAGTTTTAAAATAAATTTAAATAAGTTAAATAAAAATTAAGACCTGATTATAAAAGGGAGATTAAATTGTTTGATTAAATTGTTATGACCAGTAATTTTTGTTTTTGTCTCATCTTAGTGTCCACCATGGTACAAGGCTGATGGAGTAGACAATGGTGATAGCGATGCTGAGATTAAACACAGAGAATAAGCTATGCTGTTGTTTTGAATATGTTAATGGGTTTTACTGATAACATACTGCTGTTATTAACTGGTCTCCCTGTTTTGAACACTATCAGGCAGTCGAAATAACTCTGGTGGTTCTTGAATGCACCTTCCCTAAGCTCCAGAGAATACCTGAACCTGAAGAAAACTTGAAGATCCGCAAAGGGAATGAAAGGGTTAAACAGTAGAGCACGAGGGCGTCCACTCAATGACGGGTAAGTTCCTCTAATGGCCACATGGTGGACAACCTAAGGCAGAGGTTCGCCGCCGCTCCTGGGCATCTACCCAAAAACAGGGGAAGGGAGATGTTTTCTGTGACAACTGGATGAGAGTTGAGAGGATGTCTGTGGTTGGCTAGTAGCATCCTTCAGAGGGGGGACCTGTTAAATTGCAGAAGTCTGCCCCAAAACTGAGTTCCTCCATACCAGGTCACTGCAACCGCATTCCTTGACAAGTTTCCCCAACTTGTAGAAGATGCCAGGGGGAGTCCCTGAAGAGGTTGTTTATAAAGAGATAATGGGAATGTGCTTTCAAGAGCTGGCTGAGAACATGATGTGATTGACCTTTAGTTGTTGTGGAGATCATAACAAAACTTTATAATATCAAGAACATGATATTGGGTTGGCTTATGGGAATTAACTGAAAATTAATAGAAATTGAACTAATATGTCTCTATCATAGTTTTCACTCCTGCAGGTCGTTAGACATGGTGGTGACTAAAGATGAAGAGTGTTTTTACAGATTAAAGATGGTCTGGATAACAAAGGTTAAGTGAATTTTTAAACTAAAAGTAAACTTAGTAATGCTCCTAGCATACTTTATTTGAGATTATCAAAATGGGTCTAATTGAGAGTTACATATTTACATTTAAGAAATTTGTGAATGATTATGGTTTCTAAATGGCAAATAATTTACTATTGCATTCTGCCAAAAAGTTACAGTCTTAGACTGCTGAGGAAAACTGTTGACTGAGAGAGAGATTGTGAGTGGAGGCTGGGTATGACACTCTGTTATCAAACTGATAAAGGAACTAAAACAACCTAGCAAACTTTTCTAAAAACAAATTAAGTATAAACAGACATTTTTAAACACACTTTTAAACTGAATAAGTTAAACCTAGAGAAGATTTTAAAGCTTAAATCTTTGTAGAATAAATAACAGAAGTAAACCTTGAATATGAGCGATTTGTATTCATGTCTGAGTGTGTGTGAGTTTTGTATGTCCCCATAGTGTGAATATGTGTCATTAACCTCTGGAATGATAGTTTGATCATTACAGATGGGTTAAGTGAATTGACAATCTATACAGAAGCCGATAATTCTGATGGGATCTGATGAAACGACAATACAAAACATGGGACGAGCTTTAATTGGACTGAATATCCAGCTCGGTCTGCTAGTGGTAAATATGACAAATTGTGTCATTTATGATGTTAATTTCAAGTTATTCTCTGGATTAGTTTAAATAATTGTGTAAGTTGAAATTGTGAAGCTGAAGATAGCCGTCCATTATGGGGTTTAAAACCCCTGTCTAAATTCAACCGAGGGTCTAAATTTAAATGAGTGATCTGAATGTAAACGTTATAAGACTTGACGGCAGAGATAGTGTGACACATTGGCTAAAGTCACCCTCCAAATTATCCAGAGAGCACCCTCACATTTATGAAGGCCAGTGGGTCCTTTAAAGGTGGTATGAAGGCCAGTGGGTCCTTTAAAGCCCTTGGCGAAAGATGTTGTACCTTTATTAGAGCCTTTTGATTTTTTTTTTTTACAGTATGTTTCTGGCCCAACACAAATGAAATTCTACCTAGTGTGGATTTTAGAAAGAGTGTTGTTTTTCATTACTGTTAAATCTAACTGCATCATTTGATACCATTGACCATAAGATTTTCATTGATTGTCTTTGAGATTTGGTTGGCATTGAGGGTTTAGCCCTGGAATGGTTTTACTCATATATCTAACAGATAGGACTTATTTTAGTCAATCCTGGGACTTTCTTTTCATCCGTTACCCCTCTCTTGTATGGGGTCCCTTATGGCTCAATTTTGGGACCAGTTTCTTTGGGGGTGATCTTTGAAAAATATGCCATTCATTATAATTTGTATGCTGATGACTCTCACATTTATTATCAAGTATCCATTCAATCTTTGTTTGAATGTTTAGATAAAGTTAAGTGCTGGCTAACAATTTTCTCCAGCTGAATGAGTCTGAGTTTATTTTATTTGGAAATAAGGGATGTCTTTATGATGTCATTGACTGCCTGGGATTCCTTTCAGGGAAAAATCTTTATAGTTTGAAAAACCTAGGAGCCATTTTTGACTCGGAGCTCAAATTTGATCTTCAAATTAATGAATATGTTAAAAATAGTTTTAATCATCTTAGCTCTATATCTAAGTTGAAGTCTATCCTCTGTTTTTGTTGTGCAAAGTTGTGCATACCTTTATGCTATTTTGTTTGAATTACTATACTGTATCTGGGTGTGAGTCAGGTCTCTCTCTCTCCTGCAGCTCGTTTAGAATTCAGCTGCTAGGTTTCTAACTACGAAGAGAGAGAACACATTCCAGTGCTTATCTAACAACACTGGCTTCCTATACGTTTCAGAATTCATTATAAAGTGCATCACTCAAATAGGTCCCTGCGTTCAAAAGATCAATTACAACTAATGATTCCTTGATCTCACCTAAAATGCAAAGGTGATTGGGCCTTCTCTGTTGCAGCTCTAAGACTATCTCTCTCTGATAAATCTTCTTCTACTCTCGGTTTATTTCATAGTGTGCTAAAAACTCATCTGTTTTCAATAGCATTTGAAAGTATTTTGAAATCTGCCGTTTGTTAGTGTGTATTATGCTTTATTTATGCTTTCATTAATTTTTATTTGGTTAGCACTTCGGTTTCCACATAGTGGTGTTGAAAGTGCTTTATAAACAAGGTTGAGTTGAGTTAATATCATATTTTTGTTTTTGAGGCAATGCTGATAATATTTGTGGGATCAGAAAGTCTAAACATTTGATAGAGAAATACCTTGACAAGTAATTAAAATGAAAATAAATAAAATGAATGTTATGAACAGAAAAATTCAGATATGAATTTGGATCAATTTAAGAACACTTTTAAATTAATATATTATGAAAATCTGACAGTTCTTGTTCAACTTATAACAAATTTGAAAGATAGCAAACCTAATGGTATCTGATGAGCCAAATGACAATGAAAGGGTTTAGATTTTGGTCATAACGCATAAGCAGGTTTAACAAACTGAGATACTGAGAACAAAATTGACTAAAGGAAATCATTATTATTTGATTTTGAATTTTGGAATGTTAACATGGTTTGAATACTGTGAAATTATTTTGTTTCAGTGGAAATAATTATTGAAATGATTATTTGAATTTGTTTCATTTTTTATTTCTGTTTTTGAAAAAGAAAATTTTAAGATGTCCTGCAATTAAGATGGTACATGCTATTTGCCTGTTAAATGAATGACACTTTCAGTAGAAACTCAAAGCTTAAGACGGATTTTTATGGGATTTATTTATTCTTTCATTGTTTATTTTTATTTTGACCACCTTTGATTTTAATTGGTGTAGTGAAATAGATTTACCCTCTTATTTCATGTATTCTACAATGAATTGGAAATTGCTTTGTTTTTGGTTTATTTACAACAACAACAACAAAGTGTATATCTTGATATTTTCATGCAATGATGGGTGATTATACCAGTAGACGTGACACTTTTAACCTAATACCTGGTGTGGGGATTTTGTTGGGGATGTAAAACTATTTTCCCATTTATTTCGGCTTCTAGAGAATAAAAATGTATTTAATTTTTAAATCCATTTAATTTGATTATAAACTAAAATAGCCAATATTCATAATAACAGTGTAAGATGTTTATACAACCATGTCTTTTGTTTTGAAGGTCAATAACACACTCTGTGCTCTGTAAGATATTCTGTTCCAGTTAAGTCTGTGAAGGGAAAACATATTTTGTTTTATACAATTTTAACCGGAATTAGAGCAAGGGTGAATATATCAATTTGTAGCGGCATTAATTGATAGCCCAGATGTGTTGTTTTACTACACATTTGGCCTTATAGGGGGGACTGAAGGATACTATTCGGAAATCCATTGCCGCTTGTATATATATATTATTTCATTTTTCTTATTTGTACCTATATTATTTTCTTTGTCTTAATTTTCATATGTTTCTTTGTCTTATTTTTCATATGTTCTTCTCCCTTTCTTATTTGAATGATTTGTAAAGAGTGATTTATAATCAAGTTAGGGATTTTTATTTAGTTAAAAACTTTACTTTTCTGTAGTTTTCCATTGAGTAAGGATGAATATTGTCAGCACTTCTCAACAGATAGAACATGCTATCAGAATGTTTTGGTTGAGAGTTGAAGCCTGAGCCGAGTTCAGCCTTGGAGAAGCTGTGTATTTGTGTGTGTGCATTAATATGGTCTGTATTGGTGAGGTGATTAGCTGGCACCATAAAACGTGTTGTTCTCGACAAGCCACGTCACGAACCCGTCAACCATGTGATCAACGAAGATATGCTTCAGACTGTCTGCGCTTGTGTGGAAAATTACTAGTTTTGTTTTTCTTGCTTTCTTTCTTTCTTAGCCAATCAGAATCATTTAAACGTCATCATTGACGTAGTTAGCACCCTCTGTTAGAGTATAATTGCTGTAACAATGTTATTGTATTTGGGGCGGCCTACGAACTCCTTGTGAGACCTGAAGCTGGCTTCTGCTGATGAAACTACAAACTAAACTTCACTAAAATTTCTTCTATTGACTGCACTTCTGACTCCTGGTCTTCATTCAACATATCTGATCCTCGGGTCTTAACTGTAAATTCCCCTACAGTCCCAACATGTGTTCTGCTCTTACTACGGGATGACTGAGTTTAGCTGATCGCTGCCCCTAATATTTGTGTTTAAAAAAGCTACAGAATCAAAAATATGCTTTCAGATGTCAGGATGAATGTCTTTAAAACATGTATAGGCCAATTTAAAATATAAAGAAAGAAAGAAAGAAAGAAAGAAAGAAAAATAAATTTAAAACCAATTTTAGAGGCAACAATTTTTTTACAATGTGTCTTTTTCATGGCATTTCCCCCTATATTTTTATATATTTTTTAATGTAATAATAATTATTTCCATTATTCTCATTATTAAAATACAGTAAAAATAAGGTTTTATAATACAAAATTTCTAAAAAACTTAAATATACAAAAATATACATAAAACTTAACACACATATCAATGTTTGTATTAAAATGATGGACATTGGAAGGAATAATGTTTTAATTGTCATTGAAATGAAATAATATTGTTAAATGATGTCTAATAATCCTAAAAATAGCTTTCATAACTTTCAGCAAAACATGAATTCCTTTCGATTTTTTGGGTGAAATTTGTTCCAGACACGCAGACAGGTTGTGTTTCATTCATCGCGCCAGAAATTGACCACTTTATTTATTTTAAAGTGTTTCATTTCTGGTTTTATTCAAGATCCGATCGAAATCTTTGACACTGATCAAAGTCTTTTCAGCAGTCTTACCAAAAAAGGCAAGAAGCTGGGATTCCGAACAGCTGGTTCGTATAAAAGCCCATAATTGTGTTGCACTTGGACACATCTTCCCCGTGTCCTGCTGCACTGCCTGAAAGCAGTCACACAACTCACGGAGATCCGCTGTGGTCACCGGCGACTGCAACCTGACGGCTCTTGACACTAAACGGCAAATCTCTGTAGCGCAATAACTCTGCTGACCACAGCTTTTTTCGTGCTAGAGCAAAAACACCAAGGGAAATTCCCTCGATCTATTCTCCGTCTCCCCATCTCAATCAGCTTCTGGAATGTGACGGTCCTTCTTCCTAAATCCTTCCCTCTCATGTCATTTACATACTACTTAATCTTCCCAAATCCCTCTCTCACGAAAGTCAGCCGGGAATCTTTCCAGAAGAGGAGGAAAAGCTGTCTCGACTGATATTTTATTACTCTGAGGGAATTATGGGGGGATTAGAGAGGAAATTGATGAAGAACACCACTCTGAAATGTCTTTCTCTCGCTCTCACACTCTCTGGAAGCGCAAGTTTGTGTTCATGGATAATGATTACGTGGACAGGAAGACGTGTTTTGAAGACATTTGAGAAGCCTGAGCAATTTATAAACAGGCAATATTCATAAACAGACGCACCTTTGCTTACCTATTCATATCAGGCCAGACAACCAGCAGAAGAAACATACATTTACACATCATGGAAAGTCACTGGCCACAGTTTGCTTTTAATATGCCATGATGGCCGAAAGTGAAATTCAGAAATTTCAGTAGGTTGATCCGAAAGTGAAAGATTACTGTCTCTTAAAACTGATCTTCTTGTTAAATGCTTTAATATAAAATGACATTCTTTACAAAAAAGCCACATTACTGGAAATTTTGTTATCTAATATCATGCCATTATTACGTTTTAAGTGTCTAAACACATTTTAACCTTTGTTTAATACGGTGACTTCCTTTAATACATTCTTCCTTGGAAGATCTTATTGAAGCACTTTAGTATCTTTTAAATACGACTTTGTTTCAGACGGCCCAATAAAAAGTGCACTTCGACTTCCAGAAAATGAGTAAAGCTTCAATTATTTTGAAATTCTTGCCATTTTCGTGTTGCGTTAGACACTCGATGCGCTTGAAATCTGAGGCTGCTGCTCACCTGACTGGAGGAATGTGTGATGCAAAAGGTGAAAAGAACATCCATCATACAGATGAGATGTGTTCCTCTTCACTGGAAGCTCTTACACTTAAAGGTTTCTTTGGCATGTCAAAGGTCAGTCTGCTCACTTGCTCAGGATTTCCCCTTCTGTCAACAGATTTAGATGTTTGAGAGATCATATCTGTCAGAACTAGAAATAAAGCAATCAAATTCTGTTGAAAGTCAGAGTGAACAACGCATGTGCCAAGAACTCAGACCAGAGAGAAGATCACAGCTCTCTCTCTCCACTGAGAGTAAATGGTGATTCAGTTTTTCACAATAAAGCAAAAGACAACACAGAGCAGCGTGAGGCGCAGTGGTACAGCTGGCATTCTCCTCTCTTCTCTAATCAACACGTTTTGCATGTGACCACTGAAAACCAGCAGGTCGAACAGGACACGTGTGTGTGTGTGTGTTTAAAAAAAACAATGCATCTATAGTAGTTACTTATTGGCCTTCCATAGAACCGGAAAACCGTGTTTCTTCTCTTGTCGTGAATGAGTAAAACAAAGAACCCTTTATCTTCATAAAGTGTCATCAA
This sequence comes from Rhodeus uyekii, assembly GCA_037043235.1. Lineage (NCBI taxonomy): Eukaryota > Metazoa > Chordata > Actinopteri > Cypriniformes > Acheilognathidae > Rhodeus > Rhodeus uyekii. The sequence continues at coordinate 1,170,941 of JAWRVZ010000149.1, forward strand.
AATCTATTTTAACTTGCTTTGCCTTTGGAAGGCCTATGACTTTCCTTTCAGAGTTAAATTATTTTCTTAATTTATCAATTTAAATTGCCAACTCATTTCGATATTTTCCCGATTCAATTACTGATGGATAAAATAGAGTCCCACACTTGTTTGCTTGGGAAATATTTCAACTGAAGTAAAATGAGCTGCAAATGCGGTTTAATGTTGAATATGAAGTCACAAGGCATTCACCGCAACAACATCAGTCTTGTTTTCTAACATAAGTATGCAAACATGCACAAAACAAGATAGATTTACTTCAGAAGGAAATGGCATAATATATTACGTTGTTTACAGAAAAATGTAATGAGGTTTTGCTAAAAGTATTTGCCTGTGGGGCCAGAAAACAGCTTTATTTGTCTGACCCCATAAGCAAATTGTAGTTATTTTTTTCAGCATAAACCTCATTAAATTTCTCTAAAAACGAGACTTAAAATCATTTTTCTTCCAGAATTTGTTTTTTTGAAGCAAAGGAAATGTACCTCTGATATCATCAAAGGTCATCGAACCTATAAACCTCACCATTACTAAGACTCACTCAAGCGCATTTCCTGCTCTGCCGATGAAGATGCTTGTTTATTTATTTGTGTACGGATTGTTTTGTGTAATAAATTCAGCTTTCAGCCGTCAGATGAGAGTAGAGTTACTGCGCTAACGGTGGATGCAGTACATCAGCTCACACATGCACAAATACGGTCAGTCATTTTGGCTGCTCTCTTTATTCGTAATGAATGCACCTGCTGTTCCTCACATTTATGGATTATGCAAATGATTATCAAACTGACTGTTTTAAAAAGGAGAAAAATCAAACACTCGACCGCATGATCTCTCCTTGTCACGGCACATTCCAGTACGCCTGGCTGAGCGTTGGTTCTAACAGGATTACGGTTCTGCAGGGGAGAACCGCAGGGCGCTGGAGTGACCTGAGGAGAGATGAAATATGAGCTTCAGGAGGATGTCTCAACGCACACTAATGTTTTTCCATAATTTGGGTTTTGATAGAGGTTTAAAAATTATACTGAAAGGACAAAACCTGCCGCTATAAATTAATCCCACATTTTATAGCTATGAACGACTGGCTGTAATTGAACTACTAAAAATATAACTGTAACTGAATTATTTTCTTGATTTATATTTGTGGCAGTGAAAAGATTTGTTAGCCTTTACTGGAAATACATCTGCATATTCATGACTGGAAGTTTATTCTGAGAGAACTATTACATCACTAAGATGATCTCATGCCTTTGTCAGCAAGATAATGAATATGGACATCTATAAGCATATAGCTGAATGAGACCTGCCAGCTGCGTAAAATTCAAATGAGTAAAACATTCAAATTACCGTAAAAATGATTAACCAAAGTAATCCATAAAACTATACTGTACAGGAGGGAAAATACAACAGTTATGCATATTTTAAATGTGATACATAAACAAAAAAACATGTTAGAAGCTTGAAGCTAAAATCATTACACTCAACACATTTTTCCAGTTTTATTACAAAAACATCAATGCTAATTGAGCTTAACTTATTATTTGTTAACTATAAAAACTAATTTTGTGTGTACGTACAGTTCATACCTGAATAATCAGCTGTAATGCCTTCTGAGGTCAAATTTCTGAGCTAAAATAGTTTGCCTTATACAGACGTAAAGCCTTTGAACATTGGCGCCATTACAAGGTAAACTCTAGCAAAGAGTTTTGTGAGCAACAAACGTCCTGCAAATGCGAAACATGGTCATAGGTTGGATTATGGCACGACATTTACACAAGATTTAAAAAAAAGCTAAACAAAAAACATGTGACTAAGTAGTGAAAGCAATCAAGTAAAAATTTGCATGGCTGATTGACTTTTATGATAACATTTGATACAATTTGTCTAGACATTCATGAGCAAATGCCTTTGGTTTTTTTTCACTGGCTTTGTTTGGAAAACATCCCAGTTATGTATTAAACCTTTTTTTTCCTGAAGAGGGAATTAGACTGTATCATGAATTGATTTTGCACTATAAACTCAATTTCTTCCGGTTTCTCCTACGATCTTGACAACACTAGGTTTGACAGGAAGTTTGCGCTTGTAAGGGGAGAAATGCTTGTCTAAATTTTTGGGATGAGCACCCTGTTTCTCAGTTGGCCAGTTCTCAAAGAGCACCCGGCAGGAGCACAGCTTTCGTAATGGACACAACGTACACAGTTAGCTTCCTCGAAATCTAGAGGATAAAGTTCGTCAAGACAAACTTTAGAAGTTGGCTTGAGAACGTTGGACCAGAAACTTTAATTTAGCAAGTTGGTGGCACAATTTAATAATGATTAAATGAACAACAATGCCTGTATGACATTTAGAACTGAATATAGCTTGCATTTGGTTGTTAGGGTGCTCCGTTTGGTTGCTAAGGAGTGGTGTAGCAGCTGCCAGTGATGTTACTCCAAAGGCTGCCTGTCCGTATGAATATAAACCAACTACAACACCTCTATGACATTTAGAATTGAAGATATCTCACATTGGATTTGGTTGCTAGGGTGCTCAGCAATGGTTGCTAGGCCGTGGCTAGGAAGTGTTGAAAATTATTAGTGGCAGTCAAACGAGCCATCCATCAAGTTTCTATGACTTTTCTATCCAGAGATAGAATTTGATCTCTTTCATTGGATGTCTATGGGATTGGTTGCTAAGGTGCTCTAAATGGTTGCTAGGTTGGGGCTTGATGGCTTCATAGTGATCCTGAGACACTCATTGGTTCCCTGAGTAAATTGAGCCCCCCCGCTTATCTCTATTATATTGTGATCCAGAGTTACCTATGCAAGTTACCATGAAACATGAAGGGCTGTCTGAAAACAACTTGCGCTGATCTTAAAATATGTCACTCCCATTGTTTTTTCTCAAGATGCACATCAGTAATGTTTTTTTTCTTTCTAAGGCATATCTAAAAATATCTACTCAAATACCCTAGTTAACTAAGGCCTAATCATGGCTTAATCTAAGCCCTGTCTGTGAAACCGTTTTATTGTATGTTTTTCAATCAAACTTTACAGTATTTTGGAAAAAAAAATCATTTGTAACTTGGCAATGTGGTTCATATTTACACTGTAGTCCAGCATCTGTTAGGCTTATGAATCATAAACCTTTCAGTTTAATAGTTTTAGCTCCTCCTTCATAGAGCAGGTAAGCAGTGAGAGAAAGATAAACACCCTCATTCTGTTGTTCATGAGACAGAGAGTTGATTCCAGAGCACACATGGTGAGTACGACAGCACAGACTGAGAGAAGAAGGTTTGATGCATTACATTAGACAGGATAAATCTTTTTGAGTTAAAGAGTAAATACTTAAACACATGTGACAGTCTAATCTGAAGCTTTTCAGTTATATTATTTGCAGAATGTATTTGAGTGTTAAAAAACATCTATGCTTCCACTGCAATTACCTATTAATTTATCATCATAAAATGTGTGTATTTATGTTTAGTCAGACACTTTTAAACCATCAAAGCCTGAAAAGTACACAAGCCTTACACAACTGGAAAGTATGTGAACTATATAATGAGACCAGGAACCAGTTAAACCACCTTCTGAAGACAGTTTCAGTCGTGTCATTTGGTTTTCTTCCTCATTCGCTCCTATTTGTTTGATTTTGATGGACACAGACTTCAGAATAAATCTGTTCAGAAGTTAGGAAGACACAAACACCATGATGAATGCTGAAGACACTGATTCTCACAACACTTGTGATGAAGAAAAAGGGTGAGAGAAATGTTTTTGGATTATTTATACATGACTCAAAATTGTTCAGATCAAAACAAATTCAGATCACACCAACTCAGTTTGAAGTTAAATTTTAAATCATACTACTTTTAACCTAGCACAGCTTATTAAATACTAAAAATGCACTCCTCATTGATCCTCTTAGTATAATTTGAGAGAAGTATGAACATGGATTCTTTTGTACCTGACAGTGTCCAGCAGGACAGATCACATTCACCTGATCCCAGTGGTTTATCCCTGAAAAGTGACAAATCAATGAGAACACCAATTCAGCTAAAAGATGGATTTGACCAAAGGTAAATACGGCATTTGTATTATGTAACATAACATACATTACCTGTGGTTTTGGTGCATTTGTGAAGCAGACAAAGTTAAAAAATATTGCTTCAAAATGATTTTTCTCAATAAAAATTTAAGGCATGGAGGTTTCCTAGAAAATTATTATTACTTTTATTTATGATGAGCTTGATTATTCTGTCTTTTTCAGTTGTAAGGACAGATCACATTCACCTGAACCCACTGTTTTATCCCTGAAAAGTGACAAATCAATGAGAACACCAATTCAGTTAAAAGATGGATTTGACCAAAGGTAAATGCAGAATTTATTTTATGTAACAGAACATACATTACCTGTGGTTTTGGTGCCGTTGTGAAGTAAACAAAGCTAAATAATATTGCTTCAAAATGATTTTTTTCAATAAATCTTGATGGCATGGAGGTTTCCTAGAAAATAATAATAATTTGTATTTATGCTGAGATTGATTATGCTGTCTTCTTCAGTTGTAAGGACAGATCACATTCACCTGATCCCAGTGTTTGGTCCCTGAAAAGTGACAAATCAATGAGAACACCAATTCAGTTAAAAGAAGGATTTGACCAAAGGTAAATACAGCTTATGTTTTATGAAACTTACAATACATTGCCTGTGGTTTTGGTGCTGTTGTGAAGTAGACAAAGCTAAATAATATTGCTTCAAAATTATTTTTCTCAATAAATCTTGAAGGCATGGAGGTTTCCTAGAAAAAAAATTATTTTAATTCACGGTGAGACTGATTATCTTGTCTTCTTCAGTTCTGCGGAGAGATCACATTCACCTGAACCCAGTGTTTGGTCCCTGAAAAGTGACAAATCAATGAGAACACCAATTCAGTTAAAAGAAGGATTTGACCAAAGGTAAATACAGCATTTGTTTTATGTAACATAACGTACATTACCTGTGGTTTTGGTGTTATTGTTAAGTAGACAAAGCTAAGCAAATATTGCTTCAAAATTATTTTTTTCAATAAATCTTGATGGCATTGAGGTTTCCTAAAAAGAATTATTTTTATTCATGGTGAGATTGATTATGTTGTCTTCTTCAGTTCTGAGGAGAGATCACATACATTTGATCACAGTGTTTGGTCCCTGAAAACATCTTTTCAGCCAAAAGATGGCAATTCTCTGTTTGGTCAAAGGTAAATCTATTTACCTTTTATGTTTTCATACGTTTACACACTGTCAGGATGGAATAGACAGAACAGAAAGAGTGGTATAAATGACAGTCTGTGGTAGACTTAGCGGAATGACTGAGGAAATTAAAGAATCTCTTAAAACAGGTTGATACGGAAGAAGGTAGCGATATAAGTCTTTGACAAGGAGAATCACAAGAGGTAGTCTAGGTAGCGTCAGATGAGACCAGACAATGAGTGCAGTGTGAGGGCTGGTGATAGAGGGGAGGCTGAGTGATAACAGGTACAGGTGATCAGTATTCCGGTGATTGTGAACGAGTGCGAGGGGAGAAGTAGTATGGTGCTGTGGGCATGGCAGAGTCTGTGACACAGACAAGTATCCTTTTAGTAAGAAACAACATTTTGTTTCAAGTTTTTCCTCAATTCCTAAAATTCGCCAAACAAATCAGCAGCAGCATCTAAGTGGCTGAAGTAGTTGCTGACAGTCACTATGCAGGGAAAAAAACATTACAGTTGTAACTTAGACGTTCCCTTTCAATGGAATATTAACAAGTGACTGTCTGGTGTGAAATCGTGCTTAGATGATTACACCTGTGACCCTGGTGTAAAGTCCAAGTCTAGGTTATAGAACTTCAGAAATAAGTGCAGTGAGGACCAGTCTTCCGCATCACAGACATCTTGAAGGAAGACTCCTTACAAAAGTGCTTTAGAAGCAGCCACACACCTTGTTGAGGGGGTATGAATTGCCATACTCATAAGCAAGTGCACTTGCTATCCACTTGCCCATCCTGTGTCTGCTTAGTTGCTGGGTACCCTCTGCTAGGGGCCCCAAAACATGCAAACATCTAATCAGATTTATGCCACAGGGCAGCTCTGTGGACACGAGCATCTAATGCCCGTACTGGACAAAGCAGATAATAGAGGAGAACAGAAAAACTGCAAACTCCAGGCAAATTGGTAAAATTAGCAGGCATGATGGGACAACCGACAGGGCTTACAGATCTCCAATTCTTTCGGAGGAGGAACAAACCTTTAAAAGTCACAACCTTCTCTGAAACCTCTTCAATAGGTTCAAAGGGAGCGAGGGATAGGCTTGGAGCGCTACAGCCAATCCAAACCCAGTCTCCTTGTGCATACTGCAGACATCAGCCTCAAGGTGCCACAGAGGAAACAAGCTTCACAGCTTCCACAGCTCTGGGTGGGGTTGAAGAATCGAGCCCCTAACTGGGACAAAAGTGAGACATCTCTTGAGACGCAAACAGATCCACTTGGGCTTGGTTGAACACCCTGCATATCTGCTCCAACATCTTGGGCCTAGCCCCAGACTCGATAGGATGTCTGGTTCCTGATTTTGAAGCCCTGGGATAAAAGCTGGGACCACAGGAGGATTTGGTGGGTCAGCTTGTAGAGTGGATAAACCCCCACTGATGATTTATATAGCCAACCACCGATGTGTTGTCAGATCGAACAAGCACATAGTGTTCTGTGCTGAGAGCCAAGAATACACCCATCATCTCCAAACAGTTGATGTGCCATGAGAGATGGTGTCCCCTCCATCCAGCTCAAGGACCTTGAGCTGAGCATCCTTCTAGGACTGCTTCCCACCCAATGAGGGAAGAATCCGACATTAGCATCTTGCAACAAGGAACTTACGTTGAGCATGTATCAAACTTAAATCCCATACCATGCTCAGAAAGGAGATCCCCTGTATCCAATCTAATGCAGGGCTATTAACAAAAAAAAATAGTCAATGTAGGTCGTGGCACTTATCCTTTGAGAACCATTACTTGCGCTACGTCCATGCATTTGGTGAAAGTGCGGGATGATAAATCTAGACCGAACAGTAGAAACTTATATTGGTATGCCTTGCTCTCGAAGGCCAACCTCAGAAACCTCCTATGATGTGGAAGGATGGATATGTATTGTAGGAATCAGTTTCTCTGTGTGAGAGATGTACATATTATATGACCCCTTTCCCAGCAAAGCTTTTATCTCCTGTTCCATAACCTGAGTCTCCTTTGGTAGAACCCCCATAAAACTGTGTGGGCGTGACCCAAACTAAATTGTGTAACCCTTTTAGATTGTGTGCAAGATCCACTGAGATATATTCTGCAGAAGTTTGCACGCTGCCAGAAAATTCTACTTAAGGAACCAAGCAACCAGCTTGGTAGCCTAAAGAGGTGCACTGGCAGGGAACAAACAATTTGATTGCTCTTGAGCCCTCCTCAGAGGAGGTGAGTGTCCCAGTGCCACTACGTTTCCAGGCGGACACTGAGATGAGGGCTCACCGCTGCACCATGAAGCACAGGAAGTAGTAGGGGTGGCAGAATAGCCCCCTAAGTGCACTGATGAGAGATGGGCACTCCCCCTGTAAAAAGAGGTGTTGTCCACTCCCCCCTCCCCGCCCAGAGGGGACTGCCCTCAGAGGCTCCGCAGACTAGTCCTCATATCTGCCCTACCCCTCGAAGGCTGCAAGTGAGAGCATCTTCTCATTCCCCCTTCTCTTTGGAGAGGGGAGTACGGGTAGTGATGCTCTGATTCTGCCATGGTACAAGGAGTTGGTTTTTAACATTTTGGACTGCTCCCATGTCCCATACATCCCCCCAAGACCTGAAAGTGGCTGTGAGAACATTTTGGAATGTAACTGCCTGTTTAGTGGCCTCCTGAAACCTCTCTACGACAGTTGTAACTGTGTCACCAAAGAGGCCAGGATGTTCCAACCGAGCGTCCAACAAGAAGTTGTCTTTCTCACTTATGGTGCTTAGATTTAGATTTTGTGATAAGTGGCCACCAGGTTTGGCCATAGTACAACCGACTATCTATTAAGCTTTAAAGGGAAGTAAATACTTGTTTGATATTCAATTAATATCTTGTCTTATGACACTCATCTAAATTTTCAGTGCAACGTGAAACATATGTTGTAAAAAACCCACAGAGACAAAATATAAAACATCCAGCCTTACTTATTTGAAAAGCAATACATAACTTCATATTGTGTGAATGTTGTGAAAGTGTAAAATTTACACAACTTTTACAGAAGTTGTATTTTCTAACATTGAAAGTATTTGTGTCTTTATGTGCTTATGAAAAGATTTCATCTTTACAGACACAATCTGCAAATATATGATCCAGAGATCCAGCGAAGATTCAAATCTCACATTAAAATGAAGCATCAGTATGTTTTAGAGGGATTGGGAAAGCAGGAAAACCAGACACTCCTGAATGAGATATACACTGAGCTCTACATAATAGAAGGAGAAGCTGGAGGGATCAGTAATGAACATGAGTTTACTAGGATAGAAAAAACATTCACAGCACCAGAAGCAACAATACCAATCAAATGCAATGACATCTTTAAACCTTTACCTGGACAAGACAAACCCATCAGAACTGTGCTGACAAAGGGAGTCGCTGGCATTGGAAAAACAGTCTCTGTGCAGAAGTTCATCCTGGACTGGGCAGAAGGGAAAGAGAATCAGGACATCCAGCTCATATTTCCACTTCCTTTCAGAGAGATCAATTTGATGAAGGATAAAAGATTCAGTTTAGTTGGTTTTCTTCAAACCTTCTTCATGAGAGAGATCAGTTTACATCTGATTCAAAACTCCTCTATCATGTTCATCTTTGATGGACTGGATGAGTGTCGACTTCCCTTAAACTTTCACAGAAATGAGACTCTACAGGATGCAACCAAAGAGACATCAGTGGACGTGCTGCTGACGAACCTCATTGCAGGGAATCTGCTTCCCTCTGCTCTCATCTGGATCACCTCCAGACCAGCAGCAGCTGATCTCGTCCCCTCTGAGTGTGTCCATCGAGTGACAGAGGTACGAGGCTTCAATGAGCCACAGAAGGAGGAATACTTCAGGAAGAGAATCAGTGATCAGAGTCTGGCCAGTACAATCATCACACACCTGAAGTCATCAAGGAGCCTCAACATCATGTGCCACATCCCAGTTTTCTGCTGGATCTCAGCCGCTGTTCTAGAGAAGATGTTGAGCGAAGCAGAGAGTGGAGAGATTCCCAAGACTCTCACTCAGATGTACACACACTTCCTGATGGCACAGGTTAGCATCAAAGACAAAAAGTATGAGAAGGAAACAGACAAAGAGATTATTTTAAAATTAGGGAAACTGGCATACGAGCAACTGGAAAGAGTCAATGTGATCTTCTATGAGGAAGACCTGAGAGAGTGTGGCATTGATGTGACAGAAGCATCAGTTTACTCAGGATTGTGCACTCAGATCTTCAGAGAGGAGTTTGGCTGGTATCAGGGGAAAGTCTTCTGCTTTGTTCATCTGAGCATTCAGGAGCATCTCGCAGCTCTATATGTGCACCTCTCCTTCCACAATAGCAGCAAAAATGTGCTTGAAGTACATGAATCTGAAATGACAATGTTGAGCTTACACAAATGTGCTGTCAAAAGGGCCTTAGAGAGCAAGAATGGACATCTTGATCTCTTTCTACGCTTCCTTATGGGATTTTCACTGGAGTCAAATCATAAACTTCTAGAAGGGGTTTTGATGAAGACAGGAAGCTCCCTTGAAGTAGAGAAAACTATTGATTATCTCAAGGAAGAAACTAAAAACCATTCTTGTCCAAACACTTGTCTCCTTCTGTTCCAATGTTTAAAGGAACTTAACGATCATTCTCTGACTGATGAAATCCAAAGCTACATGACCTGTGAAAAACAAAACAAACACATCTCTCCAAATCACTTTCCAGTATTGGTGTGTTTATTAATGACATCAGATGAGAGGCCTGAAGAGTTTAATCTTCAAAACTATGGCAGATCAGACTACACCATAGAATGGATGCATCCTGTTATCAAATTATCCACAAAGGCCCGGTGAGCACTTTTTGGAATGTTTTTAAATTTATTCATGCACAAAATTGTTCATATATGAAGAAACACACACACACACACACACACACACACACACACACACACACACACACACACACACACACACACACACACACACACACACACACACACACACACACACACACACACACACACACACACACACACACACACACACACACACACACACACACACACACACACACACACACACACACACACACACACACACACACACACACATTATATATATATGTATATATACTAACAGTCTATTTTGTCAGGTTGAATGACTGTAATATCACAGATAAAGGTTGTGTACTGCTGACTACGGTTCTTACTTCATTATCCAATGTGAGAGAGATGGACCTGAGCAACAACAACAACCTACAGGACTCTGGAGTAGAAATACTCAGTGTAGGAGTAAATAGATCAACTCACGGAGCAGCACTGTAAGCTTAGATTAATTTCAGTGAAATTCTGGAATATTTTTTCCTTATGAATTTTACTGTGTTTACACATTTTAACTGTTTCTCATGTCAGACTAAATGAAATTGTAAGAAGGAGGTTTAAGACAGTGTCAGATGGTTCACATTGCCATCATAAAAGCCTGCATAGACATGGGAACGAAAAAAATATGTTACATTTGCATCACAGAACGGCTGGACTACAGGACACGGAGTGCAGCCTGGAATCTCTTAAGTAAGTATGATGTGGCCAGTTAATGCAATAAATCATGCATTAATATTTTTTAAAAACAGTGACATTTATATGACACAAATACAATATATTTTTGTACAGTTAATGTGGTATCTTTAAGTAATGTGTAGCATCTTTGTCAAATGTCTTACCTCTCTTTGTAATAGTCTGAAGAACTGTGGAGTAACAGAAGCAGGATGTGTTTCTCTGAGCTCAGCTCTGAGTTTAAATCCTTCACATCTGAAAGTGCTGGACCTGAGCTGGAACAACATAGGAGATTCAGGAGTGAAGCACCTCTGTTCTACTCTGGAGAAAGTTCAGTGTGCATTGGAAATACTAAAGTGAGTTATAAAATAATTTTATCTAAAGTGTTAAGAACAGGTTTCCTGTCCCAAATGACATTGTATATAAAAATGGCAATATAAAAATGTACAATTATTTAAAAAAAAGAAAAAATATTCTGTTTAAATGTTGTTACTTTCAGGTTGGACAAATGTGGAATGACAGAGAAAAGCTGCTCTTCTCTGGCTTCAGCTCTCAGCTCAAAAACCTCCAATCTGACAGACCTGGATCTGAGTATTAATGATCTACAAGACTCAGGTGTGAAGAAGCTCTGCGTCGGACTGCAGAATCCTCACTGTAGACTAGAGAAGCTGAGGTAAATGACTGGAAGAAACTTATGTAGTGCAATCCCAGATACAAAGACATTCAAAACAGATTGAGCATTAAACTAAGAACTGATAGCAAACCAATGACGTGTTCTTATAAATCCACTTGGTTTTCTTCAGGTTGTCCAACTGTAATGTTACACATGAAGGCGTGACGGCACTGACCGAAGCTCTGAAATCAAATCCATCCTACCTGAAAGAGATTGATCTGCTTGAGAATAATCTGGAAGAGTCAGACATAAATGTACTCTCTATTATAATGGAAAAGTCATGAAAGTCATAAAAACTGAAAATAAGTTGTATTTTGAATAATATTAAACACACATATACACGTGCATGTACATATATACTGTATATATTGTATGTAGTATATATATATATATATATATATATATATATATATATTGTAGGGGATTTACAGTTAAGACCCAAGGACCAGATATGTTGAATGAAGAGCAGGAGTCAGAAGTGCAGTCAATAGAAGAAATTTTAGGGAAGTTTAGTTTGCAGTTTCATCAGCAGAAGCTTCAGGTCTCACAAGGAGTTTGTAGGCCGCCCCACATACAATAACATTGTTACAGCAATTATACTCTAACAGAGGGTGCTAACTATGTCAATGATGACATTTAAATTATTCTGATTGGCTAAGAAAGAAAGAAAGAAAGAAAGACAAAACTAGTAATTTTCCACACAAGAGCAGACAGTCTGAAGCATATCTTCGTTGATCACATGGTTGACGGGTTCGTGACGTGGCTTGTCGAGAACAACAAGTTTTATGGTGCCAGCTAATCACCTCACCAATACAGACCATATTAACACACACACACACACACACATACAGCTTCTCCAAGGCTGAACTCGGCTCAGGCTCCAAGTGTTGAGAAGTGCTGACAATATTCATCCTTACTCGATGGAAAACTACAGAAAAGTAAAGAAAGGTTTTAACTAATAAAAATCCCTAACTTGATTATAAATCACTCTTTACAACTCATTCAAAAAAGAAAAAGGAAAAGAACATATGAAAAATAAGACAAAGAAGCAAATGAAAATTAAAACAAGGAACATGGGTACAAACAAGAATATTTAAAGAATATATATAATGTAAATAGAAGAGACAAGAGATTTTGATTATCCACCTTCAATATATATATAAAACAGACAATTTGTTTAATAAACAACAAGTATACCATAAACTATTCATTACATTTTATGATCTCCTTAGAAACCACATCATTTATGATCATTGTAATGGACATTTTTCTCTATGTATTACAAAAAAACTGATAATATAAGGTAAACATATGTAGTGTGCTAAATTACTGATATAAGGTTGCATAAGCTAGTTGAAACGAGGACATGTTAACTTCCTGTAGTTCAGTCAGTAGAGCATTGGTGTTTGCAATGCCAAGGTCATGGGTTCAATCCCAGGGAAAGCAGGAACTGATTCAATGTGTTCCTTGAATGTAATGTAAGTCGCTTTGGATAAAAGCGTCTGCCAAATGCAGAAATGTAAATAAATATGATAGTACACAAGCCCGTTTTTCTTCTCTCTCTTTAAATGGTACAGTTGCAAACTGCAATAGTTTCATAAACTCAGCTGCTGGCCAATAAGAAAAATGGGCTGTTTGGACACGAACACTACCTTCTCAATGCAGACAGCTCTCTGAGTGTTGAACATCATTCTTGCAAGAATTAAAACTTTTCGTCTCACAGTACTGAGTCTTTGGTCTCATCTTTTGCCTCTAACGGATACTGCGGTAATTTCCGTGACAGTCTTGTATAAGAAGCACCAAAGGTAGTAATGTGAAAATAAAAACCTATTGACCTGTTTTAATGTGTTTTACGTGCTACCATTTGCAGTGACGAAGGATCTAGGCTTCTTACACTTGTAATAGTTAACCCTGGGACATTCCAAATACCGGATAAATGGTATCCTGGTTTATCTTGCTTCACCTTTTACACTCTTCATTATTCACCAGGGGTTAATGATCAATCCTGGGTATTCTTAAACAGAAGTAATTCAACTCAAACAGATAGGTTAATGTTCTTATGAGGGAGTTATGAATGAGTAGACAGGGTCAGTGTCACTGATTAGATTTAGATTCACCTATTTACATTAGGGCTCACACTCTGCTTCCTAATATTATTTATTGGCAACCGCAATATCATGTTTACTGTCTGAGTCGTCCCCTATATCCTGTTCTGCTTTAGGTGTCGTTCACTATTTAGAAAATAAGATGTGTGTGAACAAGTGACCAATTTCAGCTGTGGCTAAAACATGTATTTATATTATTGGGGCGGGGCTTCAAATCCTAGAGAGTATTTGATTAGACAGAGAATCTGATCAGAAGCTGAAGTGCAGAGTAATGTTATCAAAATCATCCAATTGGAAGTGAAAGACTGTAAGTTTTTGTCGTTGTTTTGTAGCACAAGCTTATAGAAAACAGTAAAAACTAACATATTCATACTAAAAGCCAAAGAACTATTTGATTTCATGGTGACTTTAAGCTAGACTCAGGACTAAAATGCATGTTTGAGCTGTTTTAACTAAAAGCAACATACACTGACATATCTCATAAGTGCCATTGTTTGTCTGAAGATGCACATCAGTAATGTGTTTTTATAAGACACGTTTATAGATAAATAGATACACTATAGCCTAATCATAGACCACTGCAAAGCTGCTTTGAAACAATCTCTATTGTAACTAGTGCTATATAAAAAAGGTGACTTAATCCTGGCTTAAATCTAAGCCCTGTCTGTGAAACCAGTCATTATCCGTTTACGAAATATATGAGTAAGAGAACGTCTCAGGTTACGTACGTAACCATAGTTCCCTAAGAGGGAACGAGACACTGCGTCGAGACGCGATTGGGAACCCTTCAGTGTATATGTCTCTTGAAGCACAATAAAACCAATGTGCGGGCGTGTACGTCGCCAAGATGACGTCATCATGTCATGACCAAGGAGTATAAAGGCACGTCACGACCCGGAAGCGGGTTAGCTTGAACAGTGTCTGAACAGGCCGGCATGCCTAGGAGCTGAGGCTGCAAGACGCAGTGTCTCGTTCCCTCTTAGGGAACTATAGTTACGTACGTAACCTGAGACGTTCCCTGTCAAGGGAACTCGCACTGCGTCGAGACGCGATTGGGAACGAGGAATACCCACGCCGCCTCAGCGTACGGGAGTATGCCAAGCGAAACGTAGCTCACTACGATAACGCCAAAGATCCCAAGGCGGGGTTTAGGTCTAACTGGTAGAACCTAATAAAGGTATGCGGTGAGGACCAGCCAGCCGCATCACAAATGTCCGCGAGGGAAGCCCCTGCGAAAAAGGTTTTCGAGGCAGCCATGCTCCGAGTAGAATGAGCTCGGACAGACAGTGGACACTGCTGTCCTGCCAGCTCATAAGCTAAGGAAATAGACTCCGAAATCCATCTGCTCATAGTAGGCTTAGAAGCAGGGGAACCCCTGGGGGCCCCGAAACAGACAAAGATTTGGTCTGACCTATGCCACGTGGTAGTCCTGTGGACATAGGCGTCCAGTGCTCGCACTGGACAAACCTTGTTCTTTAACTCCTGGTCATGATCAATAAATGGAGGAGGACAAAGGGCCTGTAGTACTATGTGGCGCATAGGACTAGAAAGCACTTTAGGTACATAACCCGGCCTGGGGTAAAGGAATGCTTTAGCCAAGCCGGGTGAAAACTCTAAACATGAAGGGGCCACGGAGAGGGCCTGCATGTCGCCAATCCTCTTGAGGGAAGAAATGCGAATAGAAAGAGAGTTTTAAGGGTAAGGTGCTTATCTGAAATTTCGTCCAGCGGTTCAAAGGGAGCCTGGGACAAGGCCTGGAGCACCAGGGACAGGTCCCAAGGAGGCACCCTTGAACGTACTACAGGCCTCAGCCTCTGAGTGCCACGTAGGAAACGAACTATGAGGGGGTCCCTGCCCAAAGAGGCACCACTCAAAGGTACGTGGTAAGCAGCTATGGCAGCCACGTAAACCTTTAGTGTGGAGGGGGAAAGCCCTGCTGCGAACCTTTCTTGCAGGAACTCCAGCACGGTGCCAACCTGGCAGGTAACTGGGTTCAGCTGCTTTTCGCAACACCAAGAAGTGAAAATCTTCCACTTCTGAGCATACAGTTTCCTCGTGGACGGGGCTCTGGAGTGGAGAATGGTCTCTACAACTTCGGCTGAGAGACCAGACTCTATGAGCTGGGCCCCCTCAGGGGCCAGACCCACAGTTTCCACAGTTCTGGGTGAGGATGGCAAATCCTCCCCTGAGCCTGGGACAGGAGGTCCCTCCTGACCGGAATCTCCCACGGAGTGCCATCTAGGAGGGACACCAGGTCCGAAAACCCCACCCTGCCCGGCCAGCGCGGGGCAACTAGAGTGAGACGGACCTTCTCCCGGCGAACCTTCTCCAGAACCCCTGGGAGCAGAGCTACGGGGGGAAAGGCATACAGGGGTAGATTTGGCCACCCTTGCCTCATGGCGTCCAGGCCGAGAGGCGCTGGAAGATAAAGGGAGAACCAGAGTGGGCAGTGAGTCGTCTCTCGAGACGCAAACAGATCCACTTGAGCCTGGCCGAATCTCTCCCAAATCTGCTCCACCACCTGAGTGTGGAGTCGCCATTCCCCGGGCCTCGGCCCCTGTCTCGACAGGAAGTCTGCCCCCAGGTTCTGGGCCCCCAGGATATATCGCTCGAAGAGAGAGCAGTTCCCTTTGGGCCCAGAGGAGGATCCTGATCGCCAACTTGGAAAGTCAACGAGAACGGAAACCCCCTGGTGGTTCAAGTGGAGCAGGCCGAGTGGGATAACACTGGACGCTGCCGCCATGAGACCCAACACTCTCTCGAAGTGTCTGTACAGTGACTAGCTGGCCTAGCTTGATATTCTGGACTGTGGGCAAAACAGTAGCAATGCGCACGAGGAAGAGCCGTCCGCATGCTATGTAAGCGAGAGTGACATCTCGATGCCAGACTGCTACCTGCCGTGACTGAGAAAGGGATCAACAGATCGTTGATGAGACACAGCCCAAAATCGTGGAGCTAGGGAAGCTAGTGAAGCTGACAACAGCCTGACGTCCCTATTGTCTGGGAGAAAAGTCCAACAGACCTTATACTGAGCGATCCCTCAGGACCGCCCAAAACCCATGAGAGAAGTATCTGTCGACGGCATACGCAGTGACAGAGTGTTCTCAGTGTGGGCCTTTTATGGGACGAGAACCAGAATTGCTCCCACATACCTGAGGTGCGTAGGCATTGCCTCGTGACCTTGATAGTGTGGAAGCGGTTTCCTCTGGGAAAACCTTCTGGTTCTGAACCACCACTGAAGGGGCCACATGTACAGACGACCGAGTGGACCGCACTGGAAGCTGTTACCATGATGCCCAGCAGTCTCGACTGCTCAGTGAGTGATTGGTCTAGCTTTTGCTATTGACTGCTGGTGGGATGATGTCGATGAGCACGGGTGAAAGCCGTGCTGGCAACGACACAGAATCCCAACAACGCTTCGGAAGGTGGCTCCCAAATGAGGATACAACACCTTCCTACTTGCGTACAGTCTGAGCCCCAGCTCCTTCCAGTGAGCAAGAATGACATCTCGATGCCAAACTGCTACCAGAATCAACCAAACATTGATGAAATCTGATGAAATCAGAAACCTTGAAGGTGCCGGGTAAAAGCTAGACTGAACAGAAGAACCAGACCGAAGCCCGTAAACTCTGGCTGGGAACTCCAGCTGAGCGTTCACTTCTGTTGCATAACCAGAGCCTGCTTGGGGGCTACCACTCGGGCAGGCACCCTGGATATTATTGCAGGACCCATTGGGACAAAACCGTACTCCAATAAGGTAACCAGCCTCTCGAGGCTGGCCTCTGGTATTTCTCGAACATCCGCTCCAGGGCCCTGCTTGCAGGGGGAAACCTGGAGTGAGCGCTCTAAGACCCTCCTCAGAGGGGGCGACCTCCCAAGTACCACCAGAAGTATGGGTGGCGACTAGAGAGTCCCGCCTCGGACCTGACTGCCTGGCTCCCTCGGGATACCAACACAGCACAGTGTCCAACAAAACCTCCCCATGGGAACGGTTCCGAGCCACTAGTGAAGGGAACACAAGTACAGGTGACTGAGTGCATAGCACTGGAAACTCTGCCTTGACGCCCAGCAGCCTCAGCTGCTCAGTGAGTGACCGGCCATTCCTAAAACGTGCATGACCTGGTTCCCTCGGGACACCAGGCACGCAGTTAATCGTTAAAGGGTGCTTGCCCAGGCAGTCCCCTAGGAGACTGCCAGGTGAGAGTGGAGCGACAGCGAGCACAGTGCGCTCACGCACCGGCTACGCATGCCCCAATCGCTGGTGAGGAAGACCCTCATCAATGTGACACTTACAACATCGCTGCAGTATCCCCTTAGGCTGACAGATCCAATTGCGATCCTCATGGTCGAGACAGCCGCTGAGCCTCAGCAACAGCGGGACCGGAACCACGGGGACCGCGAGCCTGAGCGACTTCCTCAAAAGACGCCAGGCGGGATCGCCACGGCCGATACTAACAACGTCCAGTTCCTCGGAGCTGGATAGTCAAGTCAAGTCAAGTCACCTTTATTTATATAGCGCTTTTTACAATGTAGATTGTTTCAAAGCAGCTTTACAGGAAAAACAATATAAACAAAGTTTGTTTGGCTGAACAGAAGCCCCAAAAGAGCAAGGCGAATCAATACAATTGATGAATTTTAAGTGTTAAGTTTCCCCAACTGAGCAAGCCATAGGCGACAGCGGCAAGGAAAAAACTCCGGCAGGTGACGTAACGAATGAAGAATAGAATGGAGAAAAACCTTGGGAGAAACCAGGCTCAGTCGGGGGACCAGTTCTCCTCTGGCCAAAGCCAAACAGTACATGATTATTATATTGACAACAATTCAAGTCCAATATGAAGTCCAATTTGGTCCGGTTGGAGATGGGTTCATGATCGTCACAGGGGAGGGTCTAGTAGAGTCACGGTCTCCGCAGACACTTCAGGGTAGTGCTGTGCTCGTGTCCAGGTCCTTCATCTGATCTGGATACGGCCCGGATCCGGCTGACCACGGTAACCTCGGAATAAACAGAGAACAATATCAGCGTAGATGCCATTCTTCTTCTGATGTATCGAGTACATCAGGTGTTATGGGAATGTTCTCGGTTCCGGCTTATCTAAATTATGCAGCCTAACAATCATTTTACATGATTTGGATTAAAATGTATGTATAATGTGTTATGTGTATGCCAGGTTGAAAAGATGTGTTTTTAGTCTAGATTTAAACTGACAGAGTGTGTCTGCTTCCCGAACTGTATTAGGAAGACTGTTCCAGAGTTTAGGAGCTAAATAGGAAAAGGATCGACCGCCAGCAGTTGACTTTGATATTCTAGGTATTATAAGCTGGTCAGTATTTTGGGATCGCAATAGACGCGAAGGACTATAATGTGTTAAGAGATCGCTCAAGTACTGGGGAGCTAAACCATTTAATGCTTTGTAAGTAATTAGCAAGATTTTAAAATGTATTCGGTGATTAATAGGAAGCCAGTGCAGGTTTGACAGAACTGGGCTAATATGCTCATATTTCCTGGTTCTAGTAAGAACTCGAGCTGCTGCATTTTGGACCAGCTGGAATTTGTTTATTAAGCGTGCAGGGCAACCACCTAGTAGAGCATTACAATAATCTAGCCTTGAACTCATGAACGCATGAACTAACTTTTCCGCATTTGTCTTAGAGAGCATATGTCGTAATTTAGATATATTTTTAAGATGGAAGAATGCCGTTTTACAGATGCTAGAAACATGGCTTTCAAATGAAAGATTGGTATCAAAGAGCACACCCAGGTTTCTAACTGACGACGAAGACTTGACAGAACAGCCATTGAGTGTTAGGCGGTAGTCTAGATTATTACGCGCTGAACTTTTTGGTCTAATAATTAGAATCTCTGTTTTTTCAGAATTAAGCAGTAGAAAGTAAAATTAGTCATCCAATTTTTTATATCGGTTATGCATTCTGTTAATTTAGTGAATTTGTTTGTTTCATCCGGATGAGAAGAAATATAGAGCTGAGTATCATCAGCGTAACAATGAAAGCTAATGCCATGCTTCCTAATAACTGCACCCAAAGGAAGCATGTACAGGGTGAAAAGCAATGGTCCTAACACTGAACCTTGAGGAACTCCATACTGAACTTGTGACCGATATGACATCTCCTCATTTACTGCTACAAACTGATAACGGTCAGATAAGTATGATATGAACCAGGCTAATGCAACTCCACTAATGCCAACATAATTTTCAAGTCTATTCAGAAGGATTTTGTGGTCAATTGTATCAAATGCAGCACTAAGGTCCAGTAACACTAACAGAGAGATACAACCACGATCGGATGATAAGAGCAAATCATTAGTAACTCTAATAAGAGCAGTCTCAGTACTATGATATGGTCTAAATCCTGACTGGAAATCCTCGTAGATGCTGTTTCTTTCTAGAAAGGAACATAGTTGTGAAGATATTGCCTTTTCTAGAATCTTTGACAAAAAAGGTAGATTCGATATCGGCCTGTAATTAACTAATTCTGTAGGATCAAGTTGTGGTTTTTTAATAAGCGGTTTAATTACGGCCAGCTTAAAGGTTTTTGGTACGTATCCTAATGACAAAGATTAATTAATAATATTAAGGAGAGGATCTATGATCTCTGGAAGCAACTCTTTCAGTAGCTTAGTTGGTATTGGGTCTAGCATACATGTTGTTGATTTTGATGATTTAACGAGTTTAGACAATTCTTCCTCCCCAATAGCAATGAAGGAGTGGAATTTTTCTTCGGGGACACTAAAATTTACTGTATTTTGTGATATTGTAGTAGACGGTTGCATGGTTATAATTTTCTCTCTAATATTATGAATTTTGCAAGTAAAGAAGTCCATGAAGTCATTACTGCTGTGCTGTTTTAAAGCATCTGGGGTTGAGGCTTTATTTCTTGTTAATTTAGTCACTGTCTCAAATAAATACCTAGGGTTGTATTTGTTTTCTTCTAAGAGGGTGGAAAAGTAAGCAGATCTAGCTGATTTTAAGGCTTTTCTGAATGCAATAGAGCTGTCTTTCCATGAAATGCGAAAAACCTCTAGCTTAGTTTTTTTCCAGCTCCGCTCCATTTTTCTGGCTGCTCTCTTGAGGGCCCGGGTGTGCTCGTTGTACCACGGTGTTGGACTATTTTCTTTAATCTTCTTTAAGCGCAACGGAGCAACAGTGTCTAAAGTGCTGGAAAAGAGAGAGTTAATAGTTTCTGTTGCAACATCAAGTTCTTCTAGGCTATCTGGGATGTTAAGTAGATCAAACTGATCAGGAAGATTATTTATAAAGCTATCTTTTGTGTTAGGAGTGATAGTTCTACTATATTTATAACAGGGAGTTAGTTTTTCGACTTTGGCTAAAGGTAGTCTACACGCAACTAAGTAATGATCTGAGATGTCATCGCTCTGCTGTAGAATTTGAACAGTATCAACATTGATCCCATGCGACAATATTAGATCTAAAGTATTAGCTGCAGTATCACCTCGTCAGGGTCGGAAGAAACCGCCACAGGGCGTGCTTCCGGTTCCTGAACGAGGCCAGACCTGCCAGGTAAGGGTGGAGAAAAGGCCAAGCCCGTCTCCGACCCCTCTGACAAGTCCATCTGCGACCCCCATGATCGCAGCCGCCGCTGGGCCTCAGCCGCAGCGGGACTGGAACCACGAGGAACGCTAGCCTGGGCGGTTTCCTCGAAAACCGCCAGGCGGGATCGGAGCGTTCGCAAACTCATTTGCAAAACAATCTGCACAATCAGTACCCTCGAGCACTGATCGTGCATGCTCCTCACCCATTTACCTCGGTGCTGGAAAAAGTGCGTTCAACCGGGTCTCGAACCCCAGTTTCCAACATGATAGACAAACATAATATCCACTGTACCGCAGCAGTTATTAGCATACTAATGGCACAAAGTAAATACAACACTCAACTCCTCAGAGCCGGGTTGTTGTTGTTCAAGTCGGAAGAAACCGCACAGGGCGTGCTTCCGGACATTGAGAAGTCCCCGCGATAGGGATCGCCGCTGAGCCTCAGCTGCAGCAGGACCTAAACCGCGAGTCTGAACAGTCTCCTCGAAGACTGTCAGACAGGAATGGCAACCTACACAGTCGACGCCCTCGAGCGAGGACCATGTAAGATTAGCCCTCCCCCGCACCTTCCAGTGAGCGAGAACGACACCTCGATGCCGAACTGCTAACTGTCATGACTGAGCCATGATGAGGCTCAGAACATGGATATCTTGAAGGCGCAGTGCCCAAGCCTTAGTGAAGGTGCAGTTGGTAAGTTTGCCATATCTGCGCACTTTTCTCAATCACACGTGAAATCCCTTTTCTTTTAAACTAGACTCGGGGCACGCGTAACAGCAAATACATACACACACACACGTTGAGCTTAGAGCGCTGTGAAGACACTGAAAGCTAACCCGCTTCCGGGTCGTGACGTGCCTTTATACTCCTTGGTCATGACGTGATGACGTCATCTCGGCGACGTACACGCCCGCACGTTGGTTTTATTGTGCTTCAAGAGACATATACACTGAAGGGTTCCCAATCGCGTCTCGACGCAGTGCGAGTTCCCTTGACAGGGAACAGAAGTTGCAAACCTTTGTGGGCAAAGACAAAACAGCGCCACTGATGGTCACAGGATGAATTACTTACAGAGTAAAAACAAAATAAGACACTTTAACTGCCGTGTTTTCTAAAGATCCACTTAATAAGTTTGCACAGATGTCATACCTTTATCCAGATTTTAGGAAACTTATTGACATTTGATTACACAATATAAAATCTGTCAAAATTTTCATGAGAAAATATATTATTTTTCACAGATTCAACTAGAAAATCTGATATATTAATACAAAAGTAGTTATATTTGAACATTTAAAATGGCTCATTAAACGATAGCACCCGTCTTCCATTAAATTAATAGGACTCAACCCCCCACAGTATAGAAGGCAGGTGATTTAATGAATATCATCAAGTACGCCAATTACACAGATCTACACAGTAACAACGAACAGGCTTTCAGATTGAGAGAATGCTGCTAACAACATTTTTAAAATAAATCAAATAGGCCTACAAACATCGATAGATGAACAAAACAGTCAAATCAATACTGCAGTCTCCACTTATAATGTTATTGCTTTAATGCTTCACAGCAGCAATTCTCAACAGAGTTGGTAATGCAGTTCATAGTTCTACAGTATCTGCTCACATTCCTCTCTGTTTCTTAAAATGTTTGCTCCTCCTTCACAGAGCAGGTGAGCAGTGAAAAACAGAAAACAATATCCTTCTGTTGTTCACAAGGAGACGCATGTTCTATTGGAGACATACACACACAGTGAGTACGACTGTACAGACTGAGAGAAGAATATTACATTTTATTACATTACATTAGACAGGATGAATAGGTTTGAGTTAAAGAGTAAAAACGTAAATGCATTTTACAGTCTAATCTGAAGTGTAATCTGAAGCATTTGAACTATAGAATTTGTGGAACGCATTCAAAATCAAGGGTTATGCATTAAAAAAATGCTAGGCTTCTACTACAACTTATGTCTAATTTTATTATTACAAAATGTTTGCATTCATGTTTAGTCAGAAACTGTCAAACAGTAACAGCCTTACACAACTGATACTATGTGAACTATATAATTAAACTGGGAAGGAAATTTAAACTAAAAAACCAGTCAAACCAGCTTGATTTGTTTTTCTTACTTCATTGTTTTTCTTCCTCATTCTCAGTAATTTGTTTTAAGAAAGTCTTTAAGAGATTGTTTAATGTTTTTCTTCTTTTATTATGGTGAATTTGTTCAGAAATTGGGAAAACACAAACACCATAATGAATGCCGAAGAAAACACTGATTATCACAACACTTGTGATGAAGAAAAAAGGTGAGAGAAATATTTTGGATCATTTGTACATGTCTCATATTTATATAGATCAAAGTCAAATATAAACTTACATTTTAAAATAGCATTTTCTTTACATGTATTTGCTCAAGTGACAGTTCAAACCAACAGTTCAAATGTGGAGATTAATTCACACTGATCATAATCTATCAAAGCTAATTACATGATATTATTAAAGACACTGACAGTCTTAATATGGTTTGAGAGATGTTGAATTGCTTTGAATGATGAAGATGGATTGTGCTGTGAATATCTGACAGTGTTCAGCAGGACAGATCACATTCACCTGAACCCAGTGTTTTATCAATGAAGAGTGACAGATCAATGAGAGCACCAATACAGTTAAAAGCTGAGGATTCTCTAATTAAACAAAGGTAAATACGATTACATTAATGTTTGCATGAAGCTTAGCATAACCGTTTTGCTTTAGATACTATAGAAGATTAATTTTTATTTGCAAATAACATTTCACTAATAAAGAGTAATGAAACCAACTTTTCAGAGATATAAATTAATAAGAACAAATATTTGTTTGAACATAATCTTTAACTTTTGAACTTTTTGTAAGGTTGTTGTTTTTCAGTTCTCTGGAGAAATCTCATTCATCTGATCCCAGTGTTTGGTCCCTGAAAAGTGACAAATCAATGAAAACACCAATTCAGTTAAAAAATGGATTTGATCAAAGGTAAATACGGCGTATGTTTTATGGAACATAACATCCATTACCTGTGATTTTGGTGCTAATTTGAAGCCGACAAAGATACAAAATTGTCACGTGGCACTGCTCTTTATCCCGTGTTTGTCTCGTTAGCGTCTGCCCCCTGCCTTCTCGTTTCCCACATTAATTCCCAGCGGTCTCTGATCACTCCTCCCCTCATGTGTCCTATATATTCCCTCCGTGTTTGCTGTCTGACGTGGCGTCATTGTCTTCACATGTTGCTCCCAGTAGGATTGTTCTCCGTCTCTGATCGGCCGTTTCATCTGGTTGGTCATTTATGTTTCTAGTGTTGTGTTCATTATGTTTTCCCTCTCATGGGTTTTTGCTTTGTTATGTTATATTTTCCTTTATTTGTAAATAAATTACTCATTTCCCCTGCACTTGAGTGCACACTCCTCCCCATTTATGTTTTCCGTGACACAAAATATTGCTTCAAAATGATCAAAATAATGGCATGGAGGTTTCCTAGAAAATAATGATTATTTAAATTTACAGTGAGAGATCATATTTCACCTGATCCCAGTGTTTGGTCACTGAAAAGTGACAAATCAATGAAATACCAATTCAGCTAAAAGATGGAGATTTTCTATTTGATCAAAGGTAAATCCATTTACCATTTATGTTTGCACATGTTTACACACATGTATCCATGTAGTAATGGATACAATTTTGTTTCAAGGATTTCCTCAATTCCTAAAACTCGGCAAAAAATAAAAAATAAAAATAGCAGCAGCTTCTAAGTTTGTGAAGTACTTGCTGACAGTCGCTATTCAGATAAAATAAGATTACAGTTGTAACTTAGATGTTCCCTTTTAAGGGAAATTGCTCTCCATCAATGACGCTGTGGAAACGCCAGTGCCCATGCCACCATGTTGGCAAGTGACTGTCTGATGTGAAATCGTGCTTAGATGATTACACCTGTGACCCTGGTGTAGAGTCCAAGTCTAGGTTATAGAACTAGGTGTAGGACCAGTCTGCCGTATCACAGATGTTTTGAAAAGAGACTCCTTACAAGAGTGCTTTAGAAGCAGCCACACACCTTGTTGAGTGGGCTCGAATTGCTATATTCATAAGCAAATGAAATAGCCTTGACTATCCACTTGCCCATCCTGTGTCTGCTTAGTTGCTGGGTACCCTCTGCTAGGGGCCCCAAAACATGCAAACAACTGGTCAGATTTATGCCACAGGGCAGCTCTGTGGACACGAGCATCTAATGCCGTACTGGACAAAGCAGATCATTTTGTTCCTGATCTGAACCTCTGAATAGAGCAGGACGGATAAACTGCAAACTCCAAGGTGCAAATTCCAGGCATGAAGAGGCAACCGTCAGGTCTCGCAGATCCCCAATTCTTTGCTAAGAAGAATGTTTCATACATTATACAGTGGAATACGGTTATCTCGACAGCCTTGGGGGTTGCAAAAAAAGCATCGAGATAACCGATGATTGAGATAATCAAAAGCCAATATGGCGATTTGTTTGATGAAGCGATCGGCATGCTATAAAAATATACATACACTTTATATGTTTGCTAACAGCAAAAGGCATATGTGCACCAACTAACAGCAGAGATTTACCAGTATACAATAAAAAAACACCTTCCATTCTTGATACAAACCTTTAATTATATTCTCCAACATTGCAAACACAATTTCACTCAAAGCGTAAACAATCATAACATATTCATGAGGTCTTCACGCTGTACTAGATTGCATACTTTCTTGCGTTCTGCCTGTCTAATGTGCTTTCTCAACAAATTCGGCTTCGTCCCGTCTTTTAATAACCGTGTTCTTCAATCCGCAGTGAAGAAGCACTGATGATAAGCACTGATCAGAACAGAAGCAGGGGTGTGTTCGTGTGTGTGCATGTGTGTTCATCTAAGCCTCATACTCACTGGTCAGTAACCGCTCGTTACCGACCAATGTCAAAATATTTGAGAAAACCAATCAAATCAGAGAAGGCAGGCTTTATGTGCACACAGAAGCGGATGAGGCTTTGGGATGGGGGTGGGACCCACGGCAGCACTCACTGCTAGTTGAGGAGCGTAAGAACAATATGTGCTTTCACTTCAGAGAGTACTGCGCGGTGCTGTGAGCAAAGCGTCACTGAGAGAGCGACCATATGGACTGCGATCCACGTGCAACGCAAACTCAGCGCATGCATAGTGAACTAGGTACTATATTCAGTCATGAGATAACCATGTGAAGTGGAAAATGTGTCCCTCTTTTGTGCTCGAGATATTAGTGTTTTTTTCTTTTATTAACGAAAAGAAAATGCTAAGACAAATAGGGAGTTTGGCGGTTCCACTTCAAAAGCATCTACATAATAGGATTGGCGAGTTAACCGAGGTCGAGATAAGTTAACTCCACTGTATTAGACTGGATGAATACTTTTGAATTAAAGAGTAAAAACTTAAATGCATTTTACAGTCTAATCTAAGTTTTTCAGTTATATTATTTCTGGAACTCATTCGTGTTCAAGTGTTAAGTGTAAAAAAATAAATGATAGGTAAATAAATGATAAAAAATGTAATGACTTCCATTACAACTTATGTCTAATTTTATGATCACAAAATGTGTGTAGTTATGTTTGGTCAGAAACTGTCAAACAGTCAAAGTGTTACACAACTGATAGTATGTGAACTTTATAACTAAACTGGGAAGGAACTTTATGCTCTCATCTCAAGAACCAGTCAAACCAGCTTGATTTATTTTTGTCCTTTATTGTTTTTCTTCCTCATTCCCAGTCATTCAACTTAATAAAGTCTTTAAGAGAGTAAAATAATGTTTTTATTATGATGAATTTGTTCAGAAATTGGGAAAACACAAACACCATAATGAATGCCGAAGAAAACACTGATTATCACAACACTTGTGATGAAGAAAAAAGGTGAGAGAAATATTTTGGATCATTTGTACATGTCTCATATTTATATAGATCAAAGTCAAATATAAACTTACATTTTAAAATAGCATTTTCTTTACATGTATTTGCTCAAGTGACAGTTCAAACCAACAGTTCAAATGTGGAGATTAATTCACACTGATCATAATCTATCAAAGCTAATTACATGATATTATTAAAGACACTGACAGTCTTAATATGGTTTGAGAGATGTTGAATTGCTTTGAATGATGAAGATGGATTGTGCTGTGAATATCTGACAGTGTTCAGCAGGACAGATCACATTCACCTGAACCCAGTGTTTTATCAATGAAGAGTGACAGATCAATGAGAGCACCAATACAGTTAAAAGCTGAGGATTCTCTAATTAAACAAAGGTAAATACGATTACATTAATGTTTGCATGAAGCTTAGCATAACCGTTTTGCTTTAGATACTATAGAAGAAAGATGAATTTTTATTTGCAAATAACATTTCATTAATAAAGAGTAATGAAACCAACTTTGAAACATAATATTCAAGATTTTGAGAGATATAGATTAGTAAAAAGGAATATTTGTTCACAAGAACATAATCTTTAACTTTTTAACTTTTTGTAAGGTTGTTGTTTTTCAGTTCTCTGGAGAAATCTCATTCATCTGATCCCAGTGTTTGGTCCCTGGAAAGTGACAAATCAATGAAAACACCAATTCAGTTGGATCAGAGGTAAATGCATTTATCTTTATGTCCGCCTGTGGTATAGATGTGATAATTGCAGCCCTACGGTTATAAGTGTTTACTCAATCCCTTACATACTAAATCTGATTCTATTATTTGAAAAACATTACATTATTTCTGAAATAAAAGATGCATTTCTCAAATCTATAAATATTCTTTTATTTTTTATTTTTTTACCGATTTTCATGATTATAGAGTAATGGTCAATTACTGGATATAGATATAACAACCCAAACTCAAATTACACACTGGAACAACACTACTGTTTATTATTACTATTACTATTACTATTATTATTATTATTATTATTATTATTATTATTTATTTATTTATTTATTTTAATGTTTATAGTTTTGATCAAACTTTTTTTTTTCAAAGAAATGGAGAGACAACTCAAAGCATTCTGAATTTAATTTTGATTTATGTCTTTTCAGTTCCATAAAGACATCAAATACACCTGATCCCAGAGCAAAACAAACACAAGATGAATCAAATATACCAGTCCAGAGTTATCATTTCATTCTGATCATCTGTTTTATCAGCAGTTTGTTCAGTCATAGGCTTCAATAGTAGAAAAGCCTAATTAAATAAGCCCAGAAATTTATATTACAGATATTACAAAAAAGGATTATACAAATTATATGATAGTGTTTAAGATATTTATCTGTTATAAATAAATTAATGTTGTTCGAATATATGAAGTTTATATACTAATAGCCTACATCGGCTTCAGGATTTTTTTTTTGCGACTGAAAAGATTTTATTTTTTACAGGAATTATGCACAAACTCCAGATCCAGAGATCCACCAAAGATTCAAATCTGGTTTGAACAAGAAGCATCGTTATATTGTTGAAGGACTTGCAAATCAGGGAAGCCCAACACTCCTGAATGAGATCTACACAGATCTTTACATCACAGAGGGTGGGAATGGAGAGATCAGTAATGAACATGAAATTAAAAGGATAGAGAAATCATCAAAGATTGCAAAAGGAGCAACAATACGAATAAAATGCAAAGACATCTTTAGACCTTTACCTGGACAAGACAAACCCATCAGAACTGTGCTGACAAAGGGAGTCGCTGGCATTGGAAAAACAGTCTCTGTGCAGAAGTTCATCCTGGACTGGGCAGAAGGAAAAGAGAATCAGGACGTCCAGCTCATATTTCCACTTCCTTTCAGAGAGATCAATTTGATGAAGGACAAAACACTCAGTCTTTCAGATCTTCTTCATGTCTTTTTCCCTGAAACAAAAGAAATGGAAATATCCAGTGATAAATATAAAGTGCTGTTCATCTTTGATGGTCTGGATGAGTGTCGTCTGTCTCTGGATTTTCAGAGCGATGTGAGGTTGTGTGATGTAAGTGAATCAGCTTCAGTGGACGTGCTGCTGACGAACCTCATTGCAGGGAATCTGCTTCCCTCTGCTCTCATCTGGATCACCTCCAGACCAGCAGCAGCTGATCTCGTCCCCTCTGAGTGTGTCCATCGAGTGACAGAGGTACGAGGCTTCAATGATCCACAGAAGGAGGAATACTTCAGGAAGAGAATCAGTGATCAGAGTCTGGCCAATACAATCATCACACACCTGAAGTCATCAAGGAGCCTCTACATCATGTGCCACATCCCAGTTTTCTGCTGGATCTCAGCCGCTGTTCTAGAGAAGATGTTGAGTGAAGCAGAGAGTGGAGAGATTCCCAAGACTCTCACTCAGATGTACACACACTTCCTGATGGCACAGATTAACATCAAAAACACAAAGTATACTGAGAAGGTGGACAAAGATAAAGAGATTATTGTCAAACTAGGGAAACTGGCATACGAGCAACTGGAAAGAGGCAACATGATCTTCTATGAGGAAGACCTGAGAGAGTGTGGCATTGATGTGACAGAAGCATCAGTTTACTCAGGATTGTGCACTCAGATCTTCAGAGAGGAGTTTGGCTGGAATCAGGGGAAAGTCTTCTGCTTTGTTCATCTGAGCATTCAGGAACATCTAGCAGCTCTATATGTGCACCTCTCCTTCCATAACAGTGGCAAAAACGTGCTTGAAACACGTGAATCTGAAACGACCGTGACATTGTTGAGCTTACATGAGTGTGCAGTTAATAAAGTTTTAGCAATCACGAATGGACATTTCGATCTATTTCTTCGCTTCCTCATGGGACTTTCACTGGAGTCAAATCACAAGCTCCTAAAAGAGCTTTTGCTGAAGACAGGAAGATCCCTGGAAAAAGAGAAAACTATTGAGTATCTCAAACAAACGATAAAAACAATCCCTTGCTCAGAAATGACTCTTGTTTTTTTCCACTGTCTGAATGAGCTGAATGATCATTCCCTCGTTACTGAAATACAAAGCTATCTGACCTCCGGAAAAATAAACAGCAACACTCTTTCCCCACATCTCTGGTTGGCTCTAGTGTACATCTTAATGACATCAAATGAAAAGTTCGATGAGTTTGAACCTCGTAAATTTGGAAGATCGGACGCACCCTTGATCTGGCTTCTTCCTGTGATCAAGTTGTCGAAAAAGATCTTGTGAGAACATTTAACTGCTTTTGTGATGTTCAGTATTAATAATATTCAAAAAGGCCAGGTCTATTTATACTGAGTGTGGCTAATGTTGGCAAAGGCTATTTTACCTAACTTGGCTCACCATTGTTCTGATATTTTACCTTTTTACTTCTATTTATACTTTGCATGAGTAACTTTTTGCACTTAGTCAACGTGACCACTGCCTTATTCACTTTGCATTTGGGTGGTGGCCACTTTAGTAGTTGGTGATCTATGCTGTGTATATGGAGTGGTGGAGTTACTTTACTAAGTGTAAACTGTGCTAATTCTTGCTATTTATACTTGGAGCAAACAATATCCACTACAACTTAAACTCAGTATTAATAGCATCTCCTTTTATCACATTCATTTTAAATAGCCACTGCCAAAAAATGCAAAATATAATAGGCTACTTGTACTTTTGGCAGGTTGAGTGACTCTAATATCACACATAAAGGCTGTGCAACACTGTCCATGGTTCTTTCATCAATATCCAATGTGAGAGAGATGGACCTGAGCAACAACAACCTACAGGACTGTGGAGTAGAAATACTCTGCATTGGAATAAAGAGATCACAGTGCCTGAAATCACTGTATGTTTCTATAGAAAATAGCTAAATATCAGAACATTGCATTACAAATAATACTGTCCACATAAGACATTTAATGAATATTTCAATCTCACTCAGGGTGGAGGAATGGTTCATCATTAAGAAAATTGATTTAGAAAATCTGTGTAAGCAGCAGAACAAAAGCTATACAGATTTTATATGTAAGTCTGCTGGATTACAGGACACAGAGTGCAGACTGGAATCTTTGAAGTAGGTTCTTTTAACTCTTAATAAAATACTTATCAAAGTAGTCATTATCATGCAAATTGTGCAACATGGAGTTTTACTAGATTGATACTGCATTACAATGCATATATTTCTCTTCTCCCTGTAGTCTGAAGAACTGTGGAGTAACAGAAGCAGGCTGTGTTTCTCTGAGTTCAGCTCTGAGTTTAAACCCTTCACATCTGAAAGTGCTGGACCTGAGCTGGAACAACATAGGAGATTCAGGAGTGAAGCAACTCTGTTCTACCCTGGAGAAAGTTCAGTGTGCATTGGAAATATTGAAGTGAGCTATAACATAAACACCAAATTGTGAAATTATTTGAAGTTAATTATGGCTAAAGAGTCTTTAATTGCTTTATTAACAGGTTCAATAACTGTAACATAACACACAAAAGTTGTGCAGCATTGTCTTCAATATTACAAACCAATTCAAACCTGAAAGAACTCTCTCTAAGCAAGAATGAGCTCCAGGACTCCGGTGTGATGCTGTTCTCTGTTGGACTGCAACATCCTCAATGTAAACTGGAGACCCTGAGGTGAGATGATTCTGAATAAATTCAACATTAAACAATATTGCTCCATGGGGCATTTGTGTTTTTTTTATAAGGGTTACGAATGAACATTCAAGGCCAAAGTAACAGTTACACTATAACCAACATAGACATTGAAGAACTGAACATATATGGCTTTTTAATGGTTTATTCTTTAACTATTACCCTCAATTCTAAATGAATTCTTACAAACTAGCAGTTATTTATAGATACCATAAGCCTAACCCTACAGCACTACATTATTTCATCTCATTAAAGCAATATTTTCTTGTGTAAAACCGCATTATTTTTCACCAATAACAGAGACCAACAGAGCTAAAAAATTTGTAGGTCTGCTGTTCTCCATGATACAAACTGCAGACTGAAAACTCTGAGGTTGAGATAAAGAAATCAGACATTTATATCTGATCAAGTTGGAACAGTGTATATTATAATGAATTTCTGTGTCAGGTTGGACAAATGTGGAATGACAGAGAAAAGCTGCTCTTCTCTGGCTTCAGCTCTCAGCTCAAAAACCTCCAATCTGACAGACCTGGATCTGAGTATTAATGATCTACAAGACTCAGGTGTGAAGAAGCTCTGCGTCGGACTGCAGAATCCTCACTGTAGACTAGAGAAGCTGAGGTGAATGTCTAGAAGAAACTTTTGTAGTGCAATCCCAGATACAAAGCCATTCAAAACAGATTGAGCATTAAACTAAGAACTGATAGCAAACCAATGACATTTTCTTATAAATCCATTTTGCTCTCTTCAGGTTGTCCAACTGTAATATTACACATGAAGGCGTGACGGCACTGACCGAAGCTCTGAAATCAAATCCATCCCGCCTGAAAGAGATCGATCTGCTTGAGAATAATCTGGAAGATTCTTGAATGTGCTCTCCATGATCCTTGACAAGACAACATTAAACACCAATCCTTAAGATGACACTTAAGCTTTGAACATTGAGTAAAAAGTGTATCAAGAAATGTTTTCAAATCAAATCATGAGACAAAGCAAATTTTGGTTCGATTCTTTAGTAGTAGATGCTCAAGCCACCCATTTTTGTACCATTTTTCTCATGCTTTGTACCACACTTACTCTGTGTCTGCATGATTATTCTCCCGAGATCTCGCGCTGCTGCTGCCACACATCACAGGGGTTGAGGTGCTTGTTTCTGATGACAGAGAGTACAAATATTCTACCAGAGACTGAAATTCTAACAATAACCAAGATTAATACTATGACAAAAGTATGCATCAACTAAAATTAATTAATGGGACCTTATTGGCAAGATTAATACATATACTGTATGCAATAAATATAATAAATGTACAGTATCCATACATAAACCTTCATCATTTATATATCAAAGAATATTACCCTTGCTGGGAAAAAGTGCATATAGAAAATCACAAGGTTGAAGCTTCAAGATTCGAGCTTTGAATGACAAGAGGTCGAGCGAAAATCTGAAACTGCAATCAAAAGGCAGAAAGTCAAAGCCAGGAAGAGAAATACAAATAGAAAGATTGCAAATAAAACAGACTAGAAAACCATTAAAACAAAACCAGGAAATAAAGCTACATGTAGGGTATTCACTGGAGGTTCACTGAACCAAATACAAGCTTCAATGAGGCGTCATATGACATGATGTGAGTGGATGATTCAACTATACTTTTAAGTATTGAGATATGCTTAAAATAAATAAATAACAAAATAAATATCTTTCAAAGATTTGATGGAAATAACCTGCTAAATCCACTAATTTCATCCTCAAAAGCTGGTACCATGTAAACTTGAATTCGTTTCTAGGTAGAATTCTAGTTGTGCAAAACCAGCCAGTTATATTAACTTATTAAATTGAGGAGCTGATTCCCATTTTTGCATTCAGTCAGAATCATGCAGTGCATAGGATTAACGCCTGAGGCTGAGACTGTAAATCATAGTCATCTTCCTTGATGCCATAAAATAGAAATGTGGAGGAGCAGGTTAACAATGACACAACAAAAAGCATAATTCAGTTCGACTGATTCACAACGACTGGCAAGTTGAATTCAGAAGACGAATGGTAAGTACCGATGCAGCTTTTGATAAATCACGGGCAACATGAATCCTCTTGAGTAAGAGCTAAAATACTGCTGACACTGTGATTGAAAGAATAATAATAAAATGAACTCAATTGTATTATTTGCAGAATCTTTTCAAAATGTTAAATTAAATGCAAAAAAAACTGAACATGAGTAATCTTTATGCTTTCTCTGGGAAGTTGAATGCATCATACAGAATGATCACAAACTATATATGTTTACTTATGTTTAGACAAATATTGTCAGGTAACAGGTAATCTATGTCACACTTTAGACTCAACTGCATGAAAAAATATAGTAAAACCAGTTCCTAAAATAAATCAAATCTTTCCCACCTGAAAGAGATCGATCCACTTGAGAATGATCTCAAAGAGTCAGACTTAAATCTGCTCTCCACAAGTCATCATAAAAACAGAGAAGTTGTATTGTGAATTATACAACACACGCACACGCACGCGCACTGGGTACAGAAAGTATTCAGACCCCCTTACATTTTTCACTCTTTGTTATATTGCAGCCATTTGCTAAAATCATTCGAGTTGATTTTTTTTCCTCATTAATGTACACACAGCACGTACATCATGGTTCTAAGTATTCAGCCCCTTTGCTCAGTATTTAGTAGAAGCACCTTTTGCTCTAATACAGCCATGAGTCTTTTTGGGAAAGAGGCAACAAGTTTTTCACACCTGGTTTTGGGGATCCTCTGCCATTCCTCCTTGCAGATCCTCTCCAGTTCTGTCAGGTAGGATGGTAAACGTTGGTGGACAGCCATTTTTATGTCTCTCCAGAGATGCTCAATTGGGTCTAAGTCAGGGCTCTGGCTGGGCCATTCAAGAACAGTCACGGAGTTGTTGTGAAGTCACTCCTTCATTATTTTAGCTGTGTGTTTAGGGTCATTGTCTTGTTGGAAGGTAAACCGTCGGCCCAGTCTGAGGTGCTGAGCAGGTTTTCCCAGGATATTCCTGTACTTGGCCGCATTCATCTTTCCCTCGATTGCAACCAGTCGTCCTGTCCCTGCAGCTGAAAAACACCCACAGCTGATGCTGCACCACCATGCTTCACTGTTGGGACTGTATGGATGGTTTTCCCAGACACAATTACCAAGGCAAGATACTTAGACAAGATGAAAATAATTGATGGTAAAGACCCGTATGAAATCAACAAAGCTGAATGAGCTTTAAAGTGTCGTACAGAGATTCTCCTCTTTGCAGTCGAGGCCGCAGTGAATATCAGAAACACCAAAACAGTGACACAAGAAAAGGTATACTGGCTTTTAGCATCATCAATATCAAAGGTATGTTTCAGCATAACTACTTACCATTTTATTAGATATACACAATGTATTAAATAATGGGGAAAAAATGATTTCATTTTGCCTGACTGTTCTGTAGTTATTACATTTTTTATAGTGCTTACAAAATGCATGTACTGTATTTATATTTCTGCTGTTAACACATCTATTTGTATTAAGCTGGAGAGCTTGATGAATTAGAGTTCAACAAGCTAAATACAATTGTTGATGTTTTAATTTTTCAGGTGAACTACAAAACAGTGCAAGAAATAGACTTTACATCGGCAAAAACAAAGAAAAGGCTACTTGATCAAGCAACTTGGATTGCTTTCAAGAAACACATTGACATTCTAATCAGTTCTTGTTTTCCCTGGGAATCAAACCCATGATCTTGTAGACATATTTCATGAATCTTTTATTACAAATGATTTATATGCATTGTTTACACTTAATAAAACAGACTTTAAATGTGTGAACAATGAGTGACTGTCCTCTGCTGTTTTTTCTGCTGGTTCAAGAAAGAACTGAACTTTTTCAACATGTTCATTAACAATGGGAACATTTTCATCAATGTCTGGATTGGTAACTGATGTTTGAAGAGCCAAAAGTGCTGTTGTATCTTCTTCCTTTCATCCCTCTGTTTGGATCTTTCATAACGTTTCTTCAGACAAATTAGCTGAGGTCTCCTTTTCGACAGATCCTATTTTTAAAGATGGTTCCCAATTAGGATTTGTCTTGTCATATAGGTCTGCTTTTTGAAATATATAAATATAATATAAGTATACACAAATTAAAGAAAAGAGATTTAAATACATGTACTATATTAATATTAACATGAAAAATGAAATGTGACATAATGAATACAACAAAAGTACAACATTTACTTGCTAGGGCACAATAATCAATATTATTACATATGTACATGCATATATTACAGCATACTAGTAGTAAATGTAGTGTATGTAGTAAACACATTCTGACATGTATATGTACTGGAATTCTGTGCATTTACACATTCATGTACCATTCATGCACATTTGTACAGCTTTCAATTTAGTCTTTAAAACATATTACAATAAATCTGAGATTTGAGATTTAAATGCATATTTTGTAGTTACTATTTTTCCTCTTTTCCAAAACATCAAATAATGAATAAATAGTCAATATTTGTTTTCTTTTGGAAGTTTTTTGGAACAGCTAGCTAGGCAATCATGTCTGTCATGCACTTTTATATTAATTTAGAAGTAAAAATCGAAATACTTGCCCGAAATAAAATGTTCAGAGCAGACTTTGTACTGTCCTTTCCTTGGATCAGGGTTGAAATCAGCACGGTTGATAGCCACAGCATCCTTCTCTCTTTCCAAATGTCCTGCGTCTGCTTCCCTTGGTGATAGATCACTTTTGGTATGTCAAAAAACTTGATCTTACGCTCTTCATTGCCAGATCGGTCGGTACAACCTCACACAACACAGGTATTTACCATTATTTACGTTTTTTTGTGTATTTAATCCGATTTGATTTAAAAATGACCGGTATTGGCTTTCATTACCTTTTGATCGATACGTCTATTGCCGTTCATCATGGCGGACGGAGGTATTGTGGGCGGTAATCCATTGGACAGGTGATGAGCAGTGCCTGGTTTTCTCCACACATACCACTTAGAATTAAGGCCAAAAAAGTTCTATCAGACCAGAGAATTGTATTTTTCGCTCCATGAACTGTGGGCAAACGTGAAACAGCGCCACTGATGGTCACAGGATGAATTACATCACAATACTTGCAGAGTGATAAAAATAACACACTGTGACTGCAGTGTTTTCTAAAGACCCACTTGATAAGTTTCCACAGATGTCTGACCATATTCTAGATTTTAGGAGACTTATTGACGTGTGGCTGATTATCTTTGATTACACAATAAAAAATCTGTCTAGACTTTCATGAGCAAATATGTTATTTTCATAGATTCAAATAGAAAATTTGATTTATTCACACAAAAGTAGTTATATTTGAACATTTAAAATAGCTCAGTAAACAGTAGCCCCCCTCCCCTCCCTGACACACACACAGTACTCCAACAACACAGATATACACAGTAACAATAAATAGGCTTTCAGATTAAGAGAAAGCTGCTAACAACATTTAAAAAATTAATCAAATAGGCCTAAAAACATCACAGAACAGAACAAAACAGTAAAATCAATACCGCACTCTCCACAACTTATAACATTATTGCTTTAATGATTCACAGCACCAATTCTCAACAGAGTTAGTAATGCAGTTCATAGTTATACAATATCTGCTCACATTCCTGTTTCATAAAATATTTGCTCCTCCTTCACAGAGCAGGTGAACATTGAGAAAACTGAAAACAAAATCCTTCTTTGTTCGTAAGACACACTTTCTGTTGGAGACACACACACACGGTGAGTACGACTGTACAGACTGAGAGAAGAATATTACATTAGACAGGACAAATACTTTTGAGTTAAAGAGTAAAGATTTAAATGCATTTTACAGTCTAATCTGAAGCTTTTGAATTATATTATTTGTGGAACGCATTCAAGTTCAGGTGTTAAGCATAAAAATAAATAAATGCCTGGCTTCCATTACAACTTCTGTCTAATTTTATAATCACAAATTCATTTTTGTGAATTCATGTTTAGTCAGAAACTGTCAAACACTCAAAGTCTTACAAAAACTCTATAACTCTATAATTAAACTGGGAAGGAACTTTATACTTTCAACTCAAAAACGAGTAAAACCAGCTTGATTTGTTTTTTTACTTCGTTGTTTTTCTTCCTCATTCTCGGTAATTTTTTTAAATAAAGTCTTTAATAGAGTAAAATAATGTTCCCTTTCAGGGAACTCGAGCTGTGTCGAAGCACTAGGGGAAATAGCCTTGCGTGAGTCACGTGAAGATCTATGCAACCAATGAGAAGCGAACGCGTGTGAATGCGTCACTGCCGGCCGCAGCCGGTGACGTCATGAGGAAGAGCATAAAGCGCGTCTGAAACCGGGGCGCGTCAGCTCTGAATGCCTTCAGCGTGCTGTGTCTGTGCGAGAGTGGTTTTTGAGACTTGATAGCTTAAAAAATCAAAGAATGAGTGTGAAAAGTGTGGCGAGAGATGAACAGAGTTTCAGACCGTGTGTTTATCCCTGTCCTCGTTTTATAACGGGCAGGGATACACATGTAATGTGTGTTATCTGTTTAGGAGTGGAACATGCACGGTCGGCTCTTGAGGGCGCCGGCTGTAAAGACTGTGAGCAGTTTTCTCTGCATGTTCTCCGCTCCCGCCTGGCGGTCTGTAACGAGGCCGCCCAGGCTAGTGTTCCCCGGGGTTCGGGACCTGCAGCGGCCGAGGCGTTGCGGCGCTCTCAGTCCTGGGGTTCACAAATGGATCTCGCTGAGGCTGCTGGGGTGGGTCCGTCCTTACCTCAGCCCTCACGAGACCAAACGGGTTCCAGTCACGGGCACTCCTCGGGAGATGTTCGTGCTGTGACTCCAACATTAGCTTTGTCGAGTTCCGATAGTGAGATGGACTTAGCTAGTGTTGACCCGGCAGAGGAGGCTTCGCCACTCTCCTCGCCGGCGTTTGAAGAGCTAGTTGAGGTTGTGGCGCGAGCTGTCTCTCGTCTGGATATTGAATGGCCGGCGGAGACCAGAAGCGCCCGTCCTAAAAGAAGTATGTTGGACGAGCGTTATCTGCCGGCTCGCGTCACTCCCCCGCGCCGAGCTATGCCTTTCCTTCCCGATTTGCATGCCGAGGTATCCAGATCGTGGGAAAAGCCAGCCTCTGAGAGGGTTCATACACGGAACAGTTCGATGTATACGAATCTCGCAGGGGCTCAAAGCTATTGCTATGGGGGGATGCAGAAGGTGGATGAGGCGCTTGCGAGCTACCTTGTGCCCCAATCTGCGTCCTCCATTAAAGCTCCGGCGCTCCCCTCCAAGCCGATGCGCGTCACGTCGTCTTTGGTGGGGAGAGCGTACTCAGCCTCTAGTCAAGCCGCAGCGTGCCTGCACACCACGGCTCTGCTGCAGGCTTATCAGGCTGAGTTGCTGGGGGACCTCAACGAGGGCGGCGGTATCGGTCCGGAGACAGTGGCAGAGCTGCGCCGGACCGTGGATCTGTCTCTCCGGGCCACTAGGGAGACGGCCTACTCTGTCGGTCGCTCCATGGCAGCTCTGGTGGCTACGGAGAGACATCTTTGGCTCAATTTGTCTTCCATCAAAGATAGGGACAAATTTGTTTTGCTGGACGCTCCTCTGTCCCCTTCGGGCTTGTTCGGCGACGCCGTAAAAAGCGTTGTCGACAAGTTTCAGGAGGCTGCACGACAGCAGGTGGCGTTCAGTAAAGTTATTCCCCGCCGCCCTCCACGTGAGACCGCCAGTCAAAGGGGGTCTCAGAGCTCTTCACACAGGGCCGCTCAAAAACGAAGTGTCGCCACCCGTCTTCCTCCGGCTAATCCCGGGGGGTCGGGGCGACAGGCTCAAGCCTCTGGCAAGAGGGGCGATCTGAGGGCTGTCCTGAGCGCTAAGAAGGCTAAGAGCAAGCGGCCCTGACGCCAAGCCGCAACAAGGTGGTGTATCCCTGGAGCAGCTGACCAGTCAGCCCGCCATGGGAAAACCACCCCCTCTGAGGAGGGTCCTAGAGCACTCCACCCGGGAATCCGGAAATCCCGGCCCAGTGGTGGACATGCCATCAGCACCAGAGGCCAGCCCCGGGAGGCTGGTTCCCCTAGTAGAATTCCGGGATGCGTGGTCACGGCTACCCGGTATCTCTCAGTGGGTCCTGCGCACGGTCACCTTAGGGTACGCCATTCAGTTCGGGGTCTCACCACCCCAGTTCTCGGGGGTCCTACAGTCTGCTGTAGGCCCTCAGCAGGCTCTGGTCATGGAACAAGAAGTAGACACTTTGCTGGCGAAAGGGGCCATCGAGTATGTACCCCTCGCAGAGAGCAAGTCCGGGTTCTACAGCCGGTACTTCATAGTTCCAAAGAAGGATGGAGGGTTGCGGCCCATTCTGGATTTACGTCTCTTGAATCGTGCGGTCAAGCGTCTAAAGTTCAAAATGCTAACGCTCAAACAGATCGTAGTGCAGATCAGATCCGAGGATTGGTTTGTCACAGTCGACCTCAAGGACGCTTATTTCCATGTCTCCATCCTTCCGCAACACAGGAAGTTCCTGAGGTTCGCCTTTGGGGGAAAGGCGTACCAGTATCGGGTGCTTCCTTTCGGCCTAGCGCTCTCACCCCGCACGTTTACGAAAGTCGTGGACGCTGCTCTAGCTCCCCTGCGGTCACGGGGCATCCGTGTCTTAAACTATATAGACGACTGGCTTATTCTGGCCCAGTCGCCGCAGTTGGCGGAGCAACATCGAGATGTAGTGCTCACACACATAAAGGAGCTGGGGTTGAGGCTGAACGCCAAGAAGAGTGTCCTTTCTCCTGCTCAGAGAACCACCTTCTTGGGAGTCGTCTGGGACTCAGTAGCGATGTCGGCCCGGCTTTCCCCCGGGCGCATCCAAGTTATCTGTTCAGCCGTCAAGAGCATCAAGTTAGGCCAGCCACTCACTGTCAGACACTTCCAGAGGGTGTTAGGGCTCATGGCAGCGGCTTCCTGCGTCATCCCGTTGGGCCTGCTGCACATGAGACCCCTGCAGTGGTGGCTAAAGACCAAGGGGTTTTCCCCGAAAGGGAACCCGCTTCGCATTATCAAGGTCACGGGGCGATGCCTACGCGCCTTGAGTATGTGGAAGAATCCTTGGTTTCTGTCTCAAGGCCCAGTGCTAGGGGCTCTGGCTCGGAGAGTCTCTCTCTCGACAGATGCCTCCCTCTCGGGCTGGGGGGCGGTCTTGAGAGACCGCTCCTCGCAAGGTCTA
Source organism: Rhodeus uyekii (assembly GCA_037043235.1). Taxonomy (NCBI): domain Eukaryota; kingdom Metazoa; phylum Chordata; class Actinopteri; order Cypriniformes; family Acheilognathidae; genus Rhodeus; species Rhodeus uyekii. Next base: position 1,211,919 of record JAWRVZ010000149.1, read on the forward strand.
TGGAACAGTCGGCACCAAACCTGGCACATAAACATGTTAGAGTTACTGGCGATCCGCAAAGCACTCCGTGCGTTCCTACCGGACCTTCGCGACCACCATGTCACTGTTTTCACCGACAGCATGACTGCGGTTGCGTATATCAATCACCAGGGGGGTCTGCGTTCGCGACCACTTTACAAGATGGCGCGACAGATCCTCCTCTGGGCCCAGGGAAAGCTGCTCTCCATCCGGGCGGCTTACATCCCGGGGGTCCAGAATGTGGGAGCAGACGCCCTGTCGAGACAGGGGGCGAGACCAGGGGAATGGCGACTCCACCCCGAGGTGGTGGAGCAAATTTGGGAAAGGTTCGGAAAGGCACAGGTCGACCTGTTTGCCTCGGTAGAAAACTCCCATTGCCCTCTGTGGTTTTCACTCACACATCCAGCGCCTCTGGGGCGGGATGCCGTGACGCAGGCATGGCCGAGGTTACGCCTGTATGCTTTTCCCCCGATCGCTCTGCTCCCGGGAGTTCTGGCCAAGGTTCGCCGGGACAAGGTCCGTCTCACGCTAGTGGCCCCCCACTGGCCGTCCAGAATATGGTTCGCGGACCTTGTGTCCCTCCTCGACGGGGTCCCCTGGGAGATCCCGATCAGGAGGGACCTTCTGTCCCAGGCGGAAGGTTGCATTCTTCACCCGCAACCAGGGCCGTTGAAACTGTGGGTCTGGCCCCTGAGGGGGCCCAGCTCATAGAGGCCGGTCTCTCAGCCGAGGTTGTTGAGACCATCCTGCAGTCCAGAGCTCCCTCCACGAGGAAACTCTACGCCTTGAAGTGGAAGCTCTTCACTTCTTGGTGTAGTGAAAGGCAGCTGAACCCAGTAACCTGCCAAATTGGCAAAGTACTGGAGTTCCTGCAAGAAAGATTTGTGGCAGGGCTGTCCCCCTCCACCTTGAAGGTCTACGTGGCTGCTATAGCGGCTTGCCACGTACCTCTGGGTGGGGTGTCCTTGGGCAGGGACCCCCTAGTCACTCGTTTCCTCCGTGGTACATTAAGGCTGAGACCTGCGGCACAGACCAGGGTGCCTGCCTGGGACTTGTCCATGGTACTCCTAGGCTTGTCCCAGCCACCCTTTGAACCTCTAGAGGGTATCTCTATCAAGTACCTCTCGCTAAAAACCCTTCTTTTGCTGGCTATCACTTCGCTTAAGAGGGTCGGGGACCTTCAGGCCCTCTCAGTGGCCCCATCATGTCTTGAGTTTGCGCCCGGGATGGCGAAAGCTTTCCTCCACCCGAGGCCGGGCTACGTCCCCAAGGTTCCCACTAATGTGGCTCGGTCTGTCACGCTGCAGGCCTTCTGCCCTCCCCCATTTGACGATCATGAGCAGGAGCACAAGAACAAGGTCTGTCCAGTGCGAGCACTGGACGCTTACGTTCACAAGACTGCCACGTGGCGTAAGTCGGACCAACTGTTCGTTTGCTTTGGGGCCCCCGAGGGTGCCCCAGCTTCCAAGCAAACTCTGAGCAGGTGGATAGTCGAGGCTATCTGTCTAGCTTATGAGTCGGCCGGACATGCTTCTCCTTTGAGGGTCCGAGCCCACTCCACTAGGAGCATGGCGGCATCCAAGGCTCTCCTCTCCGGAGTCTCCTTGCCTGACGTTTGTGCTGCGGCTGGCTGGTCCTCGCCGCACACATTCATGAGGTTCTACCAGCTAGACCTCGATGCCGCCCCGGGAACCAGGGTGCTCTCTCAGTGAGCTGGGACACACCCGGATGCTGACCTCGCTGAGGTGGCGTTGGCATAGCGTTCCCCTAGTGCTTCGACACAGCTCGAGTTCCCTGAAAGGGAACGTCTCGGGTTACTTATGTAACCCTGGTTCCCTGAGGGGAACGAGACGCTGTGTCTTGGCCTCAGCTCCGGGCGCATCCGGGCCCGCTTCAGGCATTCATGGCTGACGCGCCCCGGTTTCAGACGCGCTTTATGCTCTTCCTCATGACGTCACCGGCTGCGGCCGGCAGTGACGCATTCACACGCGTTCGCTTCTCATTGGTTGCATAGATCTTCACGTGACTCACGCAAGGCTATTTCCCCTAGTGCTTCGACACAGCGTCTCGTTCCCCTCAGGGAACCAGGGTTACATAAGTAACCCGAGACGTTTTTTTCTTTGATTATGATGAATTTGTTCAGACATTGGGAAAACACAAACACCATAATGAATGCTGAAGAAGAAACTGATTATCACAACACTTGTGATGAAGAAAAAAGGTGAGAGAACTGTTTTTTGATCATTTGTACAAGCAATATAATATTAATGATGACAATAATAAGTAATACAAACTAACGAAACCAACATTTTAATTTATCTGAACAAAATATTCAACTTTTGGAACAAGTAGATTAATAAATCCAAATGTTTGTTCACAAGAACATAATCTTTAACTTTTGAACTTTTTGTAATGTTGTTGTTTTTCAGTTCTCTGGAGAAATCCTATTCATCTGATCCCAGTGTTTTGTCCCTGAAAAGTAACAACTCAATGAGAATCCCAATTCAGTTAAAAAATGGAGATTCTCTGTTGGATCAAAGGTAAATAGAATTATTTTTATGTGACGTAGCTTTGAAAATTTTAATAATACGTTTGCTCACAATTTCACAAGCTATATTTTTCTTTAAAAAAAATATTTTATATGTTTGAAAATAATGATTTCAGACTATGTTTTTTCTTCAGGTATGAAGTAAGATCTCATTCATCTGATCCCAGTGTTTTGTCCCTGAAAAGTAACAACTCAATGAGAATCCCAATTCAATTAAAAAATGGAGATTCTCTGTTGGATCAAAGGTAAAAATAACTATTTTTATGTGACGTAGCTTTGATAAATTTGGAAATATTGTGAGATAAAACTAAAGATTTGCTTTCAAATGATACAGTATTGTATTTTACAGAACTTGATGATATCGACTTTTACTTGGTTGCACATAATTGTTGTGTAATTATAAAAAAAATATATATGAATATACCAATTCAGTTAAAGGACGGTGATTTTATATTTGACTAAAGGTGAATACAGTATAACTCATTTAATTACCTATGGTTTTGGTGATATTGTGTGAGACACAAAAGAATGTTTGCTCACAAGTTCTTTAAAAAAATCTTTGATATGCTTGAAAATAATAATTTCGGACTATGTTGATTTATTTTTTATTTTTTATCTGATCCCAGCGTTTGGTCCATGAAAAGTAGCAACTCAATGAGAATCCCAATTCAGTTAAAAGATGGAGATTCTCTGTTGGATCAAAGGTAAAAATAATTTTTTTGTGACGTAGCTTTGATAATTTTGGAAATATTGTGAGATAAAACAAAAATTTTGTTTTCAAATAATACAGTATTTTCTTGATAATATAGACTTTCACTTGGTTGCACATAATTGTTGTGTAATTATATAAAAAAATGAAAATACCAATTCAGTTAAAGAATGCTGATTTTATATTTGATTAAAGGTGATTACTATGTTTTAAATTACCTATGGTTTTGGTAATATTGCGTGAGACAAAAGTAAGTTTGCTCACAAGTTAAATTTTTCTTAAAAAAATCTTTTATATGCTTAAAAATATTTTTTTAAGAGTTTCTCTGTTGGATCAAATGAAAATCTATTTATGTTTATGTTTAGATGTGGTAGAGATGTGATAATTGCAGCTCTATGGCTATGAATAACATTTTATTTGTAAATATTAAAGTTTTTCCTCAATCATTTACATAAATATAATTGTATTATTTGCAAAAAATTATTTTATTTCTGAAATCAAAAATGCATTTCTCAATCTTCTTCAATTTTTCACCAATTTTCACTCATTTACCAATTTGCTGAATGTTCCACTGTGTAAAGCACAGGTTTAACCTCAGTCTCATTCAGGATGAAAGAGTAATGGTCATAGATGGATATAGATATATTAGATTGATATAGATATAATATATGGTTATAGATATTACAAACCAAAATTAAATTACACACATTCCCCACTTGCTAAGTAAATGTACAGGGGTTGATTTTTGTGAAACTGAAGCCAAAGTTTTCATAGAACAGAGTGTGTTTTTTTGTGTTTATTGTTATTATATATATATATATATATATATATATATATATATATATATATATATATATATATATAGCGCTGATCAAACGTTTATTTTAAAAAATGCATCATGCATCTAAGAAATGGAGAGAAAACTCAAAACATTCTGAATTTAATTTCGATCAATGTCTTTTTCAGTTCCATAAAGACATCAAATGCACCCGATCCCAGAGCAATACAAACACAAGATGAATCAAACATACCATTCCAGAGGTATCATTTCATTCTGATCACCTGTTCAGTGATCATTCAATTAATAATACACCTTACTTACTGGAATTATTACTCTTGTATTTTTTAGCAATTTTTTCAGTCATAGCCTTCAATAGTGGAAAAATATAACTAAATTAGCCACAAAAATGTATATTTACAGACATCACAAAAAAAAGAAAGTACAAATGCCATTATAGTATTTATTTGTTATAAATAAACTGATGTTTGCACTAATAACCTACATTGGCTACAAGATCTGTAGTTTTATTTTTTAAGCCTGAAAATATTTTATTTTTACAGAAATGCACAAACTCTTGATCCAGAGATCCATCAAAGATTCAAATCTTACTTGAAAAAGAAGCATCAGTATATTGTTGAAGGACTTGCAAAGCAGGGAAACCCAACATTCCTGAATGAGATCTACACAGATCTTTACATCACAGAGGGTGGGAATGGAGAGATCATTAATGAACATGAAATTAAAAGGATAGAAAAATCTTTAAAGACTGCAGCAGGAGCAACAATACCAATCAAATGCAATGACATCTTTAGACCTTTACCTGAACAAGACAAACCCATCAGAACTGTGCTGACAAAGGGAGTCGCTGGCATTGGAAAAACAGTCTCTGTGCAGAAGTTCATCCTGGACTGGGCAGAAGGAAAAGAGAATCAGGACGTCCAGCTCATATTTCCACTTCCTTTCAGAGAGATCAATTTGATGAAGGACAAAACACTCAGTTTTTCAGATCTTCTTCATGTCTTTTTCCCTGAAACAAAAGAAATGGAAATTTCCAGTGACAAATATAAAGTGTTGTTCATCTTTGATGGTCTGGATGAGTGTCGTCTGTCTCTGGATTTTCAGAGTGATGTGAGGTTGTGTGATGTAAGTGAATCAGCTTCAGTGGACGTGCTGCTGATGAACCTCATTTTGGGGAATCTGCTTCCCTCTGCTCTCATCTGGATCACCTCCAGACCAGCAGCAGCTGATCTCGTCCCCTCTGAGTGTGTCCATCGAGTGACAGAGGTACGAGGCTTCAATGATCCACAGAAGGAGGAATACTTCAGGAAGAGAATCAGTGATCAGAGTCTGGCCAATACAATCATCACACACCTGAAGTCATCAAGGAGCCTCTACATCATGTGCCACATCCCAGTTTTCTGCTGGATCTCAGCCGCTGTTCTAGAGAAGATGTTGAGTGAAGCAGAGAGTGGAGAGATTCCCAAGACTCTCACTCAGATGTACACACACTTCCTGATGGCACAGGTTAACATCAAAAATACAAAGTATACTGAGAAGGTGGACAAAGATAAAGAGATGATTTTAAAACTAGGGAAACTGGCATATGAGCAACTGGAAAGAGGCAATGTGATCTTCTACGAGGAAGACCTGAGAGAGTGTGGGATTGATGTGACAGAAGCATCAGTTTACTCAGGATTGTGCACTCAGATCTTCAGAGAGGAGTTTGGCTGGTATCAGGGGAAAGTCTTCTGCTTTGTTCATCTGAGTGTTCAGGAACATCTAGCGGCTCTATATGTGCACCTCTCCTTCCACAATAGCAGCATCAATGTGCTTGAAACATGTGAATCTGAAGCGACTGTGACAATGTTGAGCTTACACAAATGTGCAGTGAAGAAATCGTTAGAAATTAAGAATGGACATTTCGATCTATTTCTTCGCTTCCTCATGGGACTTTCACTGGAGTCAAATCACAACCTGCTAAAAGGGCTTTTGCTGAAGACAGGAAGATCCCTGGAAAAAGAGAAAACTATTGAGTATCTCAAACAAACGATAAAAACAATCCCTTGCTCAGAAACGACTCTTGTTTTTTTCCACTGTCTGAATGAGCTGAATGATCATTCCCTCGTTACTGAAATACAAAGCTATCTGACCTCCGGAAAAATAAACACCAACACTCTTTACCCACATCAGTGGTCCGCTCTGGTGTTCATCTTAATGACATCAAATGAGAAGTTCAATGAGTTTGAACTTCAAAAATATGGAAGATCGGACACTGCTGTCTTCTGGTTGCTTCCTGTGATGAAGTTGTCTAAAAGGATCTGGTGAGAACATTTCATTGTTTGCACACGTGATGTCAATGAATTTAAGTGATAAAAACTATCAATATATTTGTGCTGGCAGGATGCATGACTGTAATATCACAGAAAAAGGCTGTGCTGTGCTTTCCGCGGTTCTTCCATCAATATCTAATCTCAGAGAGCTGGACTTGAGCCACAACAACCTGCAGGACTCTGGATTGGAAATACTTTGCACTGGATTGCAAAAATCAGAATACAACTTAGAAAAATTAGTGTATGAGTTTTCAGTAAACCAAAACACATTATGTCTATAGAAGCCCTGTTAACATTTAAATGCTTTAATCAAACATGTAATCCTTTGTCAGGCGGAGTCTGAGTTCTGATCAGTGTGACCCTGATCTTCATTTTGTCAATCTTCCCACTGCTGGACTACAGGACACAAACTGTAGGCTGGAATCACTCAAGTAGGTTTATTCTCAAAGTTCTAGGTATTGTATAATCAGGTTTTCAATGATAATTGAAATTGACTTTAGACTACTTCTCTTCTCTCTGTAGTCTAAAGAACTGTGGAGTAACAGAAGCAGGCTGTGTTTCTCTGAGTTCAGCTCTGAGTTTAAATCCTTCACATCTGAAAGTGCTGGACCTGAGCTGGAACAACATAGGAGATTCAGGAGTGAAGCAACTCTGTTCTACACTGGAGAAACTTCAGTGTGCATTGGAAATATTGAAGTGAGTTATAACCAACTTAATTAGTACATTTCAATGATTAATTTAAAAAATGTATGAAATTAATTTAAAAAGTGTATGCATAACACTTTTTAAATTAATCATTGCAGAGAAGACCTGCCCTAAAACTACAGTTGCAACAATTCTATTTGTCCCAATGAAAACCAACAGGATACCATTTTCTACTGAATCAAGACAATCATGTTAAAAACAGATAATAAAAATGAGGCCTTGATGACGTCAGTCTAAAGATGTCAGTCTTTATTTAAGAAGCAAAGAAATTATGAAGGGGAACAATTTTAGTAAAATGTATTCAAAAATTAAAAGGTGTAATTTTTGAATTCATGAAGTTTTAATTCACCCAGAAATTAACATTATTTTTCTCACAATCAATCTAGATTTCATTATTTTTTGTCTAAATTCAAAGCCAGGTTTCATTAGGCAGCGCATTATTTTAAATGTCACGCTCAAAAAAGACTCAAATGTTTCATAACAGCACCACATATGATTGGTAGACCATATTTCAAGTCTTCTAAAGCCATGCAATAACTTTATCTGATGAACAAATTGAAATATAAGTCATTACTGACTCATTATAATGGTTGTGGTGTTGCTATCAAATACCAGCGGTCACGCGAGTTAAAAATGGCGCCTTTGGACACTTGACATTAACGCCCGTTGATTCTCTCTTGTCATGTGACAAATCGTTGTTATTAATGAGTAACACCATACTTACATACTTACTTTTGTATAAATTTTCACTGTTATCAATGTGTCTAGGTGATACTACTGTTTTGAGGTTGGCATTTATGTTTTCTTACATTTTTAAGGATAATAAGAACTCTTTGACTTGCTTGTTATAGACTTTCAACTTGCAAAATCAGTGCAGAAGGTTTCAGATCTCTTACTTCAGCTCTGAGGTCAAACGCTCATCTGAGAGAGCTGGATCTGGGCAACAACAGAGCTGGAGATCAGGGAGTGGAGCTGCTGTCTGCTGTTCTCCATGATCCAAACTGCAGACTGAAAACTCTGAGGTTGAGATGAAATCAGACATTTATATCGGATCAAGTTGGAACAGTGTATATTATAATGAATTTCTGTGTCAGGTTGGACAAATGTGGAATGACAGAGAAAAGTTGCTCTTCTCTGGCTTCAGCTCTCAGCTCAAAAACCTCCAATCTGACAGACCTGGATCTGAGTATTAATGATCTACAAGACTCAGGTGTGAAGAAGCTCTGCGTCGGACTGCAGAATCCTCACTGTAGACTAGAGAAGCTGAGGTAAATTACTGGAAGAAACTTTTGTAGTGCAATCCCAGATACAAAGCCATTCAAAACAGATTGAGAATTAAACTAAGAACTGATAGCAAACCAATGCCATTTTCTTATAAATCCATTTTGCTCTCTTCAGGTTATCCAACTGTAATGTCACACATGAAGGCGTGACGGCACTGACCGAAGCTCTGAAATCAAATCCATCCCGCATGAAAGAGATCGATCTGCTTGAGAATAATCTGGAAGAGTCAGACTTGAAAATGCTCTCCACAAAAGTCAATGATACTGGACAAGTTATCATACAGAAGAACACAAACACAAATGCTTAAGATAACTCTTTAAAAAACAGAGTGGGATTACTCAAAGTACAGTATGAAGAGTAACATGATTAACTCATGGAAAGGGTCGTACTTACCACATGGGAATGAAGTATTATGTATTTTTTATCCTGGATAAATGTGCCAACTACAAGCAATTTCTTTGATATTTTATTTTATGAACTAGATACAAAAAGATCATAAATAAAGCTCATAAGTTAGGTGCACCTAATGGAGGAAATACAGAAACTGTAAAATCAAGATTCCTCAACCTGTTACCAAACCATTCTTAAATGTACTGCTGTTTAACAATGTTAAATGTACTGTAACATGAATATCATACTGTGAAAATTAAATACATTACGTTAACATCTTTTTGCTCATGTAAAGAGGGAAATAAAGGAATAAAATGATGAAACTCAGAAGCTGTACAGCTTGTATTATGTACATCATGAAGAAAAACAATTCAAACTATTGTATTTACAAAATCCAAGATAATGTACAGTGAAAAAGTTTCAAAAATAGATCTGTGATTATGAAATTCTTGCAACGATTCAATTCAGCAGTTTCGAACATATTATCAAATTACACAGATTTAATTATTTGCGCATGACCTATGGTTGTAGAGTCAATTGTACGCAAAAGGACACTGAAGTAAATTAAATGCAATTGAAAAGAGGGGAAAAAACGAAACAAGACTGAAGGATTGACAGAAAGAAAACTAGGAAGAGTCGCCAGATTAAGTCATTTACTTTGCTACTTTAAAAATGCAAATATTGGATACATGGAACATGAGTAATTCGAGACTAAATTTGATCTATTTATCTTCTCATTCCCTTTATTTTATTATTTTTTACAACAAATAAAGCAATATAATTTTCCATTCAGTATTGCCTCTGAAAGCTCCATCTGGCTTTCATAAAACAAACACTCACCATCCAAAAGGTCTGTTAGATTAGTTTACAAAGGCTCAAAATCTCCCGAGGCAAAAGATCCGTTTGAATATAATGTTCAAATCTGATCCACAGGGAACAATTCCTTCCTGCTGATGACGAGAGGCCATCCTGAAAAGATCCTGAGGAGCAAAACGTCATAGTCTGTTTGCACTTAGTTTAAATGGTTTTTTCCACTTACACACGGAGGACACTTCCCAAACTTCCTCCTGTCAAAGAAATACTGCCTTACTGCCGGGATCAAGAGGGTCAGAAACATCTCATCCGGAGAGACGCGTGAAGTCATGTTAACTGTTGGCAAAAGGCCAGTTTAAAAATCCTCATGAAGACAATCAGCGAAGAATATTAAGGAAATTCCCCGTAAAAGCACAAAGCGGTCCAGAAAAGTGCAGTTTAGCTCAGTCGTTCTGATCTTCATACCGTTGAAACTCCATTAAAGTGCAAGAGTGATGTGAAATATTCCGTCCCTCTTGTAATTTATGCTAACCAACATGAGACACTGTTTTTTTCCCTTCATCACAGATCAGACAGGAATCTTTTGGTCTTGTCTTTGATGCATTCCAGACAATAAATCCTGAACGCTGCTCAAGATCTTCCTCTGATTTGCACTGGATGAGATTCCCATTTTGGCCAGATCCCTGTGAAAGAGCAGCGCAGGGGATTTTTGGTAAGCTAAAGTCATCTTCAAGCTGTAATTAGGTGTGTAATGTGTTGTGATGCTCACTCGTGACTCATGGGGATGATGCTCTCCAAACTGCAGTATCCAGCTGTGCTGAAGTTCTCTCTGTATTGCTCGAGGCCAATGCTTTTCAGCCATTCATCCACAGAACCCAAGGAGGCGGCAGGACCTTCAGAGGGGGCATGGTGAAGCATGGATGGGTGGGACCTGAGGGGGAAACAAAAATGAACTTTCCAGAATATATGTGGACTTTTGTTTTTCTGCTTTCATAGAGACTTCATTTCTAAAACTTAGAAGAAAAGCAAAACCCAATTAAACCTTATAAAGGAACTCAATAAAATCGTAATTTATATATGCAATTTCCAAAAAACATCTTTGAGATATGAGCGTCCCAACATACGAGTATTCCGAGACACGAGCAAGCCTTTGGGCAATTTTTTGCTTTGAGGTATGAGTAAATATTTGAGATACGAGTACGATTACATACACTGGCGCTAGGTGTTCGAGCACTAGGAGCAGCTTAAGCGCCTCATTTATGGGGTATTTGCATATGATCTCCACTAGAGGGCCATCTTGGTTTTACAGCAGGAGGTTACTGGGGAAGACGATTTGATCAATTTAATGCATCCTTACTGGATAAAAGTAATATTTCCAAACATTTGCATGCTATGAATGTATTGTAAAAATGTGGCCCCGTTGTGTATATGGCTAACTGGGTTCTCTTTAAACTGTTGCTCATGACAGGATTTAACTAAAATGCGTTCTGAAACATTTTGGGCTGCAATGGCACATGGAAAGTGAACATTTTGCAGATTTCTGTCGAGATGGAAATAACATAACAACATTTTTTAAATAAGAACTGCAATTTTTTATCACGTTCTTGAATTGACAATGCAAGAGTCCAGCACTCTATAAAGTCTCCTCCAGCACAACCCAAAGACTTTCAATGAATTTATGTTCTGGACTCAATAATTCTTCATGCTCCCTCCCAACCATTCTTTCACAGTTTGAATCTTGACATTATCAATCTGGAATTTGGCCATGATTTGTCTTACATGTTTGTTTAAGAAATGAAAAGCCACACACTCCATCAATTAGGGTTAGAAGATCTGTTTCCAAACATACAACATGCCAGAAACATAATGATCACTGCAATCATAGACTCTTAAGCAGTCGCCTATTACAATCTTTTGGCCGGGGAATGTAAATATCAACAAATGCCAAGCAAGAATTGGTGCCAAAATATACACAAAGTAGCACAAAAAAAGTGAATATAAAGTCCCAACAAGAATTAAAAAGGCTGTGTGAGTATCTGTAGGTGTCGATGTTCACCTGCTGGCGTCTCCTGCCGTCCTCTTGAGCGTGGCAGGATTGCGTATGAGTTTGTCCAGCATGTTGACTATCTGGCTGAATTTGGGTCTGTCTGCGCGTTCCCTCATCCAGCACTCCAGCATGAGCTGATGCAGAGCCAGCGGGCACTCCATCGGCGGTGGCAACCGGTAGCCTTCCTCGATTGCCTTTATCACCTAGGAAACAGGAGAGGGGAAATGAGTGGCTGATTTTTCTGAACTACTGCATTCAGTTGGTTTGTATAACTTGGCTTGGCACACAATAGCACGATAAAGCCAAGTATTAATACTCTGCTAAGGGTATCATGGGAACACCAGGTCTGAAGGCATGACAAGCTCTTGTAATTAATTAGATTTGTGGTACAATGCCACTTACATCCTGGTTGCTCATGTCCCAGTATGGTCGTTCACCATAAGACATCACTTCCCACATGACGATGCCGTAACTCCACACATCACTGGCTGAGGTGAACTTCCTGTACATGATGGCTTCTGGAGCCGTCCAGCGGATTGGAATCTTTCCTCCCTGTGATGGACAGGTTTCATGTTACTGGCAATACCAACATCTAATTTTAAAATATATTATCGTCCACACCATCCATTTTTAAAGCAGGATTGATTCTGATTGGCTGTTTTCATCGTTCATAAGCTGAAAAAAAGTAATTGCAATGATATTGTTCCTCAGTGCTGTAGTTGTGGTGTCGACTCTGCTATTCTTTAATATTTAGAATGATATCTTTATTGTCACAGTTATCTTTGTGTGAACGGGCCTTTATGCAACAGTAAATTCCGAACCGCCAATTTGAATAAATGACATTCCAAGATAACATTCCTTATATTCCAAATAACAGTAATGGAATAGAAGTGTTATTATTGTTAACTTTTTATTTATTGTTTTTTTTATTACTTTAATTGAAATAAATGTTAATTGAAATCTTATCTAAAAAGTTAGCTGCCAAGAACAACATTTCAAATTTCAAGCTGAAGTACTAAAATGACTAAAACTGAAATAAAATTAAACAACCTAATAAAAAAAACTACAATGATAAATGAAAATATAGAATAAAATATAAATAGAATAAAATAAAATAAATATATATTTTAAAAAGTATTTTAAATACTAATGACACATAAGTAACATGGAAAATGTTTCTGTTTCATTGGCAGAGCAAAAATAAACAAAATAACTGGCCATAATTTGTCTGAAATATTAGTTACTTGATTGCATATTTGATCATATAAATGAGTAACACTTTACAATAAGATTTAAAATTAGTTAAATACATTACATAAACTAAGATTAAAGAATTAATTAATTTCAACATTTACTTATACTAATAATTATTCTAATCAAAAGTTGTATCGCTTAATATTATTTAACAGTTTTTGTTAACCTTAACAAAGATTTAAAAAAAACATTTAACAAATTATTTGCTCATTGTTAGTTAATGCATTAGCGTACGTTGACCAATAGGACCTTATTGTAAGTGTAAGAGTTATCTATAAATGTAAAACTGTATGTGAGCATTCGTAAAAACGTACCCTGGTAGTATACGCTCCTTCTGGTTCGTCTTCAAGCACTCTGGACATCCCAAAATCAGAGACTTTGCACACTAGGTTGCTGTTAACTAGGATGTTCCGTGCTGCGAGATCCCTGTGAACGTAACTCATGTCGGAGAGATATTTCATTCCGGACGCGATTCCTCTCAGGATGCCCACCAGCTGAATAACAGTGAAGCGGCCGTCATTCTTCTGCAAGAGGAAGGAACAATTCAGCCCACCTTCACAAGAATCAAAGTTGCTCTAGTCCCGATTGTTCTTGTGAGTCATTTAGGATGGTGAGAAACCAAGAACAAGCACAAAACGTCCTGCATTCATTTTCTCACACTGAAATCACAACTAAATCAGATGCTTGTTGTGTTATAAAGGGTTGGAGAGTTAGAGTATTTAGCACTGGTCAGTTAAGCACCTGCTGGTAACATCACTGAACTGTTCGGCTGCCAAAAAGCATTAGTTTTCAAGTGTAAAACAAAAGCATATTTCCTCAAAGACGGATGTTCAAAAGTAACACTGTATTTTAGTGTATTTTGTATATTTACAGCACTGTGCAAAAGTCTTAGGCACATAAGTATTTTCACCCCTCCCAAAAATTATAATTTGAAGCCAGTTATTTCCATCTTTTGCTGAAGTATGTCAGTAAGAAATATCAGTTTGTGCTTCCAAACATTCATTTCGCCATTATTTGTAATAATCCAGTGAGATTTGGGTCTGACAACAGCCGTTATGATCTTACCATAATTGAGTCTGTCTGTGATTACATGAATAACCTAAAGATTAAATCCAGAAATCTACAGTATTGTGAAAAGTTTTAGGCACTTGTATACAAAATTCTGTAAAGTGAGTATTTACATTTATCAGATGCTTTTATATAAAGCGACTTGCATTGCATTCAAGAAACACATTGACATTCTAATCAGTTCTTGCTTTAGCTGGGGATCGAACCCATGACCTTGGCGTTGCAATTGCCATGCTGTACTGTTTGAGCTACAGGACAGTTTTTTTTCTTTCAAAAACTAAGACATAAAAGATTTTAGCAATTCAATTAACCAAATCAAATCAATATTTGGTGTCACCCTTTGCGTTTGAAAACTTTTGTCCTTGGTACACTTGCACAGTTTTTCAGGGAGATCTGCGGGAAGGTTTCTTAAAGTGTCTTAGAGACGTTGCCGCAGTTCTTCTGGATTTAGTCTGCCTCAGTTTGTCTGTTTCTTCATGTAATCAAAGACAAACTCGATGATGGAGAGATCAGATCTCTCTGTGAAGCACCTGCTGTTCTCAGACTCCTTATGCATACCAAAATCTCATTGAATTATTACAATTAATGGCGAAATGAATGTTTGGAAACATAAACTGATATTTCCTACTGACACACTACTGCAAAAGATATAAATAACTGGCTCATAACCATTTTTTGAGGGTGAAAATACTGATATATGCCTAAGACTTTTGCACAAAAATGCACAGAATACACTAACCTTTTGCACAGAATACACTAACCTACACTGTTACTTTTGAAAAGCTGTAATTTAGGAAATATGCTTTTTTTTTAAAGATATAAATAAATGGCTTAAAAGGTACATTTGAAAATGAATGTAGAATTTAAGATATATATTTGATTTCAATGTAGAAACACACAAACACAATCTTACTCTGAGAAACATGTCCAGAGAGCCGTTCTCCATATACTCTGTGATAATCATAACTGGCTTGCCTGCAATGAAAGAGAAAGACAAAAAGAGAAAAATTAGACTTCACAAAGTCACAAGTTTCTGTTAAATAATACAAATCTAGCATGAACAATAGTGGAGTTTTGTGTCAAAGCATGTTAATGGCTTCTTAGAATGAATCATTTTGTAAGTTGATTTGAATAAATGCTTCTGTAAATTAAATACATGTAAATCTATTTAACAAGCACTAACACTTTGCCACTGACAGTATTTGAATGGCAGAGATGCATTGGGCGTATGCAACACCGTTTCTTGAAACTACACACATCTCGCAACTCAGTGTCAACCAGCCAGATGTAAACACTGGGCCCCAAAAAACGTAATTCAAACAGAATCAACACACACTCACAGACTTGCTGATTGACACTCAGCCAATAATGCTTTCCTATAGAGGAAGTGCGGTAAATAAAGCTCGACCAGACACATTGTCGGCCATCTTTGTTAAGCTGGCCTTTTTGATGACCTTGAGGCGAGTTTGATTGACAGCTCCTCCAGAGGGCCTGAGGAGCCGGTGACCTCTGACCCCTCCCACTCACTGTCTGAGTTTCCCAGCCCCGCCCCTTCCCACCCACCCTATTAGAATGCTAATGAAGCGTTGACTGGATTTAGCAAGTTTCACGTGTATGGTTGTGACAACATCTGTGTACGTTTGACAATGAACTCTACACAGCTTAGAGTCGGCATCAAAAAAAAAATGTGCGTATAGTTAAAAAAAAAAAACTAAAATACTGAAAACACTTCCATTTGAAGCAAAAGTACCAGAAGTTATACATCAAATAATCACAAAGAAATGCTGTTGAATCATTGATGCGAGATACTGAGAGGCCCAGCAATCCCACACTGCCTTATTTACATATTTAGATTCACTTCATACTCATTTACATTATGCAAATTAAGTATTCAACTCTATCAGCTCTGCTGTAACACAAAGCAGGAGACTTTATAGCTTCATTGGGACATTTATGAACTAAAATTAAATTAAACATTGACAGCACTGGCTGGTATTCATCTGCTATATCTGTCTCCTACCAATTTAATTTACTCAGGAATTATAAATCAAGGGTTTTGATGTCACCTGCTGCTCAAGACATGAAGTTTCTTTCAGCGTGTACAGCCGAGTGAGGGAAATAAACATACGCTATTTTAATAACGTGCATTTACAAAAAGGAACTGTTATCTAAAATTATTATTTTAATAACTTCGATAACTTATGTATACAATTGGATGTATATGTATAGATAATAATCAACATATAGATATACAGAAATTTTTTAATATGTATATTTGTATACATTTTTATACATTATATATATATTATATATTTGTATAAAAATGTATACAAATATACATATTAAAATTGTATTATTTAAAATGAGATATATATATATATATATATAAATCTAAAAGTGTGCATTTTTGACATTCCAAAAATTGATCTGTTAATTCAAACCACAAAAATATACACTATCTTATGGATAAACTAGTGCTGGTTTACTAAACATGAAAAATAAAGCAGAAGGAAAGCCAAGACGAATGTGAAACATGCCAAATATGTAGTGTGTGAAGGCTAACTTTCTCACACACACACACACACACACACACACACACACACACACACACACACACACACACACACACACACACACACACACACACACACACACACACACACACACACACACACACACACACACACACACACACACACACACACACACACACACACACACACACACACACACACACACACACACACAGCAGTGGCTGTAGGTTAGGGATATAGGGTGACACTCTAACCCCCAAACACATTTAGGTCCGACGACGTGATTAATGAGTCTGCTGCACTTTTTAGCTCACATTAGCCCTCCAGAGCGTCCCACTCCATCTGGAGACCACAAGGGTGAGTGTGTGTGCATCACACAGCAGTTTTTGTCAGGACACGCTCAGCAAGCAAACACACTGATAAGCTGGACATGCATGCATAAACACACACGACCATTAGCACATCAAAAGGAAAACGACATCGCCAGCCTGTTTCTTTAGGAGATTTAAGCCTGCTTAATATCCAGACTTTTAACCATGCAGTGTTCTGGATAGGGTTGCACCAACTATTCCTAAGTTCTTAAATTGGAACGCAAAGCCCAAACTAAAAGCTTACTAACTATTACCTAGTACTGTACATTATTTGGTTACACCATTTGTTCTTAAAGGGATAGTTCACCCAAAAATGAAAAGGATCCCATACTTTACTCACCCTCAAGCAATCCTAAGCGTATATGGCTTTCTTATTTCAGCCAAACACAAACAACCATTACAAGAAGCTAATGATTGCACTTTATAGTTATAAATATGGATATTTTTCTTACAAAAACACAGCTTCGCTTCAGAAGGCATTTATTATCGCCCTGAAGCCAAATGGATTACTTTTATGATGGATAAACTTTTGTGGGCTTCAAAATCTCAGCTACCATTCACTCCCATTATAAACCTTGGAAGAGCCGGGATATTATTTAATAGAACTCTGCTTGTGTTTGGCTGAAAGAAGAAAGTCATATACATCTGGTATAGATTGAGGGTGAGTAAATTGTGGGATCATGTATTTTTTGGGTGAACTAACCCTTTAAGGCAGAGAGTGGCTAGAAGGTCATAAGCTCTCCATAATGTAGTCGCATAATATGATGTTTACCCTCAATGATCCAATAGCAGACGTCAAATACTAGTATCTGAATTGCAGATGTTGGGTTTAAATGTGCTGAATTGCAGTATCTCTCATTCGAATTACTATTGCTTCCCGTAATTTACAGTAAAAATAGGTTTCCATTAAAAACAATTCTACTTAAAGTGCTCATGCATTGAGAAATCAAAATTTCATTGCTCTTTGGTCATCGTACTATAAAAAATCCTGTAACTTTCAGAACTCAGAATGTTCTTGTTAGTCCAAAAAAAGTTTTTTGTTGAAAGTAAGCAGCACAAATGATTTTGCCTCAGTATGACATAATAGTACAACGAAAAGACTCAATTATGCAGGTGGGAAGGGTCTTTTATTGCATGAAAATAAAACAAAATTCAAACATAAACCACCCCGAGGGGGAAAAACATGACTGGACCGACAAGACTAGGCTTAGTTGGACTAGACAAGACAAGAAATAGTCACAAGTAGGACACATGAAATAACAAAGTTTAGACAACGATGCGACACAGGACAGCAAACACGAGGGGATTAAATAGACACAGGAGGAAGGATAATCGAGTTGCAAACAGCTGGGACAAATAAAAGTTAAACAGGAGAACAAGGTGGGAGGGGTTCACAATGACAAGACATGAACATGCAGCCAATGCAGACGTGCATCGCCACGTGTTCACATGAACAAAAATACATTTTTTGTTATGAAAACAAAACTGTGCGTGACACGAACTGTGTGCACAAAGACACGAGAGTGTGCGGTTCCAGCAATAGCCCGGAACCGGGCCCACTCACATAACGTAGAGTGCATGAGAACGAGGAACCACTCGTCTCGCGCGCTCATGACAACAATGAACACACGGGTCATGAATGTCCAAACCCCAACACAAAACCGAAACTGAACAAGACCTGTCTGGGGATCGGACATCACAACCCACACACAACACGTTACACAGACAAGAGTGTTTGCGACTCGAACCCTCAAAGCCGCGCGCACACACACACACAAAACACGGGACATTACGGTAGTGTGAAAGCTCTGCCACAACACCAAGAAATGACTAGTCCGAATGTGGCAGAACCCTGACACAACGCTACAACGCTACTTCTACATCATTGCCTCTCTAGCCTGCTAGCCTCTCTAGTCTAGCTCTGATGTGTATCCATAATGGTAATCTATACGATTGCGGCTGAAAAATCCATGTCTTCTGAAGCAATACAACAGGCGTATGTAAGGACAATGCAAATATTCCTTTTTTAAATATAAATCATCACTTCTGATCTACAGTCATACAAAAAACCCTGAGCGGCACCCATTTACTGGTATTATATGGACTCACAGAGATTGATTATTTTCATAAAAACCTTTCTTATTGTTTATCGGAAGTCATAAACACTGGGATGGCATGTGTTACCGGTCAGTGGTTGAAGAAGGCTTGAAGATGAAGGAACAGGGAACATGATGCTTTATTTAAACAAAACTCATGAACGGGATAACACACTCGATTCACGATAAACGAATACGGAACAAGTGAAAGCAGCAAAGGGTAGAAATACACAAGAGATGATTAGAGGATAGGACACTGCTGCCAAGACTAACAGTGTGATTGATGTCGAGACGGATGAATGGAAAAACATCGGGAGAGCACGTTTGGAACCAGGAAGTAAACAGAATACAGAACAGACACGAGGCTTGGAAATGATGAGAATGGGTGACCTCTCTTTTTAAAGCAGGTCAAACCTCTCGAATGAAAAAGGACTGCAGAAGGCAAATCAAATTTGACTTACATTTGGTGACGACTCCCTCCAGGTGAATGATATTGGGATGGTCAAACTGGCCGACGACACTGGCCTCACTCAGGAAGTCCAGCCGCTGCTGCTCGGTGAACCCGGCCTTCAGCGTCTTGATGGCCACGCAGATCTCACGCTTTCCAGGAAGCTTCAGACGGCCGCTGCACACCTCGCCAAACTCCCCTACAGAGGCAGCGACCTTTAAAAGCATCTGTGATCAATAGATGACATGCTAAAGACATAAAAGCTTTGTTAACGTACCAATGCCGATCACCTTCTCGATCTTGATACAGGAGGTATTGATTTCCTTAGCGAACTCCCTGATGGCCTGGTTGGGGTCTTCGTAGGTGTAAGGGTCCACATATATTCTCACCCCTGCCGGCATGTTAACAGAAGGTTTGAGAATGGAAAATCTTTCTTTTTTTTTCTTCCAGCTATAGACTAATGAAAGATGATGTTTGCTCACCTGGCTTCAAGTTTTTCTCCTCTGCCTGTTTAGTTTTGCTGTATTTTCTCCTCCTGAGATTAAAATATCCACAATTATTATTTTATTTGTCTATCACGGTGTTATTTTAGTATTATTTAGATACAATTGTAATATGTATTAATATTACAAATTAGCTTTTATTTGTCTAAATACATATTTTAGTCACTTTTGCTTTTTCGAAATATTTATACTTAGCTTTACCGTACTTTCCCGCATATAACCCGTGGGTTATACCAGATTTTACAAACCCTGCAGGTGGGGTGCAGGTTATATAAGGGTGCGGGCTATATCACAAATTTTTTACACGTAATAATATTTCAATATATATGTTATGTCCCTAAGGACGTAAGTTTTTTTTTTTTTGCTGTATTTTCTTTCTGTTTTTCTTTCTTGCGAGGGTTGTTGTCTCTGGCGCTTGTACTGTCACTCTGACAGCTGGCGCTGATAGGCTGTCTGACCTGTCAATCATTCAAGAAGACGTGATTGGCTGTGCTGCATGAGGGCGGGCTCTTCTCATCTCATCCGATGATCAACACCTGTAGAATCGCTTCTTAAGGGACGTGCTGTGTACGAGCCTGAACAGTTATGGATAATTGACATCACGCGAGCAACATTCGAAAAAATTCATAAATCTATGGGTGCGGGTTATATAAAGGTGCGGGTTATGCCCGCGATTTTTTACACAAAACCTGCAGGCTATATGAGGGTGCCGATTACCTGCGTCTACGGGTTATATGCAGGAAAATACGGTAAATCCATATTTGGTAAGCTTAGTATCTTTTTATCTAACATTCATATTTTATTTAATTGCAGCTTTATTTTGGTTAGTTTGTAATAGTTGTAGTTTTAGTTAACAATATCAACACTGATTTATCTTTATGGAAAAAATCCCAGATGTTCTGTCACCTTTTGGTGATGATGAAGGCAATGACGAGGATGAGGAGAAGAACAACCACACATCCGGCCACCAGCAGCAGCAGCACAGCAGAGCTCATGACTCCGCCTACAACTGGAGATGCGACTGAGAGAGACAAAACATTGCATTCATGCACACTCTTTAAAGAAAATGTGCTCACAAAGGTTCTAAACGGAACCATAATGCCAATTAAGAACCCTGTGCTGCAGAATTAATCAAAATAAAACAACAGAAATGCTTTAACACTTCACTTCTTTTTCCATTTTCCGTCATCTCAAACTTGGATGTAAAGACAAAACATAATGTTTTATGAAATATTGTGGCCTTAGAGTTAAATATTTGTTCAATGCCAAATATGAGCAATTATGTTACATTGATTTGACAACACTAAATAAAAAGTTTCTGGTCTAACTGTCGTCCTACAAACAAGCCATATTTATTTATTTATTATTATTATAAAATGCCACTGCAATTTTTATCAAAAAGAATCGCAATTAGTTTTTTCCCCCCAACTCAAACAGGTGTCTCTCTTTTTCAGGCCTAAAATATTTCATATTTTTCATCAGTTTAGTCAGCCTTCAATGCCAGTGACTAGCAATTAAACAGATTAAGAATATAGTTTTTATTCATTTTATTTGTTTAATATTAATTCTAGATTCCTCAACAAGCTGTAAACCCACCAGTGTTGGTGCTGAACTCGAAGGGCGCGCTGAACTCTCCGTAACCCGCGGCGGTGCGAGCGCGCACGTGAAACACGTAGGAGGTCAGAGGGGTCAGATCTTTAATATCAGCATTGCGAGACATTGTCTTAACGATGCGATAACTCCTCTCATTCTGATCCTGAGATTTATAAATAAAGAGAAGAGACAGAGAGCGGAAGACAAGAGGAAGGTAAGAGGTCAACCGGGTGCATTTGAGGGCTATTTTAACTCCAATAAAACTTAACTTCCTGTTTATCCAGACAGTAAGTGTCCACAGGGGATTGCTATACTGTCTCTTAAAGGAACAGTGCATGTAAAAGTAAACTTCTGACATCATGAGGGTTTTACGAGGAATATTCCTTTAAAAATACAACAAAAGAAAAGACGTTTCCGATCATTCACCTTCTCGTAGTATTTAACCTCATACTCCAGTATGACACCGTTGGGCTTCACGGGTTCGTCCCAGAACAGAGAGAGTGTGTGGCGGGTGATGTCCTTACTATCAACAGTCATCACCGTAGAGGGAGCTGAAGAGACACATAAAGAGTTCATATATTTATACGGTTTATGCTTACTAAAGTGTACTTTTGTCAGATTTTCCTGAGACATTTGTTTTTCTTTTATCGCATCAAAAACAAACAGAGAGAGGAAGGATAAACCCAGAGGACAACGAGACCTTTTCTTTTTCCAAACTGTGGATTCAGAGTTAAGACCGCTATTGTCTGTTTGGGTTTTTTTGTCCCTGAAACTGTTTGTGTTGAGGGTGAGAAAGTCAAACAGACAGAATAAGACACAACAGAGATGTGTCGTCTGCTTTTCCAAAGACAAATCACACAGAGTCGAAAACACAGTAATGAAAAAGAGAAAAACACCAAAAGAAAGTGAAAACAGAGCTGAGGGATGTGAAGGAAGAAAAAAAATCGGAAAAAAATCTCCATGTATTAGTTTCCTTTACCAAACAGAACAACTCCAGATATCAAAACCACTTCCCATATTTCCACAGAATTCAAATGCTGTCTTTGGCAAAGTCACACAATCCTCTTCTGTGTATTTTGGCTAATTAAGGGTGTTCGTTAATTCAAGCGGGACTATTACTGTTGCTTATATTTGGCTTTTAACTCTAAGGCTACAATATTTCAGAAAACTTGATGTTTTGACCATATTACGTAAAATAATCATTTAAAAAAATTATATTGTTATTAATACAATTATAAACTAAATAAGAAATATTACAATTATAATAACAAATAAATTATAATAATATTTATTTATTTTTCTACTGAAATATTACAATAAAAAAATACATAAAAAGCTAATTAAATAGTCCTGGTTTAACATTTGAAAATGAAAAAAATAAATAAAAAATAATATATATATATATTTTTTTTTTTTTTTTTTTTTTTTCAAATGTTAAACCAGGACTATTTAATTAGCTTTTTATTAAGAATGGCATATCAAATCCAAAAGTCCAAATCCAAATTCAAATCCAAAACGCTGTGTGTTGGCTGGGGGTGAAACGCATAACAGCTTCAATAAATAAGCAAAATTAAAGCTAAAAAGTAAAAGGAAACATGATACCCAACAGTATGCAGACAGAAGACCATAATAAATAAAAACTTGATCATTTACAGCTGTGTACAACTATTTTCCTTGGAATAAATATATGAATTTTAAGAGCTCGTAGCTATTGGTAAGATTTATTTGATTTATAATAATCATATTATTATAGGCTTAAATGAAAAGATTCAGTGAGACCACAGGTAAAACTATGCTGGCTTCTCACAACCAAAGCCAAATGATATTACGAATCTATGTGTTATTAAAACAAAAATAAACTAAACAAAGGTAGTATATATTTATTTATACATACATACACACACACCTTCACAAAGAAATGGTCATCAAAATTTTTGATCAAAAATGAATAATACTCCTCGACCCACCTAATAAATCTAATACAATATAAATGACTATTTTTATAACAGCATTCAATATAAATATAATATTCCAGATTTCTGCCCAAACCATGATAAATACAGTACAATACTACTGAATGTTTGTAAGGGTGGTGATTTGGGGATTTAAAAGTCTTCTAACCTCATTCATGGCACAGTGCTTCTCCTGTTTTCCTCATTAGTCTTGTTGGGAATGTTGAGGCCGTTTCTTTCAATTTAAAACTAGTTTAATCATTGAATGGTTTGTGGTTTGTAACGGAGATGTGTGTGCCAAATTGAAACGCTCGCAGCGCTGTTTAATAATCGAGTCCGGGACCGGGAGTAAACACAACTCCTTTTGAGTTTGCATTTCATTATCCATTTTACATTTACATTTCTGCATCTGGTAGACGTTTTTATCCAAAGCGACTTACATTGCATTCAAAAAACACATTGACATTCTAATCAGTTCTTGCTTTCCCTGAGAAACAAACCCATGGCTTGGCGTTGCAAGCGCCACTCTCTACTCCAGGAAAGCTGTGGACTGGGCAGTGATGATTCAGTGAAAGAGCCATCCGAACGAATCGTGTTTGGTCAATTAAATCAAAAGAATGAATCGATTCAATAGAATGATTCATTCACACATGATTGGAATCGCTGGTTCAGTCCACAGAAATATGTGGCTGCAGATAGTCTTTAAAGTTTCTCTTTTGTTGAGAAGCTCTTATTTGAGCTCTCCATTAGAAGTTTGGGAAGATGATTGGCACATGTTGCATTTTCAAATGCACTTCTGAGTAAATGTGGTGTAGCCTTTAATGAAAACACTGGATCAAGAGCTGCACTTGTGTAAATGAACACAGTGCCACATTTCACTGTAAATCATGCTGTGTATTTGCATTGTGTGACTGCTAAATTGTCTATTTGTTTTTTTAAAACCTTTAGTTTACTTGTCTGTCATAATGCGTCACTGTGTCATCATTTCACGTGTCACTGCGCATGCGCACAACAGCGGCAAGTGCTGCAAAACTCTAGCAAGCTTTCCTGTAGCTCAATCAGTAGAGCATTGGTGCTTGCAACATCAAGGTCATGGGTTTGATTTCCAGGGAAAGCAAGAACTGATTCAATGTGTTCCTTGAATGCAATGTAAGTCGCTTTGGATAAAAGCGTCTGTTGAATATAATGCTTGAAATGTATATGAATTAGGCTAGTTATTTGTGCTACGGTACTTTTACGTGTTCTTCAGCCTGTTGATTTTTGTTCAAGGTATTCAGCTACAATGAAACGTTTTGCAATAAGACTTAAAATAAATGTGAATGATATCTCTCTTTTTTTACATTATTGGAATCAAAATGAGGAATCAATAAGAATTGGAATCTATAAAATTCATACGATACCCAACCCCATGTAGTCTAATACCTAGAGCAGCGCTGCCCAATACGTTGATGGCAAAGCTAGTGTGGGTGGATCGCATGGAATTAAAGTAGGCGTCAGCCCATCATCCGTCCTCACTTTGGAAATTGTCACGTGATTGACATACCGTACAGGGCAGCCAGTCTGACCTTTTCTGACACAGCGGCGCCAAGAACTGCAAAAGTAGCAAGCAAGCGAGAAAGCCTCCAATTTATTTCTTTTAAACTTAAGAAAGGGTATAAAAATGAGTGGGGGAGCTGGACAAAGTAAGAAGCAAAAATGTGAGAGTGGGAGCTGGACATTTTTGTCATTTTCAAAGTGTGTTTGCCTGAATCTGCCAGTCTGTCAACGCTATACCGAAGAAGGAAAATTTGGAGCGGCATTTTCGGACTGTTCATAAAAACTACGACACTGACTTCCCTCCGAAAAGCAAACTGAGAAGAAGAAGAGTGAAGGAACTAAAATCTCAGTTGTCCGGACAGCAGTCAATTTTCTCACAACTAACTTCAAAAGTGAAGATATACAGAGTTGTATTGAGCAATACGGGTTCATGCAGTTTTGCTATACCAACATATATTGTGAATATAAAGAATTCTTAATATATTCATAAATAAATATTTGTTTTGTATTTTTACAGTAGGTAGATAATTTTATAAGTAGCTCACAAGCCAAAAAAGTGTGTCCCCCACAAATGTGCAAAAAGCACACAGATTAAATTGTTGACCCATCTATATGCATCCTAAATTCAAGTGCTAAAGCTAGAGTTTCATGCATTAGTGAGTGTGTGACTGTTAAACAATTCGATCCCCCACCAGCTGGATGGCGGCCCTCTTCCATCTCACAGATCCGTCTTCCTCTGCCAAGCCCGACAGACTAAATGTGATTTAGGGGCATCCCTCGGGGGACTCGGAGACGACCCCGTCCAGCCAAAAACACTGGGGTCACCGCTCCCCTTCAACCACCTAACACACTCATCTCTAACACACATCCATCATGCCGTCTGATCTGACAGATATGGGCCGTAATGGAGTTGTGGGTGTGTGTGTGTCTGGCTGAGATAACGTTAAAGGAAAGATGAGAATCTGCCCTCGATCATCATTAACGCTCATGCTTTAAGATTAATGATAAGATTCAGTGAAAATGATTTAGGAACATCATTCTATATGTTCATTTGTTCAAGCCTTTAGTACGTACTATGATAGTCAGAATTTATATACCGGTAATAAATTATATTTTCATAATATTGTTTTATAGAAACACAAAAGCTGAGAAATGCAATGTATAAAATGTTAAACATCCAGAGGAGCGATATGCATCTTCATTACTTAAATACAAATCAGTTTTAGAAAAATATCTGATTACTAATCAGATCAATCCGTTTTTTTTATTGAAAATGTTTCAGCAAAATAAATGCAAAGACATAATTATTTTGTATTTCAATGTTTTTATGTGCATATCTTGTCACAGAGTCTCATTAAGAGCTTCTTTTGTTGGCAAAAAGTAATCTGTAATAGAAAATAATTGTTTGTTTTTACTATTATTAGAGGTGTATGAATGATTTGAAAAGGGAACATTGGTGTATTTTATCATTTTGATTAATAAAGCAGCAAACGGCATGTTACATTCATTTTTGAGACCTTTAAAATATCTTTATCTGACTTTCTATTTTTTCACTACAACAGCAGAAATGTATTGGTATTAAATGGAAGTACTGAAGCATTAAACGTTATGTCAGTAGCATCTACATAGATAGCATATGTTAATTATTCTAAATATACACACACCCAATGAATCGATGCCCACAACTAAGTATGACTATATTCAAATCTACAGTTCTATAGCCAAAGGCAGATGAATGCATGACAAAACCCCACCCTTTCACACTCCGCCCTGCACCCTAACCTCCACGCTCTGATCCCTCAGGCTGATTTACAGGCTTGAGTTGTAAGAAAGTTCCGGATCTCCAGCTAACACTCTATTCCGATGGAAACCCAAGACACCATCAAGCGCACAGACCGCATATAACAAGTACGCAATTATACACACACGGTCGTGAATCAAAATAGAGTGTATTTGACGCTCAACATGTGTGTTTGTAATGGAGCAGAAAGGTCATGCAGAAGTTCTCTGTAGGTGAATAGGCAAGTGAAATGTTTTCTCTGAAGATAAGGTGAGAAATATAGAACACTATCGGTCAAAAGTTTGGAATAATTATGAATTCTTTGGAATAATTGTTAATAATAATTGTTAGTTTTGTCTCTTATGCTCACCAAGGCTGTATTAATTTGATCAAAATACAACAAAAACAGTAATATTGTGAAATATTATTATAAATTAAAATATCTTTTTATATTATTATTATTATTATTTGGAATATATATAATATTAATATTATATTAAATATTCTTTATATTGTAATATAATACATTTGTTTATTTATTCCTGTGATCAAAGCTGTATTTTCAGCATCATTACTCCAGTCTTCAGTGTCACATGATTCTTCTGAAATCATTCTGATATGAGGATTTGCTGCTCAATTATTAACTGTTTTTCATGCTTAATATTTTATACAAAAACAAAATCAAATTGTTGACGAATATAATGTTAAAAAGAACAGCATTTATTTGAAACCAACATCAAAAATCATAAATGTCCTACTGTCACTTTTGATCAATTTCACTTTTTGATCAATTTCAACTAAAATATTGAGCAGAAACTGTTCAACATTAACAACAATAAATGTTTATCATATTAGAAAGATTTCTGAAGGACACTGAAGACTGGAGTAATGTTGCTAAAACTTCAGCTTTGATCACAGGAGTAAATTACACATTAAAATATATTAAAATATGAAACTGTTCTTTTAAATTGCATTGAATAATATTTCACAATTTTATTGTTTTTTTACTGTATTTCCGATCAGACAAATGCAGTATTGGTGAGCAGAAGAGACTTATTTCAAAAGCATGTAAAAAATAAATTATTCAAAGAATTTGGCCTGTAGCGTGTCGTCATGACACCTGATTAAATTAGAGCATGTTTGGACACACACTTACCAGCCTGGTTGGTGGTGAGTGTGACGGACACGGCCTGCTCCAGGCTGGGGTTGTGTTTGGACACCCCGTTGTTGGCCCAGATCTGGAAGGTGTAGTTGGTGTGCGCCTGCAGCTGGTGAACGGACACCCGTGTGGAGCGCAGACTCAAACGCTGCGGAGAGTATCGCACGTCGTCCCCGCACAGCGTGCATCTCTGCGTCTCTCGCACACACTGCATACACACCACATTATAGGTGAGATCCTGACGGCCTCCGGAGGAGAGGGGCGGACTCCATTCCAACAGCACCGATGTCTCGTTGACATTAGATATCAGATTATGTGGAGCGGATGGAGGACCTGCGATAAGCAGAGAGAAAGAGAGCTTTAGAGTCTGAGTGCAGATCCCACACAGAAAAAAGGCTGCTATTTTCTTTTGCTAGACACTTTATAGAAAACTGGTCTGTTACTTATTTCCACACCAAAAAATCAAAGAGCACAACAGTTGAACTCTGATAATAATCAGACATATTTCTTGAGCCGCAAATCAGCACAGTAGATCTAGTGAAGACTAAGTAATGGAATATATAAGAGTGGTAAAAGTGTGTGTGTGCGTGTGTGTGTGTATAAATAGGGGTGTGAAAATGTGTTTGCCCCCTTCCTGAAATCACTTAAATGTGACCTGCCTGAGAAAGTGAAGAAATTCAGGAACAAATGAGAAAGAAAGTGACTGAGATTTATCAGTGTAGAAAAAGTGAACCTTCCCAAGAGAGACCGGACGACCAAAATTACCCCAAAGAGTGCAGCAAAGACTCATCCAAGAAGTCACAAAAGACCCAGAACAACATCCAAAGAACTGTGTACTTATCTAAGTACCGTTTTGTATACTTTAAACTTTCCATCCCCAATGAATAAGAGGATGAGAGAAAGAAAAAAACAAGAACAGAAGGAGAGGACAAACACTGTCTGTTACACAAAAGGGATAGAGCTGGTCATTAGTATGGAAGAGAGAGAGAGAGAGAGAGAGAGAGAGAGAGAACAGACAGCTGGTATAGTGAGACTGATACGGTCTCATTTAAATTCACTTATTTGATGTGAGGAACATCTGCTGCACATAAAGGGATGTGAATAAAAATAATCACATGCCTATGCATGACATACATTAGAATTTTTGCTTTCAATTAGTTATTTCTGTTTATTTAAATTTTGAAGACAATATGTTTTATCTCATTTTTCATTTTCAAGGAATTTAGTAATTCATTTAAATTAAATTTTTTTTATGAATCTACATTACGCAGCTATAGATCGTTCAAAAGGGACCATCTGGCTTTTGAAAATATATTTATATATATTTTTATAAATAAATGGAAACATCTTGGTTATGCATGTCACCTTGGTTCCCTGAAGAGGGAACAAGACGCTGCATCAAAGACTGTATAGGAATGCTCTGTGACAGCATCTACCGGAAAGCTCTTGTCTTCTCTTTAATATCACTGAGGTTCAGAAATGGTTCTCTGTTGCCACCAGGGCTGCCATAGAATGACTAACAGCTCTGGCTATCTCCTTGTTGGCCCAGAGCGCAAGATCAATCACCCAGCGCAGGTCGATGAATGCATCAGGGCCGATTCCCTTGCCCTCGTCCAGGTCTCCTAGCAGGTCTGCCTGGTAACCCTGTAACAGCGCCATAGTGAATAGGCATGCTGCAGCCTGACCAGACAAGACTTATGCTCTACCCACCAGAGCTGGCGTTATTTTTAACGGGTTGATGGCTAGGACTTTAGGGATAGACAGATAGCTAGTTTCTCCTCAACCTTCTGCATCGCTCCATAGCTGCTACTATCAAGGAATAAAGTGATAAAGCGGCACTATGCACCCAATAGGAGGCTAGTCTCTCTTCCACAATCTCAGCAACTCTGTGTGGAGACCTGATGGAGAGGCTGTGCTCGCAAGGGCAGGGAGTACTTGTCCAGTTTGCTCTTTGGATGAACGTCCTGCCTTTCAGAGATAGGCAGAGATAGGGTAGCGCCCATCTTTAACTCCTACGTTAGGTACATTTATGATGAGGTATTACATTTATGATGAAGAGCGTCAGGCAGGATTGGCGTATTCACAGTGTACAGCACCAGCGCCCTCGAGCGCTGACCATGCATGCTCTGCTCCCAAACAAGCAACCGTTTTTGTTTTAACAACGTGCCATCTATCATTATCGAGTGTGTCACTCACTTTCCAAAAACCAGAAAAAAGTATGCCTAGATAAAGCACACATGAAACCTTTTCCGTTTAGATGAAACTACTGCACATGCACATTTGGTGTTTTGCACTCTCACTACGTGATTTCCTCCATTATGAATTGCCGCTGTATTGAGTATTTGTCTCTTAGGCTATAGCTGTATCATATGATATATTTAAGTAATCACACAAATAGTGCCGTACCCGTACCTCCCTTCAGCATTCCAGAAAATATAGAGATATTTTTTGTCAATATCGCACACCCCTACGTACACCCACTTCAAACTGGAGCGTATGTTTGTGTTGAACTCACGCGTGCAAGGCATGTCAGCAGGATCGGTCTCCGATCTGTAATATCCCTTGTCACAATCACAGGAAGTGGCTCCTTCTTTCATGGAGTAACTGTGCAGTGGACATTTACGACAACCCCCGTCCGAAGAAAGAGACCTGTAGTAGCCCACCTTACACACTACGAGAAAAGAAAGACATAGGATGACATTAATGCTGTGTAAAAATTGTATCTTACCCCAGAAAACACAGTATCTGGCATACGAATCAGAGTCTTATGAATCATTAATAAAACGATTAAATTGTGAAATGATTATAAGGTATAAAAGCAGACAAAGATGGAACATGAAAAGCCGCCAGTTTTCCATACACAAAACAATTATGCATTTATGATGGAGAGAGAAGCCAGGAAAGGGAGGTGAAGTCAAGAGAGCGAGAAACAGACCAGAGGATGATGAATGAGGAATTCTGGGTGTTTTCCCAGCATGCACCAGTCACCTTTAATTCTCCCATCCATATATCTGAGTAAAACATATTTTGACATCATAAATAAAGAATGCGTGATGTTTAAATAATTTAGCGTGTCGTGTCCTCCTACTCCTGCCTGAAAAACATCACCGTTTTTCATCATCCTTATCACTCATTTACGTGCAAACACATGCGTGCACATCGCTCCGTATTTAGACGTCTGTGTACATATGGATGAACTCTAGCAGGATGAAAGATGCCTTAGGCTCCACCACACTACTATAAACTTCCATCCGACTCCAGAGACCAAACAGAAACGATGGGAACATGAGGTCAAGGTTTGGCTGGTTAGTACGCCCTTAAAAGAAAGGAGTTCTGAAGTGTGCTATTTCTTTTCAACTAAAACTAATAAAGTATATTTTAAGTACTACTTTTTATATACTTCTTGGAAATATCATTTATGCACCTTTCAGAAATATACTTAAAATTACACATAAGTAATATGTTTGCTAGTGTTACACTTACACTAAAAATACTTTCATACTGAAATAGTACACTTACAAATATACTACTAGTACATTGACATTAGTATACTTACTACATATTGTATACTTAATAAAATTAACTTGAAGTATACTTTTTTTTATACGAGTAACCCTGTTTTCTCCTACTGGTTGATATGGTAACTACAACATATGAGAGTAAAAGCCATCTTTTTGCATTAATAACCACTCAAAAGTAGCCATGGATTGGAATACTAACAGATAAACTCCATAAATGTCACAATGATTTCCAGACACGCACAAGTCATTTACATCTTTGTTTTTTTCAACACAAAGAAAGTCATTCATGCATACTTAACCAAGTAAAGCCTGATATATGAAATAATAGTCAGAAATCAGTAATTGTGATGGACTAAATGGAGTAGTTTTTTTGAACCTTTAGGGGAAAAAAATATTTTACAGTACTTACGTGCACTTACAATAAACTTAAGAAAGTACTTGTAATATAAGGCAACTATATGGGTTAAGGTTAGGTTTAGGTTCAGGGTTAGTGCCTAGTTATTACCCAGTTATTGTAATTACTTTAATAAAGTACATAGTATGCACATGGGGAATAGGACTGTAAAATATAGTGCTACCAGAAACGTGTGTATGTGCTCTTTTAGTTGAAAAACATATTTAATACATCCCGCTTTTATACATAATATAGTATGATATAGTGAGAATATGGAGCTCATACTTGGGGAGGGAAAAAAACATCTACATTTTATTTGCATAAAAATATGCAATTTGGTGCATGTAACGCAGTTCGTTGCTCAGAGAAGAAGAAGACGGGAACCAACAAACGTTCAACAACTTTAATTCCAAAATAAACAACAACAAAATAAAAGTAATAGCTGCACCCCCTCACGTACAACTGCAGCCCACAAACACAACTAAACTGTCCAGGCCTGGACCTCTCTCTCGTTTTTCACTGGCATCGCTCCTCCTTTCATGCTTGCACTCCTCCGTTGTTATAGTGGTGTGATGCGGACCGTATAACGTTTGATAAGTGTACCGCGGACCGGGTGACGACGTGGGGTGGGGGGGGGGGGGGGTTTGTTGAGAGCGATACTCCGCTGAACTTCTGACGGCGGGGGGGGGGGGGGGGGGTGTTAACAGCAAAACTCAGCTCAGCTGAGGGAAGCGAAACAACTCCTCACCGCCAAAGCTACAGCGCCACAGCCGCTTAACTCTACTTCGTAAATTGGGAATAATATAATTTCCTTGGGCAGGCTGATAACATTTGATCCACGGATCGGTCCGCTATTGACATTCCACATTGACATTTTAATCAGATCTTTCTTTCCCTGGGAATTGAAACTATGACCTTGGTGTTGCAAGCGCCATGCTCTACTGTTTGAGCTACAGGAAATGTACACTGAAATGTAGCTGGAAACCTGCTAGGAGTAAAGAAATGAAATGAACTTGACAATATAAAAAAATAAACAGAAACTGGAAGGAAAAAATAAATGCCACAAGGATCTCCTAAAGCTCTTAGATGTTCCTCTGCTAATCCTAATGAAGGGAACAGACCTTCCGACAGATTATCCCCATCAGTCCTGACTGTAATCTCTGCTTAAGATTGATCCAGAGGTGCAAGAGACTCCAAAGGAAGAGGGAATCATCTCTCATTCGCTCTTCCCACTGGATCTAATCTTCACTGAACTGACCTGAATGAACATTTCTGCAGGGAAAACCTTCACACTCATCCAAACACACACTATATACACGACATAAGAGATAAAGGGACAAAGAAAAGTGTCTTCTGTTTCCAAAACACATTCCAGCATTCCCTGACATCAGCAGCAAGAAGAGCAGCTATATCAGTCGCATTTCTGACCCCTCAAATCAACGTCTTTCCATTAGTGAGATGCCGAGAAGGATGAGGCGTGATGAAAGACGCACTGCATCAGTGGGTGGACTGAAAATCCCTCCTCAAAATCCTCGTACACACATCAAAAGCATCTTGTACTTTTATTAAAACACATCCTGACTTGTTTTGATTATCTCAGTCTTTTCTCTTCTCTTGTTATTTTCTTTAATCTACTCTAAAACTGCTGTCACTCATTTGGCTGTCAGTCTTCATCCTATACAACACAGCCGCTCATGTTAAGAGGAAGCTTTAAGAGTGAAATAAAAATTATGGAATTATTTACTAGTCAATTAAGCACTACAAGTCAAAAGTTTGGGGTCAGTATAATTTTGTAAAGAAGGCTTTTATTTGATCAACAATACAGCATTATAATTAAAAAATACATATATTGTAAAAATATCATTTATTCCTATGATTAAAGCTGAATTTCAGCATCATTACCCCAGTATTCAGTGTCACATGATCCTTCATAAATCATTAATATAATTATTTGCTGCTATACGAAACAGAAACTGTGATATATTTTATAAGGAATCTTTGATGAATAGATATTTGTGTGTGAAACAGACCTACATTTAAGTCCAGAAAAGATTATATGAATGATTAAAATGAGCTAGATAAGAGTGAGTGAGTGAGTGAGTGAGTGAGTGAGTGAGTGTGTTTAGAGAGATCTTCCATGGCCTCAGGAGAGGAAACTAATCTTTCTGTTTTTGTCTAAAAAAATCCTAGTGCTCTGTAAACCCTCTTTAACACACACACACACACACACATACACGATAGAATCATCAACTGGCTTCTTGTCTCACGGTCTGGCATCTGTTGTTCTACATGGTTTACTCACTAATTAACAATTACCTCTGACCCCCCCCCCCCCCCCCCACAGACACGGACGAGTCCGTCAGTGTGATTGATGACAAACATGTGGAGGACGGGCGGATCACATTGATTGATGACTCACTCGCTCCACATGTTGACCTTGACCCCAGCCGGAGACCTCCAACACTAACCGATTCATACAAGCCCCACTTCACCTTAACAAACTTTATTCTCATTACCAGAGGAAGTCGTCCATCTCCTGATGCCTCCTTCCAGCTCTAATAATAATATTAACCTGAACAAAAGCAAATCTCATTTAGGTATTGAGGAGATATCAATGATCACGTTGAGTTTTTGATATTGGTCCTCATATGGCATCTGAACTACCCAAACAGAGAAAAACATCAAATAAGATCTCAGTAACTGTTGCTCCTAGAAAGCAATGAGATTAAATGAAGAGCTAATGGAGCAAATAAAGCCTCTCAGTTTCTCACATCTGTACAGTTTCAAAAGACATTCAGCTTTTGCTCCGATTTAGCAAGATGTTGATAAGAACTGAATGATCTGAGGTCCTCGTCACATTAATTTTATAACTTTAAAATCTTACTGTTTGGTCAAGAATCGTCTGAGACAAACTTGGTGCTTAAAAGAATAACCTCCGAGCAATAAAAATGCAATAATAAACCAGTTTGCTTGGTAAATCAGAAGTCTTTAGTTACATAATGCATATTAAAAATGACAAGAGCAGAAGAAAACCTAAAAAAAAAGTTGAATTTAGTCTAATTTATTTATTTATTGTCTCAATTTATCCAGAATCGTACAACTCTACATCATACTATTTATTATTAATGTGAATTTGAATTTTATATATACACACATATATATATATATATATATATATATATATATATATATATATATATATATGTATGTGTATATATGCATAGATAGATATGCATGCATGCATGGATCTGGATAATTTGAGAAGCACATTTTTTTTTATTCAAATAGAGATGTAAAGAGCAGACATGTAAACAAAATAACATCGCCTCAAGCTTGACCTCTCCTCAACAACACTCAACATGAACACATCACTTACTTCATCAAAGGTGCAGATGAATTATTATAAACCTCAATGTCGTAGGTATTATTGTGTCAAAGTGTATTGTTTCAATAAAACAGATTTGGCAGGTTTTTGAAGGTAATGATGCAAGACTTCCTGAAATGGCCTTTATGTTGCGCTCCCCTGAACACGTACACCAACTTCCAGCATTCACAGAGAGGAACTTCCCCAAATTTACTGCGCGTTTATCGGCGGTAGAATCACGTACACCCTGTAGGGCTGGAGGGGTCTTTAAAATCCATACGCAATTAATAACACCACGGGGTTTTAATAGCAACTACCATGAGAAGAAAAGAATGGAGAGATTAGCGAGAGACGTGTGTGTCTGGCAAGGTCTGCACATATTGTTAAACATGAAACATTGGGGCAGTATTTTATAATACAGGAAGTTTTGGCACAGGAGGATATGCAAATGAGTTCCACACGCACAGATGTAATTTATGATGTTTTCATGCTTTCATGGTAACACACAGACACGCACACACACACGCACACACACACACACGCACACGCACACAGAGAGAGTTCAGGTGAATCTATAAATACTCTTCATGCACAAACATTTCTGACACTCCCTGCAAAAACAAAAGTTTACAACATGATGCGTCATGGGATGTGATTTCTGTTTCGATACCGTATGTGTGTGTGACATATATGATCGGGTTTAAAAAATAAGGGTGTGTATTTTTAGTTTGTTTATCTGAAACTCTGTAAATGCAGGACGACAGACTGTCTGGAGCTGCAACACCTTCCATTGTGCATGTGTGTATGTGCGTGTTTACGGGAAGTGAGGGAACAGCAGGGAACTTTGCCTTTCTAGCAATTTTTTGGGAAAACAAATACACACACCTAGAGTACAAACACATACACTTGCACACAATGATGCAACATGATGACTTTGGTATAAGTGGCATGACAAACTCGTTGTTTTGACCTTTAACCCTTGCAACTTTCTCTGGATCTTTATGAATGAGGTCACAGAGACACGTGGTCAGTTCGCCCAATCAATACTTCTGTGTATTTACTGTCCTCAAAGATAAAACAAATAAATAAATCATATAGTAAATGTTTCAGTAATTCTAAAATTTCTCTAAAGGAAAAAAAAAGAAGAGAAACAATAAAAGTTTATGGTATATTGTAATGTATGTGAATTAGGGCTGGCATTTAGTTGATTCATTATTTCAATTCAATTATTTAATCATAACTCAAAAATAGTCGCTGAGTCTAACAAAAAAAATAAATAAATAATAATAATAATACATTTTATTTTAGGCGCCTTTCAGATCACCCAAGGTCACCATACATCAACAAGATGTAAATAAATACATATACACAATATATTAATATAATTGTTTATATATTAATACATTTTTTATACATAATTATTTATTATATATTAACATGCTATATTACATAAGCAGTGTAGAAAGCACTAAAACAATAGATGTCTATGATGCAACTTTTATTCCTTCATCTTCTTGCAATTTCAATTTTCATCTTCTCGCATTGACTATTTTGAATCTACTTGGCTGTAATGTCTATTTGCTGAAAAATTATGGTTCATTACACTGAAAAAAAGTAATAATAAACTACACACACACACAGACACACACACATACATATATATATATATATGCACACACATGTACTGTATATGCATCAACACAACATCACACGTCCTCAATTTATGCTGATGCTGCCCATTATTTGCTGACATAAACAAACAAACAGACACACATAAAGATATTGAATTCAGTCTGATGTCTGTTTGTGTCAAAAATTAGTATGGATCTGTTTCAAAACCGTGAACTCTCTATCTTACTCAATTATTGAATCGTTACTGTGTTAGTTATCATGCTGCCTTCTGAGAACAGCAAAGGAGTTCACTATGTTTTAGAACAGACTTTCTCACTGTATTAAAACGAGTATCTGACACATGCATTTTTTCACACCTCTTTACGTCCATCATTCCATCACAAAGAGGACTAAAGCTGAGAAAAGACCACCTACACACCCTCCTACAGTTTGAGGAGCTTAAGATTACAACTCAAAACCACGCAATCACAGCCCATTGTTACAGGACAGCGAAAAGAGAAACAGAGAGAGAGAGAGAGAGAGAAAGAAAGAGACAGCGTCTGTCATCACATCAAAGGGATGTTTAAAGGGAACGTGAAGTGAATGATGAGGAAAAGAAATCAAAGACCACCTAAAAACCTCTCTTTCTCTAGCCATCAGCTCCTTTTCATTCTCTCGTCTTTTCCTGTCTGAGAGGAGGGCGCTGACCTTCCCTGTGTGCTGACAAATCTGTTTTTCTCTGCGATCACCTCCTTTATTCTCGCTGTCTTTCTATCTTTTGTTGTTCCCGCTTTCTCTTACTACATGTCTATCTCTCTCTGTCTTTTTTAACCCCCTCTTGACAGAAAGTAAAAGACAAATTCAAAGGCAGACGGAAAGTGAGCGAAAGAGACAAAACAATACAGATCTTCCAGCAAGACTCCTAAACCCAACAGTGACGGTTAAAACACTAGAACTGGTTCTAACGCCAAACCACATTAACAGAAGTGATTGAAGCAGTGACAGTTTTCATGCTAAAACAGCACATATGACTTTTATTTTCTCCGTGAAGCACAAACTAAGGTTTTTTTAAAAAAAACATCCTAACTGCATTTTTTGCATCCAGTCACAAAGAATGTTTTACACAGTTTCAAGTCTCAAAAAAGGTGGGAAAATAGTGAAAAATTCATTAATATCATGCATGATATACCAACTTTAGTCACATTACAACTTTTGGTGAGAAACTAAATTTTTGTCACTATTCAAAGGCAGGTATAAATACATAATTTGCATTATATATATATACACTATTTAATTGGTATATCGTGTGTGAGTAATATATACAGTAATACCTCGGTTTAAGAGTTTAATTCGTTCCAAGAGCTCGTAATTTAAAATGCCCGTACACCAAAACAATTTTCTCCATAAGAATACACTAAAAATCACTTGATTCGTTCCACATGACCATAAATGCCCATTTTAAATATTTTTTGTTTTGTTTTACCCTATGAATTACAGTTGCAATTATTAACATTAACATCTCATATAAATAATAATTAATAATTGACAATTAAACAAAAAATTCTTGCGCACTTTATCTTTGAGTCGCATCGCTGCTGGCGTGAAGGAGACGAGAGGAGGGTTTTACTGCTTACAGGGAGAATCTCATCCTTTCTTTCTTACTCATCTTGAGGTCATTGTCTATATGCTGTACTGTACGTGTATATTTCACTGCGTGAACAATAGCGATCATAATTAATGTGAACAACACGAGGTAAAACCGCTGTAAATCACTTATAAAAGTATCACTGTGGTGAATGATGTAGCCAAACCGAGCGACGCTGAGAGAACGAACGAGTGAAGGGGTGAGAGGCTTTGTGAGAGGCTGTTGTTAGGATATTTCCAGTAAAAATGCACGCAAAGATGCTGAGTGTTAGGACTTTTCCACCCAAAAAAATGCAGGTTGGTGAGGGAAAAATTTTCTCGCACTCCGATACAATGTTCGTACACTGAGGTATTACTGTATGTGTATATATACACGTGTGATTTGTAAATATAGATAGGCAGTACATGTCTTATGGATCATTTTATGTCTCTTTTTTGTCACTTGAATTTAGAAACAAGAAGCTTGCTAAATACTTATTTTGAGCAACAAGAGGGTAAGTAGGTGATGTTTGAGGCTACTTTCCCTTTAAGAGAGCTGAATCAGAGCTGAATTTGACTGAAATGAGAGAGGGAAATTCAGGTCAGACGAGGCCACACGTCTCCTGTCGTTCCCTTGTAAGACTTCCAGAGAGTCCATTAAGTCCGTTTAATATAAGGGACTGTCAGCGAGCTGCAACATTATATCAATGTTACGGTGGTGCCGTCCCTCTCGCTTCTGTCACGCTCCTTTTAGAGGGGGGAGAGTCGGCGTTGAGAGAGACAGTCAGAGATAAAGGACTGAGGGAACAGAACACCATCCAGACCAGAAACAGCTCTCAACACCTCGGTAATGATGTTCGACTCGCACACACAAGACTCTTTCTATCTCTGTTTCCTCTGGTGAGGAACTGGGTTGGGTTGTCCCAAGCTCTTCAGGCAGAGGTAAACTCTGACCTGTTCCTTTTAGCCTGGTGTGTGGTTAAACCACTCAGGCATGTCCAAGAAAAAAAGTGGCCACAAAAAGCATAGTTCTACTCCGACTTTCCCTCAGCTCAAATAAATGGACTGAGCAAAAAAAAAAGCACAAGGAAAGTGATGAAGAAAAGGTGAGAGAGATTGATTCCTTCCGCTCTTGTCCTTTCCTTCATTACCCAGAGGAGATTTTATGGCTCAGAGATTGCACGTTAATAGCTCAGATTAGATCAAACAGAAAATGGGTACTTTCAAACTTGAGCCATAATAGCCGTATGAACTTAACTTATAACACTATTGCATTACGTTTGTAAATAAATACGAAAGGAGTTTAGGAGTTATGTCAAGTTCATTCCATTTCTGTTTGATGTATGGTGTTGTGGTAATTCATACAGGAAAATTGGGCATACTGTAGAGATGCAAAAATCGATCGTTTTATCTTGTATAGCGTGACATAATGAAAGAAAACCAAAGGCGAGAACGTATATATGTATAAAGTCTTCGTTTTTTTCCTCAATTAAGGTCAGTGTTCATGACTCCATCATAAGAAATAGACTGGGCAAAAATGGCCTCCATGGCAGAGTTCCAAGACGAAAGCTATTGCACAGCAAAAATAACATTAAGGCTTGTCTAATTTTTGCCAGAAAAATTGTGATGATCCCCAACACTTTTGGGAAAATATTCTGTGGACCGACAAAACAAAAGTTCAAGTTTTTGGAAGGTGTAGGTCCCGTTACATCTGACGTAAAAGTAACACCGCAAGTCAGAAAAAGAACATCAAACCAACAATAAAGTATGGTGGTGGTAGTGTGATGGTCTGGGGCTGTTTTGATGCTTCAGGACTTGTAAGACTTGCTGTGATAAATGGCTGTGTACCAAAAAAAAATCCTGAAGGAGAAAGTCTGGCCATCTGTTTGTGACCTCAAGCGGAAGGGAACTTTAGTTTTGCAGCAGGACAATGATTCAAAACCCAACAGCCAGTCCACCTGTGAATGGCTGAAGAAAAACAAAATGAAGACTTTGGAGTGGACTAGTCAAAGTTCTGACCTGAATCCTATTGGGATGTTGTGGCATGACCTTAAAAAGGCATGAAATGTGGCTGAATTACAACAATTCTCACTCCAGAGTCTTCATCTTTCAAGGACTGGGACAGCCTCCTCAAGGGGCAACGCTCGCAGGTTCACCGCCTGATTTATGAAAGTGAGGTGGAAAACTAGGCAAGATTCATTGACCAAAAATGCAGGAAGCATGAGTTATGGAAACCAGGTCTGAGCTCTACCAGGATCATTATGACACAAAGCGACTTCAGATATGCTTTAGCTTGTTTAATTTACACTCACAGGTGATTGGGCTCTCAGGCCGGATCCCAATTCGTCAGTTCACGTCTGATGAAGCGTCAAACATGACTGACTAATAACAAAACAATAGTATTCCGTGTTGCAGGCATTGCTGGAACGGCTGTGAAGGGCCCGTTGTCATCATACAATACAAGAACAGCCTCAGATTGTTAATTTCAACATCTACTAATAATTGTTTTAAACTGAGTTTTAATTTTTATTGCATCGGTTAACCTTAGTTAATGCACTATGAACTAACTTGAACGATCAATATACAGTTGTATTGCTCAAAACTTCATACATGCTGTAAACATTTATATTACATAATGCATATAGTTCAGCTAGCTAATACATCATTGTCAACAATTGGGACTTGCAACCTATGAAATGTATATACATGTTACTTGCATATACTTGTTGTATGTACAAGTTATAGCTAAAGAAAAACACATATGACCTATAGTGTTTAATGTTTAAATTAGTTTTTGTAGAATATGTTCTGTATTTGTTCTCATTTTAAATATTAATTATATTTAATTAATTTTTATTTCACATTTCACATTTTATTTCACATTTCATGGTTCGGTACTGTGTTTTCATTTTTGTAATAAAGTTCAGCACTGTTTTACCTGTGTGTTATGTTTGTTTTCCAGTATCCATTTTAAAAACTCGAGTACGACCCAACCTAGTCATCGGTATCATAAAATCGGTCAACTTCTAATTAAGATTTTAAAGAGATTATGTTTTCAGGCCAAGTGTAAACCTCCAAGCCAAAACGAGTGCAATTGTTCTGGGAGAGACAGAAGCAACTGACAGAAAAAGAATACGTTGCATTGTTTTTCATAAATATATTTAAGCTTTATTTTATTGTTATAAATCCTTGTAATCTAGTCCCATTTAAAAATATAATTTGCAGTCCGCAATCTCTTCTAAAAAACTCTTCTAAACCTTCTAAGATCAAGCAGAAGAAATAAGTATATAAATCCCTCTTTGTTCTCCCTTGACTATCATTCCTGAGTAAAAAAACAATTGAAACTCTACAGATCTATCTGTCCTGTGGGTGTTGTTGATCATACAACAGGCTGTTTTAAATCACACATAACAAGCAACAGCTTATCTCGCCGTCCCCCATCGGGCCCATATAAAGACCAGGAGCCGCGATCGCAGCTCCCGAGTCTCCATGGCATCCTGTGGAACCCCAGCTGTCAAGAGTTTTGATGTCTTAATAAATTTCTCCTCTCCAGCTGTCAGCCAAGCGTCAGAGATGGATGAAAGAGTCAGTGACCTTTGACCTGCCTGAGACCTCTTCTTCAGCTCCCCCCATGAACCCCCAAAACTCTCACAGAGCCCGAGACTCTATTGCAACTACAGATTCCTTTCAGCACAACGTCAACCCTGAAGAAACTCAACAATAGCATCCCACCGATAGTTTCACATGCAATACAAATCTACAGAAGAAACTGGTGAAGAAATGTATTGCTGTTTTTTCACACTGTACTTTATATACAGAGCTAACGTTTTCTAAATAATCACATGCATTTACTTTAACGTTTTATAGCAAGAAACTTCCTCATGCAGACCTAACGTGTGTAAGATTACGTTGCAAAAGTCTTGCATTTCACCATTTGAGGTTGTTGGATAACTTTAAAGTAACTGAAAGAAGCATCGATATAACGAAAAAAACTGTCTACAAAAAAACATGCATTATATATTATGTTTCTATAAATTATATATTTAATGTGAACATTAAAAAATTGAATTTCTTGATAGTCCTAAATATATATAATTTGTAATCTAATTAATTATACAATGTGGCAATTAATCAACCGAATTAATCGCGAAAAATGTGTTACACCTTAAGTTTGGCTGAGAAATTCATTATTGAGTTGAATAAGAAAGTCATCAAAAAACCTTTAGGCTTCAACAACCATGATGTAAGTAAATGATGATGGAAATATGATTTACTTTTTATAAAATTATACTATAAATAAGAGACTAAAACTGCCAGTAGACAGCGGTAAATGTCTAAACGAGTCAATCATTGAGTCATTCAATCATTCAGTTCGTTCAAAGCACTGATTCATTCAGGAATGAAGTAAACGGCTCTTTTTATGAACGGGCCATTGAATCATTGGTTCATCTGATTGATTTGTTCAAAACGTGAATTTTTGGAAAAAAATTAAAAAAAAATTAAACACAGCTGTTAAATATTTTCATTGGTAAAATTGAGAAAAAGCAGACAGCAGTGTTTAAACACGTAAAAGGGATAGTTGACCCAAAAATTATAATTCTGTAAATTTCTGAAAATAGTCCTCTGAAAATATTTCTATTATTTTCTGTTAAGATATTTTAAACATAAGCTGTTTGGTTACCAATATTCTTCAAAATATCTTCTTTTGTGTTCAGCAGCAGAAAGAAACTCATACAGGTTTGGAACAACTTCTTTAAAGATATTATTTAGAAATATTTATTTACAATAACTCATATTTGTTATATTTATGCATTTGGCTGATGATGTTATCCAAAGCGACTTACATTGCATTCAAGGAACACATTGATATTCTAATCAGTTTTTGCTTTCCCTGAGAATCGAACCAATGACCTTGGCGTTGCAAGCATCAATGCTCTACTGCTTGAGCTACAGGAAAGCTGTATATGTTCACATGTTGATGCAATGCTGGACACAATCCACAAATCTTTCCATTTATTGTTTTACATTTTCAGAATAATTCATGTGGATTCAAATGCCATAATCTGAATAACTAATAATCTGCCCGTAGAATAATTCCCCTCCAAAAACTCAAAACAAATTCTCATCGAGGACTTGACGCACACTTAAGGAAAGCTGAACCCGCTCCAGATGACCGCCCTTGAGGCCTGGGCAATGAACATAACCTTTGATCTGTGACCTCTTGGGGCGAAAGTCAAGGTTGGCACCGGCTTTTCCTCATCATTGCTATGGAAACCACGCAAAGTGTTTGCACTGTGTCTTTGCGGCTCATCTACAAATAGCAGCACATCTCCAGAAGTCATTAGACACAAGAGAAGTCCTACTTTCTCTTCTCTCTGTCAACACTTCTGTGTG
The DNA here is from genome assembly GCA_037043235.1 of Rhodeus uyekii. Classification (NCBI taxonomy): domain Eukaryota; kingdom Metazoa; phylum Chordata; class Actinopteri; order Cypriniformes; family Acheilognathidae; genus Rhodeus; species Rhodeus uyekii. The sequence continues at coordinate 1,255,745 of JAWRVZ010000149.1, forward strand.
ATGTGTATTTATTATTGTCACAGGCTCTTATTTGGCTTGATCTATGGCAGAATGAAATGTCAGTTTTAAAGATAATTACATTTTTTCTCCTCCACAGATCCATTCATCACACTCACGGCCCTCTGCCATTTTTAGATTCTTGATAACATGCCTCAACTCATTCCATCTTCCTCTCGCGATCCCTCTCTCTCACACACACTCATCCACAGGCATGAGTCACATCCTATTATGTGGCATGAAGTTGCCAAAAATTTGTTAATTACAAAGTCCAGAGCCCAACTAGTATGATTATAATGAACTTAGTTTCGTGAGAACGCTGGGTTGAGGACTGCACTCTCCTCTCTTCTCTCGGTGTTTGTAATAAGCATCTCTTGTTCTCAGGTAATGTCTCATGGGAGGAGCGAGCTCAAGTCCTCTTTATTATTATGCTGATAAGCCAATCACAAGTGCTATTATTACCACCTGATGACAGATGCTCGCTTGGGATGAGACGGCAAGGGCGTATGGATGGATGGATGGATGTGAATAAGAACTGAATTTGAAATGAGGTAACAAACAGGGTGCAGAATTACAATTTGCATGTAAGGAAGTAGTTTTAAAATGCATTTAAAATTCAAATTTAAATAACTGTGATGTTTAGATAGAAAAGCTTTGAAAAGAGTTTAAATAAAACTTTATAGAAAGCAACAGTCACCACCCGCTTTTTCAAAGGCGTTGGTACCAGAAGCATTTTCCCCATTAATTTCTCCCATAAGGTCTTCATTAATGAGTTTTAAACCATGAACTGAGTCAACCAGCTCTGAGATGAATTACAACATTGCAAACATTGATTTTACACAAAAACGTATTTGAAAATCTGACTAAAAGACAAAGGTAAAAGATTGTACGTACTTAACGGCTTTAGTGAGGAAAAGAACTACAATCCAATGAAGCATTGCAATTGACAATTTAATTTAAAATGATGTCTAAATATACCAGATTTTATATACAGATTCAATATAATTTACATTGGAAAAATGCTTTTTTCAAACGTAAATTTTGAATTTTCTGGCTTTCCGTGTTTTCATTGTTTTACAGAAGGGGGCGCTATTACATATCTACTGAAAGAGTACAGAATCTCCCAATCAAAGCAAAGACAAAGAAGACGCAGAAACATGCAATATCATATGTAAGCAGATGCACATGTAAAATAATCAGATCATCAACATCAAACAAATTAAAATGTATAAACTGCCTAATTTTACCCAATAAAATGTCGTCCCAAGACGAGCTTTAGGACTGTGAAGCTTTGATGTGCTTTTTTTTATTAAACGTACCCACATTCGAGTGTTTATAAAAAAAAAGAGAAAAGAATGCATGAAGCTAGAATAAAACTATACATTATTCGCAGTGATTCATGGGATTGCGCATTACCCGCATAGGCCTTACGGACAGCGAGAACAACTCTATTTGGTGTGACCAATTCAATTCAAAATTCCAACTCAAGAACTGAACAATTTAAAAAATTTGCCCTAGTTCTAAAATTTTTGTTCTACAATGCCCTAGATCTGAAAATGCCCTAGTTCTAAACATTCAAAGATTAACATCAGAAGTGTCTTACCTTGGCATTGCTCATTCCGCTCCTCATATCCAGGGTTACACAGGCAATTCCCGATGGGCACCAGCCACTCTCCATCTGCGCCGCAGTACATTTTGGGAACCTCCTGCTCTTCCGAATGATTCACACAGGAGCCGCGCACCTCCACCAGGGATGACGTGTCCGCCCCAGTTACTGTGTCAGGAAACTGCGCTAGGTTCCTCACGGCTAACGGACACTTTTTGTAAAACACACGAACAGAAACCAGTGCGATACAGGCTCCTACATCCTGGAAGGCCAGATAGAAGCCTGCGCGGCTCAGAACGCCGACATCCCGAACCTCAGTGTTCAGCTTCATGATCCGATCGCCAATATCCACCTGCGTGAAGCTCTCGTCCGCCGCCACCGTGTCAATCTTCGAAAAGTGGCTCTCGTGAGCGTAGCGGTCGTTATCCGAGTCAGACTCAAGATAGTAGAGGTTAAACGTCTCTTTGCAGGTGCCGATGACGCCGGGTAGGCTGTTACAGTCACGCAGGGTGAATTTAATCTCGATGTAGATGCGCTGGGCCGAGCCACGCCGTATCCAGTGAGTCCTGAGCCAGTTGTTCTGACTCGGCTCCATTACATTACACACCTGGTATGTTCTGATGGGGATGTTCTTCTCGTCCATGATGCTCACCTCTTCCCACTGCATGAGACAACACAAGAACAATGCCAGAAGAAAATTAAGAAAACCATTTATTTCTAAGACCTTTTAATGTCAAATTGAATTTTTGCATTTTTTTCTGACTATGTTTATTTGTATTTCTGTCATGTTTTTGGCTACATATTTTTGCTACACTACTGCTGTTACAGAGCAAGTACAAGACCAGCTAATGCCAATACACACTCACGACATTCTGCTATGAGCAAGTAAGACATATATGTCCCACAGCATTTCTATACAGGTGGAGCTGGGGAGGTGGAGGGGTTCTGAAAGCGCACTACAACTGCTACAGCAAACGCTGACTAGGTGCTGATACAACAGGAATCAGCTTTGCCCTATAAAGCATGATGTGATTTCAAGCAGATAGAGTTAAGGATCTGTCAGTCTGTCAACTAGAGCAACATTTTTTGCGCTGCGGACCGGACAACGTTTGATAATTTTACCACGAACCAGGTGACGAGAACCGGGGGGGGGGGGGGGGGGTTGTGTTGTGTTGTGAGTGATACTCAATTGAACTTCTGACGTGCGGGGATCCCATCCGATCTGTGGCCAAATACCATTTGGGGGTTGGGGACCACTGATCTGGAGCAGTCGTATTCAAATGGCAGATGTAATCTTGTTCCCATCCGTACTGCGGGACATTATCGTGCCGTTTTACAGTTTCTACCCTATAAAGTGAGCAGCAGGTCAAACAAAGGAGCAGTTCACGCCACAAGCACTCGTTTACGTTAATGATATTTCAGCGCTTCATCCTCTAGAGCCAAATGAAGCCCTTTCCACTCATTCACGGCCTTTCCACTCCATGTGCATTGCTTCTCTCTCCTGCTAAAAACATAAGCACCACATGAAGAGCTGCAGATGAAGCGGTTATTTAACGACACAAGCAGGAACTCTGTGAGAAGAAAAATGTGTACTTTTTCTAAAATGCTGTAGAAAACGAGAATGCAGCAAATACAATTACTTGTCTAACTAAGTGATAAATAAGTTGAGGTGGGGCACTTTTAGACGCTTTGTAATTTTCCACATTTAGTATTATTAATCAGAATTAAGAGCGTTTTGAAAAAATACTGGTGATAAAAGAAGACAAAAACAAATCTGAAATTAGTAGTCAACTTTATTTTGTGATCAGGAAAACCCTGCACCCCTAACATGTTTTCTCAGTCCCAAGGCCTTCTAAACGTAAAAATAAATAATTAAATGTATTTATTGATAAAACACCTGATCTAACTTTTTACGTTCATATCTAGTTGAGAGAAATATTTATTTATTTTTGTCAATATTGGTTAAAATTCTTTGATCTCTGATGACTATTTTAGTGTTTTTATTAGGTTTTCTTTTACAAAGAACTGCGTCTGCCCTGATGAAAATGTGTCACTGTTACAAAAAGTATTGTCCAGACCTCCGCTGGAAAAAGACTGGAACTCTTGGAACTTTAATTGAATATACCTGATCTAGAGTTTCATGACAGAACTTTGTATATCTCTTTTCTTTTTATCTATCCACTCATGTCTGAACATGCCCTGTTCCATTTTTTAAAATACTGACAAAGCAACACTGAATAATAGTGCAATGTCATGATATTCTTGCAGCATTGCTTTATCTTTAAGGAAAAAAGGAAAAATAAATTAAATATCTGAACTGAACTTTCTTCACAAGCCCAGATATAATGATTGATTGGCATGAACTTATAACTCCTTCACATAAACCAATCAGATTTTAATGACAAAAATATATTTTAACTTTGCTTGCATGTCATAACTAAAGAAGATCATAAAGAACTAAAGAAGATCAGTAAGAAGACTGGTAGTCTTTAAGAATTATTTGGTACAATATTCAAATTTAAGATGAAAAATGATCTGGCTTTGTTGGGTTTAGCTGATAAACATTATTTATTATAACAATCTGTGCATTTGTACACACTGAGATGGCTGTTTTTGTGTTTTAAAAGTTATTATTGTTTTGTTTTTTTGATGTGACCACAAAGTTACAAGTTACTTTTTTTAAATAAATTAAAATGAAATAATTAAAAAATGACAAAGAAAATCATTTCATTCACCTGCGAGTTTTTTGTTTGTTTGTTTTTTGTCGATCGCACTTTAAGCTCAAGTTATGTCCTCATGAATCCTAATAAATTCCCTGATAAAATCAATAGATTTCAGCCGATTCAGATTCAATCCTGATTGAGGAGCATCCCTAATAAAAACTGGAGACAGGGGGTTGACATCGTAAAATATGATACCCATCAGAAACAGAAAACAACAGATCTTTTAACTAAACAAACATGACGTCATCCAGAGTGAAAACAGGACTGAACCTTGGGAAGCTGTAGAGCAAATGTAGATCTAAAACATAACATCTGTTGGCCTGAACTAACCTCAGACAATCCCGGACTAACCTCAGATACAATAACAACTCTAGACAGTCATTAATGTTGTACAGTCTCACACTTCTCAGCGTCTGCTAAACCAGCTTCACAGCCACTGATTGGACTAATTCAGTTTTCACCATCTAATCAGCAATGATGACTTTTATTACAGCAAATGAACACCGTCTAAACACATGCTAATACCAAGAGTCTGACTGGGTATCACATGACACTCACCTACATTACCGCTCAAACGTTTGGAATAATTAACATTTGTTTACGTTTCTGAAAGCAGTATTTTTTTAAATGTAAAAGAATGTTTTCTATCTTAATGCATTTTAAGATATAATTTATTCCTGTGATTAAAGCTGAATTTATTAGATGATAAATACAGTAAAACAGTGTAATATTATAACAGTGTAAAACAGCTGTTTTCTATGTGAATATATAGTAAAGTGTCATTTATTCCTGTGATTAAAGCTGAATTTATTAGATGATAAATACAGTAAAACAGTGTAATATTATATCAGTTTAAAACAGCTGTTTTCTGTGTGAATATATAATAGTGTCATTTATTCCCGTGATTAAAGCTGAATTTTCAGCATCATTACTCCAGTCTTCAGTGTCACATGATCCTTCACAAATCATTCTGATATGATGATTAATAAAAAAAATCTTGATTATTCTAGTAGTGTATGTGCATTAATAATTTGCACTTGAAGATTTTAAAGCATTTGCCAGACACTTTTATCCATTGCATTCAAGAAACACATTGACTTTCTAATCAGTTGTTGTTTTACCTGGGGATCAAACCCATGACCTTAGTGTTGCAAGCACTGCTCTCTACTGTTTGAGCTTCAGGAACGCTACAAGGATTTGTTGTTTTAAATTTTCAGTTTTACCAAGTGATTAGCAATTTTTAGAAAGTCAAAAAAATCTGTGGAGAATGCATTGCAAATATATATATATATTGTATACCAATGCAATATTATTAATTTCTGCCTTGTTATATATCAGCAGCCACAGTCTCACAAAGACCATTTAAGCATATTTCATGCATGTAATTTACATTATACATTTGGCAGACGCTTTTAGCCACGGAAAAACATCGACATTCTAATCAGTTGTTGCTTTCCCTGAGAATCGAACCCATGACTTTGGCGTTGCAAGCAGCTCTATCTACTGGTTCAAGCACAGCTCAAACAGTATCCATCCTAACGGCCTTTAATAACCTCCAAGAATTATTCACCGCGCTCTAAACCTAATTGAGCGTTTGTGCGATAATAAGACTGACAGCAATCTGGCGTCCGTCAGGGCCCGTGATTGTCTCCGTTCGGCTCGTCCCTTCATCCGTGTAACTACGGAAGCCCAGAGGAGCAGCGCAGAGATAAGAACCCGGATCTGCCGATAACAAGACCAGAGGAGAAAAGAGCTAATTGGCCGTATTAGAGTCTGAATACCCGCCCACCGTCCGTGCCAAAGCCCTGTCCATCACGGAGAAGATCACAGAGGGAGAGGAACTCAGGGGCTCAATGAAACTTGGATCGATGCGAAAGGAAGTCGAGCGGCTCTGCAATGAAAGGGAATTCTGTGTGTTTTATTGAATCGCTGATGTGCTCGTTTAGATGCACCTGATCTGAAGATGTTAAACGGCTAATTGGTGATGAGGGGCTCCGAACAGCACAGAGATCCCAAGAAGCATACATTATCGGACAGAACCCGCTGACCCCCTCGATCTGAAATCTCACACACACACACACACACACACACAGACCTTTTCTCTGCCTCTGGGTTGCCAAGTCTCTCCCCCCTACCTCTTTTGAGAGAAAAGGGATAGAGTTTCCTAACAAAGGGCATTTCTGTCTCCCTCCACTATTTAGGAAATTTGACGCCCGTCGCTGTAACCTAGCTTTCCAAATTTACATCCGAGAGAAGAGGAGAGGGCAGGGTGATCTCATTCGTATCTGGAAGTTTTCATACGTGACATGAACATTTTTGGACTCTGAAATGCAGAATATCAACATACTGACAGCATCAAAAACGTAAATGCTTATACGTACGATTTATAACAAGTTAAAGGGATAAAATTCAAATTCTGTCATTAATTACGCTTTACTGGATTTTTTTTACGATCTCTTTATGAACTTGAGGCGTTAAAGTGATAGTTGCGTAGACTGTCAATGGAAAGACAGAAATCTCTCAGATTTCATCAAAAAGAACTTCATTTGTGTTCAGATGATGAACAAAAGTCTTCAGAAAGACTTTCAGAAAGAAAGAAATTACAGATTTTTCATTTTTGGTGGAACTACCTCTTTAATTCTCAATCACAATCCCACAGCATTTCTCTGTAAAAGAGGAGAAACTTTGCCTAAAACGACATTATTAATGGAAATGTATGCATAAAAGCACTCCAGATGGTTCATCAAAAATAAAGTCATCTACACTCTGTGAAACTCTTCAAAGTAATAAAACAAAGATTATTACAGGAAAATACTATTTCAGTCTTTCTACTTACATTTCATGTTTACTTCAATGTTACTTGACAATTTTTGAGTGAAACTAGTTTTAAGTAAATCCAGTAAATGTATTAAATAAATGTGATGGTGTTTAGCATCTTTAATTAATTAATTGCATTTAATAATAATGCAATGCAACAACCTGTGAAAGTAGGAAAACAAATATTATGGAAAGCAAAGGGTGCCGTAACCTGTTTGACTATTTGATTACTTTCTTCAAAATATCATCTTTTGTGTTCACAGAAGAAAGACACTTTCCTGTAACTCAAACAATACAGTGTGGCGCTTGCAACACCAAGGTCATGGGTTCGACCCCAGGGAAAGCAAGAACTGATTCAATGTGTTTGTTGAATGCAAATTAAGTCGCTTTGGATAAAAGCGGTTACTAAATGCATGAATGTAAACTAACACGGGGTTGGAACAGCATACAGGTGAGTAAATTAAGTTTAAACGATCCGTTAAGAGTGTTTTTACCTTTCGTTGATATTGCATTGTTTTTGTCTTTCTAAACGTATGAAAAGTGCTTGAACTATACGCAGGAATACTAAAGAGGTCGTGCCGGAGGGGGAGATGGAGAATGTGTTTTTGACTCACCCCTCCTTCCGTCGGGCTGGCGACCCATGCCAGTTCTCCCTGCACTGATCTGGAATCCAGCAGCGGGACTGAAGGAGAAAAACACACACGACGTGAGGACGAGATCGCCAAAGCTTGCAGAAAACCGATGCTGGGATGAAGTTTGAAAGCATAAATCTCTGATAAATAACGACAACAGCTGCAAAGCTGGACAGAAAGTGACAGGGGTTGATCTGCGAGCGCTGACTTCCAGTGGGAAAGTCATTAAAACAAGAGTAATAAACAAAAGATTGATCAAATTTCAAATTAAGAGAAATTGTAAAGATTTTTTTCTTCTTGAAAATGACAAAAATTGCTGCTTTTGTAGAAAAAAACCCTACAAGAGACACCATTATAATTATAAAGCAACTGCTATTATTATGATGTGTGATATTATATATAGAATAATGTTTATGTTTCCAGAAATCAACTATTTCAGTCTTGTGAATGCCAGATCAAAAAAATACATAATGCACAGATTATTTTCAAAGTAAAATGAAAGATATGTGACATATGCTCATATTTATATGACATTATATGCTCACATTAGATGCTCACTTGAGGAAGGATACACAGAACAGTGGATAACTAAAGAAATATCTGAACTATGCATGATAAATATGTGGAATATCTTTATGCATTGTATTTTTTAAGATGTTAACATGTCAACAGTCCTGCTGTGTGCATCTAAAATTATATTTCCAGACAAACTCCTTACAAACTTTAAGCAGGCCTTTGTTTTTTCTTAAGTTGAGGGGTTTGTGAACTGTTACTGTGTCTCTGAGTTCCACTTTGCGCCCTGAACTTTTCCTCTTTATTCCCTGCCCTCTCACCTTCATTCGCCGGATGGTTCCTCGGAGCGGACAGTCCTGCGCAAACCCCCAGGAAGAGCGAGGTGAGCGCGCAAATAATCCCGGCCATGAGCGCCATTCGTCCCTTCACTGTGTCTCCGTTATTCCCGTTTATTCCTCGTGCTGCTCCGCGCGACTGATCTGGAGGTGCGGGAGACGCGCACTCAGCGCGCTCTGCTGGAGGGGGCGTGGCGTCTGCAGTGACGCGCCTGTCAATCAACACAAATATACAAATATAATTATTATGTAAAATAAAGTTATGTAAATATGTTATGCTTGTAGGGGTAAAAATAATTAGAGTTAAAATAACTTAATTACATAATATTTGGTAATTTTATTTACAGTTTTTTCCAATTGCTTACACACGTTTTCAAAACTAAGTCTCCTTTTTTCAAAACTCTACACACAATTCTCAAAACTGCACACACAAAATGCAAAATGCCTCACATCTCCTTCAAAAATGCAACACTGCATTCAAAATGCCATAAACACATGTCAGAATGAAGCACTTGCATCAAATGGCAAACACTTCTTTCATAATAATACATTTTTGGATATACCATGTAAACACTGCTGTTCTAAATCTAAAGCTCTTTGCTCTTTCATAGGCTTATATCTACATTTCAATACAATGTTCTACAGTGAAAGTAATCTGGGTAACAAGTGCACCGGAAACGCCAATGCAATGTATAAACAGAAAAAATGTATTAGGCCAAACATTACTGTTGTATACAAAACTATAAACGTGTAAACCAAAAGTATATTCTTTACAGTAGACTACAGTAAAGTGTGTGTGTGGGGTCCCAGGAATGGGCTGGGGGGGTTGCAGGGTTGGCGATCATACACTTTCCAGCACCAGGCTGAGAAGAATTACTCTATGGGATTTAGGAAAGGTGAATATGGGGTTAGGTACAAAACTATAAATTGTGGATGGATGGCAAACCAGAACAGCCCAGTGAAAACTAATGTTTTCCCATATAACCACAAATCTAGCAGGGGCCTGATCTGGATCGGGACAAGCGTTGTGTGAATTGCATCCACAAAAGTCCTTATCCTCCTCTTGGTATTTGTCCTCGTTGTCTCCTGCCTCTTCCTCCTACTCCTCTTTCTCTCTGTTCATTGATAGCATTCATCGTTCAAATCAGGTAATCTGAACTTTGATGTATTTATAAACTTTTCTATACTACTGTAAAGTAAAGCAGTGAATGGTTAGTGATCAGTTAAGCAATTAGTGTTTGCACATGTGAGGAGTGTGTCTGTGAGACCTGCTGAATAAGTGTAGCGTTTTGATTGATTGTGTTTGGAAAAGGAAAGCAAGTCACTTCCTGATAGATCTTTGTGTTTTAGGTAGAGAATTGTGTGTGTAGTGTTTTGAAAAAAGTGTTTTAGGCAATTGAAAACTGAGTCAAAGGTTGAGAAATAGCTTATGGGTTTGAAGATTTGGCATGTAGTTTTGCACTTTGAGTGAGAGGTTTCAAAAATCGTGTGACATGAAGAGATTTTGTGTGTAAGCAATTGGAAAAAACTGTAATAACCGTTATAATCTTCATTTTAAACATTCAATCATTTTCATTATTGTTTTAATTATTACAAATATTATCGAAATTAGTACATTGTTTAAAATGGCCATTGACTAAAAATAATAATAAGAATTATTATTATTATTATTTAATGTATATATATATATATATGTGTGTGTGTGTGTGTGTGTGTGTGTGTGTGTGTGTGTGTGTGTGTGTGTGTGTGTGTGTGTGTGTGTGTGTGTGTGTGTGTGTGTGTGTGTGTGTGTGTGTGTGTGTGTGTGTGTGTGTGTGTGTGTGTGTGTGTGTGTGTGTGTGTGTGTGTATAAATGTTATGGTTGTAGGTAAAAATTGCAGAGGATGCAAATTGCAATTAATAATTAACATAACATTAATTTCATTCCATATAGCCTCTGTGTGTATATGTAATATTTATTTTACCACTTTACCATTACAATCTTTATTTTAAACATTTATTTTGTTTTATTAAAAATATTATAAACTTAGTATATTGTTAAAAATATCTATTTATTAATAAAATATGAGGAATAAAAAATAATGTTAATGTAAAAACGTTATGTATGTATGTAATGTAAGTAAAAAAAGAGTTAAGAGTTACAATGGCATCTTGTTGAATGCAAATAATAATAATTATTTAAAATAACATGGAAACTGTTATAATCTTCATTTTAAACATTTAAACATTTTAATTAAGTATTAGCATAAAATAGGTTTTATTCTATAAACTGGAACATTCTTTAAAATACTCGTCTGCTAATAATATGACAATAAAAGTAAGAAAACAAAATGATAATAAAGGACAAAAATAATATTATCAAATTGAGCAGTTGTGAAGCTCTAGTTCATTTGGAGGAGAGGAGAGTGATGAACTGATCTTTCATCCCCATCTAGTGTCCATTTCTCTGCAGAACAAGCTTAAAAATCAGTATCATAATATCTTTCCCCATGCGGATGTTCTTTCATTTCATTCATGACGTTCACATTCAAGACACCAACAACAGAAACACAAAGTGTGGATATTAAACACACATTCTTCTTGAGCATCTGTTTGAGTATCTGGAGGTTCACAGCAGGGACCGTCACTTTTTTATTGTTCTGCTCATTTTATTCTCTTCTCACTGTGGTGTAAAATGTTGGTATTGACTGAGTTCCTCCTGACACCTGCTTCCTGTCGTCTGTCCTCACAGTCTCTCTCCTCGGGCTCGTATGCTGTGGGAGATTCAGCTTCATCTCCAGCTGACTGAATCCAATAGTTTCCACGAGTGGATCCTGACCTCCATGCAGAAGGTCAGAGCTGATCTGTGGACAGAGAGAGGCGACGAGGCCCCTGTGGAGCCGGTGGGTGAGGATGAGGAGCAGCTGTATCTTCCTCCTCTCACTGAATGTGTGTGTTCAGGTTTGATTGACAGGCTCATCCTGGATGAAAGACATTTAGCAGCAGCAGACTGATGAAATACTGCAGACTGAAAACTCCACATGCTCACGAGAGTTGAATATATTTTTTAGTGAAGTAAAAGTGATCAGCAAGACATTTGTTCTTCTCAAATCTGAATGCAACCACAAACTGTCCTCAAGAACCCTGAAAATATGAAGCTGTGCGAATCAATAATACATTTTTGTGTGCTTGCAGATAGTTATATATTATCTTAACATTGTATTAATTACATATATGTGTGTTTATATAATATCTGTTTAATATTTGTTTAAATATTTAATGTTGTTTAAATATTATCATTTGTTTAAAAGAATGACATAATTTAAAAATATCAAAATTATTATTGGGACTGTATTTTTCTTAAATAGTTACATGATGATGACAATAATAATAATAATAATAATAATAGTAATAATAATAATAATAATAATAATAATAATAATAATAATAATAATAATAATAATAATAATAATAATAATAATAATAATAATAATAATAATAATAATAATAATGAAAAGAAATATGATACAAATAATGTTATATTAAATTATTATATTATATTATATTATATTATATTATATTATATTATATTATATTATATTATATTATATTATATTATATTATATTATATTATATTATATTATATTATATTATATTATATTATATTATATTATATTATATTATATTATATTATATTTTGTTTGAGGTAATATTTCATCCAAAAAGAGAATAATTGACAGCAGAACAGCAATAAAGAACAGGACAGAAAGTATGATGCGTAATAATATATTTATTTTCCCAAGCAAGTGCTTAACAAACCATTAATTTGGGTTATGCGCTGTATTATTATGCCATAAATCCTTTGACATTTAAATGATCAATGGCTAACTTGAATGAGAAAGAATTGTGCTTTTTGAAAGAAAAAAAAAAAGCTGTATATGAAAAGTTAAATGAAAAGGCATATGAACAGTTTAACAAGCACATCAGTGCATTCAAACATCGCTGCCAAACGAGATCTTTTGGCAGCGATGCTAGCCTGAGAGATCTAGCCTGTTAAACATTCTGCTCTCACGTCATCTGATCCTGGTTCTCCACAAAGGACACAACTTCCATCTATACAGCGGTAAAGCGGCACACGATCAGCTATCTTCTTTAGTTCAGACGCAAGATTTATATTAGTTTGGTCTGGTGTGTAGATATGCGTGTAAACAAAAGCTTGAAGTCCCTGGTATGTCTTTAATTCATCAAGACCTGCTATTATAATTTCACTGTTAAGGCATTGGTTTATACAGGGAGTCATTAAGGTGTAGAAAACCAAACATCCATCATTTCTTCTATTCATCAAGTCTGTCAAAGGAGAATTATTATTATTTCCAGGATTCATCAGTAAATACTCTGAATGTGCATTGTTATGAAACCCTGCAGCGATGAGTTCAGTGCCTCTGTAGACTCTCTTGCTGTTGCGTCTTGTGTAAGGTTTAACTCTTGCTGATCTGTCATTTCTCAGAAAGTTGCTTTTCTTGGGATAGAATTCGCTCTGACACTGCTCCTTTGGGACGTTGATGGCTACTGCATACTGGCCATTATTGTAATAACTGGTTAAAAAAAGAATAGAATTATCACCATTTATATATGCAAAATAATTGATTAATCAAGCATGCAGCGACTGTGACAGTGCAAACAGAAGAGTAAACTCATTGTGTTGATCTGAACGTTTAATGCAAGCATACAAAAATGTCAATTTGTGATATAGGAACACACTTTAGTGATGATTACCTATGAATGTAGTGAGATCATGTTCTCATTTTTATTAACACATACATATTTACAACGTTATTATACAGTGATAACTGCAACATTAAAACTTACTTGGAACGAAAGAATGTTTGAATCCTGGAAAGCGTGTTCATGTCCACATTTTCAGTCACCACACTTTGAATACAGGACAGCAAAATAATGCTGAGAAGGACCCTCAAAAGCACATTTAAAACCTAAAAAAACAAATATTATAATTCAACAGTCCTCCATGTTCCTCCATATAGTACAGATATTGGAATAACAGCTGATTTGTAAAAAAAACAAAACAAACAAAAAAAATTCTGATTTGAGTCATGTCCCATTCCCACTCTCCTCTCTGTCACTGCTGTCCTGTCAGTTTGAAATTCGGCACTGGAAAAGATCATCAGACTAATTTTAAGCAGATTATGGGTCATGTTCCTCTCATTTTATGCTTGTAAAGGAGAAGGAAACACTCCCCACACACATGTATAACCATAACACTAACCTGTCTGTCTCCAAAATACAACTAACATTCAGTAACATATGTGGACAATATGGAGCAGAGGAGAGTAACAGAGTTGAAAAGAAAGTAGTTTACCATAGTAAATTCTTGATCTTATTTTATGTTGTCGTTTGATGTTTTTTTTTTTGTTTAGTTTTTTTGTTGTTGTTTTTGTTTTTGCTTTTTGCTTTTGCTTTTTGCTTTTGCTTTTTGCTTTTTGCTTTTTGCTTTTTGCTTTTTGTTTTTTCTGGAAAGCACCTTTCGGTTGTTGTTAGGTACCTTATAAATAAAATTAGTCTACATGATTATGAGCCACTCAGACAGTCTGATCTAACAGCCTCATCTCAGACAGGGGGATGCATTCGAATCAGATGAATACATGCAAAAAGTTAGAAATATGGTATTAAAATGACAAATTTGTGATCTTTCAAATTAAATCTGAAATATTCTGCTGCAAGTATCATTTTGTCAGGCATGTATCCAGTATGAAGGCGGGAAGATGAAGAAGAAGGTATGGCCACTTTTATTTAACAATACTGACGAAGACATCTCAGTATTCTTAATATATTTGCAATATTTAACTCTGCAATGAAACATACAAAGCTATGAGAGAAACAACTGAATACAAAAATCATGACAGTACGCAGTAAATAATAAAATAAGTAAAAAGAAAAAATAGTACAACTTAAAGTATTAAATTAAACATGTATTTTTCTGCAACTCCTTGATAATGTGTCCTTTTGTTTGTTGTTTTGGCCTGGACTGTAATGCATAACCAAATGTGTGAAATTTTCTTGTAAATATATTATTATTATTATTATTATTATTATTATTATTATTATTATTATTATTATTATTATTATTATTATTATTATTATTATTATTATTATTATTATTATTATTATTATTATTATTATTATTATTATTATTATTGCTATTGTTATCATTATTATTATTATTGTTATTGTTATTATTGTTATTATTATTATTATTATTATTTATTTATTTATTTATTTATTTATTTATTTATTTATTTATTTATTTATTTATTTATTTATTTTTATTATTATTATGAAGAGTTGGAATAGAATCATGGGTCTATAATAAGTGATAACCTGATGCTGATTGTAATTAATGAAATATGATTTCAAATTTTAAAAAGTGCATTTGTAACTAAAGGACATTTTGACATGCCATTTACATTTCGTCTGTGTAAATGATCTGATATTTTTATTATACAGAATTAATATTATAAAATGTATTACAAAAATTATAAAATAAATAAATATTTTATATTATATTATATTATATTATATTATATTATATTATATTATATTATATTATATTATATTAGATTAGATTAGATTAGATTAGATTAGAATAGAATAGAATAGAATAGATTAGATTAGATTAGATTAGATTAGAAAAAAAATCTCTCAGCATCTGTTTAGCCTTGAGCAAACAGCAGTTGTGATCAATATTGCAATGTTAGAGGCTTACACCTCCTTGTGCTGTACAGTATTCTTATAGAATTGTATGAGGTCACAGGAGTGATGCTGCTTTAACACCACTAATGATGGCATAAAGTCATGAAGTATGAATATGACTTACCATTTTATCTGTTGCTTGAATCAGGAGGTTCAGAGTTGCTGTGTGAGTCTGCAGTGAAGCAGGAGTGATGAGGAAGAAGAAGTAGCTGTGTTTTATGCTCACACTTGACCAGCCCACTTCTTCAACACCATGAAAAGACCAATTAAAATGTCGACACTTGCATCATTTCAGGAAGGCATGCGCGCTAACAAGCACGTAAAGACCGCAGCCGCTAGCAAGTCTCCTGAGGACATATGAGTGAGGTTTACTTCCTCAACTCTTACTGGCCCATGTTCATCACACTCACCCCCATCTGGGTCAACAGTACCAAATGTAACCGGTCCTGTTCAACACACTCCAAACTGAATTTGAATCATGGTCTCCTGTATGGGTATCTCCCTTGGGTATCTTTTTATCTTTTACAGTACTGCAGCTTATGGACAGTAAATAGACACTTCAAAGAATGTAATTTGACAAAAAGAGGAAGGGAGTAACAACAGAATACACACAAAAAAGACCAAAGTTATCACTTTTCCATTATTTGTAGTATTATTCTTAAAAGTAATGCAAATTATGTTTTATTGACATTAATTGCAAAAGGTGGTTTTAAAATTTGTCTGGATGAGTGTGAGACTGCTGGTGAATGGGTGAAGTGTGAATCATTATGTGTGAAGTTTCCACTCACACTGATCTTTCTAGAAAATAGACCATAGTTTAACAACACACTAATGAAACAGAACAGTCCTGTTTAAATGGTTTGTGAAAAATCTTACAGTCCTGTAAAAATCACCATGCAACTCTTTTGTTACTTGTTATGATTATCAAAATCACTCAAAGCTGCTGTGCAAATAATAACTATAAAAGTTAGCCAATGAATTTAACAAAACACACACACACACGTGTACATGCGCACACCCATGCACGTACAGTTTTTTTCTTCCAATAGCTAACCAGCATCGATCACAACTGAAGCCACTGATTCAACATTCTTCACACAGTCTGCATTATCAACATGAATCCTGACAAAACAGTTCATTTCACCTCCAAAACTCTCCTAAACCAACACATTTCATTTGTCTCAAAATAAGTTTGTTCTAGAATAAAACTGGCCACAAATCTTAAATAATATTCAAATATTTCAATAATATTAAACTTTTACTAAGACTGAATGATTTTTCACATGAATCAGTATTTTACTGACAGCTGTTGTTACGAGAATTAATGAATTAGTGTTCCTATATTTGCGTATTGTAATTTAGTGACGAAATAAAAAAATTGAAAGAAAAGTCTGAAATTCCAGGGCTGCAATAACAACAATAATAATATTTATCAGCATGATCTGTTTGACTTTGTGAAAGCAGCAGTTGTGATCAACATCACAATGTGTTGCAACACCTTGCAGTTTGTTTGAGGTTTTTCTTTGTACGTGTGAATGATCTGGCAGTTTTTCTCAGTTGTTAGAGTCGTGTGAAGCCATAGGATGAGAAACTAAAGTCAAACTCTACTTCTGCATTAATAAATTAAGTGTGAATTATTTCATATTTTTTTGTCCAGCACTGAATGTGTGAGAAGAATCAGTTACTATTTGCTGTGTTGCACGCAGAAGCAGAAATAAAACTGTGCAATAAACCCAATATTTTGTAATGCAGTCCTTTGAGAAATTATCACAATATAATAGAATAAAGTATTGGAGATTAATACAATAAAGCTTTTGAATTAATCACTTTATTACCAAGTTAGTAGAACAAAAATTTTAAACAAAACATTGTTTAGTCACAAGAGTTTTGTACAAAGCAATTCATTTCAAATATTTATTTATAAGAATTTATTGTTATGCCTGAAATTTTAATTTGATAAATATTATGACAATTGACATATGATCAAAATAAGTTGTATTAGGCACAGAACATGTTCAAGAAAAACACTTTAAAAAAGTGAGTTTGGTACAATTTTTATAGTTAAACAAAAAAACCATTAAAAAAGATGTTTGTAATTGAAATCAAATCAAATATTTTCAACTTTAACTTGAAACAACTAAAATTAAAACTGAAATAAAAATGAATAAAATTATGTATAATAAAAATATTATATATATTTTTATAGCTGCTGGGTGATAAGAGGTATTTGAGATAATTTCTCAAATGCTAAAACACATTTCACAAACGTTTCCTCCATGTTCCCCAATGTCTAAACACAACACCCTTTTCTAAAGCTACATAAACACAACCACACCTTCTCACTTCAAAACTCAAACTTTCACACCAAAAGAGCAGCTTGAAGCTTTCAAAAATGTAAACACTATACACATCATTACACACTACAGCAAAACAATTGAAAACACAATGCTCAGTTTGTGAGAAGGTTCTTTGTTTCATAACTGCCAATGCATATTTTTTTAAACTTTACAGTAATGGATCTTCTTAGATCTTCTCAGAGGATTAGGCATTTAGATTTGTGAGTTTCATATGAAGAGTAAATTCTGCATGTACACTACTGTAACACAACTCAATGCAAAAACAGAATCTATTGCACACAACAGTACTCTTGAAAACACGATCAGGATGTGAAGTTTTTTTATTTACTTTATTTACACCACAATCACTGTGTGGAATCATGTCACTGAGCTGCATTGGGCCACTTCACCTCATCCACATCGCAGGCTATATTGTCTCTCGCCAGGCATCACGGTAAAAACACTCTGGAATGGCGAATCCATCCTTGGAAGGCCTCCACTGGGATGTCAGCACAGGCCAGCTCCATTGCCCTTAGGAGGTTCTCTCTGGTGTATGGTTGTCTGTCATAAACCTTCCATCTCCAGGATGAGACGAACTCCTCTATAGGGTTCAGGAAAGAGGAGCAGGGTGGCAGACAGACGTTTAAAAAGTGGTTACTGTTGGTGGTGCACCACTCTCTGATTTGGTTTGTTCGGTGGAAGCGTACATTATCCTAAATTATCACATAAATGTGATGTGCGGGCCCAGGATGGTGTTGTTGGCAGTCCAGGAGGATGTCTTTTAGCTCCTCTAGAAAGGTGAGGAGACTTTGGGTGTTGTTGGGCAACATGCCGGTGGACAAGCCCCTCCAAACTCATGGCCAAAGAGTAAATCCCCCCCCACCCCCACCCCCCGTTGGCCAGGAACCTCAGTGATGCTTCTGTGGCCAATGATGTTACAGCCTCTTTGCCTTAGTTTCTGCAGGTTGAAGCCAGCCTCATCTAGGAAGAGGTACTCATGAGGTCTGGCCGTCGCGTCCAACTGTAATCTCCTCTGTGAAAATGTGAAAGTGCACAGGTGTTCAGAACAACAGTCAATCAGGTTGCACAGTATTGTCCAGAAGTACTGTAGGCCACTGAGCAACAGTATGTCCACTAACTGTACTGTGAACATGGATGTATACTTACTTGCACATACTCATAACGTAGGTCTTTGTGTTGCGCAGATTGTTCTTGTGCTGCTGTAAATATGACAACCCTCCCACCTCAATGTGGCATTCTTGTGGTGAACCTACTCAGGTTTTATGAGTAGAGAACCTACTCAGGTTTTATTTTTTATGAGAACGGAGGATTGTGTTTTGTGAACTGTGTCTTTGTGTGAAATGTGTTTATGATATTGGAAAATTATGGGTAGATTTAGTAAATGTGTTTAGACAACTGGTCATTTGGTTTAGAGGATTGGCTTTTGTGTTTTAGCATTTGAGAAAAACTGTAATTAGGCTAGCAACACGACATGAGGTGACTCGCAAGCGGAATACAATGTTGAATACAATGCCAAAACTCAACTAAACCAACAAAACATTTCATTTATGTCTCAAAATAAGATTGTTCCTGAATAAAACAACAAATCTCACACAGAAAGCAGGTGTAGCAGTGAGATTTTGTTGCACTAGATTCTAAACTTTTATTTTATTTTTTAAAATATTATTATTATTATTATTGTTATTTTGTTTAATCATTACTAATGTGGACATCAGTTGCAATTGTGTAAAACTGCAGCGCAATCGTGGTTCGCCCTCTTTGCCATGGGAGAGGAGAGGTGAAAGAGCTAAAGTTACACATAACGGTGCCTATCTATTTGTGTTTCATCACAGGTGTTGAGATCGCTCTTTCCGGCATTGCCGTGGGAGAATCACAAGAGCAGAAGTTACACATAACGGTGCCTGACTACTTGTGGCCTTTAGCCTTGACTATACATAAGTGCTGGAGCAGCCCTGCCTTCTGTCACACTCTGCAGGGCAGCTTCGTCTGTATGACTCTTGACCTTTTCTTGCAAGAAAATAAACCTTTATAAATTACAATTTGGATATTTTTCTCTTATTCAGAATTGATATAAAATATTTTGCCACCACAACTTCATAAGACTGAATGATTTTTCACATGAATCAACATTTTACTGACAGCTGTTGTTACAAGAATGAATCAGAAGTGCTGCCAGATGTTTTTTTTTTGTGAAGTAATTTGCTGATGAAATTAAAAAAAAAATGAAAGAAAAGTCTGAAATTCCAGGGCTGCATTAAAAACAATAATTATATTTTTATCAGCATGATCTTTTTGAATTTGTGAAAGCAGTTGTGATCAATATCACAATGTGTTGCAACACCTTGCAGTTTGTTTGACGTTATTCTTTGTACAAGTGAATGATCTGGCAGTTTTTCTCAGTTGTTAGAGTCGTCTGAAGCCATAGGATGAGAAACACACAACAAGTCACTCTAAAGTCAAAAGTTTTAGTTTTTTTGTCCAGCACTGAATGTGTGAGAAGAATCAGCCACTAGTTGCTGTTGCACGCAGGAAAAAAACAAAACAATGTAATACACTTTTAAGTATTTACAAACATCTCGGGTTACGTATGTAATCCTGGTTCCCTGGGGAAAATACCCTGACGTCAGTCACGTGAAGATGTGTACAACCAATGAGAGAAAGACATGTGTGAATGCGAGTTACGGGTCAGTGATGTCATGAACAGAGCATAAATGCGCGTCGGAACCCGGAAGTGATAGCAAAAGAGTGTCTGAAGCGGGCCCGGAGGCGCTAGGAGCTGAGGCAGAGACGCAGCATCTCGTTCCCCTTCAGGGAATCAGGGTTACATACGTAACTCGAGACGTTCCCTTTCATGGGAACTCGAGCCATGTCAAAGCGCTAGCAATACCAACGTCACCTCAGTGAGACTGGCCTGCGGGTGTGTCCCAGCTCACTGAGAGAGCACCCTCGTTCCCGGGTGGAATCGAGATCCAATTGATAAAACCTCATGAATGTGTGCGGCGAGGACCAGCCAGCCGCAGCACAGACATCAGCCAAGGAGACTCCTGAGAGAAAAGCCTTGGAGGCCGCCACGCTCCTAGTAGAGTGGGCCCGGACCCTCAGGGGAGAAGCCTGTCTGGCTGACTCATAAGCCAGAGAGATAGCCTCAACTATCCATCGGCTTAGGGTTTGCTTGGAAGCTGGACCCCCCTTAAGGTCTCCAAAGCAAACGAAGAGTTGGTTCGACCCACGCCAGGTGGCAGTCCTGAAGACGTAAGCGTCCAGTGCTCGCAATGGACAGACCTTGTTCTTGCGCTCCTGCTCATGATCGTCGAAGGGGGGAGGACAGAAGGCCTGCAGCATGATAGACCGAGCCACATTAGTGGGAACCTTGGGGACATAGCCTGGCCTCGGGTGGAGAAAAGCTTTCACCATCCCGGGCGCGAACTCGAAGCAGGCAGGGGCCACCGAGAGGGCTTGAAGATCCCAGACCCTCTTAAGCGAGGTGATAGCCAGCAAAAGAAGGGTCTTTAGAGAGATGAGCTTAATGGGAAGCTCCTCTATTGGTTCAAAGGGTGCCTGGGACAAGCCTTGGAGTACCAACAACAAGTCCCAGGCAGGAACCCTGGTCTGTGCCACAGGTCTCAGCCTTAAAGTGCCACGAAGGAAATTAGAGACTAGGGGGTCCCTGCCCAAGGACCCCCCACCCAGAGGTATGTGGCAAGCCGCAATGGCAGCCACATAAACCTTTAAGGTAGAGGGGGATAACCCTGCCGCAAATTTTTCCTGAAGGAACTCCAGCACTTTGACAACATGACAGGTAACTGGGTTCACCTGCCTTTCGCTACACCAGGAGGTGAAGAGTCTCCACTTCAAGGCATAAAGTTTCCTCGAGGAAGGAGCTCTGGAATGGAGAATGATCTCTACAACCTCAGCTGAGAGACCAGAGTCGAGGAGCTGGGCCCCCTCAGGATCCAGACCTTCAACCTCAACATTTCTGGACGGGGTGGAGAACACAACCCTCCGCCTGGGACAGAAGGTCCCTCCTGACCGGAATCTCCCAGGGGATTCCGTCTAGGAGAGATATCAGGTCCGAAAACAAAATCCTGCTGGGCCAAAAGATATCAGGTCCGAAAACAAAATCCTGCTGGGCCAAAAGGGGGCCACCAGCGTGAGAAGAACCCCGTCCCGACGAATCTTGGTCAGAACTCCCGGGAGCAGAGCAATCGGTAGAAAAGCGTACAGGCGTAGCCTCGGCCACACACTATGCACTATGGCATCCCACCCCAGGGGTGCTGGATGCGTTAGGGAGAACCACAGAGGGCAATGAGAATTCAGGATGGAGGCAAATAGGTCGACCTATGCCTGCCCGTATAAAAATAATGTATTGCTGATGTGATTTTATTTTCATAATTGTATGACTGATGTTTTATAAGTTAGGCAAATAAATTGACTTGTGATTCAGGATTTTATTGTATTTTGAATGCATTCTCAGAACAGCCTGTGACTGGAGAGAGTCAAATGAAAGAGAGTGAATCTGAAGTGTGTTGATTGCTTGTCCTCTGTCAATAAACTGCAGACAAGATCCTCCAAAGATCTTAGTGTTGGTGATTATTTATTGG
The DNA here is from genome assembly GCA_037043235.1 of Rhodeus uyekii. Lineage (NCBI taxonomy): Eukaryota > Metazoa > Chordata > Actinopteri > Cypriniformes > Acheilognathidae > Rhodeus > Rhodeus uyekii. The sequence continues at coordinate 1,278,073 of JAWRVZ010000149.1, forward strand.
TGCTTGGTGAAATCCTCTACACTTATGCGTTTTTCACACTTCACTTAGAGTCATTTTACGTTTGACACTTCTCATACTTTGTGAAACAGGTTATAGAGTGTCGAGAGACTCTGGCCCGATGTATTATGCACTGATCTTTCATCTCAATAGATTTAATAAACAAGTATTTTGTCTCTGTCTTGCACACTAAATTAGTGGTAGTGTGTTTTAAAATTATAATTTCAAAATGTTTACTTAAAATGTCATGTGTAGATCTAATTCAGTCTGTTACTTTCAATTTCTTAGTTTTGAAAATGGTTGAAATTTGCAGGCTTACACCACCCTCTGCTGTATTCTTGTAAAAATGTATGACCTTGTTAGAAGCATTCAAACATTGAACTTGTTAGAAGCATTCAAAACATGAAAGACATTATGTGTAAATCATTTATTAAACCATCATATCTTTGATCATTGACATAAGCATTTTATAGAAATAGAAAAGTAGGGATTTCTTTTCAGGCAGACAGAAAGGAATCACATTCCCCGTGTTTTTCTCCACACAATTCTGACATTCCATCCCATTAATGCCGCTACACCGATAAAGAGGCACTTGCTCATTAATCTTCAGGAGAGATTTGTCCAAATCCTTCCTCCAGGTGTCCCTCAGCCAGATCTTTTCAAAGACAAAAACATTCATGGCCTCTTTCCGGATATTCTTCCAGTTGGAAAGACAATCCAAAATATTCTCATCGCTCTCAATGCACCTCGTCACACAAGGAGAGTAGTATGAATAGAAGACTATGCAGCTGTTCTGATCTGCCTTCGCTAAAAGTTTGTCCATGGGAGAATTACCTAAAGGATAGAGGAGAAAATGCTCAGCGTGTTCCCTTGGTTTTTGAGTTGGCCGTGCAGCAATGACATTTTGTGAAGGGGTGCAGAGCACACATTTGGATACGTTAGTGAGAATGTTTCTCACATGTTCTGCATCTTTCTTTCTGAACACCGTCTGGATATCAGATTTTTCGTCTGTACACTGAGACTGAGGGACAGTATTCGCTATTGTGCACTGAACATCAGGTTTGGTCCTTGGCTGGACACTGGAAGACATTATCAAAAATTTCAAAAATATTGTTTTTACTTTGTTCATTGTTCCTTTTTAAATTCATCAACTCAAAGCTTTGCACATGCACTTTTATTTAAAACTGACAATGTTGATTTCAATGAATTTGACTAATGTTTAAATAGACTTACTTGTCATCAAAATACTGGATCATTCTAGCAAGGACGGCAGGATTCACCTGCCCTTGAATGCTTTGAACACTCAGATGAAGCAGAAACAGGAGGACGAGACACTTCAATGATGCCTGAAGTGAAAACATCACTCAATTCAGCACGAGTTCAATTCATGCAAGATTTTCTGTTTGTGTTTAAAAGGAACAGGAAAGAAAGTTTTTAAAACTTACCATTGTGACTGCTTGAATATGAGGAAGAAGAGTTTTATTTTCAGATCTGAAGCTCTGTTGTTGTAATTAATTTTAACATTTATTTAGTTTTTAATTTGGCACCGCCTCTGGCACCGCCTGACACCCTGGCTCATCCTTCCCGCTCCTCCATGGACTCTGTATTATTATTTTTTTTAATTTTCATCATGTGTCAGAAATAATTTGAGTTGTTATTTTTTATTCTTTCATTGAGGACTGTTTATTTTGTATGTTCACTTTCACTTAGTTTTGCCTTGTTTCTTGTTCTGCACCCTTTGTAGTCTTCTGTCTGGTTTCATGTCTGTCAAGTCCTATTCTCTTGGGACGCGCGTCTACCTTAAGGGGGACGTTATGTTACACTTGTTCCTGTCTGTCTGGGTCTTCTTTGTCATTACCGGTCAGTCTTGTCATTGTTTCACTTCCTGTCAATCGTGTCATCGTTTCACTCCCTGCACCTGTTATGTAATCACTTAATTGTTAGTCTCCCGTGTGTTTGTGATTGTGTTGTGTATAAATCACTCTTGCATTTTCCTTGTGTTTGTTAATGAAGTAATGTCGATTGTGCTTGTCTAAGTTTAGTTTTTTGCACATGTGTGCTTCTTTGTTTCACATTTAAAGTCTTTTGTTTTGGTTTATTATTATTAAATGAGTTTTGATTGGAATCCTGCTGTCTCCTCGTTCCGCAGCACCCCGATCGTTACACAAGGCTATTATCACTCACAATTCATCCGGCATTAAAATTTTAATCAATGTGAAAATGATTCAAAACAATGAGAATTTCTCAACTCAGAGTTAGACTTCATTGAGTTCACACTTCATTTATTTATTCGCTTCAGGAAAGGATTAAAGAAGGATCGTGTGATTGCATTTGTCCATGAGTTATTCAGAAATGAAATCGCCACAGAATTAAGCAAATATTTATTTTTCATCAAGCAATGAGTATAACAAGTATACATTCAGTAAATATTATAATGCAGTACAAGCACAATGACTTTATTGTCACCCGTGATCCTGTTTTTCTGTGTATTTGTCACTTCCCTGTCACTAAGGTCATGGGTTCACTTCCGGGGCGTGCGTGCGTGTGTGCGTGCACGCTGGTTTCTCCTAGTCTTCCAAGTCTCCTGGTTTTTGCACGACAAGTGCCATTTTCTGTTTGTTATTTAAAGTGTTTTGTTTCCGAGATTTGAATAAAGACAGTTTCAGTTTTGGAACCTGTTGCTCCTCGTCCAACCTCTCCGCTTCGTACACGTTCCTGCTCTCCGTGTTGTTACATTTATAAAGTTTTCTAAACAATTTTTTCTCTCAGCTTTTTCTTCATTTCTGATTTAAAGTGTACATATTCATGAAAATACATTTTAAATTCACACTCAAATATTTCTGCTGGTTATTGCTCATCTGTTTGTCACTCTCTGTCTTGTGTGTAATGCATCGTTGCTTTTAGCTTATAAGGGGAAAATAGAGCAATTTTCTGTTTATGATTGTTTCAGCCTTGCCTCAGGTTATTTTAAATCACTGCAGAAATCATGAAAGAAGATATTCACTATCCTTGCCTAAAGTGTGTTTGCTGGGTAAGACATTACTAGTAGTGCATGGGTTCAGCTCAGCCCAATAGTGTTACGGCATAAAATAATACGCCACTGCCTGAGACGCTATCAGTGCTTCTACTAAAGGCCTAAACCTCAGCTATCTTATCACTAAAACTAGCTCAGAGTACAGTAATTGATTACATTTTTGAGAACTTTTGCCACTATATGTTCTTTGATAGGATAGGAGAGTGAAATCTCATTCCCTGACACAACTATACATTAAGTTATTATATTCATAATATATCATGTTCTATTTCATTTTAAAATGGATGAAATGTATCACATATTTTGTTTTTTGTTTCAGTCTCATTGATTTTCTTGAAGACAAATACAACTCACGTTGAATGTAATTTCTGTCTGAAATGTTTGACATGATATGTTTAAAGGACTACTTTTTAAAGGTCCGAAAGAAATGTTTATTTCATATTTAGATAGATTGCAATTAAAAAGCTTTACAAATCTGTAAGTAGTATTATAAGTGCCATTTCTATCACATGTTTCTGCATTTTCATTAGGCAGGACTTTCAAAGGATCAAAGTTCCCTTCACATTGATTCTTCGGATCATTGACGTAAACCTTTACTCACTTCTGATCAGTGCAGCCAATTATTTCAGCAAGGTTTCAGTTTTCAAAGCTTTCAGTTCTTTCCCACTTTCTGTCGAATAAACAAGCAGAAAGTGCAGCAGGAGTCCACTCAGAAACACAACCAACTTCTAAAAAGATAAAAACACACACACATATATATATATATATATATATAACACACCACTATATGTTACTAACTGACACATAGATGCATCAACAATCCTCTGACATCACTTGATCAATATCAGACCAGTACATCAGTACAAATAAAAAGTGCTATGAAAGATAAAAAACTACCTTTAACACAAATCAAATGACAGGCATGGTGAACATATTAAGTATTAAAAATATGAATATTACTGACCATTGATGCTGAAGGTTCAGGGATGATGTGTGAATCTTCTTAAGATGCAAGAGTGAAGATGTAATTGAGGCATAGATGCTTTTATACTATTTAAAATCCTGGACTCTTGACCAGCCCTCTTCTTCAACATCCGCACAAGATCAGTGGAAACTGTTCACATCATCACTTCTTCATGGAGATCTTTGGCAGGGTTTAACATCTCTGAATTCCAGTTATTCTCCCCCCACCACCTGTAAACTCACATGGCCAAAAACACACACATACTTTATCTATCTACTTAATTTCCCATCTTCATATCAAGCAATGCCTTCACTATTATCGTAAATGTAATGTGGTCATTTATTAAATGCACTGCTCTTAACTTTAGTTTGTACAACAAACAATTTAATGTCCATACTTTATTTGATGTCCTTTTATGAATGTGCATATCATAATAAATTATAGGGGTGAATTCAATCTTTTGCCATTGAGATGACTGAGATAACGTGTCCCAGTCAACCTGAATTCATTGTTCTGGGAAACTAAGAGTTGTTACAATGATCTGCTGGCAACACTGATAATGTTATTCCAAACTAATCAAAAATATAAAGACACAGAAGCCTCTGGTCATTGTCTGTGCATGTTATGAGTGAATCAAAAGCAAATGAGCAGATGATATTTACTATGAGGAGTTGTGCCAACTTAACATTTGAACAGGGAATTACATTTAATTTACATAACGTAAAGAAGTAAACAAAATATTTGTGGACCAACCTTTACTGAGACAGAAATGCTTTTGAGATATCCAGCCATCAGGTGATCCTGAACTGGAGTGTGTTCAGTGTAAACATCATGATTCATCATGTCGTGGTTTGCTCTCAATGCAACTTCTGAAGTCAAGCCAGCCCTGAAAAAATAAAGCATGTGCTTCTTACTATGATTATGGTATTTTCAGAATCAGGAGGGAGAACATATTCAATTAGAGCTTTTCTTGTTGCTAGTTGAACAGAATTGTAGATGGTGTAGATGACAGTGCAGTTGTCATTTATAGGTTTTAAGAGTGCACTAGTGTCTGTTCAGGTGTCTCTTTTATACCTGCAATCGCACCTGTGGTGACGTCATAGGCGGCTGCCGGCCAATGTCAAGTTCATTGCTGTGGTTGGGTTAATGCTTCAGACACTTGCCATACTGGAGGTATTCCCCAGAGCGACCCCTTGAGTTCCCTTTCAGAAGGGAAATGTTCTCCTCAACCGCCACCAATGTGCAGCTCCAGCTGGATGACGCGACGGCAGCCATATTGCACCAGAACGCTCACCACACACCAGCTTACTGGTGGAGAGGAGACAGAGTGATGAAGCCAATCAGAGTAAGGGGATGATTCGAAAGCCAGGATTTTAGAGCTCTTCTCATTGTTAGTTGAACAGAATTGTGAGAGATGACACAATAAGATGCCGTGTTTTTAAAACTTTTGTCTGAGAAAAAATGAGAAAAATACTCTGTTATGTTATTATTATTATTATATGTTATTATATGCGTTGTCTCCGACAGATGTGTATTTCATTGTGTAATATTTTTATTTTATTTCTTTATTTTTTCATAGTCATGAAAATAAAGAAAACTCTTTGAATGAGAAGGTGCGTCCAAACTTTTGGTCTGTACTGTAAGTGCGTGTGGTTTCCAGTCCACTCGGACTGCACGCTCTATTGTCCGCGTGAGTTGTGTTCTGTGTAGCACGCAGTTCATGTTTTCATCGGCCGCGTGCTTTCATGTTGTCTTGTTTTGTTTGAACACACGGTTGTTGAGTGTTTTCATTGGCTGCGTGTTCATGTCATGTTTTGTCTTGTCATTGTGTAACCCCGCACATCTTGTTTCCTCGTTATTAGTTTGGCCTGTCCTTCCTCATTACCTGCCGTATGTGCTTCTTATTTATTGTCCCTGTGTTTGCTGTCTTGTGTTGCTTTGTTGTTTAATTCTGATGTCGTATTTTGTGACGTCGTGTTCAGTCCAGTCAAGTAAGTCGAGACTAGTTTTATATTATGTTTTCCCCCTCTTGGCAGTTTTTGTATGCATTTTGTTGTATTTTCATTATAATAAAAAAACCTTTCTCTTTTCTTACCAGAGTTCTTTAGTTGATGGCTTGAGTGTGTATTTTCAAACTGCGGCTGGCTTGACCACAGTGTAAAACTGTGTGTGTTCTGTCTAAAAGCCTTACATTTACATAGCAGTCGAGTAATCAGACCAGACAGAAGATAGACACTTCATTGAATAAAAATTGACCCTGGAATCACAACTTCTTTGTCAACAACATTTATAAGACCCATGTAAATAATTACTCACTCTTTCAGTCTTGGCAGGGTTTAAGCGTCTCCTCATGTCAGGAATTCATCCACTCAAATGTCAAATGCCCCAAAACACAAACATATGAGTATGTCCGCTAAAATGTAACTACGTCAACTGAATCAGCTACAAGGTTTCTAATTTGGAGTATGTCAGCTAAATTTGCCACTTTCGTAGATTGGTCACCACTTGAACTTACTTTTATGGCTGTTAAAAGCATGTTCTATATAGAGTAAGTGTGGGAAGTAATGTGGATGTATTAATTATTTATACATCCAGCATGTTGTTGCTGTCAGGTGACCTCCCAGCATCAGCTGTGTCACTTCACAGTCATTCATAAATCCTCTCCTGTGGCCTCATGGTGATAGTAAAGTGTTCAATGAATGTACATCCCAGAATCTCACCGCTAGTAGTAGGTCATCCAAAGGCTATTATTTGAATTTGATGTTTTCAGACATACTAATCGCACACTGTTTTTCTCACACTACATAGTAGGGAATTTTTTATTTCATATGCAGCAATTTTGAGAAAAGCATCCCTAACATATTCTGATCTGGAGAAAAAGCAGAAAGAGTCCACTAAGTGAAGCCATTGAATTCTAGATTGACAACACACAAGACATAAAAAGAAATTATCCCAATACCATGTCCAAAAATAGGTGCAAATATGACAAATTCAAACTCGACTAACTAATGTTTCTTGCCATGATGAATTCTGTGGGTTGGAGAGAGGATTGAATTTGTTTGCTGTGTGATTGGTCCAGCGATCATCGTCCTATGAGGTGAGCCCTCATCTGCTGCCAGACAAACATCAACAGATGCCAAAATGAGGATTATTTCTAACTGAGTCATATGTGGGAGTGTTTCCTTCAACACCTTCACCTTCATATTCATTCTCACCCATGCAGCTGAAGAGGAGAGCAGGAGCCACAATCTTTATGTCCTCAAAGTTCTTTTGAGGATCTTCCAAGTTTTATTTAGATCAAAAGAGTTTTAAAACGCTTTCATTGAACTGTGCTTGTTAAAAGAGCTTGACTCAGTAAGGCAGGATTTAACCCAGAGAGATTTGTAGATGTAGAAGAAGTGTGTGTGTGTGTGTGTGTGTGTGTGTGTAGTGACGTAAGAGACCATCTGTTTTATACCAAATACAGTGGAGTTCGGTTATGTCGACGGCATCGGGGGTCGGGAAAAAGCATCGAGATAACCGTTTCGCGAGATAACCCATACATCATATATCACATATATTAACATACAATCCATATACTATATTACCGATTTCCCCACATATAACCCTCAGATGCAGATAATCCGCAATTCACACAATAAGAAAACAAATACAAGTCAGAATCAGAACAAAAAGAAAAGCAGTCTCTCTTTCTCTCCAAAGCATTCTCTCCCTCTCTCCTCTGTGCGCTGCGCTCGTCCCTTTAAGAGAAGAGCCCGCCCTCATGGCAGCACAGCCAATCACGTTTTCTTGCATGATTGACAGGTCAGACAGCCTATCAGCGCAGCTGTCAGAGTGACAGTGAAAGCAGCAGCTGTCAGAGCCCAAAGATAACAACCCTCAAGAAAGAAAAATGAAAATTTATTGATGTACATAATGTAAATGAGAAAAATTAGATTAAATGAGAAAGAGGATACTCGTGTTTTTGGTGTTTTTTTACACGACAGTGTTGCCGCGATTTGTTTGATGAAGCGATCGGCTGAAATGTTCCGAGACATGGCAGGACGAATCTGCCTTTTTTAACTCGTCAGGAAGAAATCTTGTTGCTTTATTTACTTCTCCTTCAGTCAGGCTGAACAAAGAGAATTTTCTACCAGGGACTGAAGACAATGTTGTGCCTCTTTTTGAAACGATTCAGCCACCCAGGATTTGCTTTAAAGTCAAGTCAAATTCTTTGCAGCAAGAATGTCCGCCTTCTCCATCAGCAAGGGACCATTGACGGGAAGGTTTGTTGCTCGTGTATTTGTGAACCACTGAAACACTGCATCGTCGACAATCTTTGCAATCTTTGAGATTGATTGTCCAGTTTTCTCTTAACACCTCCATACATTTTTAGAAGAAAAAAAAAACACAGAATACCTGCAGTGTGTTATCCCTCAGATCAACGTGAGTGAACTGTCATTGAAGTGAGCGCTCGCTGCACCTGCAACGCAAACTCAGCGTACGCTCATGTGTCACGAAATAGCCATGTGAAGTGGATAATTTGTCTCTCATTTATGCTGGAGATACTAGATTTCGGCGACATTAAGGAATCGACATAACCAACAAGAAAATACTGAGACAAATAGGGAGTTTGGCGGTTCCACTTCAAAACCGTCGACATAATAGTATTGGCGAGTTAACCATGACTCGAGATAAGTGAACTCCACTGTAATAGCTTTTTAACACCTGCTGTAAATAAATCTTTACTTTTGTAAAAGTAACTTTTTTCAATATTCTTTTTCACTTTCTCATTTTCCTATGTTTGTTTTCTCCTCATTCAGAGAGTTATAGATATGTATGAGCAGAATACATTGTACAGCATACAGGGAAGTTTTATAAAGTATATTTTTGTAAGGCACAGAATAAGTGATACTTCAAAATCTTGAGTGATATTTCTGATTTCCAATGTTTGCTGAGCAAAAAGAGTTTAATGAAAGACATGAAGAGGTAATCATTTACTAACAAGCCACCATTTTATTATTAACAAACGCATTTTCAAGAAAAGGAAAATTACTTTCTTTTTTTAAGGCAGACAGAAAGGATCCACAATTTTATTTTCCACACATTTCCCACATTCCATCCCATCATTGGTTCTCTTACACCGATAAAGAGGAGCTGCCGCATCAATCTTTAGAAATTCTTCTTCCAGTGGCACATCCTTCTTGCTGTCCTTCTGCCAGATCTCTTGGAAGACAAGTGCATTCATTCCCTCTTTTCTTTTATTTATCCAGTTTGAAAGGCCATCCAAAATGTTGTCATTGCCCGTAATGCATGTTTTCACGCAAGGAGAGTTGTAAGAAAAGAAAACTACACAGCTGTCCTTATGTGCATTTAAAAGTTTGTCCATGGGAGAATTAATGAGAGGATAGAGCAGAATATGCTCAGAATGTTCTTTTGTTTCGCGATCTGGCCTTGCAGCAATGACATTGCCTGATGGCGTGCATTTCTCGTCTTCACTGAGTAAACATTTCTCTCCGTTATTGAGTTTATCTTTTACATGTTGTGCATCTTGCTTGCTGAACACAGTCTGGATGTCAGATCCTTCTTGTGTGCAGTGAGCCGGTGGCACAGCAATCGCTATTGCGTACTGAGCATCGCGTTCTGTGTTATTGATCTTTATCTGGACACTGGAAGACATCAAATAGCATTCATTTCTCACAATTCTCAAGAAACATTGTATTTGCTTGTTAATTGTGTATTTTGACATTTAAAAAAACCTGCATGCAAATTTATATGGACTTTACTTATTCAGAACTGAATTTAATTCATTTGATGATAGACTGCATGTACAAATAAACCTACTTGTCATAAAAATACTGGATCGTTTTGGCAAGAGCAGCAGGGTTCACATACGACATCCCACTGCCTTGAACACACAGATAAAGCAGACAGAGAAAGAGCAAGCTTGATGGAATCATGGATGCCTTTAGAGACTATAAAAGAAAAAAATAGCTGATTAAAATAATGTACACTGAGATAAATTGTCTCAACATTCATGCTTTTAATTCTCTTCACAGAAATAATTTCTAGCCCATAATTAGGTTTGACGTCAAGAGGCTTATTACATTTACATGCATGCATTTGTCAGTTTAAAATTAATCAATTTCTACTTACCAAATCACCATAATAGTGATTTCAAATGAAAGTCCATTAATTTAGCATGTTTCATATTTCACATTTTATGCTTTGTTTTTAATCAGAATAATGGGTGTAATAACGGGGATTATGTAATAATGTATTAAACAGAGTTAAAATCATAATCAAAGATGTCAAAGCATTTATTGAATTTCTGTAAGCAGATTCTGTGTGGATCTGTGGAAAAGATGTAATATGATTGTGAAGAAAAATCAATCAATATATCATGTAGAGCTTTATATGATGCACAACAGCTGTATCTTCCACCGCTGACTGAATATGTGTTCAGGTTTGATTGACACATCCTGGATGAAATGTATTTATAATGGGATATTTGTGGAATTCAGAAACCTGTTATGGCCGTCGAGTGAACTCCAGCCAGAAACTTATTATTTGCAGTAAGTAAAGCAAAAAAATAAATTAAATTTACATTTATGCATTTGGCAGATGCTTTTATCCAAAGCAACTTACATTGCATTCAAGGAACACATTGAATCAGGTCTTGCTTTCCCTGGGTTCGAACCCATGACCTCGGCGTTGTTAACTCCAATGCTCTACTGACTGAGCTACAGGAAAGCAATATTAAATTATTATTATTATTATTATTATTATTATTATTATTATTATTATTATTATTATTATTATTATTATTATTATTATTATTATTATTATTATTATTATTATTATTATTATTATGAAGAAGAAGAAGAAGAAGAAGAAGAAGAAGAGTTGGAATAGAATCACAGGTCTATAATAAGTGCCATTGTAACAATTATAACTACAGCCATTGTAACAAGAATCAATAAGAATTGCTGTACGCTTGATGTCAAAAGTGTGATTTTGTTTAATATTTTTTTCCATCACTCTATGTGTGAGAAGAAGCAACCACTATTTATATGATGGAGTGAAATACTGAAGATTAATACTATAAAGCTTTTGAACTAATAACTTCATTACCAAGATAGTAGAACAACATTTTTAAACAAAACCTTGTTTTGTTTCAAGAGTTTCATTTTGTCTCAACATATGCTTAAAATATCTTTTATTAGACACAGAATTACAATCATTACTGTAACAAACAGAGAGTAAATTTCAAATTTAAGTGGACTAACAATAATTGTGGTGGTGCTTCTTACCATGATGATGAAGATGCTGTGAACTGAACTCAAAGATGACGAGCTGCTCTCTGGTGTGAGAGTGGTGAACTGGAGAAGCAAACGTATCACATTTATACAGCGCTTGTGTCAGTTCACATGCAAAAAAAGAAAGATAAACTACTCGTCTTCAACAGGCAAAGCTCTATTAATATTCATCCGATAACATGTTTGATAATTTGCAAATAGTGTGGACCTTCCTTCAGGGATTCACAGAAACCCGTACTCAAGTGTTTCCACGTCTAACAACACAGAACCTTTGGTCTAAAATATCATTGTAATCAATTTTGGAGGCATTCCCAGTGTTTTGGGCCGAACAATTGAAACAGACCCTTCTGAGTGAGGTCAGTCGGGCAGCCGCAGCATTAAAGATGCTCTGAAGAACTGGAGAGAACATGAAGGAATTACCGTATTTTTCGCCATATAAGACGCTCCGGAACAAAAGACGCACCCAATTTTAAAGGAGGAAAATCTAGAAAAAAAGAAGATTCTGAACCAAATACTGTAGTAAAATATTTTATATCAACTGTATAAAGTTAACAGCACAAAAAACATAAAGCAATTTTATGCCAACCATGTAACATATTAAGAACTATCTTTACTCTCATTACAGTTTTTCTCAATTGTTTACACAAATTTTCTGAAAGCATGCCTCATATTCTCAAAACTCTACACACAAATCCAAAAAAACACACACAATGGGCAAAACTCCTAAATTCTCCTGCAAAATGAAACTTAACATTCAAAACAATGTTATTTCTTCTCAAAATGGGATTTTGTTTTCAAATGACACACAAACCATCATATGTAAAGACATTTATAAGAACCAGCTGAACACTGATGTGCTCAGTGTAAAACACTATGATGAATGTAAAACACTTCCTCTCCATTCATCATAATGACTTCGGCCTTTTTTTGGTTCAGTGTTTCACTTAAAATGTTGTAAAATATTTGAGAATATTGTTTTTATACTCAGACTACACAAATACACGGTAAAATTTCATTTTATTTTTCCTTCAAAAACAATGTACACAGTGTACATCCCATTCCCAACCAACATAAAGTTGCACATACATTACATACAAAACAACAGAAAGATTTACTGTATACAGTTAATTTGTACAGTTAAAAAAAATTGCTTGCTATGCTGCATCCTCTCTTCTGTTGCGGTCATCCACATCATCCATCCACATCACAAGCAATGCTTTCCCTGGCTAAGCAGTGGGGGAAATATCGCCTAGCATGGCGATTCCAGCCATGAAAAGCATCACCTCCATAGCTTGGAGAATATACGGTATATGCGTTTGTGGATTTCGGTCATACACTTTCCATCTCCAAGCAGAAAAAAATTCCTCAATAGGATTGAGGAATAGAAAATATGGAGGGAGAATAACAACTAAAAAGCGTGGGTGGACAGTGAACCAGTTACGAACCAGAGCAGCTCTGTGGAAATTGACATTGTCCCAAATGACAACGTACCTGAGCTGCTCTGGGCATCTACCTGATCTGGTGGAATGAGTGTGTTGAGAGTATGCATCAATTGTGGGACTCACTTGCACATAGTTATATCGCAATTCTTTGACTCTTTCTGAATTGCGTTCAAATGGCTCCCTGTAGACCTGCTTCATCCGGAGATGATTTCTGCGCAAGAGACAGTCCAGTGTTGATAAGCTTTCCCTATCAATATTTTGAAACATGTCATTGTTTTCTATTATTTTTCTTTGTATTTGCCGTAATGTTATGGTGTTGTTTTCTAGGAACATGTTCATGATTTCAGTTTCCTGTTCAGGAGACAGAACACGTTCCCGACCACCTTGTGTTGATAATCTTTCAGTTCTGCCAAACAAATAGTAAAATACTGTAAATACAAAGTAGGTATGCATTTCCTAAATACTTGAAACATACTTTACAGTATTTTTACAGTCCTACAGAACAGTACACAGGCAATACTGTACTACTGTACACATTGAGTACTTTATTGATATGCAGTACTGCAATTTTCTAGTGAGAGTAGACTTCTTACCTGTTCTCATTTCGGAGATGGTCCGGATGATGAATGCTACAGTGTCTCGTCCTCGTCCTCTTACTTTCACTCCTCTGGCTCTGCCACTGTTTCCAATGTTGGCATCCATTGCTCCAGAACAGAAGAGCACCTGTTGCCCTTTTATGCTAAAGCTCTGATTGATAATTGTGAAACTGTGTGATGGGTGTTTGCCCTTGTGATGAGTCAGTGTGCATATTTGAATGGCAGTGTATTCCTTGTGAAAACAAGATATTTTCTGCATGAAAATTGTGCCAAAAGCAGAGAATTGTGCGTAGTGTTTTGAAAAAAGTGTGTTTTAGAACTGCAATTTAAGTGTAAAGCAAGAATTGTGCTTGTAGTTCAGCAGAATTGGTTCAGGGGGTTGATGAATGAGTTACATGTTGTGGTCATTGTGTCTCAAGTACCAGAATTTGTGTGCAAACAATTGAGAAAAACTGTAACAGTCAGTAAACAGTGAAAGTAACAAAAATAAGGCTGTAATGTTTTTATTCGAACTCCAATAATTTGTGTGTAAACCGGGAAGTGGGGTGTTGTACCGAAATGTCAGACCGGGGAGTACAACACCTGGCGAGACGCGAGTCACCACGGAAGCAGAGAACGCGAGGCTCACAAGTGCAACTGAGAGAAGTGAAACTAAACCAAGAGAAAGAGGCGCGACTCACAGAGAGTGAAGCGTGAGCGCCGAACGCGCATGTTTTGGTTGTTGTTGCCTCCTTCTTTCTTCCCCTTTCTTCCTCTTTCTTCCGGGTTTCGGCAGCAGTGTGGTAATGTTCTTTTGTCACAGGGAAAGGAGGAGGCAGAGTCAGCGTGCTGAGAATCACAGGCTCTTTTATTTCCTCAGACTTGAACAAAAATAAAACAACAACCAAAACATGCGCGTTCGGCGCTCACACTTCACTCTCTGTGAGTGATCTCTCGGTTTCGTTTCACTCTTAGTTTCGTTTCACTTCTCTCTTACGCACGGCTCGTCTCCTGACTCTCTCTCCCGCTGCAGAACTCGCTGAACCACGCCCCCCTCGCTACAGTCATTACTGTAAAGTTCACCATTGCGCCCCACTCGTCATCTCCACGGCCATGGCCGTGGCCGTACTCCGTGGATTCTTTATATTCGTCGGATAGGACGCACCAACTTTTTTCCCCCAGTTTTGGGGAAGAAAAAATGTGTCTTATGCGGCGAAAAATTCGGTAAAGTGCTTGTCTTCAAGAATTTCTGGAGGTATGACACTGGAAAAGATCTTGAGACTAAGTTTAAGCAGATTGTGGCTCATGTTCCTCTCATGTGAGTGAAGAAGGACATATTCCCATATATGTGAACTGTCTTCCTCTGAAAGAGATCTAACATTTATAACACAATGGTGAATTTCTTAATTTCTATCCTATGTGACTGAATTAGCATCCAATACACAACTTTTGTTTTGACATTTAGCATGATTAGATAGACTTGTGTTTGGATTTCATTCTGAGATGAGAGAGCAGCGTATGTATCTGTGATAAGGCCTCAAATGTAGGTTTGGGACATTTATTTAGTTTCCTAAATACTCATTTAAAGAACGAGTAGAAATAAAAAGATGGACCAAATGACATTAGGAGAACAGTGTTGAACAGAAAGTGATATCTGCAATAAATTATGATTATGAGAGCCAGTCATGCAAATTCAATTTAACAGACTCTGCTCAGATAGGAAAATGCATTAGTATCAGGCGACTGCACACAAAAACTTACAGATACTAAGAAAATGACTTAAATATTTTGCTGCTTGTATCAACGGTATTTTCAATTCATTCAGTGTTCAAATGAGCTGAAAGTTATTAATCTTTCTGAATGGATAGCGTAAAAGTTTCATTTTAAAAGCATTGTTACTATATTTACACCACATTAAATAAGTATTTTAATGAAGTAATGGAATGTGAATTGTAAAACTGAACAGACTTTTATATTCATGTCTGTGTCTGTTATAGTTAAGTTAAACATACATTTAATGGCAGAACTGTGACAGTTAAGCTTGTAGGTGAATAAAAAAAAGAGTTAAGCATTGAATGCAAATTGTAATTGTTATTCAAAATAACATTAATTTGATTACATGTAGGATATATGTGTAGATGTAAAATTTTGTTATTTAATTATAATTATTATACCATTATAATCTTAATTTTAAACATTCATCATTTGAAAGTATTAAGTATTAGTATTAAGTATTAACATGATATATGTTTTATACTATAAAATTGGTACATTGTTTAAAATATTAATTGACTAATAATAATATAAGGAATAAAATTAATAAATACATTGGAACCCACTTATCTCGAGCTCAGTTATCTCGCCAACCTTATGTTGACGTTTTTGAAGTGGAACCGACAAACTCCCTATTTTTCTTAGCATTTTCTCATCGGTTATGTCGATTCTTTTGTCACTGAACCCTAATACCTCAAGCACAAAAGAGGGACAAATTTGTCACTTGTTATGAGTGAATTTGTTTATGTGTGTTGTGACTGTTTATGCTGTGAGGGAAATTCTGTTTTCAATGTTGTAGAATATAATTAAAGGTTTGTATGGAGAATCGAAGGTGGCTTTTATCATATACTGGTAAATCTTGTAACAGCTGTCAGAGTGGTTGACGACTGCCCAAATGTTAAATGGAAAAAAAAAAAAAAACTCTAGGCAATTAAACTGGTCACACGAGCTTTATAGATGGGATTCATACCAGCACACTCCTCTCAAAAGAACGTATGTACAAACCAGGAAAAAGAAAACACTCTGCCAAACATCACAAATAAAAGAAGGAAAATAGAAACAGTAGATTATGCTATATAACAGTCAGCGGTAGAGCGGCCATCTCTCTCCTCACTCAAAAACACTCTCCTCTCACTCTAGCCGTGAAACGTAAAGTAGCCGTTACAATCTCTGCTGTTAGTTGGTGCATATATGCCTTTTGTTATTAGCAAACTGTAACAAAGGGACTCACAGGAAGGGATCCAATTGCTTGTCTTTATTAAGAATGGTCATACAGGCAGAAGGTCAGGGCAAACAGAGAGCATTCGTGATCGGTAATCCAGGCAAGAGTCAGAAAGGCAGGCAGACAGAATCAGGTGCGTTAATCCAGGCGGGGAAGTCAAGACAGGCAGATATCAATCACAAGCATTAATCCAGGCACAGGTCGGGGCAGGCAGAACAGAATCAAAAACGGGTAAACAGGCAGAAACAGTAACAGGCAAACAGACAGTGATATAAACGCTCAGAATGATAACTGGGGATAATCAAGACTTTGCAGTTTGTGTATGGGTGAAGGAGTCTTTTATAGTTCATATGATGGATAACAGGTGGAGTGACAAACAGTCATAATGGTGTCCAGCTGGTGTGTGCAATCAGTCCAATGTGTGGGTTTCTGGGAAATGTAGTGTGTAGTGTAGTGTCAGTATATATGTGAGCTCCCTCTGGTGGCCAGAGAGGGGAGCGCGGAGCTCATATTCATAACACAAACATATATGTTTGTCATACAGTTCATGTAAATTTTTATAGCATGCCGATTGCTTCATCAAATAAATCGCCAAAAGGCTTTTGGTTATCTCGCTAAACGGTTATCTCAACGCTTTTTTGCAAGGCCGAGGCCCGAGGCCGTCGACATAATCGGGTTCCACTGTAGTAAGAATACAAAATAATAATGTGAAAAAAATGTATGTAATTTTTTTAAAAATAATATAAATAATAAAGAAGAATAAAAATAATATAATTTTTATTCTTGTTTATAAGCATAATGAGCAGTTGTGAAGCTCTAGTTCATTTGGAGGAGAGGAGAGTGATGAACTGATCTTTCATCTCCATCTAGTGTCCATTTCTCTGCAGAACAGGCTTAAAAATCAGTATCATAATATCTTTCCCCATGCCGATGTTCTTTCATTTCATTCATGGCGTTCACATTCAAGATACCAATAACAGAAACACAAAGTGTGGATCCTGACCTCCATGCAGAAGGTCAGAGCTGATCTGAGGACAGAGAGAGGCGACGAGGCCCCTGTGGAGCCGGTGGGTGAGGATGAGGAGCAGCTGTATCTTCCTCCTCTCACTGAATGTGTGTGTTCAGGTTTGATTGACAGGCTCATCCTGGATGAAGGACATTTAGCAGCAGCAGACTGATGAAATACTGCAGACTGAAAACTCCACCAGCTCACGAGAGGTGAATATATTTATATAGTTAAATTACAGTTGTAATATATTTTCAAAATAGAATGAATAGTATATATATATTTACTTCAGACAAAACCAATTAAAGGAACACATGGCATCTCTGGAGCTTCTGATTTAAGCAACAGATAAATATACTGATACTTCTCTATCACTTAAGTTAATACCATTTTTAGTGGCGCTATAGCAGCATCAATATTATTCATGTTGTTTGTAAAACTGGTCTCACACACACACACACACAGAGATACACACACTCTCTCTCTAACACACACGCACACGCACACGCACACACACACACACACACACACACACACACACGCACGCACACATGCACGCACTCAAGTCCGAAAAATACATATGCGCTAAATATATAAGTAGCATTTTTATATTCATAAAAATGATTGAACAGCATGTATCTAGAGTGTGTAAAAATGAAATAATACTTTGAAACACAAAGTTCAGTCAAATATATTTGTATTTGCTCCAGCAGTAAGCAGACGTGCTGACATCAGTTTACTATAACAATAAATTCCATCTCAAGCAGGCAATATTTAAATTTATGCATTTTTCAGATTATAGATTTTATTTTCCAGTTTTACTGTTTACTGCAATTAAAAGAGAAAAATCCTCAGCTAAATTTAACTGTGTGTGATGAAGCAACTGTCAAGTATCAGCATTACTTACAGGCGATCACATTCAGCATTGTTTTTCTCACACTGATAATATGGCAAATGAAGTGTTATTGACTTCAGTCTTGCTATCACATCCGGCTTTTTATCTTCTCTCCAGATTAATTTGAATGCAAAGGCTTTAATTCCCTTATATTTTTTTAACAGTTCAAGATCGCGTTTAATACTGAATTTCTTGGAAAATGACAAACATTTATTCAAGCAGGGTGAATTTACAGTGAAATAAACCACACATTTATGTTTTACATTCATTTTCTTTTTATTATTATTTTTAATTGATAAGTCTACTTGTATATTCAAGAAAAGGAACTTACTGATTCTCAAATTTGTTCACAATATTCATGAGAACGTCTAGGTTACTATTGTAACCCCCGTTCCCTGAAGGAGGGAACGGAGACGTTACGTCGGACTGACGTCATGGGGTCTCGCTTGGGAGCCCAATCACCTCCCAATATAACTAAACGCGCCAATGAACATTGGCTAGTGAGATTTGCATGCCGAGTCCCGCCCCACCCGGCTTCCGGGTATAAATAGGACCGGCATCGCTCACTTCATTCATATTTTGCTGAGGAGCCGAGAGTGTATCCCGGTCTCAGCGGTGGCTCAGGCCTGTGGCCGGGGGACGTAATGTCTCCGTTCCCTCCTTCAGGGAACGGGGGTTACAATAGTAACCTAGACGTTCCCTATCAGTCAGTCACGTTCGACGTTACGTCGGACTGACGTCATGGGGTCCCTATGGAAAGCGCCACAGGCACTGGCCGTGTTACGAGAATCGGAGATGCAGATGTTGGCAAGCAGTGGCGTGCCAAGGACAACTGCCTCTGCGGACGTAACCTACCCAGCGCCCCGCGAAAGCCGACTTAGGCCTCCACGCCAATCGGGATGGAGGGGAAGGCCAACGTGAGGAAGGACTAAGCTGCTGTTCCTGCGTGAGCCTCACAGGGAAGAGAGCTTCGGATCTCAATTCCGCAGATCAGCTCGACCCGCTTAGTTATCAACGCTGGGCGAGCGTACAGACGCTACGGAGACCACACCCTGCCCAAGGGGGAGGTAATGTGCGGTAGGACACATATGGACTGACCCGAGGGGCAGTATGACATATGTAAGTCCCCATGGTAGGTCCTACCCCAGGGAGGAGCGCGTACCAAAGGGACTGGCAGAACAGAACTGCCAAGGGAAAGACACGGGTTTACCAAGAGGAAAACCGTACCGTGGAGCGTACACATATGGGATTACCAAGAGGGAATCTCGTCACATGGGCATCTAGTCCAGTACAAGGGCTGACCACTGGGGCATGCACACGAGTACTGGGCCTGGCGTCAGACGCCTCCGCCGCGTCCGATACCGAAGGATGCAGGAGGAACTCGAATCAGGGTTCGCCAGACGGGGAACTCACCTGAGGAGTAGATAAGCGCTCGTATCCCCTTATTAAGGGGCATGGCGCTGCAAGCAGGACACCGAGCCGGTCACCTGTTTGTTCCCAGCACACAGGAAGAAACTGGCTCCACCCGGAGATTGTAGAATCTCGCGAATGTATTAGGTGTCGCCCAGCCCGCAGCTTTGCAGATGTCTGTCAGAGAGGCGCCACGTGCCAACGCCCAGGAGGAAGCAACACCCCGTGTGGAGTGCGCCCTCACCCCCAGGGGGCATGGCTCGCCCCGAGCCTGATATGCCAGGGCGATGGCATCCACTATCCAGTGGGCCAACCTCTGCTTGGAGACAGCCTTTCCCTTCTGCTGTCCCCCAAAACAGACAAAGAGCTGCTCGGAGCTTCTAAAGCTCTGCGTGCGGTCCACATAGACACGTAGTGCACGGACGGGACACAGCAACGCGAGGGCTGGGTCTGCCTCCTCCCGGGGCAGTGCTTGCAAGTTCACCACCTGATCCCGAAAGGGAGTGGTGGGAACCTTGGGCACATATCCAGGCCGGGGCCTCAGGACAACGTGAGACCAGGCCGGCCCGAATTCAAGGCACGTTTCACTGACCGAAAATGCCTGCAGGTCCCCTACCCTCTTAAAGGAAGCGAGTGCAGTCAGGAGCACTGTCTTGAGAGACAAGATCTTGAGCTCCACTGACTCGAGGGGCTCGAAGGGAGCTCTCTGTAGGCCTGAGAGAACGACAGAGAGGTCCCAGGAGGGAAAGAGGGGCGGCCTAGGAGGATTTAACCTCCTGGCCCCTCTCAGGAACCTGATGACCAGGTCGTGCTTTCCAAGAGACCTGCCATTGACGGGAACATGATGAGCTGCAATGGCGGCGACGTATACCTTCAAGGTAGAGGGGGACAGCCGCCGCTCCAACCCACCTTGAAGGAAGGAAAGCACAGAGCTGATCGGGCAAGTCCGGGGGTCTTCCCGCCGGGAAGAACACCACTCAGAGAATAGACTCCACTTCAAGGCATATGCCAGCCTCGTAGAGGGGGCTCTAGCCGAAGTGATAGTGTCTACCACCGCCGGTGGTAGGGCACTTAAGTCTTCCGCATCCCGTCCAGGGACCACACGTGGAGGTTCCAAAGATCTGGACGCGGGTGCCAAATGGTGCCCTGTCCCTGAGAAAGCAGGTCCTTCCTCAAGGGAATGCGCCAGGGAGGGGCTGTCGCGAGGAGTGAGAGTTCTGGAAACCAGGTCCGGTTGGGCCAGTATGGCGCAACTAACAAGACCTGCTCCTCGTCCTCCCTGACCTTGCACAGGGTCTGTGCAAGAAGGCTCACTGGGGGGAACGCATATTTGCGTAGGCCCCGGGGCCAGCTGTGTGCCAGTGCATCCGTGCCGAGGGTCCCGTCGGTCAGGGAAAAAAACAACTGGCAGTGGGAGGATTCCCGGGAAGCAAACAGGTCTACCTGCGCTTCCCCGAATCGACTCCAGATCAGCTGGACCGCCTGGGGGTGGAGTCTCCATTCTCCCGGGAACGTGAGCTGTCGTGAGAGCGCGTCGGCTGCACGATTGAGCTCGCCCGGAATGTAAACGGCACGCAGCGACCTGAGCCGATGCTGACTCCAAAGGAGGAGGTGGCGGGCAAGTTGCGACATGCGACGGGAGCGTAGACCACCTTGATGGTTGATGTACGCCACGGTCGATGTGTTGTCCGTGCGGACCAGTACATGCTTGCCCTGCAGCAACGGTCGGAACCGGCGCAAGGCAAGGTGTACCGCTAGCAACTCGAGGCAGTTGATATGCCACTGCCGCCGGGGTCCTGTCCAGGAGCCCGAGGCAGCATGCCCGATGCACACGGCACCCCAGCCCGTGGTGGAGGCATCTGTTGTAACAACAACATGCCTGGACACTTGCCCTAGGGGAACTCCGGCCCGTAGAAAAGCAAGGTCTGACCAAGGGCCGAACGTCTGGCGACAAGCCGGTGTGATTGCCACACGGAATGCGCCTTGGTGCCAAGCCCACCTCGGGACTCGGTCCCGTAACCAGTGTTGAAGTGGTCTCATATGCATCAATCCGAGCGGTGTTACAGCGGCTGCGGATGACATATGCCCCAGGAGCCTCTGAAACTGTTTCAGTGGGACCACTGTTTTCCGCCTGACTACTTTCAGGCAGTTCAACACTGACTGTGCACGTTCGTTGGTGAGACGTGCTGACATGGAGACCGAGTCCAACTCCAAACCGAGAAAAGAGATGCTCTGCGCAGGGGAGAGCTTGCTCTTCTCCCAGTTGACCCGAAGCCCCAAATGGTTGAGGTGTCTGAGCACCAAGTCCCTGTGCTCGCACACCCGATCCCGCGACTGTGCCAAAATGAGCCAGTCGTCGAGATAATTCAGGATGCGGACTCCCATCTCCCTGAGGGGGGAAAGGGCAGCCTCCGCGACTTTGGTGAAGACGCGGGGAGACAGGGACAAACCAAAGGGGAGGACCTTGTACTGGTATGCCCGACCCTCGAACGCAAAGCGAAGAAACGGTCTGTGACGAGGGAGAATCGAGACATGAAAGTACGCGTCCTTCAGGTCGATTGCTGCAAACCAGTCCTGGGAGCGGACGCACGTGAGGATGCGTCTCTGCGTTAACATTTTGAACGGAAGCCTGTGTAGGGTCCGATTCAAGACACGCAGGTCCAGGATAGGCCGTAACCCCCCACCTTTCTTGGGAACGATGAAGTAGGGGCTGTAAAACCCCGACTCCATCTCGGCTGGAGGGACAGGCTCGATCGCGCCCTTCGCCAGGAGGACAGCGATCTCTTCCCGAAGTACAGGGGCGTCCTTGCCTTCCACTGAGGTAGTCAGAACGCCGCTGAACCTGGGGGGCCGCCTGGCGAACTGAATCGCATAGCCGAGTCTGATTGTCCGAATGAGCCAACGAGACGGAGTGGGAAGCGCTAACCAGGCACCCAAACTCCGTTCGAGAGGCACCAAGGGGACGACCGACGAACCCGCGGGGGGGCAGCAGGGAGCTCTGAGGCCCAACCCAGGAGGCATGGCGTCCTGGAGTCGTGGCAGTGCGTGTGGTGCACTTACCTGGCTCCATAGCCCCCGTGAGGGGCCTGGAAGGGAGGGGCAAGGAGGCAGCGCGTCCTGGGACTGCCCGCTCCCTGTCCGTGGCGAAAGAGAGGTCGGCTGAGAGGGGGGAAGCAGTGCGTCGCCCACTGTCAGCTTGGACCGAGTATGACCCAGAGATGGAGGAAACTGCTCTTTTATGGAAAATGTGGGTACCACTGGCCCTGGGGCCAGTGGCGGAACAGAAAGAAACAAAAGATTCTCCACCCGGCCCTCCTCCGGGGGAAGGAGTGGTGCCCTCACCAGCTCCTGGGAACGAGCAGGTCCTACCATCTCTGGGTCGCCCGTCTCAGGGCCGCTTTGATTTTTTCTTGGAGGGTTTAGCGGTCTGGACGGGCTGCGTCGCCTTCCTGCGGGGGGGAGGGGCCGGACGGGGGGGCGCCCTCGGCGGCGAGCAGGCTGAGGGACAGCCCGCGGCGGTTTGGCAGAATCCCGCCGGGGCAAGATGTGGCTTATCGCCTCAGTCTGCTTCTGCACCGTCGAGAACTGCTGAGCGAAGTCCACGACGGTGTCGCCGAAGAGGCCAGCCTGGGAGACGGGGGCGTCGAGAAAGCGAACTTTGTCGGCGTCCTTCATCTCAGCCAGGTCCAGCCAGAGATGGCGCTCCTGGACCACGAGTGTGGACATCGTCTGGCCGAGGGCCCGCGCCGTGACCTTAGTCGCCCGGAGGGCGAAGTCAGTCGCCGTGCGCAGTTCCTGCATCAACCCCGGCTCAGAGCTACCCTCGTGCAGCTCTTTAAGAGCTTTTGCCTGATGGACCTGCAGGATGGCCATGGCATGCAGGGCAGAAGCTGCCTGTCCAGCGGCGCTGTAAGCCTTGGCAGCCAGGGCTGCCGTCGTCTTACCCGCCTTGGACGGGAGGCGCGGACGATTGCGCCAGGTGGCAGCATTTTGCGGGCACAAGTGCACCGCAACTGCACGCTCCACCTGGGGAATGTCCGCGTAACCCTTGGCAGCCCCGCCATCGAGGGTAGTGAGAGCGGAGGAGACCAGAGAGCGGCTTCGGGCAGTAAAAGGTGCCTTCCACGACTTACTAACCTCCTCATGCACTTCCGGGAAGAAAGGCACCGGAGCGGAGTGGGGCTGTGAACCCCGCTCCGCACCCAGAAACCAATCATCCAGCCGCGAGCGCTCGGGCGACGGTGGAGGGTTCCACTCGAGCCCGATGCCCGCGGCAGCCCGGGAAAGCATGGCCATCATCTCCCGATCTGATTCCACACGAGCAGCGACGCCCGAGGGGCGCTGCTCGGCTTCCTCACCCGAGGATGACAGCCCACTCTCCGATGCAGCGATCGACATCCGATCCTCATCCGGAGCGCCAAACGAGACCCGAGGCACCTCACTTGGGGGACCTGGCGGCTCATCTGGCAGCTCGACGGCACACGGTGTGCAAGAGGAGTGGGAGGTTCGTAGGGGCTGGCCCGACGAGGTAGCTCCCACTGTAACCCTCAGGTCTCCCAGAGTGCTAACCAACCCCACAGCTCTACCATGAGAAGCAGAGGGGATATGGGTAGCAGCAGAGGGCGCTCGAACCTCTGTATCACAGAGGGCGAGCCGCGACCGCAACACCGACATGGTCATGCCCCCGCAATGAGAGCATGAACCATCCACAAGCGCTCTCTCAGCGTGCTGTCTGCCCAGACACGAGAAACAGCGCTCATGGCCGTCAGATGAGGTCAGGAAACGACCGCATCCAGAAACACACGGACGAAAAGGCATCTTGAAAAAGACGCTAATCGTCCGCGTTTTGCTCTTTTAGAGGAACTGCTCTTCCAACCGAGGCACACAGGGGGGAACACGTTGCTGGGAAGACGCGCACCACCGCTGTCGCACCGTATTTCCAGCCGGAAAAGAACGCGCTCTTTGAAGGTGATCAGAATGAACGGCTGCTAACAACCGCTCGGCTCCGAAGCAAAAGTATGAATGAAGTGAGCGATGCCGGTCCTATTTATACCCGGAAGCCGGGTGGGGCGGGACTCGGCATGCAAATCTCACTAGCCAATGTTCATTGGCGCGTTTAGTTATATTGGGAGGTGATTGGGCTCCCAAGCGAGACCCCATGACGTCAGTCCGACGTAACGTCGAACGTGACTGACTGATAGGGAACAGTTGGGTTCACATCCTGTTCAACTGCACAAGTACAAGAGTGAAGCAGGCAGAGCAGGAGGATCCTCAGTGGTACAGCCAAAACCTGAAGCAAACAGACAAAAACAAACCCTTACTAAACTTAGACACACAAAGTGCATGAGAACTCAAAATTGCATTCTGTCTGTAAGCATTATTTATTTTATGTCTTATTATATGCACACTTTGTTTGTGTGTGTGTGTGTGTGTGTGTGTGTGTGTGTGTGTGTGTGTGTGTGTGTGTGTGTGTGTGTGTGTGTGTGTGTGTGTGTGTGTGTGTGTGTGTGTGTGTGTGTGTGTGTGTGTGTGTGTGTGTGTGTGTGTGTGTATATGTGTGTCAGTCAGTTTTCCAAGCTATGGCAGCACTAAAAACGGTAACTTAAGTGATAAAGAAGTATGAGTCTAACTTATCATTTTATCTGTTGTATTTGATCTGATTTGATCAAATCAGGAGGTTCAGAGTTGCTGTGTGAGTCTGCAGTGAAGCAGGAGTGATGAGGAAGAAGAAGTAGCTGTGTTTTATGCTCACACTTGATCAGCCCACTTCTTCAACTCTATGAAAAGACCAATTAAAATGTCGACACTTGCATCATTTCAGGAAGGCATGCGCGCTAACAAGCACGTAAAGACCGCAGCCGCTAGCAAGTCTCCTGAGGACATATGAGTGAGGTTTACTTCCTCAACTCTTACTGGCCCATGTTCATCACACTCACCCCCATCTGGGTCAACGGTACCAAATGTAACCGGTCCTGTTCAACACACTCCAAAAAAAGTTACACATAACGGTGCCTCACTACAGTGGAGTTCACTTATCTCGACTCATGGTTAACTCGCCAATCCTATTATGTCGAAGTTTTTGAGGTGAAACCGCTAAACTCCCTATTTGTCTTAGCATTTTCTTGTGGGTAATGTCGATTCTTTAATGTTGCCGAAATCTAATATCTCGAGCACAAAAGAGGGACAAATTTGCCACTTCACATGGTTATCTCGTGACTGAGAGTTCACTGCGCATGCGCTGAGTTCACGTTGCACGTGGATTGCGATCAGTGTTGCCAACTTGGCGCCTTTGTTGCTATATTTTGCGAGTTTTCAGACCACTCTAGCACAATTTAAAAAAAAAAGCGACTAGCGACAAATCTAACGACTCTATCTGGAGTTATTGGAGACTTTTGGAGACTCTCTAAAGTGAAAGCACATATCGTTCTTACTCTTCTCAACGAGCAGCGAGTGCTGCCGCATCCCCATCCCAAAGCACTCACAGGTGGCCTGGTCCTCCCAGATGCAGGTAGCGCAGGAGATGTTCACTCCTCCACGTGCAAATGAATCGCGCATGTCCAGGAAGCCGCCGCTGGCTGATTCCGCAATGGCAGTACGGGATGTAAAATGTTCTTTGTCTAAAAAACAATTAAATCACTGAACAAATATAAATCACTGCATTTGTTTGACTCACACAGTCTCAGTCACGTACTCTCGTCCACTGTGTGTGTGTGTGTGTGTGCACCTGTCTGTGAAAACAGCTAACTAGCTGCCTTGCTTGTCATGTCTCAGGCAAAACTGTACACCCAAAAATACAGGAAGGAGTGGGAATCAAACCCTGAATTCCAAGGCTGGTTAAAGCCGTTTATTGGTCATAATACGCGGGCATACTTGTTGAGAAAGCACATTAGACAGACAGAACACGAGAAAGTATGCAATCTAGTACAGCCACACGCACACACACAAAAACACATCCCTGTTTCTGTTCTGATGTGTGCTCTGCTCAGCACCGCTGCAGATGGAAGATCCAGGTTGCTAAAAGCTAAATTTGTTGAGAAAACACATTAGACAGGCAGAACACAATTAAAGGTGTGTATGGAGAAAGGAAGGTGTTTTTTATTGTATACTGGTAAATCTCTGCTGTTAGTTGGTGCACATTTGCCTTTGTTGCTAGCAAACATATACAGTGTATGTACATTTTTATAGCATGCCGCTTCATCAAATAAATAGATATATTGGCTGTTGGTTATCTCGCTAAACGGTTATCTCTTTTTTGCAACCCCCAAGGCCGTCAATATAACCGAACTCCACGTAATATAATAGTAATTTAAGTCTGGAATTCCAGGCTGCAATAAGAACAACAATATTTATCAGCATGATCTGTTTGACTTTGTGCAAGCAGCAGTTGTGATCAACATTGCAATGTGTTGCAAAACCTTGCAGTTTGTTTGACCGTTTTCTTTCAACGATCTGGCAGTTTTTCATAGTTGTTAGAGTCGTGTGAAGCCGTAGGATGAGAAACACACAAGTCACACTCTACTTCTGCATCAAAAAGTCAGAAGTGTGAATTTATTTTTTGTCCAGCACTGAATGTGTGAGAAGAATCAGCCACTATTTACTGTTGCACACACAAAAAAACCCGCAATGTAATAATGTCACGGAGCAGGGACGAAGATAGGGGATGCAAAGGAGACCGTAACAGTAGTGCGAACACAACATATGACGGCAAAACCAGAGCGAGCCGTTGACAGTCCACGGTGGAGTCGACGGAGGGAGGAACCAGGGTGTAGTGATGGCTGAAAACATCTTGGAATTGATGATTTCAGGGAGATCCACAGATGAATATTTTTATTCAATTTTTATTTTACTTTCAAAAAGTCATTCTTAGGCGACTAACCTGGTCGGTTCTTCTGTCACGGAGCAAGGACGAGGATGAAGACGAAGATGAAGACAGGTGATCCAACAGAACTTTTAATGAATGCAAAGGAGACCGTAACAGTAGCGCGAACACAACATATGATCAACACAAACAACAACCGACAAACTAAACGGTGAGGAGTGAGAACTAAATATACTAGCAATGATGAACAAAATGACAAATAACTGTTAGGATTAGTGTCCATGGAAACAGATAAGTGATGGAAGGATCTAGAACAAAAAGGAACATGTGACAAAAAAGGCAGAATAAGAGTCCCGGATGAGCAGTGCTGTGAAAAATAAACGTACAAGAATTTATAAACTCAATGTTTTGTAATAAAGGGCTTTGAGAATCCATCACAATATAATGGAGTGAACAACTGGAGATTAATACAATAAAGATTTTGATTAATCACTTATTACCAAGTAAGTAGAACAAAATCTTCAAACAAAACAAAACAACTTGCTTTTGTACTAAGCAATTGTAGGGCCTTCTTAAATCCTCACTTTTGACTTTTCATGACCCACACAGGTGTTTATGTGCATTACTGTACTCTCAAATTAAAAAAAATCCCAAACACAAAGTTTGCCAAGCAGAAGTATTTTATTTGTTTCAACATTTTTTTAATTCATTTTCATCTAAGCATACTGACTTTCAAAACAAAGGATAGTAGATCTTACTACAGAATCACATAGGAAAGAAATGAATGCATAACTGTTAGATCTATTTCGGAGGAAGACAGTTCGGGTCTATTGGAGTGTTTCCTTCCCCTTTGCAAGCGTAACACACATTCTCACTCACACAACGGAAGAGAGGAACATGAGCCACAATCTGCTTAAAATTAGTCTGAAGATCTTTTACAGTGTCAAACTTCCAGAAATCCTTGAACACAAATGCTTTGATTCCTTGATGGTTTTGCCAGCTCTTCAGAGCATTTATAATGCTGTGGCTGCCTGTCGCATCCAGACACGTGTTAACGCAGGGAGAATCAAAGCTGTAGAAGACAGAGCAGCTGTCTTTTCTTTTTGATAAAAGTTTGGTCATGGGTGAGTTGTTAACTGGATTCAGCAAGAGACCCTCTGAATGAATGTTGTAGTTCTTCTTTTTATTAGTACCTTTCCTAGTTCCTGCAGCGATGAGCTCTGAACCTTGGTAAAGAGCGTTTGAGTCATCTTTAATTGCATTTTTCACGTTCATCGCATTCTCTTGAGTCAGGAAGTTGTTGTTTGTTGGATTGAAGTTGTGTTGACACTGTTCCTTCGGCACATTGATGGCGGCAGCGTACTGACGGGGATGTCCATCTCCATCGACTCTCTTATAGCTGGAAAAAAGTAAAGTATCAAGATCAAGTATTGTTCAAGATGACTAATGATAACACACTCCCATGTTTTGAATCCACGACCTTCTGACCAAGTGCTTCTCATTTCTCATCATTCGTTTGTTTCTCTATTTCCTCATTGCGAATGGATCAACTCATCAACTTTTAATTTTTCATAGACACTTAAGACAGACTTACTTCTGCTCAAAGAAGTTAATAATACGGCTGAGCGTACTGATGTCTACAGTGTCACCTTCAACACTCTCTGTCCAGGCGAGAAGCAGAAAGAACAGCAGGAAGCCACTCAGAAAAACAGTGAACTTCTAAAGTCACAAAACACAACACACAGAAAAACTAAAGACATTCATAAATACAATGTGTATATTCATTATAATAGAAAAACAAGCCTATTCAAAGTTACCTGCACATACTACATCTCACCAACACCACTATTAATAATAATTGCTAGTAAATTTTGATTGTGACTGACCATGTTTGTTTTTGTTGCAAAAGTCATGCACAGATGGAAAGATAAGTAGTTTAAAATTAATCATTTTCCACGTACCAAACACAAATCACCATAATAGTGATTTCAAATGACAGTTCATTCATTTAGCATGTTTCACATTTCACATTTTCTGCTTTGTTTTTAATCAGAATAATGGGTGTAATAAACGGGGGTTATGTAATAATGTATTAAACAGAGTTAAAATCATAATCAAAGATGTCAAAGCATTTATTGAATTTCTGTAAGCAGATTCTGTGTGGATCTGTGGAAAAGATGTAATATGATTGTGAAGAAAAATCAATCAATATATCACGTAGAGCTTTATATGATGCACAACAGCTGTATCTTCCACCGCTGACTGAATATGTGTTCAGGTTTGATTGACACATCATGGATGTGCATATAATGTATTTATAATGGATATTTGTGGAATTCAGAAACCTGTGTTTTTAGCGAAACTGGTGGCCGTTAAGTGAACTGCAGCCAGCAACTTATTGTTTGCAGTAAGTAAAGCAAAAAAATAAATTAAAAGTATTAAATGTATTATTAAACATAATAATAATAATAATTATTATTATTATTATTATTATTATTATGAAGAAGAGTCGGAATAGAATCATAGGTCTATAATAAGTGATAACCTGATGCTGATTGTAATTAATGAAATATGATTTCAAATTTTACAAACAGCATTTGTAAAAAAGGGCCAGTTTGACAGTGGATTTGGTGCATCATGATGCCATCAAGTGATGAATAAAGTATGAATATGACTTACCATTTTATCTCTTGCTCAAATCAGGAGGTTCAGAGTTGCTGTGTGAGTCTGCAGTGAAGCAGGATCTGTTTATGCTCACACTTGACCAGCCCACTTCTTCAACCCTGTGTAAAGACCAATTAAAATCATGAACACTTGCATCATTTCAAGGAGGCAGACGCTCTAACAAGGATGTTAAAGGTCACAGCCACTAAAGACCACAGCCGGTAGCAAGCCTCCTGAGAAGTGAGGTTTACATGCTCAACTCTTACTGGCCCATGTTCATCACACTCACCCCCATCTGGGTCAACGGTACCAAATGTAACCGGTCCTGTTCAACACACTCCAAACTGAATTTGAATCATGGTCTCCTGTATGGGTATCTCCCTGGAGTATCTTTTTTTTTTTTTTACAGTACTGCAGCTTATGGACAGTAAATAGACACTTCAAAGAATGTAATTTGACAAAAAGAGGAAGGGAGTAACAACAGAATACACACAAAAAATACCAAAGTTATCAATTTACCATTCATTGTATTATTATTCTTAAAAGTAATGCAAATTGTGTTTTATTGACATTAATTACAAAAGGTGGTTTTAAAATTTGCCACTCACTTCGATGAAACAGAACAGTCCTGTTTAAATGGATTGTGAAAAGTCTTACAGCCGTGCAAAAATCACCATGCAACTCTTTTGTTACTTGTTATGATTACCAAAATCACTCAAAGCTGCTGTGCAAATAATAACTATTAAAGATAGCCTATGAATTTAACTCACACACACAATTTAACACACACACACACACACACGTGCACACGTACACGCACACACCCATACACGTACAGTACATATTAAAGTAATTTACTGATGAAATTTAAAAAATGAAGGAAAAGTCTGAAATTCCAGGGCTGCATTAAAAACAACAATATTTATCAGCATGATCTGTTTGACTTTGTGTAAGCAGCAGTTGTGATCAACATTGCAATGGCAGTTTTTCTTAGTTGTTAGAGTCGTGCGAAGCCATAGGATGAGAAACACACAAGTCACACTCTACTTTTACATCAAAAAGTCAGAAGTGTGAATTTATTTTGTCCAGCATTGAATGTGTGAGAAGAATCAGCCACTATTTACTGTTGCACACACAAAAAAACCCGCAATGTAATTGTCACGATATGACTGTGGGAGGACTCATGTGCAGGTAACAAAGGATTTAATGAAAATGACAAAAGAACATAATACAAAAGAAACAACCCGCGAGGGGGTAAACCATAACATAAACAAGATCAAAACAAACCAGGAACATTGCAGGGACCACGGCAGGAATCAGGAAAGACATGAATGACAACGACACCACACAGGACAGCAAACACACCGGGATTAAATAGGGAACACATGAGGAGAGGTAACGAGCTGAGAACAGCTGACAACACTCAAGGGAAACGAGGTAACAAGGTGGGAGGGGTTACACAATGACAAGACACTACAAAGGGGCAGTGCCAGGGCTCTGTCAACAGACACTAGAAAAGACCAAACCGGAATGACAGAGCCGTGACAGTAATAATGTCACGGAGCAGGGACGAAGATAGGGGATGCAAAGGAGACCGTAACAGTAGTGCGAACACAACATATGACAGACAAACAACAACTGACACACTAAATGGTGAAGAGTGAGAACTTAATGTACTAGCAACGATGAACAAAAGGACGAGGTCCGGGGTGCGATGATGGGATGATGGCAGAGTGGCAAAATCCCGAAGGCCAAAGAGGAGGATGATCCAGATGACAAAACCAGAGCGAGCCGTTGACAGTCCACGGTGGAGTCGACGGAGGGAGGAACCAGGGTGTAGTGATGGCTGAAGACATCTTGGTGACGGCTGACGAGGACGGAGCTGATGGATTCCAGGGTGTAGGCGGAGAGCTGACGGACCCGAGTGTCACGCTGGTTTAGGAGGCCGAGGCGAAGACATGGCGACAGTCGCTCGAGGTGGAGCCAGTGTGCCTGAGGACTGGGGCTGAGCCGGTGCGAGGGACGACCGAGGCGATGACGCAGGGAAGGAGGAGCTCGCTGCAGCCGAAGGGGTAGCGGATGTCTCACAAGTCCGTGGCGAAGGTGGAGTGACGAGTGACCAAGGAGGAGCCGTTGGGACGAGGGAACCCGGTCAAGGATTGCTGGTGGAGCCGAGGGTGGGAGGAGCCAGGGCAGAACTGACAGGTTGATGGGCCGAGGTGGAGAGATGGGATCCGAAGCTGGAGGCGGAACCAAAGGATCCTCAACCAAAGACGAGTCTGGAGGTGGCAGGACCTGCGACTTCATGTCACGGCAGGGTGTTACTGGAGGTGACGCAGGTCTCCATGGCCTCCATGGCCACACTCGGGTCAGCAGCCCTGTGCAGTCTCCAGGCTGGCACAGCAGCCACAGCATAAAACAAACCCACATTTGGCCATGGCTGGGGAGACAGGCTCCATTTTTATTTTACTTTCAAAAAGTCTTTCTTAGGCGACTAACCTGGTCGGTTCTTCTGTCACGGAGCAAGGACGAGGATGAAGACGAAGATGAAGACAGGTGATCCAACAGAACTTTTAATGAATGCAAAGGAGACCGTAACAGTAGCGCGTACACAACATATGATCAACACAAACAACAACCGACACACTAAACGGTGAAGAGTGAGAACTAAATATACTAGCAATGATGAACAAAATGACAAATAACTGTTAGGATTAGTGTCCATGGAAACAGATAAGTGATGGAAGGATCTAGAACAAAAAGGAACATGTGACAAAAAAGCCAGAATAAGAGTCCCGGATGAGCAGTGCTGTGAAAAATAAACTTACAAGTATTTATAAACCCAATATTTTGTAATATAGGACTTTGAGAATCCATCACAATATAATGGAGTGAACTACTGGAGATTAATACAATAAAGATTTTGATTAATCACTTAATCACTTATTACCAAGTAAACAAAATCTTCAAACAAAACAAAACAATTTGCTTTTGTACTAAGCAATTAATTTCAAGTATTTATTTTTAAGAATTTATTGTTATGCCTGAAATTTTTATTTTATAATTGAAGGATTCTCTATATATCCATATTATATCTCACAAGGATGAACACGTATTAACTGTGTATTTCATTAGACATGGTGACCTTTCACATGGTTAATGTTTAACTCTTTGTTTGTACACTCAGTATTTCTGTAAACTGATGTATTTTGTAGATCAAGGGACGTTCTGACATGTCTTCATGTTCTGGTTCTCTAGACATCTCCTATACTTTTGATACGATTCATATCAAGTCAACTTGACCTGTACAAACTGTTATGTGAGAATATTGTTTGCCGAAAACGTGGCCTAAAGTGACGTCAGCACGAAATAACCTTGGACCCGCTGGAGGGAGGACAGAAGCAAACCTTATAAAAGCTTATGTATTTTTGTAAGATGTTAAGCAACAGTCAATAAACCAGAAGTTGATTTCACTCTTGTGGTCTTCTTGATTCTTGATTCAAAGAGCGCTCTTTTAAAACATTCTGGTGGTTAAAATATATCTTCGGGAACAGCAGAGAAACTATAATCTAACAATCCTTACAGTAATAAATATTATGGCAATTGACATAGAACATATGTTTAAAATAAGTTTAATATGCACAGAACATATTCAAGAATAATACTTTGGTGCAGTTAATATAGTTAACTAAAGCCATTAAAAACATTTTTGTGATTTAAATCAAATCAAATATTTTAAAAAATTCAACTTATTTTACTAAAGTTATTACATTTATTATTTTCATTTAGTTTAACTTTATGTTTTAAAAAAACTATAACTGAAATAAAAATGAATAGAATTATGTAGAAATGTAAAAAAAAATAAAAAAAATAATACATTACATACAAATTACTATTAACAATGTGTAAAAATGTAACTAAAATTAAATCAGAAATTATAAAAAATAAAAAATAATGTAAAATATTAATGAACATTATAATGGTCTCTCAGTGATACTAAAAAAACACACTAGTATTTCTGATTTCATGTTTGCTGGTCAGTATGAGGTGAAAATCATTCATTAGCATGCCAGTATGTCATTGAAACAAGTTTATTCATTTAGCATGTTTCACTTTTCCCATTTTCTGCTTTTAATTTAATCAGAAGAAAGTTGCAGAATGAGTGTAATTGTCACGGGTGCGTGTAGGAAGAAGGCTCGAAGACGAAGATACTATAAACATTGTATCTTTAATAAACAGGAACTCAAAGAAGGCAATACACGCCACAACGTAAAACGAGAACTGACAACTAAAGAGTGCACAAGGAGGATTAAATATACTAACAGTGATGAACCTAAAGACAAACACCTGTGATGATTAGTGACTATGGTAACTGATGGGTGACGGAAAGATCTAGAACAAACTGAACATGTGACAGACAAAAGGCAAAACAAGAGTCCTAGAAAACAGTGAAACGTGACATTACTCCCCCCCCGCAGAAGGCGCGACCCTGCGCCGACGAAAGTCCAAAAGGGGTGGGAGGGTGGGCATCCTGGAGACCGAGGTGCAGGGAGTCAGGGTGGTCTCCAGGGTGGTCTCAGAAGATCCGCGGCCCTGGGTGGCGCAACCCCCCAGGGCGGAGCAGGAGGATCCGGGGCCCTGGGTGGCGCAACCCCCCAGGGCGGAGCAGGAGGATCCGGTACCCTGGATGGCACAGCCCTCCAGGGCGGCCCTGGGACTAAGTCCTTCCCAGGAGGCTCCGCCTCCTTTGTCCCACCCGCCCTCGCGCAGGCACTATGGCCCCCCCCCAAAAAATATTTAGGCTTAGTCCCCAGATGGTGAATGGGAGGAGGCTTTGGCAGCTTCAGGGCGAGGAGCGCAGGCGGGGCCGGCAGGGCGAGGAGCGCAGGCGGGGCCGGCAGGGCGAGGAGGTCTGGACGTTCGGACCACGGAAGGTCTGGGAGATCGGGCCACGGAAGGTCCAGGTCGGCCGGCGGTTCGGGCCACGGCAGGTCCAGGTCGGCCGGCGGTTCGGGCCACGGCAGGTCCAGGTCGGCCGGCGGTTCGGGCCACGGCAGGTCCAGGTCGGCCGGCGGTTCGGGCCACGGCAAGTCCAGGTCGGCCGGCGGTTCGGGCCACGGCAGGTCCAGGTCGGCCGGCGGTTCGGGCCACGGCAGGCGGATCTCGGGCGTGAGGATCTCTGGCGTGAGGATCTCTGGCGTGAGGATCTCTGGCGTGAGGATCTCTGGCGTGAGGATCTCTGGCGTGAGGATCTCTGGCGTGAGGATCTCTGGATCGGGCTCTGGCTCAGGCTGGCGGATCTCTGGATCGGGCTCTGGCTCTGGCTGGCGGATCTCTGGATCGGGCTCTGGCTCTGGCTTGCGGATCTCGGGCTCTGACTCTGGCAGACGGATCTCGGGCTCTGACTCTGGCAGACGGATCTCGGGCTCTGACTCTGGCAGACGGATCTCGGGCTCTGACTCTGGCAGACGGATCTCGGGCTCTGACTCTGGCAGACGGATCTCGGGCTCTGACTCTGGCAGACGGATCTCGGGCTCTGACTCTGGCAGACGGATCTCGGGCTCTGACTCTGGCAGACGGATCTCGGGCTCTGACTCTGGCAGACGGATCTCGGGCTCTGACTCTGGCAGACGGATCTCGGGCTCTGACTCTGGCAGACGGATCTCGGGCTCTGGCGTGGAAACAGGCACTGGCTGACGAGCGGCAGGCTTGGGCGCTGGCTGACGAGCGGCAGGCTTGGGCGCTGGCTGACGAGCGGCAGGCTTGGGCGCTGGCTGACGAGGCGTGGGTTCCGGCACTGGCTGACGAGCGGCAGACACGGGCGCTGGGTGACGAGGCGCGGGAATCGGCGCTGGCTGACGAGGCGCGGGTTCCGGCGCTGACTGACGAGGCACGAGAGCTGGCGTGTCAGCCTCCCCGACGTAGAATGGTGAGCAATTTATGTAAAGGACCAGATTGAGGAAGTCCTGGAACGGCTGCCAGCACTCGTCCGGGTCTAGCTGAAAACAAGCTTCATCATCCAACCCAGCCCAGAAATGCAAATTAAGCTTGGTGTCTCCCCAGCTCACCAAATCAGCCAACTCCAAAAACTCCTCCACGTAGTCCTCTATCGGCCGCCCTCCTTGCATGACGACTTGCCGAAGACGTTCCTCTGCCCGCTTTCTTTCCGCGGTGTAGCTCGAAGCTTTAATCATTCTTGTTTGGTCAGTTCTTCTGTCACGGGTGCGTGTAGGAAGAAGGCTCGAAGACGAAGATACTATAAACATTGTATCTTTAATAAACAGGA
This sequence comes from Rhodeus uyekii, assembly GCA_037043235.1. Classification (NCBI taxonomy): domain Eukaryota; kingdom Metazoa; phylum Chordata; class Actinopteri; order Cypriniformes; family Acheilognathidae; genus Rhodeus; species Rhodeus uyekii. Next base: position 1,314,458 of record JAWRVZ010000149.1, read on the forward strand.
ACTCAAAGAAGGCAATACACGCCACAACGTAAAACGAGAACTGACAACTAAAGAGTGCACAAGGAGGATTAAATATACTAACAGTGATGAACCTAAAGACAAACACCTGTGATGATTAGTGACTATGGTAACTGATGGGTGACGGAAAGATCTAGAACAAACTGAACATGTGACAGACAAAAGGCAAAACAAGAGTCCTAGAAAACAGTGAAACGTGACAGTAATAATGTAATCAAAGAATTCAAAGCATTTATTGAATGTCTAATTCTGTGTGTTCGGTGAATAAGAGACAAGAGAGGAAAATCAAGCAATAGATCATGAATCTTCACTGACTGAATGTGTGTTCAGGTTTGATTAACACATCCTGAAAGAAATTTATTCATAATTCTATTTGTAGGATTCAGAAACCTGTGTTATTAGCCATTAAGTGAACTGCTTCTTTTTCTTTTATAAACATGTAACATTTCAAAAGACACAAATGTTTCACATATAATGATCTCAAGAATTCCAAAGCATCATAAAAGCATGAATAATATTTTAACATCAGGTATTATATGCAATAAATGTAAAGGATAACATTCATATCAAATATCTTAAGGAAAAATATATTAACATATTAAAGAGGGAAAGAAAGAAAGAAAGGAAAAGGGTAATCTAGCAACTTATGCACACGCAACACAAGAGACTGAACTTGATTCAAGGCCCGTATTCACAGCAAAGATCTTATTATTTAGCTCTTTTAGATTTGATACACTGTAACAAAATATATTTTTCTGATTAGGATAATAATAAAACGACATAAGATGACTCACAAGCAGAATACAATGTTTGCATATCAGTCTACATAATAAATTAACAATAGAAAACTGACACATGATTATCAGGCACAGAACTTCAAGTTTTCAGAATAAGAATTTAAAATATCCTGGCAAACAGTTCATTTCACTTCAAAAACACCTAAACCATAAAAACATTTCATTTATGTCTCAAAATAAGCTTAAAACTGCTTAAAACTGACAACAAATCTCACTCAGAAAGCATACATTGTCACTTATAACTCATTGATCTAACAGTAATAAGAGGAAACGTTACAATAATATTAAACTTTTACTAAGACTTTTCATAAGACTGAATGATTTTTCACATGAATCAGCATTTTACTGACAGTTGTTGTAACAAGAATGAATCAGAAGTGCTGCTAAGTGTTTTTCTTTGTACACGTGAACGATCTGGCATTTTTTCTCAGTTGCTAGAGTCGTGTGAGGCCATGGGATGAGAAAAGCACCTGTAACCCTTCTCTTAAGGGTAAGTACACATTAGGTTCGGACACTCCACTTATGGCCCAATTGAAATTACTGAACACACACAAATCAGTTATAGTTTTTTTATCAACTGTATTGAACTGCTTTGATAACAGCAACAATAGGGGGGGGGGGGGGGGGGGGTGGACGTGATGCGCGATTGTCGACGCGCCTACTCTCCACCAAAGCTTCAGCTCCAATGTCGCTTGCAGTCGCGACAGATTGACATCACAGGGAAATGTAAAATGAAGGAGGTTTATTGCAAGTTCGGCGAGTTATTATTAGACTATAGATAGATAATTTTAGATAGATAGATAATTTATTGTCATTTCACATGTACAAGTACAGTGTAACGAAGTCAAGTCTCCTAGCCGCTGCGTGTGCACGCGCCGCCATACTTTTTCCAGAAATTACAGAATGCAGATTAGCAAGCGTTACATACATTACACATAGGAAACTTTTTTCAATTTTACACACACAGTCCACGAGGATTCACGTGTAGGAATTTTTTGTCCAGTGGAGTTTTGGGGGCGGAATAGATAAGAACAGATAGGCAGGACACTCAGACGGTTGAGAGGGAGAGAGTTAGTCACAGCATCAGATGTTATGAGAACAGCTCTGTGGCTTTGTCCCTGAAGGAAGATAAGGGCGACCAGGCTGACGTCATCATGCTGGATTCCCAACAGAGAAATAGAGGCAGAAAAATCTTAAAGTCCCTTTTTTTCAATAATCCATTTTCGATCTTCGGTAATTTGTCCGGATCATAATCAGTTCAGTCAAGTTCAGTTCTGGTCCTCAGCACCGTGTCCAACCTCATAGCCAGACCAGATACCATCTGTGAAAGATCACCAAACTGTCTCGCTGTCCCGACTGTGTTGTTGCGGTACAGTTCACATAGGTTACGAGTCAGTTCCTCAATCTTAACCACTCGCAGATCTAATTCCTTCACACGGTCAGACACGGCCTCGAGGCAATTCTTCATATCCACAGACAGCGGCTCGGTGAATTTGCTCGCAGCTGTCTTCCCAATCTTCCGATAAGTCAGGAAAATTCCGAAGCCAAAGAATAGGAATCCCGCTATCAGTAATCCAATCATATATAAATCTTCTGCATCTTCAATCGATAGTGCCTCTAGGCACAGGACCTGCCAGTTGTTCCATCGGTCCATCACATACCCAGCAGCAAACGTCCCGTCCGGGCAGGTGGGCTCTCCCGGAGCTGCCTTTCTTTGTGAAAAAAATCTTGTCGATCGCGCTGATTGACCAGTTGATCAATTCCATTTCAATATTGTCAGGAGTCCAGTAGCAGCGGGTCAGAGGAAAAAACAGACAGAATGCTGCGCAAGGGCAAAGCAGGTCAGAGCGGAGCTTTATGAAAACACGTCTGCAGTGTCTGGAGTCAGGAAGTGGAAGAGGAAGTGGAAGAGGAAGAGGAAGAGGAAGTGGAAGACCCACTTCCAGGAAGTGGAAGACTATAATTTTTTACAACTCTCCACGCCTCCCCTGGCATGCTCTGGCGCCCCCCAGGGGAGGCGCGCCCCACACTTTGAAAACCCCTGGTCTAGAACAGGGGTCTCCAAACTTTTCAGCCCGAGGGCCGCATTAACTGTCAAACAGCAGTCCGGGGGCCGAATACACACTCGGTCCAAATTTTAAAAAAAAAGAGACAAAACATTGATTTTGATTTTAATTATTTATTTAATACTATTTTATTCAGTTATTATTTAATACCACAGTCAAACACTACACATGAACACCTGTATTAGTGGGAATGGTGAAACTGTTTCCTGGATGCTAAAATAGCAGAAATGTCTGGCTTTAAATTTGATGTCCCTAACATCAGCAGTGACTTGAGATTGTCATCTGACAAGTTTGTTCTCAAGCTGTTCTTCACATATTTCATCTGTGAAAATGTTTGCTCACATAGGTATGTTGTTCCAAACATTGAAAGGTACCTGGATGCGAAGGTTTTTACATTAGGAAAGTCTTCCTTGGGCAAAAACTGGTAAAAACTCACCAGTCCTTCTCTGAACTTGTCCCTAAGGAGGTCATTTGCTTGCAACTCAATGACCTCCAGCTGCAGCTCATCTGGGCAACTGGCCACATCTGCTTCAAATGGGTTTTGAAACAGTCTCACTTCTTCTGCCTTTGAATCTAAGTCAGAAAACCGCTGCTGAAACTGCATCTGGAGGTCTTTGATGATGTCGCATGCAAATGACGTGGGGAACTCAGCTGTTGCTGCAGCCATGAAGACCTTGCACTGCTGAAAGTGTGTCAAGTTGTTGGCCTGTACTTGTTTTAAAAACAAGACCAGTTTGGATCTGAAGGCCTTTATGTGCGTGTATAGATCAGAAACTAGATTTCCCTCTCCTTGTAGTTTTAGGTTAAGGAAATTTAAATGACCAGTTATGTCTGCAGCAAAGGCTAATTTCCATACCCACTCTTCATCAGACAGTAATGGCTGTCGCTTGCCTTTACTTTCCAGGAAGTCACCTATTTCCTTTCTTAACTGAAACACTCTGCTCAGAACTTTCTCACAACTTAACCATCTTACTGCTGTGTAATATGGTAAATCTTGCAATTCTGTGTCTGTATCTTTCAACATGTCCCTGAACTGTCTATGGTTGAGCCCATGTGACCTAATTAAATTCACCATTTTCACCACAGGATTCAGTACACTGCTAATGTCGACATACTTGGCACACAAAGCTTGCTGGTGAATAATACAGTGCAGGAACATTGGTTGTGGGATGTTTTTCTCATTGCACATGTGCTTCACTTGTCCAACCAAGCCTTTCTTTATGCCACTCATGTTCTTTCCTCCATCAACAGTCAGGCAACTGAGGTTAGTCCAGTCCAAGTTATAATCGGCAAATGTTTTCTTCAACTCATTGAATACATCCTCTCCGGTAGCAGTGCCATACAAGCTGTGTAGAGAAGCCAGCTCTTGTGTTACGTTCATGTCTTCATCCACACCTCTAATGAACACAAGCAGTTGCGAGGTGGAACAGCTGTCCAGCGATTCATCCATTGCAAGTGAAAAATGATGAAACTTGCTTGCATTTTTTGCTAGTTGATTCACAATGTTTTCGCCCATGTCTGCAACACGACGGGCAATGGTATTTGCACCCAAAGCTAAATTTTCGAATTGTTTTGATTTTTCTGGGCAAAGTTCCTCAGCCACCTCCAACAAACATTCCTTCACTAACTCTCCATCCGTAAACGGTTTGCCACTTTTAGCCAGGACGTATGCAACTTTATAACTGGCCTTAGTTAAAGATTCATTATCATTTGAGGCTTTATTGAACAATGTCCTCTGAGATGCCAGTTGACTTTGTAATTTAGAAAATTTTTCGTCACGGACTTTACCCTACAACTGTCCATATTTCTCCTGATGTTTGCTTTGATGATGACGGCGCAGGTTGTATTCTTTCATCACAGCCACGCTTTCGTTACAAATCACACACACTGCTTTCGCGCCGGATTTGATGAAGAAGTATTTCGAACTCCATTCCTCTTGAAATTGCCGACACTCATCGGCTATTTTTCTTTTCTTTCCGCCCATCGCTGGGCACTAAAGTAAAGTGAATTCAACATGAATAAATATTGAATGCACGACGCGCGCTGTAAGATCACAATCAGACTGGGCATTTTACATAAACACATTTTGATAACGTACATTACAACAATAAATCACGTACCTGGAGTAACACAAATACGTTTGAAGACTCGTGAAGTAATGAAAACAGCGTGCGGCAGCAATACACGACGCGCTGAGAGAAGATTAAAGTAAAGAAAATAATCAATTAAATCAAGTTTATCACAAAAGTGCTCGAGATCACAATTATACAAGTATATAACGTAAAATCATCAATTACACAACATACGGCCGTTATGACACGACCACAAATTAATGCGACCTACCGCTGTAAGATCACAATCAGCATGTAAAGCTGCAAAGCGCGCCCGATCCCTAAATGCATTGCAGCCGGAAGAATCCGGAAAGACCTAAAATGGTCATGCCAAGTGGTTAGAAAACATGACGCACATAACGTTCACGTAAGCGGCGGCTGATCTTGATCTTTATACACGTAAATTTCAGTATTTTTTCCCCGTAGGCAAAAAGGTCTCCGCGGGCCGCATGAAAGGGCCCCGCGGGCCGCATGTGGCCCGCGGGCCGCATGTGGCCCGCGGGCCGTAGTTTGGAGACCCCTGGTCTAGAAGGACAGCTGCAAAGTGTTGGTCACTAACCCAGCCGCACTCAGAGCTCAGTAGCTCCTAAGCATTGTAGGAATAGCAGTTGCGGCTCTAGTTCTCCGCTTTACAGGCTTAGTCCTGAGTGGAGTGGCTCCTGCACTGTTTCGTACTCTAGATCGAGCGTGGTTAGGCCTTGACTCTAGTACCTATATATCTAGGCCTCTTTTCTCCAGTAGCCCTGTCCCTTTTGAAAGGGAACGTCTCAGGTTACTATTGTAACCATAGTTCCCTGAGAACAGGGAACGAGACGGTGCATCCCGTTGCCATGCTTCGGACCTTCCTGCTGCTGACAAAATTGATGAGGTGATTGATGGTGAAAGATGGGTGGAGACACTGAGAGGAACCAGCATGAGAGGAACCAGGATGTAAACAGAGACATGACAGAACTGTGACAGTTATGCTTTTGGGTAAAAAAACAAAAAACAAAAAAAAGGTTAAACATTGCTTAATGCATATTTTTAGTTTATATGTGTATCTGTAAAATTGTGTTATTTAATTATAATCATTATACCATTATAATCTTAAATGTAAACCTTTTATCATTTGAATTAAGTATTAGCATAATATATGTTTTATATTATAAAATTGGTACATTGTTTAACATATTCATTGACTAACAATAATATAAGAAATAAAATAAATAAATTAAAAGAATACAAAATATTAATGTGAAGAATATGTGAAATGTTATTATTTATAATATTATTATCATAAGCATCATGAGCAGTTGTGAAGCGCCAGTACATTTGGAGGAGAGGAGAGTGATGAACTGATCTTACATCTCCATCTAGTGTCCATTTCTCTGCAGAACAGGCTTAAAACTGAGTCTAATAATATTCATGAAGTGTCACATTCAAGACACCAATAACAGAAACACAAATTGTGGATATTAGACAGTGTGTGTGATGAAAAAACACATTCTTCTTGAGCATCTGTTTGAGTATCTGGAGGTTCACAGCAGGGACCATCATTTTTTATTGTTCTGCTCATTTTATACTGTTCTCACTGTGGTGTAAAATGTTGGTATTGACTGAATTCCTCCTGACACCTTGTGATGGCTAAGGCCACACTTGGTAACGGGGCCAGTGTATATATTTTTCATGAGTATGTATATGTTAAGTTTGTTATTGTTTTTTTAATGTGTAACCTCACTTGTCCCTTTCTCTCGGTTGGGAGGTCAGCCTGACAGCTTGGTCTATCATCTTTCCCTGTGCACTGCCTTATCTCCCTTCAAGGACAAACCATAGAACTGAACTCGAAAAAACATCTGAAGTTATGGCTAACAATCTCACACAACACAATCTCAGACTCACTCGCACCATACACACCCGATCCCGATCTCAGCCCCCCTCCATCCGTCTGCCTGTCCTTATCTATCTCCTCTCCCAGTCCATACAAAAAAATCCCATCACGTGACCACGTGTACTGTAGAGTATGGACGGTGCTCATGAATGATCGATCAGATTCATTCTTTGATTGAAAAAGTGATTCGACAGGATCGGCTCCGTAGAGTCTGTGAAAAAGACAGTTTAACACCTCTGGGACACAAACCATTCTCACTCACCCTCGCTCTCCTCTGCATTTCAAAGGATGCCATCGTAAAACAGCCCCCACACACAAACACACACATACATACCAAGAACACAAAGAACTGTGCCATGTGACTTTAAACTTAGTTACTTTCCATTTTTAGATGTGTTGTGTTTTACCTATATGTATGCATGCTTTTGTTATAACCATTTTAGATGTGTTTGATAATTTAGAAGCTTATAATCAGTAAATACTTGGGTAAAACCAAGTCAATCTTTACCTTGCCTTCATGCTAAGAGTTAGTATAGCCATGAATGGTCTCGAAATCTTTGTCTTTCCATTTGCAGACCGTCTAGGTTTGTTTCACTGTGCTAGGATGCATCAGACTCTTTCTTTTATTCCAAAACCCAAAGGTCTGCATTCTCAAGTAGGCAATAAAACATGCTAATCACCTCAGACTAAAAGACAAAGAAAAGTTTCCCGCTTCTCAGTTCCTTCACTCTGATTGGCTGTCCCAACTCTTAGAGGCGTGCTTTGTTTATTCCTTTATAAGCGCCCATAGGCCAAGGATCTCTCTCTTCCAGCCCCTTCTTCCTGTTCCTTTTCCTCCTCTGGCGCGGATTCTTGGATCCAGCGCCATTTTCCACAAAGGACATTACAAACAAAGAACCATAATTTGAACTTACCGCGGACTCCAACGGACCCGCCCAGCAAGACGCAAACCACGGACCAGATCGGAATTCGCACGCACGTATTCCGACCAGCCACAGAAAGAAACACATGCAAGTAGCCTACCCTCGTTAGAGAGTTTTTGAGTTTATACCAATAAGTTGGTCTGATTCCTTGCTTGTTCTCAAATAGGTTATTGTCTGTAATACTACCTTCCTTTGTCTCTCCTACTCTCCCTCTCTTATTCTCTCTTCTTCCCTTTTTCAATTCATCTGTGTATGTTTGTCTATTGTTTGTCGATTATTAAAATATATATATTCACACGTGATTGCCTCTGAATTGCTCAACCATAAGTCACTTTAATGGTGACCGATCCTTGTTACAAATTAATGGAAAGATCTTTCTTTGTGGCCAAAAGAAACCTTTCCTTTTTATAGAGTTTATAAGGTCAATATTTGCTGGACAAATTATCCGTCCTGTGAACTCTTTTCTAGAATTAAAGAAAATTCTACAAGCCGAATCAAGCCATAGATATTAATAATCGTTATAATCCGTTATAATTAACTGTTAATATCCAAATTCCCCTTTGTGCAGATTTATGTGTGTTTGATCATAAAACGATTAAACGCACACATAGATCCGCACCATTTCCCTTAGGCTTAGAATCGCTACAGTACTGTGTTATGTTATGTTGTGTTTGCTATGTAATGCTTGCTAAACTGCATTCTTGTATTTCTGGAGAGCGTGTGGCGGCGCCTGAAATGGATGCGGCCCGGAGGCTTGCTCCAAACTTCATTTCGTTATACTGTACTTGTACATGTGTAATGACAAATAAACTTGAATCTTGAATCTAGTGATGTGACGTTTGACACCGAGGCTTCGAAGCTTGTATAAAAAAAACGAAACATCTCACAGTGAAGCACTGTATCGGAGCATGATTCGTTTTGCCATAACCACGTGATCAGTGACGTCCAAAGCTTCGTTTTCTCCCTCAACCACGTGACTGCTTCGTAATCTGGTTCAAATGTAGCGCGAACCCCTTCCGCAGGTTTTGAGTGTCATGCACTTTGGTAAAACGGTAGCAAACTGACACGAAACTCTTTAGAATTTTGAGCATGGAACCAGCCAAGAAACCTTCCGTTCGGAAGTCTGGCAGCATTTTCAGGTTGTAACAAATAAAGTAAGCTCATTGTTGTTGTTATTAATATTATTAATATCAAGAATTATATTGTAAAATAATAAATAATTATAAGAATTAGGCTAATAGTAATATGAATAAATATATACACGAATACTTTTACGTACTTTACTAATACTTTGTCTATCCGCATCTTCATCTTGCCCTGGAATTTGTATACACTCCTGCCTCCTCAGTCCCATATGAGAGAATATTTTCAAAGGCAGGGGAAGTAAACGAAAACAAAAATAGACTAATCCCCCGCACTGTTGAACAAGTTCAGTGCCTCAATAAAAATCTTTGATTTCTTCAATTTCCCCCTAAAATAAAAACTCCCCAGTTCACAAGCGATTCACCATTACACAATTATTTTATTTATTTTATTTTGATTATATATGCCTACATGAGCCTTGTCTATGAATTCATAGGTTTAGGAGGACCAAGGCTAAAATTTATGTAAATTAGGCTGCATGTGTTGATCAAAGCAAATTAATTAAAAAAAATTATACACATTAATTTGTCCCATTTATTATTTTGTTTCATAAATTCATTAATAGGCTGAAATTAAAAATGTTTCTTTCCCTGTGTATTTTGTTTATTTCCATTTATAGTTTGTGGTGAATGATTTTATGTGTGAAGGTATTTATGTATGTTTGTTTGTGTATTTATTTTCTTTGTTTGGGTTGGATAATTTGAACTGAAATATATACATGTGGTTCTTTTTGAGACCCCTGTAATTTTAATAATGGTTTGGTCTGTCCTGTTAAAAGGACTCAATTGTCTGGGGCTGGGTTAGTTCTGGAGAGGGATCTCTGGGAGTAACAGCTAAGACCCAAAACAAAATGTGTTGACACCTCAGTTATGAATTAAGTTTGTCTTTTGTAATATGTCTTGTTTTCTTTTATATGTTATTTTCTTTTGTTTCTACTTTTTATGAGAAGAAGTACATTTTTCAACATTAAACTGACATTTTTGATGACTCTATAAATGTCTCCTGCCAATTTGTGGAAGAACCCTGACACACCTGCTTCCTGTCGTCTGTCCTCACAGTCTCTCTCCTCGGGCTCGTATGCTGTGGGAGATTCAGCTTCATCTCCAGCTGACTGAATCCAGTAGTTTCCACGAGTGGATCCTGACCTCCATGCAGAAGGTCAGAGCTGATCTGTGGACAGAGAGAGGCGACGAGGCCCCTGTGGAGCCGGTGGGTGAGGATGAGGAGCAGCTGTATCTTCCTCCTCTCACTGAATGTGTGTGTTCAGGTTTGATTGACAGGCTGATCCTGGATGAAGGACATTTAGCAGCAGAGACTGATGAAATACTGCAGACTGAAAGCTCCACCAGCTCACGAGAGGTGAATATATTTATTTAAAGAGATCAGCAAGACATTTGTTCTTCTCAAATCTGAATGTGACCGTATACTGTCCTCAAGAACCCAGAAAATACGAAGCTGTGGGAATCAATAATACATTTTTGTGTGCTTGCAGATAGTTAAATAACTAAAATATAACATAATTGTGATACAGTATCTAAAATAACATTGCGTTAATTCATATATGTGTGCATATGTAATATATGCTATTCAATAAAAAATATTACATCATTTAAAAATGTCCAAATTATTATTAAATTTTTTTTTTGTATATTTACATGAAGATAATAATAATAATAGTAATAATGGCAAAAATTATTATGATAGAAATTATGTTATTGTTATTAATATTAATTATAAAGTTAGCAAGGAAATGAAAGAACAAATAACCCAACTAATAGTAATATTTCACCCAGCAAGAGAATAATTGACAGCAGAACAGCAATAATGAACAGGACAGAAAGTATGATGCGTAATAATATATTTATTTTCCCAAGCAAGCTCTTAACAAACCCTTAAATGAGCATTGGGTTATGCGCTGTATTATCATGCCATAAATCCTTTGAACGTTAAATGATCAATGGCTAACTTGAATGAGAAAGAAGATGTTTTATATTTTTCAGTTGATGGCAATGCAATCATAAGCAGACTATCATTGATATATGACTGAGCTCTATGAAAGATTACAGTGAACCAGCTCAATCCTAAATCAGAATAAAACAGACATTTCTTTAATCAAATGAAAGGTGAACATTTATTCTCCTCTGTAACAATTTACTCATTTGTAAGAATTATGGTTTTTGAAAGAAAAAGAAAAATGCATTATATGAAAGGTTATTTGAAAAGGCATATGAACAGTTTAACAGGCACATCAGTGCAATCAAACATCGCTGCCAAACAAGAAACTCAACATGAGTGAGCAAGTGAGATCTAGCCTGTTAAATATTCTGCGTTCACTTCATCAGATCCTGGTTCTCCACAAAAGACACAACCGTTATCACAGCGGTAAAGCGGCACACTAACAGCAATCTTCTTTAGCTCTTCCTTTAGATTTGGATTTGATTGGTCATTTTCATAGATATGTGTGTAAACAAAGGCTTTAATGCCCTGGTATGTTTTTAATTCATCAAGACCTGCTATTATAGTTTGACTGTTAAGACATTTGTCTATACAGGGAGACATTAAGGTGTAGAAAACCAAACATCCATCCTTGTTTTTATTCATCAAGTATGTCTGAATCTGCTCTGACACTTCTCCCTTGGGACGTTGATACTGCATACTGGCCATTATTGAAATAACTGGTTAAACAAAGAAAATAATAGAATTATCCCCATTTATATATGCAAAGTACTGGATAAATCAAGCATGCAATGACTGTGACAGTGCAAATTTTAACAAAAGGGCAAACTCATTGTGTTGATCTGAATGTTTTATGTAAGCATACACAGATATATAAGAACACACTTTAGTGATGATTACCTATGAATATAGTGAGATCATGATTTCACTGTTAGCAACATACACATATATACAACCTTATTATACAGTGATAACTGCAACATTAAAACTTACTTGGAACGAAAGAATGTTTGAATCCTGGAAAGGGTTTTAATGTCCACATTTTCAGTCACCACACTTTGAATACAGGACAGCAAAATAATGCTGAGAAGGACCCTCAAAAGCACAGAGAAAACCTAAAAAAAACAAATATTATAATTCAACAGTCCTCCATGTTCCTCCATATAGTACAGATATTGGAATAACGGCTAAAGTCTGATTTGAGTCATGTCTTGTTCCCACTCTCCTCTCTGTCTCAGTTGGAAACTTGACACTGGAAAAGATCGTCAGACTAATTTTAAGCAGATTATGGGTCATGTTCCTCTCATCTTATGCTTGTAAAGGGGAAGGAAACACTCCCACACACATGTATAACCATAACACTAACCTGTCTGTCTCCAAAATACAACTAACATTCAGTAACATATGTGGACAATATGGAGCAGAGGAGAATAACAGTGTTGAAAAGAAAGTGGTTTACCATAGTCAATTCTTGATCTTATTTTTTCTTTGTTTTGTTGTTTATTTATGTTGTCGTTTGATGTTTGTTTGTTTTTTCTTCTTTTTTCTTTTGTTTTCTTTCAGTTGTTGTTAGGTGCCTTAAAAATAAAATTTGATTGATTGATTGATAAATTAGTCTACATGATTATGAGAGCCACTCACACAGTCTGATCTAACAGCCTCATCTCAGACAGGGGGATGCATTCATATCAGATGGATACTTGCAAAAAGTTAGAAATAAAATGATGAATTTGTCATCTTTCAAATTAAATCAGAAATATTCTGCTGCAAGTATCATTTTGTCAGGCATGTATCCAGTATGAAGACAGGGAGACGAAGAAGAAGGTATGGCCACTTTTATTTAACAATACTGACGAAGACATCTCAGTAACATTTAACTCTGCAATGAACCATACAAAGTTATGAGAGAAAAAACTGAATACAAAAATCATGACAGTACGCAGTAAATAATAAAATAAGTAAAAAGAAAAAATAGTACAACTTAAAGTATTAAATTAAACATAACATATTTTTCTGAAACTCCTTGATAATGTAAGGCCTGGACTGTAATGCATAACCAAATGTGTGAAATATTATATTTCTTGTAAATATGTTATTATTATTATTATTATTATTATTATTATTATGAAGAGTTGGAATAGAATCATAGGTCTGTAATAAGTGATAACCTGATGCTGATTGTAATTAATGAAATATGATTTCAAATTTTGCAAACAGCATTTGTAACAAAGGAGCAGTTTGACAGTGGATTTGGTGCATCATGATGCCATAAAGTGATGAAGAAGTATGAATATGACTTACCATTTTATCTGTTGCTCAAATCAGGAGGTTCAGAGTTGTTGTGTGAGTCTGCAGTGAAGCAGGAGTGAAGTGGAAGTGGAAGCTTTTTATGCTCACACTTGACCAGCCCACTTCTTCAACTCTGTGAAAAGACCAATTAAAATCGTTAAAACACTTGCATCATTTCAGGAAGGCATGCGCGCTAACAAGCACGTAAAGACCGCAGCCACTAGCAAGTGTCCTGATGACAGGGGAGTGAGGTTTACATGCTCAACTCTTACTGGTCCACGTTCATCACACTCACCCCCATCTGGGTCAACAGTACCAAATGTAACCGGTCCTGTTCAACACACTCCAAACTGAATTTGAATCATGGTCTCCTGTATGGGTATCTTTTTTTTTTTTTTTACAGTACTGCAGATAAAGGACAGTAAATATACACTTCAAATAATGTAATTTGGTAAAAAGAGGAAGTGAGGGACAACAGAATACACACAAAATAGACCAAAGTTATCAATTGTCCATTATTTGTATTATTATTCTTAAAAGTAATGCAAATGATGTTTTATTGACATTAATTACAAAAGGTGGTTTTAAAAAATGTCTGGATGAGTGTGAGACTGCTGGTGAATGGGTGAAGTGTGAATCTTCTCAATGTTCACTGTGTGTGAAGTTTCCACTCACACTGATCTTTCTAGAAAATAGACCATAGTTTAACCACACACTTTAATGAAACACAACTGTCTGTTTAAATGGATTGTGAAACGTCTTACAGTCGTGCAAAAATCACCATAAACAATCTTTTGTTACTTGTTATGATTACCAAAATCACTCAAAGCTGCTGTGCAAATAATAACTATTAAAGTTAGCCTATGAATTTAACTCCAACCACACACACACACATGCACAAAACAAAGAAACTTTTGGTCACTTACAGCTTTTTTCTGTCACTACTGAAGCCACTATTTAAAAATTCTTCACAGAGTTTGAATTATCAACATGAATCCTGGCCAAACAGTTCACATCCAAAACTCACCTAAACCAACACAACATTTCATTTGTCTCAAAATAAGCTTTTTCCAGAATAAAACTGGCCACAAATCTCACTCAGAAAGCATACATTATCACTCATAAACTACTCATCTAACACTAATAAGAAGAAACTTTACAATAATAATACACTTTTACTCTGTGATGGAATTTTATAAATTATATGTTTAATTTTCCTTCTTTAAAATGGTTATATTTTATTTCTTGACATTATTGATTATTGTGTGACATTAGTTGTATTTTCTATTTTCTAGAACTAGTAGGTAAGATATAATAAGTTGGAAGAAATAAGTTTGAGGTATTGAGAGGGTAATGCGTTCCTGATAAGCAATGGAAAATTACAACTGAGCCTTTAGCCTTGACTAGAGATATAAGTGTCGAAGCGGCCCTCCCTTCAGTCACACTCTGCAGGGCAGCTTCAGATGTCTGTATGACTGTTCTTGCAAGAAAATAAACCTTTATAAATTACAATTTGCTATATTTTTGTCTTATTCAGAATTGATAAAAGATTTTGCCACCACAACTTCATAAGACTAAAATATTTTTCACAGAAATAAGCATTTTACTGACAGCAGTTGTAACAAGAATTCATCTCCAGTGCTGCTATATGTATGTGCTATGTAAGGAATTTACTGATGAAAAATAAAACTCTTTAAAAAAGTCTGAAATTCCAAGGCCTGCAATAACAATAATTAATAATAATTCTGCAATACTATTTATCAGCATGATCTATTTGGCTTTGTGCAAGCAGCAGTTGTGATCTATATTGCAATGTGTTGCAACGCCTTGCGGTGTGTTTGACGTTTTTCTCTGTACATGCTAGAGTCGTGTGAAACGCAGTCACACTCGGCTTCTGAGACAGAAGGTCAAAAGTGTGATTTTCTTTTTTCACTCAATGTGTGAGAAGAAGCAGCCACTATTTGCTGTGTTGCACCCTGATTTAGAAGAAAATACAGTGTACTAAACTTTAATATTTATAAACCCAATATTTTGCAATGCAGTCCTTTGAGAAATCTGTCACAGTCCTGTTATGATCCTTATGTTTGTCCCTCATGTGTTTCCCTAGATGTCTAGTTAGTTTGATTACCCATTTAGTTCGCCACCTGTTTGTTATTTCCTAGTGTATTTAATCCTCCTGTTCTATCATGTCTTTGTCGGTAATTGTCCATGTTAGGTGGTGTTAGTGTCTGTCTAGAGTTTTCTCCCTCCGAGGTTTCAGTTTTGCACCCCCGCGTGCCTTTTGTTTTCAGTTAGTAATAAAGTGTTTTTGTTTGTATCCTCGTCTCCTGGCGTCTCTACTTCGCACACCTGCACCCGGAGCCTGACAAAATCATCCCAATATAATGGAATGAACTACTGGAGATTAATACAATAATGCTTTTGAACGAATAACTTCATTACCAAGTTAGATTACCATGTTACATACGTAACCTGAGATGATATTCAAGAGGAAAAAGAAAGAAGAAATAACAGAAAAGGGTAAGCAAGCAACTTATTGTTCGTACTCACACTTGTGCACATGTATAACATACAAGAGACTGAATGTGGTTCAAGGACCCTCCTCACAGCAAACTACTTTTTTGTTCTTTGCTTAGAAATAAAAAGAAGTTGGAAATATATTACAGCGATATTTTTTTTTAAAGAACTTCCTGAGGCTGCCCGCACTCCTGAGAGTGATGTTTAGATGAAGATGTACTCATATATGCTGCACGCATTCCTCTCAATAACAACACAAACTGCAGAAAATAAAACGTGGAAACATTTGCACCAACTCTGCAATCCACGAGCATCACGTCGACAAGTGAATTAAAATTAAACTGATAATGTCAGCATTATCCTGAATATAAGCTTTTGAGAGACTCATGATGGCACATGTACATTTCACATCCTTTTGATTGTCCTTCACACAAAAATCACTCTACAGGCTTTTGTAGAGAACTAGGAAGTCATTAGGTCTCGTTTTATTTGATAATTTTTGTTAAAAAATGTTCAAAACATTGGCAATAAAAAGCCTTAAATTAATGAAAAAATGCAGCACTACCTTGGAGACAGGTTCACCTGAGTTTATTTTGTTCTACAAAAGCTCTATGAAATGATGAATGGATGATTCCACATGTTGCTATGGGTCCTGATCAAACAGTGTTTGTGATAGATTTGTCCTGCTTTGAAACGTCTGAATGATCTGGCAGTTTCTTTGTATCAGTCGAGAAAGGATGAGACATTCTGCATGTGTTCAGTCACACTCGACCTCTGCTCTCTCGAGTCGTCTGTGCAAAGACTTTTCACACTTATGGTTTTGAAAATGTTTTCAAAGAAAATCCCACATCAATGTTTATTTTTAGTGCACAAGAACACTCAATAGCAAATAAACTACACAAGCATGACTCATGAGCTGAATATAGATATAGAGTATAGAGATTGCAACATTTGACAGAGTAAATTGGCAATAGATAAAGCACACATGCATGATTACATTTTATTAGGCACAGAACATGTTCAAGAATAATAATTTAAAAAAACTGCTTGTGTTTGGTGAGTAATATTTCACAGCCCAATCACTACTGAGCAAAAACAGTTTTATGAAAGACAGGATGTGTAAATCATTTAATAAACCATCATATCTTTGATCATTGACATAAGCATTTTATAGAAAGAGAAAAGTAGGGATTTCTTTTCAGGCAGACAGAAAGGAATCACCTTCCCCATGTTTTTAATCACACAATCATGACATTCCATCCCATTAATGCCGTTACACCGATAAAGAGGCACTTGCTCATTAATCTTTAGGAGATATTTTTCCATATCCTTCCTCCAGGTGTCCCTCAGCCAGATCTTTTCAAAGACAAAAACATTCATGGCCTCTTTCCGGATATTCTTCCAGTTGGACAGACCATCCAAAATATTTTCATCGCTCTCAATGCACCTCGTTACACAAGGAGAGTAGTATGAATAGAAAACTATGCAGCTGTTCTGATCTGCCTTCGCTAAAAGTTTGTCCATGGGAGAATTACCTAAAGGATAGAGGAGAAAATGCTCAGCGTGTTCCTTTGGTTTTTGAGTTGGCCGTGCAGCAATGACATTTTGTGAAGGGGTGCAGAGCACACATTTGGATCCATTAGTGAGAATGTTTCTCACATGTTCTGCATCTTTCTTGCTGAACACCGTCTGGATATCAGATTTGTTGTCTGTACACTGAGACTGTGGGACAGTAATCGCTATTGCGTACTGAACATCAGGTTTGGTCCTTGGCTGGACACTGGAAGACATAAGACGTTATTACAGATTTAGAGAAATATTGTTTGTACATTGTTGCTTGTTCTTGTTCCTTGTTCCTTTTTTACTGTATAAATAGACTTACTTGTCATCAAAATACTGGATCATTCTAGCAAGGACGGTGGGATTCACCTGCCCTTGAATGCTTTGAGCACTCAGATGAAGCAGAAACAGGAGGACGAGACAATTCAATGATGCCTGAAGTGAAAACATCACTCAATTCAGCACAAAACTTGAGTTCAATTCATGCCGGGGACTTTCTGAAGGACCAGAGTTATTAAAAGTAGAACAGAAAAGAAAGTTTTGAAACATACCATTGTGACTGCTTGAATATGAAGAAGAAGAGTTTTAAATTCAGATCTGAAGCTCTGTTGTTTCTCCTCTTATAGTGCTGATGATCAGGAGGAAATGAATCATAAAGAAAGATCAGAGTGTAAGTTTATCATTTCCAAATTGGATTACTCAACAGACAATGCAAACATTTAGTTAGCTGTTGAATGCTTCAGTGAATGCTTATGTAATCGTGTGAGTACATAGGAATTGATTATAGGGTAGGTGTAGATTTTTATTTTCCCCTGTAAAGAAGCTCAAAGATGAGACGTGAACTTCCTAATTCCTTTTTCTTTCCTTCTATTATGATCCTGAAGCGCCTTGTCATGGTGCAGTGTTTGTGAAATTGAGGATGAAGCTTTACTTTATTTTACTCGTGTTTATTTTGTGTTGACGGAAGGGACGAAATTCCTTGCCGGAGGAGTGTTTTTGCGTGAGCTGTGAATGTGTTGCATTTCTTCTTTAGAGGCAAGAGTGAAGATAAAAGTGATGTAGATGCTATTTATAATCCTGGACCCTGTCCCTCTTCATCCTTACAAGATCAGTGGAAATAGTTCACATAACAACTATCCCCTTTACGGAGGGCTTTGGCAGGGTTTCAGCATCTGCTTGTGTAATTCAACACCCATCCAAATGTCAAATGAGCAATAAACACACACACAAACATACCTCTATTTTGCCTTTCATACTAAAGAATGTCTTCATTAACTTTGCAAACCACCTTATTTTTGTCCTTTCTACTCCTTCATTCAAAATATTCACTAATATGCAGTACTATTAAAACTGATACTGTCAGGAAGATGTGAGGACTCAAGATGCACGAGTGATGAGCTTTTGTTAATAATAAAAGAAAGAAAAAAAGTATAATATAACTACCCCAAGAGGAAAACAAAACAAACTTAGCAATTTAACTAACCTGACTGAATGACTGACTGACTGACTGACTGGACAGAACAGGACTTGACATGAGTGGAAACAGGATTGTATCGAAAACAAAATGACAATCCAAGGACATTCTTAAACAATGAAGCATCACAGGACCACATGTGTAATAACACAGGACAAACACATGGACCATAAATGTCCAAATCCCAGACACAAAACCGAAACTGAACCTGGCCGAAGTGCCTGGATCGAACATCACGCCCCACACACAAGACATTTCACAGACAGGAGAGCGTGTGACTCGAGAACGCTCTACTCCGCATGCTCCCACACAAAGACATGACAATCAGAGCTCTGTCACAGAAACACTAGAAAGCAAGACTGAAGTGACAGAACTCTGACAAAATAATGCTATTGTTGTTAATATGTGGTTTGTTGCTGTAGGGATTGAGGACACCAGTGACTCCAAACCGGAAAGAAATACAAAACCCCAGAATCCTCTGTCAGGATGGAGGTAGTGTGGAGGTAGGTGAGGCGAGGACTCAAAGATGCAGGAGTATGGGGATTTATTAATAACAAGACTGAACAAAAACCACCCCAAGGGGGAAAAACAAGACTAGACTGGACAAGAACTAGACTAGGAAAATCATGACTGGAACTGGAGACAGAGACAAGGAGCATACAACGACGAGAAACCATCACAAGACAACAGACACGGATGGATTAAATACACACATGAGGAACTGTGATTGAATGAGACACAGCTGGGAACAAATCAACCTAAAGCAGGGAAACAAGGTGGGAGGGTTACACATTGACGAGACAAACACGCAGCCAATGCGAATCGCCACGTGTTCCCATTCAACAAAGACGCACCACAAAAACACAACGGGAAAGCACTTGGCCGACATAAACACGAGCCGCGTGCTTCCAACACAGGACAAGGACACGAGAGCGCGCGGTACGAGCAGAGCTTGAAACCGCGCCCACTCACATAACGTAGAGCGCGTGAGAATGAGCAAAACACTTGTCTCACGCGCTCACGACAAGGACGGACACGAGTATTGAATGCCCGAATCCCGATCCAAAACTGAAACTGAACCAGACCAAAGTATCGGGACCGGACATCATATCTCGCACAAAAGACGTCACAGACACACACGCGCGCGACTCGAGCACTCGGAGCCGCGCACACGCACACACAACTAGAGACATAACGGTAGTGTCAGAGCTCCGCCACAAAACCAAGAAATGACTAGACCGAATGTGGCAGAACCCTGACATCCTCTTTCTATGTGTGCAATATGTAAAGCAAAAGAAGAACTGTGAATACACAGATATTTATTATGATGAAAATTTTACTCCAACCAACATAATATTTGTGAGTCTGAATTTTTCAAGACATGAATACTCTTTTGAGAAACACAGCTCTGGAGTTTCCTGATCTGCAAGGTGTTCTGTGTAAACTGAATTAATGGAAGGAAATGAACTGCCTTGCCTCTGTATATTTAATATGAGTTACATTTATCTTTTCCATTTAGCCTTTGGGTTGGGAGCTCAGCACATACTCCTGATCAAACTGTTTTGAGTTTTGATAGCCAATTTAACACTTTTTTTTATTTTGTCTTTATTAATAACAAACCATTAGCATTTGCAAGGCAATATATATATCATATTCACATGATAATAACCTGTTCCGCTAATAAGGCTTTAATAGTAGCCTTCTTATTGCCGGTTAAACATATTACTTTTTCTTTTTTTTTATTGCCAACTCAAAGTGATTTTGAGGGAAATAACTAGTAAATCCAAAGTTATGCTGTAAACAAATAAAAAAAGTAAATATTAGAGTGCTCTCATATGTTTCTCTCTGGAGGACTTACATTTACTTTCAGTCCTGTAAACAGCATCACCATGGAATACCAACATTTGATTTAAGGTATTTTAAGTAGCAAGTGCCGTGCTGAAATTCCAAGGAAGTGAAATTCCCTCATTTCCTGCCAAACAAGAAACAGCAGACCAACTAGAATTATGTCAGACTGAGGCAGGATCTAATAGACGTCAGACTGTGTTAACCTAAAAATAGCTTAACTGACTTCATTATCCACTTCTTAATAAAAGGTAGATGGATGAAACAAAGTGCATGACAAACTATTATATATTGAATGTACATAGGGTTCAAGTAATGTAGTAATAACTGCTCATTAGCGTTTGCCAACAATACAGGAGAAAACAAAATCAGCAAGTAGTTTCATTTAATGAGACACATAAAGCTTATTTGTCCCAAAATTTGATATCAGACAGCGGTCCTTGTTCTTGCTATGAATATCATTCACAAAAAACAACTAAATGAATAATTAACACGCATATTTGCATTGCACTGGCTTTTTCACCAGTAGTGATGTGTAATATATTTTATGTTCATCTGTAAATGTCAGAACAGGACACGGACTCAGGCTGCAGGTACTCAAAATAATTTAATCGGGACAAGGTCCAAAACAATAACAGGAGGCAGGTCGCAAAACAAGAGTAGGCAGCTTGAGCAAAGGCCTCCAGATCAAAGTACTCAGGGCAGGTCAACAGACAGGCAGGGCTGAAGGCGTTTTGACAGGCAGACTTGGTCAATCCTTGGCAGAGAACATAGGCAACTCAGGCAGGCAAAAGCATAGGGAAGCCTGGGGAAAACAAAAGGCAAAAACAAACCAAAGGCAGCACAAAACTGGCAAAAAATCCAACAAGGCAAGAATGGCTAGCATAGTGTGAGCACAGAGCACAAACAACGATCTCGCACAAGACAGCACACAAGAGGGGATTAAATAAGGGGCCTAACAAGATAGACAAGGATCAGGTGAGGGGAGGGGACCAAACGAGGAAATGAGTAGGATAACGAGAAGGGCGGGGTCAGACACCACAATGACAGCAGAGCACATGGTGAACTGTCAAACTGTCCATGTGCCCCAAACAAACAAACCAGGAAGGAGAACAACCGATCAGCCTGAGGACATGACAGTAAATACAATTAACGTAACTGTTGTTAACAGGACGATCCAGTGTTTCTGCTCGGACGTCTTTAAAAGAAAGCATTGCCACCTCCAATACAACTTCTTTCACCCAAAAAACTGATTGATTCATTTGCACTTTGATCTGTCAATAAAAGTTACTTTCAGTTAAAACAGCTCAAATGTGTATTTTAGTCTGAGAGTAGCTTAAGACTTTATTAAATTAAGAGTGTATTGAAAAAAAAAAAAAAAAAAAAAAATATATATATATATATATATATATATATATATATATATATATATATATATATATATATATATACTGTATGTATTTATTTATTGATATGCATTATGTTAAAATTTCAAATGCAAAACAGCTGTGCAAAACCATTACTGTCACCTGCTGGACCTGACTACATCATTATTCATTACTATTGTACTAGTGCTTCCTTCACAAGCTTCACAGCCAAGACTCCCTCTTGTTGTTTTGAGATTGTTGAAGGTACATCACAGTATGTAACTTTTTTTCCCCTTGTGGTAGAAGTGTTTTCAGAGTCCTATGTTAAGACCAATTATAAATAGATGGGGTATTCCTGCAATACCTGAGGCTGCAGTTTCAGGACCACACTTCAATATCTATATTATAAACCTTTATAAATTGCATTTATTTTTCAGGAATGATGTAATTCATACATTTTATTGTCTCCTGTTAACCAACCCCTAACCCTAAACACCCTACCCATTGGTAACTCTCTTGAAATATGTAACCTAATTTGTTTCATTAAATGATACCCAATATTCTGTAAAGATATTCTAGGTTTCTTGCCGTTGGTATGAGCGCTGTCAAAACAAGGTAAAATGGCATGGCTGCTTCAGCAAATATATGTTTTTATATTACGTTAACAATATTGGTTGGGTTATGAAGTACCTTACTTTCTAATGTAATAAAGCATAATATAACTTTAAGCAAAAATGATTGCTGTAGTTGAATGTTTTTAAATTGATTTTACTAGTTCATCTGTGCCTGCTGAATTTTTAAACAAAAGATAATAGATCTTAATACATAATCAGACAGAAAATAAAAGACCTGTAATGTTACAGTTCACTATTGATCTCTTTCGGAGGAAGACAGTTCGGGTCTATGGGAGTGTTTCCTTCCCCTCTGCAAGCGTAACACCTTTGCACCCCTTTGGGAATGTCAATCTCACAGCGGAAGAGAGGAACATGAGCCACAATCTGCTTAAACTTAGTCTGAAGATCTTTTCCAGTGTCATACGTCCAGAAATCCTTGAACACAAACGCTTTGATCCCTTCATGTTTTTCCCAGCTCTTCAGAGCATTTATAATGCTGTGTTTGCCTGTGGCATCCAGACACGTGTTAACGCAGGGAGAATTAAAGGTGTAGAAGACAGAGCAGCTGTCTTTTTTTCTTTTTTCCAAAAGTTTGGTCATGGGTGAGTTGTCAACTGGATTCAGCAAGAGAGACTCTGAATGAATGTTGTATTTCTTATTTTTACTAATTGCAACTTCCCTAGTTCCTGCAGCGATGAGGTCTGAACCTTGGTAAAGTGCGTTTGAGTCATCTTTAATTGCATTTTTCACGTTCATCGCATCCTCTTGAGTCAGGAAGTTGTTCAGATTGAAGTGCTGTTGACAATGTTCCTTCGGCACATTGATGGCGATAGCGTACTGACGGGAATATCCATCTCCATCGACTCTCTTATAGCTGTTAATAATTGATAAAGGTGATTAATGATTATTATGAAAAAAATGTATCAATGAGTAGCCAATCACTTCTCATTCCTCTACCTCATTAATAGGGCTTTTCACACTTGAAATAGTTAAACCTGGGTCATTCTGAAGGTAATAAATACATAATTTTCCACGTTCTGCTTGCCAGTCCTGTCTGCACAGATAATTTTGGTTATGTATGTAACCTTGATTCCCTGAAGAGTGTGGGAACTGTAGGAACACTCTGCCAATCGTGTGAAGCGATGTTAGAGACGGGTGATGTCATAAACCAGGAAACTATAGAGGCATGCCAGGCCAAACAGCGGCAGTGGCTTCAAAGTGTCTAAAGTAGTCACTGAGGTATGGTAGATACAAAGCGTCTCATTCCCTTTTCAGGGAACCAAGGTTACATACGTTACCAAGACGTTCCCTTTCAAGGGTTATTTTATTTACATAAATGTTATTTTACATCATGGCTAAAGTTGTCCTTGAAGCAATGCTCATACTGAAGGCTATGAAAATAACCATGTAGGCCATTCTATTTTATGTGTAAAAACAATTGTAAAAATATTAACATTATAATCCAAAATCAAAAAGAGTGCTTTTTAAAGCAGACATTAAATGTACTAAACGTTTTGTGTTACATTTTAAAATCTTTGAGTGGAAATACATTTTTGAGTAACTTTTTGTCAATTAAAATTATTTATCTTTTTACATAGGTCTATTCCTTTTGTATAAATAAATAACTTTTTGGGTTGTTAAATGTGCTACAAACACAATTAGGAAATGGTGAAAAAAGCAGTCAAAAGCAGTTCCAATTCTGTTTTTAAATTGTAAGTGTGAAACAATCCTCTACAGCGGTTAAAAGCGGTGTGAAAAGCCCTCTTGTGAAGATTGCCTCATTGTTGACTTTGAATGTAAACGTTGAGCTTTTAATTTTTTTATAGACGCTGGAGACAGACTTACTTCTTCTCAAAGAAGTTAATAATACTTGCAAGAGTATTGATGTCCACAGAGTCATCTTCAACACTCTCTGTCCAGTCGGGAAGCAGAAAGAGCAGGAGGAGTCCATTCAGAAACACCGTGAACTTCTGAAACACACACACAGAAAAACTACAATGTGCATAGTTAAATAAAGAACCATTCAAAGTGACAAAAACCTACTACCACCACTATATCTATTGTGTGTTTTGAGCCTTTAATGTGACTAACCATGTTGTTTGTCGCTTCAAACCTCTAAGTGATAAGAGGAAAGAGGAAGTGAATAGGATTTATTCTGAGTCTAAACCAGCCCTCTTCTTTGAAACACGATAGAATTACTTAGAAAACTGCCGTAATCACTGACTTTGAAAATTTGGAATAATGCCATTGCTGTTTTGTGTTCATGCAGCTAAAGAATGAGTTATGGATAAAAAAAAAAAAACATTATTGGTATTGTTATTTGGTGGCTTCGGATGCTCCAATTCATATTATCCCAGAGGCTTTCAATTGGATTCAGGTCTGGGGAACGTGAGGGCCAGTCAATGACATCAATGCCTTCTAACCAAGGAAACCGTAAGCAGTATTGAGGTTTAAATTGAGGAACTGATTAAGCTAATAAAATCAAGGAAAGAAGGTTTCTTATTTATTTGATTAAATTATGCAGTTTTGTTCAGAGACACCATTGTTAGTCCCCGGCTGTCTTTCCATTGGGCTGGAAATGGAGAGTAAACATTGAAATTAAGTCTTATTTTATGTGTTTTTGAAACATCTGTTAATGTTTATTGATCATTTATGTTTGACATTTGAAAGGGTTTCTGTTATTTTTAAGTTTTGATCGCTACCATTATGCAAATGAGTAGAGCTTTTGGTTAGGTTGTGGATTTGCCAACAATACAATACAGGAAAGATCATGCAGATTAATTTTGAATTAGAAGACAGAGACATGATTTTCTAAAAAAACCCAAAAAAAACCATATTTAGTTCCCCTTTTTTCACCCACAACTAAAATATGAAAAAAGACTGCTTACCAATAAAATACCCACAGAAAATGTTCAGCAATAATGAGGGAGAACAATGATGAGAGACAAAAACCAAAAACACTTCAAATAAGTACATACAAACTCAAAGCAAGTGATATTTATAAAGATTTTAATAAAAAGATACCCCTCTTTTCTTAAGCATCAACATCAGTCACATGTGGATTTAATAAAACAAGTAAACTAACAGGAAAAGGAAAACTTTTAGTATAGCAAAATAGCAAAAAGGCTGAGTCACCACTAGTAATTAACAAAATTCAAAGACCATGTTAGTAAAATGATTGCTTTTTCTCTTCACTTCTATGTGTGTGTGTAGGTTAAAAGTAAAGTTACACACAACATAACTTGTATAAAATGAAACTGTGTTCATTCAGATGCATAGCAAACATTATAATCACACAACTCTTCAGACAAACATAGACAGTGTGATGAATCGTTCATGAACAGTCACATTACTCACGCCGCCGCTGCATGGACAAGACAAGTTTATTTAGATGCAAGAAATGCAGTGATTTAAAAATCATTCATTATCATACTGTAGTATGATTATTAATGCTTTAAGGCACACATTTTTGATCTGGTTGTTCAGCATTTCCACACTTATAGCATTTCATTAGATTATTTTCCTTCTTACACCGATAGAAAGGCACTAGATTATTAATCTTTGTGAATTGACTTTTCAGATTCATTGTTGTACCAGTTGTGTATTTGTTCACGTCTCCACGCCAGATCTCTTGGAAAACTAAAGCTTTGATTCCAGTTTTCTGTGTGTTTTGCCAGTCTGAAAGGCCAGCAAAAATACTGTATTTAGGGTCATCGTTAATGCACCTGGCTAAGCATGGTGAGTTGTAAGTGTACAAAACAACACACTGATTATCTTTTATCATATTCGGAATGTTGTATAGAGGGGATAGATTTGTGCCATATACAGGATAGATAAGAGCATACTCAGAATGCAATGTTTGGATCGGCTTTGTAACAGTGAGACTGACTGAGCCTTGAGTGACTCCATAAAACCTTTGTTGACTATTAGTCTTGAAATTCTTGAAGGCATTTCTCATTTCATCCGTGTTGAAAACTGAATCAAGACTGAACTCTTTTGTACAGTTTTGTATTGGGACTCTGATGAGTACAGAATACTGGTTAGGTCTGTTATTGTCGGTTGGCTGAAGCCTAGAAGACAAACATAACAGTTTATTACAGCAGGTTTCAAAAACCCATAGTCATTTCAATTTGTTGGCAGCTGGTTGGTTTTAAAATAAAAGAGACACACAAACTTTTAGCAGTTGATCTCTTCCCAAGGATTTAGTGTTTTAACTGCTTTTAAAATGGCTTTGGGGTCACTTTCAGACAGAAAATTAAACAGCGAAACAACATAAATATAATTATCACTTTTGTTGAAGTAAAAATACACCCTTCTGTGTCCGTGTTAGAGAGCTGTTTAGAGAAGCAGATTGCTGTAAACTATGTCTTAGCTTAAAGCTGTAGGGTCTTCCTTCTTTTTTAATTTGTAACTTTGTTTTCTTAACATTATCATCCTTCTCCCATTTTTATCTCAAAATGTTGTGTAGGCTGTGCCTTCCTTGCCTCCTCCAATGAGGCACCACTGTTCATAAAAAAAAAGAAGAGATCCCAAGCACTTCATAAAAATCAAAAGCCTTTACTCAAACCATGGCTCACTCTAGAAACATTAGAAACACTGCACACTGATGCATTTCAGATATTCAGCTAAACAAATATCTTTTTTTATATGAATAAAAAAAATTATATATATATATATATATATATTTTTTTTTTTTTTTTTTAAACCCAACCAAAGAACACCTTCTAGGATTACTTAATAAAGCTTGAATATATTATTGTCCAACTCCTTTGGGCAAGGACATTTGTCTTTGGCTCACCAATACAAAAAAATAACTACCAAAATTAGCAGTGTGTATTGTTTTCAAATTGATGATATAACAATTCACAGACAAGAAAGCATTAGCATTAACATAAGCATTAGCATGTTTCGGATTTCAAGGACTCAAAATGTCTGGAAAATGGATGGATGGTCTGCCAGAATAGTGCTCAACTTCTTCCTTGTCCTTTCTTTTAAAAGTTGAGTTAAAGGCCTCATGAGGTTTGCCAACTAGTTCACTTGTCATTGACACAATTCTAGAAAGTTTATTCTTAAATCTACAATTTAAACTCTCAACAATAGATTTATACAGAAGTTTTAAAACATGCTGACTAACAACAAGGCATATTTCAGACACGCTCACCTGGGAGTCCAGAATTGTACTGAGACATTTAAAGTTTTCCAAAATCTCAACATATTGGCCATCAAATGAAACTGGCCAAAATGGTCAAAGTTGGTTTGGCTCAAATAAGTAATAATTTTGTCTTGTCAATATTGATTAACTGGCTAAAGCAAAACCATGATTGAAAGGCTTTAGTGTGAGTCTGTTAATGAGACAGAAGTAATTTACCACAATTAAGGATTGTGCTTATTCTGACTACATTGTGCAAATTTTGACTTACTTTTCATCAAAATCCTGGATCATTCTAGCAAGAACACCAGTGTCCACTGTGATCACTGTCATCTGAACGCATTGAATACACAGATGAAGCAGACAGAAGACGAACACCGTCAGTGCCACACACACCTAAAGTTAAAACAACAAACCTGATGAACAAAAGAACACCAGCAACAAAACTGGAAAAGCCATGATGAACATACTTACCATGATGAATTTTAGAGGAGAAGGAAGATGCTTCTGAACTCTTCAGAGAAGATGTGTTGAGTCCCGTCCGACTGAGAGAATATTTATTCTGCCATATATGCAAATAAACTTGTGATTGTTTAAAAAGGGAGAAACTGTTTGACATTCACAAACAATTTGATTCATATCACAGTTTCGTTTGAAAATGATATGTAAACTGATACATTTTAGTGGTAAAAGAGCTCAAATATCCTAACAATGAATGTCCTGTGTATTGGATTCCAGCAAAAGAATGTTGTCCATCACTAAGTTAAGTTACTTTTATTTACTTAACGCGTTACAAACACAACACAAACTGTTTCAAAGTGGTTTCACAGAAATAAACAGAAAAATAGAACCGAAGCAAAAGTTATAAACTTAAGTTATGAAAGCACCAATTGCAAAATGACTGTAAAACAGCTCTACCAAAGATCATACAATTAGTTCAATTGAGTTCTCGACCAGCAATGTCAGTTTTGTTAATATGGTAAAATTTATATTAGTTTTTAAAGTTGAATTCTTTTTGTAAATTACCAAATGAGAAAGACAAAGGACTAGGACTAAATATATTAATATTTCATCTGGACTGCTTCAAGATTTCATGTAGAAAGATAAAATCGAATTTCAGGTCAACTGAAACTGAAAAAATGAAATTTGCTTTGATTTCTGTGCAAAAAGAGATTTTGTATATCTGAAAGAATACGTGTTCAAGTGTGTGTTTAAAGGTTATTTTGCATTGAAATGAATTTCACTTATTTGAGGAGAGCTATAGATCAAACTTTATTATCTGACTGGATCTCAACCACTCCCTGCTTTACATGTTATCGTTCTCTCATCTTTTCTGAAACAGTGTTTGGGTGAGACTACACATGACACTTCCTTGTGTATCAAGTAACAAAACCGGATGCGAAAGGTTTCACTTAAGGTGAATCTTTGTGAGTAACACAAATGATTTGTGAAAAACGCTAGTAATCCACAATTAAGAGCTTAAAATTATCTAAAATGTAAAAACTGAAAGTTAACTCTAATTAACACTTAAAAAATGCACATCCTTCAGGAAAGAAACTAAAGAAGGTGTGAAGGGTTGTACACACCATACATTATTCTGAAATGAAACCACTTAACAATTATTGAGCAAATATTTATTTTTCCTCATGCAGTAAGCCAGTTGTAATAATGAATGCGGTGCGGAGAGTCTCAAACAGAAAGGTTTTATTGAAGAATGAAAACAAAAGCACGCGAGGGTTCAAAACTCGGAAATGGAAGGAGCAAAACATCCACACACGAAACATCCACAAGACACTACAATAACCGACAACTGGGGAGTGAACATGGAGAACTTAAATACTGGCAGAGATACAACTGGAACACAAAACACCTGTGACTAATAAGTGACAATGGGAGCTAATGAGTGACGAGGAGAAAAACGGGGAACATGTGACAACGACAAGGTAAACTAAGAGTCCAGGGTGAAGTGACATAAACATGAACGTGACACCAGTATATATCCGTAATTATGTTTCCATCACAGTACAGCATAAGCACTATGACTTTAAATAAGTCTTCTAAACAATTTTTCCTCTCTTAACTTATTTTACATTAGAAAAACCTTCAGCTACCTTAGAAACTACTGGCACCCAGATGAGCTGTATTTCATGCTCTTTGAATACAGTAGTTCATTGTTTGAGATCTTGTTCATTATACTTGACTCTGATATCAGTCTCATTCCCTTACAAGGTTGTTCATCTCTGTTCTTGCCATTGTTAGAATATCCATTTTATTCACAAACCAATAGAGGGGAACAGGTTTTGTAATCTCTGTACAGTTTTATGCAAGATCAGAGCATTTATCGTCATTTTCATCTACCCTATAGACTATCTTGAAGACAAAGGCTCTGTGATTTTTAAAGGTTTCCAGGCTGGTATAATGTTATAGCTGGCTGACAAATTTTGACATAGGGAGTAAATGGTGTAGATGACAATGCAGCTGTCATTTATAGGTTTTAAGAGTTGTCTAAATGATAAGCTACCATTACAAAGCAGGTCAGACACTTAATCACTTGAGCAATTTTGTGATAGCTTGCAATTAAAAAGTCGCATTCGTAAAATGTATTAATACTATTATAAATGTAATTTCTCACACATGTGGCGTTTTCATGAGGCAGGACTTTCAAAGCATCAAAGTTCCCTTTACATTGATTCCTCGACACATTGACGGCTGCATCACACGACTCGAGATCCCCTTCTTTAGATTTTCCTGTAGAGCTGTAAAACCATAGAAATGGAATCATGTAAAAAGATTTTTGTGATGACCAGCAGATTAAAAACGGGTTGTAAATGACATTTTATTTCTTTACTTCCTCTTTCTTCTGCATCAAATAGGAAAAGGTTAGTTGTAAACCTTTACTTTACTCACTTCTGTACAAAGCAGTCAAGTGAAGAAGCAGATAGTACAGCAGGAGTCCACTCAGATACACAATGAACTTCTAAAGAGATGAAACACACACATATATATATATATATATATATATATCAACATTTTATATATATAACACACCACTATATGTTACTAAATGACACATAGATGCATCAACAATCCTCTGACACACTTGATCAATATCAGACCACAAAGTACAAATAAAAAAGCGCTATGACGGTAAAAGACACAAATCAAATGGGTGATCATATTAAGTATTAGAAATAATAATATTACTGACCATTGATGCTGAAGGTTCAGGGATGATGTGTGAATCTTCTTAAGATGCAAGAGTGAAGATGTAATTGAGGCATAGATGCTTTTATACTATTTTAAATGGCAGGGTTTAAACGTCCCTTTATTCGAGTTATTCTCCCCCCCACCACCATCAAATCTCACATGGCCAAAAACACAGACATACTTTTGCGGCTCATATATTAATTTTCCCACCTTCATATTAAGCAATGCCTTCACTAATATCGTAAATGTAATGTGGTCATTTATTAAATGTGAACTGCACTTGACTTC
This sequence comes from Rhodeus uyekii, assembly GCA_037043235.1. Lineage (NCBI taxonomy): Eukaryota > Metazoa > Chordata > Actinopteri > Cypriniformes > Acheilognathidae > Rhodeus > Rhodeus uyekii. The sequence continues at coordinate 1,345,649 of JAWRVZ010000149.1, forward strand.
AAATTGTATAACAAACAATTACATGTTCATGTTTTATTTGATGTCATTTTATGAATGTGCATATCATAATAATTATAGGGGTGAATTCACACTTTAATCATTGAGAATACTGAGATAATGTGTCTGGGTCAACCTGAATTCATTGTTCTGGGAAACTAAGAAATGTTACAATGATCTGCTGGCGACACTGATACTGTGATTCAAAACTAATCAAAACTGTAAAGACACAGAAGCCTCTGGTCAATGTCTGTGCGTGAGTCAATAGCAAAATTGCAAATGAGCAGATATTTACTATGAGGAGTTGTGCCAACTTAAACGGGTAATTACGTTTAATTCACATGATGTAAGGAAGTAAACATAATATTTGTGGACCAACCTTTACTGAGACAAACATCAGGTGATCCTGATCTGAGTGTGTTCAGAGTAAACATCATGATTCATTATGTTGTGGTTTTCTCTTAATTAATTTTCTGAGGTCAGCCCAGAAAAAAAAACAAAAAAACATTTGCTTCTTACTATGAATATGATCATTTCAGAAACAGGAGAGAAAATGTGCTTTTAGAGCTTTTGTTGTTGTTAGTTGAACAGAAATGTGAGAGATGACACAAGATGCAGTGTTTTGAGAACTTTTGAATTTTGAAATTTTGAATCTGATTATTTACACATGCTTTTTCTTTGACAGAAGTGTGTAATAGTGTGAAGTGTGTTTCTTTTTGTAATATATATATATATTTAAAAAAAAAATATATATATTTTTTTTACGTCTCTCACATTTTAAGGCAGCGTTTTATGTAGATGTTTACAGCATAATTATTTGCAAAAAGCAGACATAATAAAGTATGCATTCTTTCTAAATCTATCCAAATAGCAGCCCATCTCTTTGCTGGTGCCATCCAGCTATTTGTGCTTATTTTGTGTTAATAGTAGGGACGAAATTCCTTGGTGGAAGAGTCTTTTTGTCAAATCAGCAGGAAAAAGAAGAAACAAATTTTATGAGCTTTCAAACCTTGTCTTTCGGTTGCCGAGAAATACGAGATGCTTTAAAAAGATCATGTTTCGAGAAGCTTCGTAATTCTACTCTGCTATCCTTATTTTTTCGAGCGACGTCTTCGACACTGCTGTTTTATATTGAATAATGTCTTTGTTTGTTTAAAGGACAGATTTCTATCATTGTTGTATTTATATTTATTTACAGTTTATGTATTTACAGAAAGCACATGCAATAAAGTGTTTTTCTCAATACCTATTTTTTGCCATTTACTTTCTTTCACTAACGCTTATTACATACTCTATGCTTTATTGACTCACTTAGGCAATTCTTGCATTAATAAATAAGCAGAAAACACTGATGGCCACGTCCCATAGTGTCCCATACACTTTGCACACCTCATATTTTACTGCAGTGTCACATATGATGTGTCACATTAATCGACTCCTGAGGCCTAAAACACTGAGTTGTTTACATTCCATTTATGTTTGTTTAGAATTTTTATTTATTGGTTTATTCATAGGATTCTGTATTTTAAATACTTATGACACCAGAGATGTGTTGATATGAACCTGCAATGTTGATGTCTCATATTTTGTTATATATATCTGGTTGTCTATTAATTTGTGTCGAACTTGTATCTTTTGTAATCAATTGTATGTCTTAACCCGAGTCAAAGTTCTGCCTACCGCTGAGGGTTCGTCTGTGATCATTTAAAGTGAGGTTTTGATTCCTTTCCTTCTGTTTCAGTAGCCAGCTGTGAGGAGTTTCTGGATCTTCATCCTTTCTTTGGATGGTGGCAGGAGGATTTCTTCACTGCACGGATATTCAGTTGAGGATGTAGAGTGATTTGTAGGGTTCAACACACTAAAGCTCTTTGTTTGTGATTCAGAGTTCAGTGCACATGTGGTTTGTTTATTAACATGTGGGTTTGCGGTCCAGTGATCCTTTAACACTTCTCCTTCCCACAGGCTTGGTTTACCCTGCCTAAATTTTGATTTTAACATTGAATTAAAATAAGATTGCTTAGTTACTTGGTTTTATTTTTGATTGTTAATTAAACATATTTTGCACTTGAAGGTCGCGTCTCTGTTCTCTCATTACTGGCTGTTGAACTTGTGTTGTTGTAAGGGGTTAACATTTATTTTGTGGGCAATAGTCCCAGATGGCGTAGTCAAGCATGAGATGTGACCTTTTGACATTTCTCATTTACACACGTTCACACTATAGACCTGAAGGCGACAATGAGACTAACTGCAAAGATTAACATTTACATGCAGATCTTTATTTTTATTTTGTTTCAAAATGAATATTTTGAGAGTTTCACTGAAGTTTGATAACTTGTTTATGATATAAGCACCATTAGTGTCACTGTCAGTGTCGACTAGGTTGAAAATATAAAATATACATGACATTTTATCTTCATATAAAGCTTATTTCATTCTGCTTAATGAAATTCAATGATACAGTCAGTAAAATTATTAGATCTTCACTTTCGCAAAAATTAAAAAAGTTACTTGTATAAATGAAAATTATTTCATGTTAAATTAAGTCTGTTATTCCTCACAATTCATTTAGACTTCATTGAGTTCACACTTCATATATTTACTCGCTTTCAGGAAAGAATTAAAGAACGGTCGTGTGTTGCATTTGTCCATGAATTATTGAAAAATGAAATCGCTACACAACAATTATTAAGCAAATATTTATTTTTCAAGCAATGAGAAAGTATACATTCAGTAAAAATTACAATACAGTACAAACACAATGACTTTATAAAGTTTTCTAAACAATTTTCTCTCTCAGCTTTTTCTCCATTTCTGATTTAAAGTGTACATATTCATGAAAATACATTTTAAACTCCTCGTAATTCACACATTTTCTACCGGTTATTGCTCATCTGAATGTCACCCTCTGTCTTGTGTGTAATGCATCGTTGCTTTTAGCTTATAAGGGAAAATACAGCAATTTTCTGGTGTTGGGATTGTTTCAGCCTTGCCTCAGGTTGTTTTAAATCACTGCAGAAAACATGAAAGAAGATCATCAAGTGATCATCAAGTTAACTTCTACTAAAGGAGGAAAACCTCAGCTTATCACCTAAACTAGCTTATAGTACAGTAATTGATTACATGTTTGAGAACTTTTGCCATTCTATGTTCCTATAAGAGAGTGAAATCTCATTCACTGACACGGCTGTACATGAAGTTATTATATTCATAATATATCATGTTCTATTTCATTTCAAAATAGATGAAATGTATCACATATTTTCTGTTTTTTGTTTCAATCTCATTGATTTTCTTGAAGACAAAGACTTCAACTCTACTGATATTTGTCACGTTGTTTGGGTTTTGAATGTAATGATTGTGTGATATTTTTGCCATGGTGTGTGTGGAAGCGCAGCAGTTATTACAACAGTTTAAAGGTGCAAAGGAAATGTCGCTTTCATTTGGTAATAGACTGCAATTAAAAAGCTTTACAAATTCGTAATCAGTTTTTTCATAACTATGAGGGCCATTTCTCACACATGTTGCGCTTTCACGAGGCCGGACTTTCAAAGGATCAAAGTTCCCTTCACATTGATTCTTCGGCTCACTGACGGCTGTACAGTTGATCTTAGGAACGTCTAGCTCAGAGCTGTAAAACATCAGATAGAGAGATATAAGAGCTTTGTGATGACCAGCGGACTAAACACGGGTTACAAATGACATTTAATTCATCTTTGTTTTAAACCTTAAAATAAAATGGCATTTTGCAAACCTGTACTTTACTCACTTCTGATCAGAGCAGTCAATTATTTTAGCAAGTTTTGTTTTCAGTTTTCCACTTTTTTTCGAATGAAGAAGCAGAAAGTGCAGCAGGAGTCCACTCAGAAACACAACCAACTTCTAAAAAGATAAACACACACACATATATATATATATATATATATATATATATATATATATATATATATATATATATATATAACACACAACTATATGTTACTAAATGACACATAGATGCATCGACAATCCTCTGACATCACTTGATAAATATCAGCGCTATGAAAGATAAATAACACAAATCAAATTACAGGCATGGTGAACATATTAAGAATTCATATTACAAATATGAATATTACTGACCATTGATGCTGAAGGTTCAGGGATGATGTGTGAATCTTCTTAGGATGCAAGAGTGAAGATGTAATTGAGGCATAGATGCTTTTTATACCATTTAAAATCCTGGACTCTTGACCAGCCCTCTTCTTCAACATCCGCACAAGATCAGTGGAAACGTCTCGGGTTACGTATGTAACCCTGGTTCCCTGAAGGGGAACGAGACGCTGCGTCAGAAAACACTAGGGGAAACCCTTGACGTCAGTCACGTGAAGATGTGTACAACCAATGGGAAATTTACGCGTGTGAATGCAAGTCGCGGGAAGTGACGTCATGAACAGAGCATAAAAGCGCGCCGGAACCCGGAAGTGACAGCAAAAGAGTGTCTGAAGCGGGCCCGGAGGCGCAAGGAGCTGAGGCGAAGACGCAGCGTCTCGTTCCCCTTCAGGGAACCAGGGTTACATACGTAACCCGAGACGTTCCCTTTCATGGGAACTTCGAGCTGCGTCAGAAAACGCTAGGGGAACGTTATACCAACGTCACCTCAGCGACGCCGGCCTACGGATGTGTCTCAGCTCACTGAGAGAGCACCCTCGTTCCCGGAGCGGAATCGAGATCTAACTGATAGAATCTCATAAAGGTGTGCGGTGAGGACCAGCCAGCCGCAGCACAAACATCAGCAAGGGAAACTCCTGAGAGAAACGCCTTGGAGGTCGCCACGCTCCTAGTGGAGTGGGCCCGGACCCTCAGGGGAGAAGCATGTCCGGCCGACTCATAAGCCAGACAGATAGCCTCGACTATCCATCGGCTTAGGGTTTGTTTGGAAGCTGGAGCCCCCTCAGGGGCCCCAAAACAAACGAACAGTTGGTTTGACTTACGCCAGGTAGCAGTCCTGAGGACGTAAGCGTCCAGTACTCGTACTGGACAGACCTTGTTCTTTCGCTCCTGCTCATGATCGTCAAAGGGGGGAGGACAGAAGGCCTGTAGCATGATAGACCGAGCCACGTTCGTGAGAACCTTAGGGACATAGCCTGGCCTCGGGTGAAGAAAAACCTTCGTCATCCCGGGCGCAAACTCGAGGCAAGAAGGAACCACCGAGAGAGCTTGAAGATCCCCGACCCTCTTAAGCGAGGTGATAGCCAGCAAAAGAAGGGTCTTTAGGGAGAGGAGTTTAATAGGAAGCTCCTCTAATGGTTCAAAGGGTGCCTGGGACAGGCCTTGGAGTACCAAAGACAAGTCCCAGGCAGGAACCCTGGTCTGTGCCACAGGTCTCAGCCTTAGAGTGCCACGAAGGAAACGAGAGACTAGGGGGTCCCTGCCCAAGGACACCCCTCCCAAAGGTATGTGGCAAGCCGCTATGGCAGCCACATAAACCTTCAAGGTAGAAGGGGACAACCCTGTCGCAAACTTCTCCTGCAGGAACTCCAGCACTTTGCCAACGGGACAGGTTACTGGGTTTAACTGCCTTACGCTACACCAAGCAGAGAAGAGTTTCCACTTTAGAGCGTAGAGTTTCCTCGTGGAGGGAGCTCTGGACTGAAGGATGGTCTCTACAACCTCGGCTGTGAGACCAGATTCGAAGAACTGGACCCCCTCAGGGGCCAGACCTTCAGCTTCAGAAGTTCTGGACGGGGGTGAATAACACAACCCTCCGCCTGGGACAGAAGATCCCCCCTGACCGGAATCTCCCAGGGGACTCCGTCTAGGAGGGATACCAGGTCCGAGAACCAGATCCTGCTGGGCCAAAAGGGGGCCACCAGCGTGAGACGGACCCTGTCCCGACGAACTTTGGCCAGAACTCCCGGGAGCAGAACAATCGGGGGAAAGGCGTACAGGTGTAGCCTCGGCCACACCTGCATCATGGCATCCTGCCCCAGCGGCGCTGGGTACGTTAAGGAGAACCATAGAGGGCAATGAGTATTCTCGACCGAGGCAAACAGGTCTACCTGTGCCTTCCCGAATCTCTTCCAAATCTGCTCCACCACCTCGGGGTGGAGCCGCCATTCCCCGGGCCTCGGCCCCTGCCTCGACAGGAAGTCTGCTCCTATGTTCTGGACTCCAGGGATGTGAGCTGCCCTGAGTGAGAGCAGCTTGCCCTGGGCCCAGAGAAGAACTTGTCTCACCAATTTGTACATTGGACGAGAACGAAGACCTCCCTGGTGATTGATGTAAGCCACCACTGTCATGCTGTCTGTGAAAACAGTGACATGATGCCCAATTAGGTCCGGGAGGAAAGCAAGTAGCGCTCTGCGGACCGCCAGTAACTCCAGCAGGTTTATGTGCCAGGACTGGTGCCGCAAGCTCCAAAGCCCTTGTGAGGAGCGGTCCCTCAGAACCGCCCCCCAACCTGTGAGGGAGGCATCCGTTGACAGAGTCACTCGTCGAGACGGAGCTCCCAACACGGGGCCTTGTGACAGGAACCAGATGTTCTTCCACAGGGTCAAGGTGCGTAGGCATCGCCTCGTGACCTTGATTGTGCGAAGCGGGTTGCCCCTCGGGGAAAACCCTTTGGTCCTGAGCCACCACTGCAGGGGTCTCATGTGTAGCAGGCCGAGCGGTATAACGCTGGACGCTGCTGCCATGAGCCCTAACACTCTCTGAAAGTGTTTGACAGTGAGTAGCTGGCCTAATTTTATGCCCTCGACAGTTGATCGAATGGAATGAATGCGCCCGGGGGATAGCCGAGCAGACATTGTTTCCGAGTCCCAAATGACTCCCAAGAAGGTGGTTCTCTGAGCAGGAGAAAGCACACTCTTCTTGGTGTTCAACCTTAACCCCAGCTCCTGCATGTGAGCAAGCACGACATCTCGATGACGTGCTGCTAACTGAGACGATTGGGCTATTACTAGCCAATCGTCTATATAATTGAGGACACGGATGCCTTGTAACCGCAATGGAGCCAGTGCAGCGTCCACGACCTTCGTGAACGTGCGGGGTGAGAGCGATAGGCCGAACGGAAGTACACGATACTGGTACGCCTTCCCCCCGAAGGCGAACCGTAGGAACTTCCGATGCTGAGGAAGGATGGAGATGTGGAAGTATGCGTCTTTTAGGTCGATTGTGACGAACCAGTCCTCGGACCTGATATGCGTCACAATCTGCCTGAGCGTCAACATTTTGAATTTTAGACGCAAGATAGTGCGATTTAGAAGACGCAAATCCAGAATGGGCCGCAACCCTCCATCCTTCTTCGGAACTATGAAGTATCGGCTGAAGAAACCGGACTGTCTGTCTGTAAGGGGCACATACTCGATGGCCCCTTTCTCCAGCAGAGAGTCTACTTCCTGTTCCATAATCAGAGCCTGCTGGGGCCCTACCGCGGACGATAGGATCCCCATAAAACGGGGTGGTGAAGCCCCGAATTGAATTTTGTACCCGGAGGTTACTGTGCGCAGGACCCATTGAGAGATGCCCGGCAGACGCAACCATGCGGCCTGGAACTCTACTAAGGGAATCAGTCTCTCGAGACTGATCTCTGATACGAGCAGAGACACCACAGGGCCGGGGTTTCCGGACACCGTACTGGTGGAATGCTCTAGGACCCTCCTTAGAGGGGGCAGTGCCTCCGAGACGGGCTCCCTCGGGAACCGGACACGGAGCTGACCGCCTTGGTGCGGCTTGCCTCTGGCGTCAGGAACGCTTAGAGGTAGCCTTCTTGGCATTTAGGATGTTCCTCAGATCCATCCTTTTACCAGAAGGCTGGGCCCGAGAGTGTTGTCCCGACCTCCCTCTATTAGGGGGAGGTAAACGAGATGCAACACTCTCCTTCTGTGAGGCCCTGTACGAGGAACTGTGAGCCCGTGTTTGGCTACTGGGCTCACGTGAAGGGTGGCGGGGAAGGACTTTGCTGAACGCCACCTGCTGCCGTGCAGCCTCCTGAAACTTATCGACAACGCTTTTTACGGCGTCGCCGAACAAGCCCGAAGGGGACAGAGGGGCGTCCAACAAAACGAACTTGTCCTTATCTTTTATGGCTGAAAGATTGAGCCATAAATGCCTCTCCGTAGCCACCAGAGCTGCCATTGAGCGACCGACAGAGAAGGCCGTTTCTCTAGTGGCTCGGAGAGACAAATCCATGGCCCGACGCAGCTCTGCCACTGCTTCGGGACCAATACCGCCACCTTGATCGAGGTCTCCCAGCAAATCTGCTTGGTAGGCCTGCAGCAGTGCCGTGGTGTGCAGGCACGCTGCAGCCTGACTAGAGGCAGAATATGCTTTTCCCACCAGTGATGATGTAACTCGCAACGGTTTGGTGGGGAGCGCCGGGGCTTTAATAGTGGATGCCGAATGGGGCACAAGGTATCCCGCAAGAGCCTCGTCCACCTTCGGCATCCCTCCGTAACCATAAGGATGAGCTCCGGTAAGAGTAGCGTACATCGCACTGGACGACGTATGCACCCTATCGGAAGCTGGCTTTTTCCAAGATCTCGACACCTCAGTATGGAGATCCTGGAAGAAAGGCATTGCCCGGCGCTGGGGAGCGACACGAGCTGGAAGGTAACGCTCATCCAACTTACTTTTTCTGGGACGAGCGTTCCTAGTCTCTGCCGGCCAATCAATGTCCAGACGAGAGACTGCTCGTGTCACAACCTCGATCAGTTCCTCGTACGCCGGTGAAGAGGGTGGCGAAGCCTCCTCAACCGGATCGATGCTAATCACTTCCTCCTCCTCAGAGCAGGATAATGATAGCACCGAAGTCCCAGTCGGATTGGAAGAAACCGCGCCTGAAACGCGTGCTTCCAACCTCCGGCTGGAACTGGGATCAACACAGTCGAACTGCGAGACGGGCTCACCCGCCCCGCAACCTTCCGTGAGATCCATTTGCGATCCCCAAGATTGAGAATGCCGCCGAGCCTCAGCCGCAGCGGGTCCCGAACCTTGAAGAACGCGAGTCTGGTTAGTATCCGCAAATACTGCCAGACGGGAGCGGAGAGTACGCAATGAGAACCTCTCGCAGTTCTCACAATCACCGCCCTCAAGCGCTGACCGAGCGTGCTCCGCTCCCAGACAGACAACGCACTGAATGTGTGTGTCCTTTCCCGTAATGAAACGGGTACAAGGAGAAACACACGGTGTAAATGCCTGTTCCGCCATAATCACAACGCACGTAATCCAAAGGGTGGTTTGAAACTCGCAAGCACAAACTCTCTGACACACGCACGCTGAAGACACTCAAAGCTGTCACTTCCGGGTTCCGGCGCGCTTTTATGCTCTGTTCATGACGTCACTTCCCGCGACTTGCATTCACACGCGTAAATTTCCCATTGGTTGTACACATCTTCACGTGACTGACGTCAAGGGTTTCCCCTAGCGTTTTCTGACGCAGCTCGAAGTTCCCATGAAAGGGAACTGTTCACATCATCACTTCTTCATGGAGGTCTTTGGCACGGTTTAAGCATCTCTTTATTCGAGTTATTCTCCCCCCCACCTCCACCAAATGTCGTATAACCAAGAGCACAGACATCCTTCTGCGGCTCATCTACTAAATTTCTCACCTTCATATTAAGCAATGCCTTCACTAACATCGTAAATGTAATGTGGTCATTTATTAAATTGAACTGTTCTTGACTTTAGTTTATACAACAAACATTTACATGTTCATGTTTTATTTGATGTCCTTTTATGAATGTGCATATCATAATAAATTATAGGGTTGATTTCACACTTTAATCATTGAGATGACTGAGATAATGTGTCAGAGTCAACCTGAATTCATTGTTCTGGGAAACTAAGAATCGTTACAATGATCTGCTGGCGACACTGATACTGTGATTCAAAACTAATCAAAAATGAAAGAAGCCTCTGGTCAATGGCTGTGTCTGTAATACAGAAATCAAAAGCAAAATTGCAAACGAGCAGATATTTACTATGAGGAGTTGTGCCAGCTTAACATTTAAACAGGGAATTGCACTCAATTCACATGACGTAAAGAAGTAAACAAAATATTTGTGGATCAACCTTTACTGAGACAAACATGGTTTTGAGAATTCCAGCCATCAGGTGATCCTGATCTGGAGTGTGTTCAGTGTAAACTTCATGATTCATCGTGTCGTGGTTTCCTCTAAATGAATCTTAAGGTCACGAAACATTGCCAGCCCTGAAAAAATAAACCATGTGCTTCTTACTATGATTCTGGCAATTTCAGAAACAGGAGAGAGAAAATATGCGATTAGACCTTTTCTTGTTGTTAGTTGAACAGAATTGTAGATGGTGTAGATGAAAGTGCAGCTGTCATTTATAGGTTTTAAGAGAGTACAGTGGTACCTCGAGATACGAAATTAATCCGTTCCGAGGCGGCCTTCGTATAATGAGATATTCGTATCTTGGAACACATTTTACATGTAAAATGGCTAATCCGTTCCAAGCCCTCCAAAAACACCCCATTAAATTTCATAATAAAGCTAAATTGACCTATAAACAATGAAATAACGTAAAATGTCGAAACTTACCTTTCGAGTGAGGCTATCTCCGAAAGTGGCGGCAGAGGAGGACGAGGACGAACGGCAGATAACGTACGTACGTACTGTAACGAGTTATATTGGGTAAGGCTCCTTTAAGGCGGAGCGCTCTTTCACTCTCTCAAGTTCAGTAATGAGGTGGTTCGAACTGAGCGCGAGCAGGGAAGCATTGCATGTTCTGTATGCGGAGTGAGTTTTTTTCCCCACTGTTTTCTTTTTTTTCTGTTGCTCTTACTATTGTTTTGTTGTTTGGTAACGCGATGGTGAGTGAAGCATTGTTTGCCGACTGCTCTGGTGTGTGTCGAATGGACAGTTCCAGTTATTAAAGGACCTCTGTGGAATAGCAGTTGTGTCTCACTTGTAGTTCACTCTATGTTTAGGCGAGCTATCCGGCCTCTCCTAGAGAACAAACGCGTTACAGTACGTACACTTAACTTTACGAAAACACATAACAAATGTAAAGTTTCGGGTTCGGAGTGGCTGAGCTAAAGCACGCCAGCACGTACGTATAGAAGATGCATGATGGGAGGGATGCTGTCCAATTAGAGAGAAGGATCTCATGGCTTGGCTAGCATCAGGAACCAATGGGAGAGCAGGAGGATGGTGGCGAGTCTACTATAACTAAGATGGCGGCGTGCGGCGCGAGTTTCAAAATTGTTATGGGGCGAATCTCTGACTTTCAGAAACCTTTCGTATCTTGAAAACTTTTCGTATGTAGAGCAGTAAAAATTTTCGTCTTTGCTTTCGTAACTTGGATTTTTCGTAAGTTGAGCCTTTCGTATCTTGAGGTACTACTATTGGCTGCCGGCCAATGTCAAGTTCATTGTTGTGGTTGGGTTAATTCTTCAGACACTTGTCATACTGGAGGTATTCCCCAGAGCGACCCCTTGAGTTCCCTTTCAGAAGGGAAATGTGCTCCTCAACCGCCACCAATGTGCAGCTCCAGCTGGATGACGCGACGGCAGCCATGTTGCACCAGAACGCTCACCACACACCAGCTTACTGGTGGAGAGGAGACAGAGTGATGAAGCCAATCAGAGTAAGGGGATGATTTGGTAGCCATGATCTTAGAGCTCTTCTCATTGTTAGTTGAACAAAACTGTGAGAGATGATATAACAAGATGCAGTGTTTCAAGAACTTTTGTAGAAGAAAAATAATCTGTTATCTTATTTACACATGTTTTGTCTTTGACAGATGTGTATTTCTTTGTGTAATATTTTTTATTTTATCTGTATATTTTTTAACGTCTCTCACATTTCAAGGCAGGGTTTTATGTAGATCTTAGATATGACACTTTTCCTTTAGATCGACAAGATGTTGTTGTGCATATAGTATGGGACGTTCTTAGAACAGTCCATTACTTTTTTTACTTATTAGAAATTTATTCGCCTTTGACGTAGTAAAATGTCACATATCTCCAAAATGCTGCAGTAAAAGGAAGAGGAACACTTCAGGGCCCCGAGCTGGTCGATCGAAAACACCAGAGACCAGTCGTCGAGAGACTGGTTCCCTTAGTAGATGTCCTGGCAGTGTGGAAACTTCTTCCAAATATTTCTCAATGGGTCCTGCATTCAATCAAAGAGGGTTTTACTATTGAGTTGGGTCTGATTCGCGAGGGTTCAGGCTCTGGTTTATGAACAGGAAGTAAAAGATCTGCTGTGGAATGGGGACATATTATATGTGCACTCTTGTTAGTTTTTGTATGCATTTTGTTGTATTTTCAATATATATATATATATAAAAAATAACCTTTCTCTTTTCTTACTAGTATTCTTTAGTTGATGGCTTGACTATGTATTTTCAAACTGAGTAAAAACTGTGTGTGTTCTGTCTAAAAGGCTTACATTTACATAGCAGTCGTGTAATCAGACCAGACAGAAGTTAGACAGTTCATTGAGTAAAAATTGACCCTGGAGTGAACTACTTCTGCGTCAACAACATTTATAAGACCCATGTAAATAATTACTCACTCTTTCAGTCTTGGCAGGGTTTAAGCATCTCCTCATGTGAGGAATTCATCCACTCAAATGTCAAATGCCCAAAAACATGTTTTCATCGTTTAATTTGTTGTTTTCAGAATATGCTCAGAATATGTTCAATATCAAAAGCAAAATTGCAAACTTATCCTAACATTGTAGATAACATATGGTGACATAGGGTAGATTAATTCATGTCAAACATAACATTATGAGTCACCATGTGAACTTACTTTTGTGGCTGTTAAAAAGCATGTTCTATATAGAGTAAGTGTGGGAAGTAATGTGGTGTACTAGCAAGCAAGTTGTTGCTGTCAGGTACCAATATGAAATATGTCATTCATAAATCCTCTCTTGTGGCCTCATGGTGATAGTAAAGTGTTCAATGAATCTACATCCCAGAATCTCACCGGTTTTCTGAGAGAATAATCACACACTGTTTTTCCTCATACTTTAAAGTATGGAAATTTTAAATTTCAGATAAATCAGTTTTGAGAAAAGCATCCCTGACATATTGTGATCTGGAGAAAAAGCAGAAAGAGTCCACTAAGTGAAGCCATTGAGTTCTCGATTGACAACACAAGACATAAGAAATGATCCCAATAACGTCCAAAAACAGGTGCAAATATGACAAATACACATTCAAACTAGACTAACTAATGTTTCTTGCCATGATGAATTCTGTGGATTGGAGATCCGCAGAGATGAACAGAGATAAACAGAGGATGCAGAGATGAACTGCTGAAGTTTTCCCCTGTAAACGTAATATGATTAAAAATTCAATCATCTCTCTGGTAATCTCCTTTAAGATAGGAGCTCAGCACATGATCAAAGAATTTATTTTCCTTGTACAGAAAAAGATTTCATCAATTCCTTTGTTTTTACTTCATAAAAAAGCTAAATTAATTATTTTTAATAACAACCATAATATAATTATAGGTTTTAATATTGGAAAAATAAGTATGAATATTCAAATAATATGGTTTTAAAATGACTTCTTGTTGGTTAACCATTGGACTTGCACTCAAACTGTGATTTTTGAATAAAAATAACCAGCAATAAAAAGCCTAAATATGGTAAAAATAAAAAAAATGAGATCAATAAGAAAAAGAAGGAAGCTGGTGTCAGATGTTTCTAGTAACTGGACTCGTTTTTTCGTGCATCTAGAGGACTTAGATTTACTTGGCTGTGATGCAACACTTCATTCAGGCTATTTTTAGTAGCTAGTGTCATTGAATTTATCTGTCGTGTGATTGGCCCAGCGATCATCATCCTATGAGGTGATGCCCTCACCTGCTGCCAGACAAACATCAACAGATGCCAGTGTGGGAGCCACAATTTGTATGTCCTCAAAAGTTCTTTTGAGGATCTTCCAAGTTTTATTTAGATCAAAAGAGTTTTAAAATGCTTTGATTGAACTGTGCTTGTTAAAAGAGCTTGACTCAGTAAGGCAGGATTTAACACAGAGAGATTTGTAGATGTAGAAGAAGGATGCAAATTACGACAGGCGTGGGGGTGTTTGACCCCTAAAGAAGGCTTGATCCCCCTGAAGGTGGGGGGTAATTTTGGGGGTAAATTCAGATCCATGTTGGCACTGAACCAGAGAGAGCAATTGTCACGTAACTATGAAACAACTTCATAATTAGTCTCCTCAACCACACAGTTTCATTCTTTCGGTTGGAAACATTCAAATGATCACAGAAGTACCATGAATTTAATATTACTATTAAATGTTAATACTCCACAATTAAATTGATATTTACGGTTTATAAACGTTTATGATCTATGAAAGCCATTAAAATAGAGTAAACAACATTTTTGACAATTCAATTGGATCATTATCTTGTTACACCAGTAAGTGGCGACAAGTAACTGTTAAAATGATTCAACACTGAAAATTATGTTGCGCCCCCTACCCTTCCTTTTGTAGAGCGGAGCACCAGGTTCAACTAGTTTGTCTCCCGACTTTATGATAATTTACTTCCCTTTAGCAAATTAATTATCGTCACTCAGATTTGCTATTTTTATCCACCCTGGAATCCTACAATAATTTTAAAACATTGAAACCTACCAAGAAGAATGTCAATGACACAAAAGGGTAAGTATGAAAAAGTTAACAGTGGGATTTATTTTAAAACAAAGATAGAAAATAAAATAAAACAGTGAATGATAACAACAAAAGAAAAGGTGAAAATGTAATAGAATGAGAGGTGTATACTTCCTTCTCCAATACCTTGGCACAGAAACAGGAATTAAAGAATCTCTCATTTAAACGGTAACCACTTACTATAGGATTAACTCTAAAAGCATGGGATGGGAAAGATCAGAAATCCCATTAAAACCTCAACCAATGTATGTAACCCCAATATACTCTTATAATACACAGTTATACAATATTTATACTCTTTCAATATACTCTTACAATAAACAGACAGAACACAAACATTTGGCTGGGGGGGGAGGGGGTAATTCAACCCTTGAAGAGGGAAATGGCCTGTGGAAAGAAACTGTTCCTGTGCCTAGATGTTCTAGTGGCCAGCGATCGTAGTCGCCGTCCTGACGGTAACAGTTCAAACAGGAAGTGTCCAGGGTGAGCAAAGTCTGTGATGATTTTACCTGCTCTCTTTTTCACTCTGGAAGAGTACAGGTCCTGGAGGGCTGGCAGGGAAGCACCAATAATCCTCTCTGCAGTCCGGATTGTGCGATGTAGTCTCCCGATGTCAGATTTGGTAGCTGAACCAAACCAGACAGTGATGGAGGTGCACAAAACAGACTGAATGACGGCCGAGTAGAACTGTATCAGCAGCTCCTGTGGGAGGTTGAGCTTCCTCAGCTGACGAAGGAAGTACAGTCTCTGCTGGGCCTTTTTAACAATGGAGTCAATGTGATCCACTTCAGGTCCTGAGAGATGGTGGTGCCCAGGAACCTGAATGACCCCACTGCTGCCACTGTGCTGTCCATGATGGTGAGGGGAGGTAGAGGTAATCTCCACCGTTTTGAGCGTGTTGAGCTCAAGATTGTTATAACTGCACCAGACAGCCAGTTGTTCAACCTCCAGTCTGTAAGCAGACTCGTCACCGTTTCGGATAAGGCCGATAGCGGTGGTGTCGTCTGCAAATTTCAGGAGCTTCACAGAAGGGTCTTTAGAAGTGCAGTCATTGGTGTACAGGGAGAAGAGGTGGGGAGAGAACACACCCCTGGGGGGCGCCAATGCTGGTAGTGAGAGACCTGGATGTGAGTTTCCCCAGTCTCACTCGCTGTTGCCGGTCTGTTAGGAAGCTGGTGATCCCTTGACAGATTGAGGATGGCAAGGAGAGCTGGGTCAGTTTAGCTGTAAGAAGATCAGGCATGATGGTGTTGAAGGCCGAGCTGAAGTCCACAAATAAGATCCTTGCATAAGTCCCAGGTCTGTTGAGATGTTGCAGGATATAATGCAGTCCCATGTTGACTGCATCATCCACAGACCTGTTTGCTCTGTAGGCAAATTGAAGAGGATCCAGCAAGGGACCAGTGATCTCCTTCAGATGGGCCAGAACCAGTCTTTCAAATGACTTCATGACCACAGATGTGAGAGCGACAGGTCTGTAGTCATTAAGTCCAGTGATTTGGGGTTTTTTGGGGACAGGAATGATGGTAGAGCGTTTGAAGCAAGGGGAACTTCACACTGCTCCAACGATCTATTGAAGATCCGCGTGAAGACTGGGGCCAGTAGGTCAGTGCAGGCTTTCAAACAAGCAGATGAGATGCCGTTTGGGCCTGAAGCTTTCCTTATCTTCTAAGCTCTGGTTGGATGGCGGGTGGGGGGCGGATGGTGCAGGAGGTGTTGGGGGCGTGTGAAGTGCAGATCAGAGTGGGTGTTTGAGATTGGGTTTGGGATTGAAATACTGGTGATTGAGAGTGGGTTTCTCAAACCTGCAGTAAAAAGTATTCAGCTCATCCGCCAGATGTTGATTCTCAGCAGGTCGGTGGAATGGTGGCTTGTAATTGGTGATATTCTTCAGGCCTGACCAGACAGCAGCAGGGTTGTTGGAAGAAAATTGGTTTCTCAGCTTTTCAGAGTAACTTCTTTTAGCCGCTCTGAAATTCCAAGGAAGTAAAATTCCCTCATTTCCTGCCAGACAAAAATCAGCAGATCAAATAGAAATATAGCTGGAAGCAGCCATGACGGGGGCAAAGCACAAGGAGGGCATTAAATGTCATGCCGACATGGCTAGCAGCATCAGGCCAACTGCAGTAATCACTAAATACATTTCAATATGATTTTAGGCTAAATGGCTGAAAAATTATTAATACAGTCACTGTAATTTGATTGAAAAGTTTATCGCTTTAGAACATTAGTTGGCGCTGTGTCCAAATTCATGAATTGTGGTCAGATTTAGATGACAAAGACACCTGCAAAGGTTGGTGTCAACTGAGCAAAGCATTGCTGACATAGAGCATTAAAGTGATTTTGTCATCACTACCTCAAATTTGTAATTGCGGTATACGAAAACGTTTCTTTCTATCAACACGAAATCCATAACTTGTTGTCAGCATAGTCTGAAGATGATACGATTCAATTTTTGTGAAAATCGGACAAACGGTCTGGGAGGAGTTTGAAAAAGTAGGTTTTTAAAGAAAAACAACATGGCGGACAGGAAGTTTGGCAGACTATGACAAATTTGGTATCTGTGTTCTCGGCTTGACCCAAGCAACATAGAAAGACAATTTGTTCATCAATAGGTTAATGTAATCAAAATGTATTAACATATATGTAATTTCTGTTATAACTTTTGACCACAAGGTGGTGCTGCCTCGAAACTTTTTGTGTCATGTCAGGCCCAGGTGCCGAAGACACATGTCGAGTTTTGTAATGATACACCAATATGTTCATTAAATATAGCAA
Source organism: Rhodeus uyekii (assembly GCA_037043235.1). Lineage (NCBI taxonomy): Eukaryota > Metazoa > Chordata > Actinopteri > Cypriniformes > Acheilognathidae > Rhodeus > Rhodeus uyekii. Next base: position 1,363,058 of record JAWRVZ010000149.1, read on the forward strand.
TTTATGACAAAATTCAAAATGGCCGACGCTCAAAATGGCCGATATGGGAACATTTGGTATTGCACGACTCGGCATGATGCACTGAATCCAAAGAGACCAGTTTTATGATTTTTGGCCAAAGCGTTCAGGAGTTATAAACAAAATTGTCACTTTTTCATATCTCCTGACCAGTAAGGGGCAGTGCGCCAAAACTCTGTAGGTAGCCTCAGATCATGATTGCTATGAAACACACCAAGTTTGGTCAGAATACGCAAATGCATTACAGAGATATAGCCTTGATTTCATTTTTGCGACCATTTTGTTGAATTATTTTGCAAGTTATTCATACACGGTTTGACAAATCAACTAGATTTCCATATCTTTTTGTCAGCATAGTCTGGAGATGATGTGGTTCAATTTTCGTGAAAATCGGACAAACGGCCTAGGAGGCGTTTGAAAAAGTTGATTTTAAGGTAAAATTCTAAATGGCGGAAAAATTATGTCATAGGGTGCGATCGAATCGTCTTGAGCCAAGGAATTAGTGGACAAAATAATTTTGTTTCTAGGACATACTAATCAAAAGTTATTAACGTAAACGTAAGTGCAACTTTGGACATGTGGTGGCGCTAGAGAGATTGAGTTAGAGACTTCAAATTTTCTATGGTCCATGATTGGACTGTCCTTTATAAGTATGGCAAATTTGATCATTTTCCCGCAAACGGTTCTATGGGATTCCATGGCGGAAGAAACGGGAGAATAATAATAATAAAGAACCGGAACAGAAACAATAGGTGCTATCCCAAAAATAGCTTAACTAACTTCATGATCCACTCTATAATAAAAGATAGATGGATGAAACAAAGTGCATGACAAACTATTATATATTGAATGTACATAGCGTCCAAATAATGTAGTAATAACTGCCCATTAGTGTTTGCCAACAATACAGCAGAAAATAAAATCAGCAAGTAGTTTTATTTAATGAGACACATAAAGCTTATTTGTCGCAAGTTTTGATGGCAGGCAGGCAGGCAGGCAGGCAGGCAGGCAGGCAGGCAGGCAGGCAGAACAGACAGGCAGGCAGGCAGAACAGACAGGACTGGAATAACCGCTTGGAATTGTGCACTGATGCAAACAAGACTTCGCCATCATAGTTTGTGTGAGTGAGTGCTTTATAGTTTGTGTAATGCAGTACAGCTGGTGCAATAATCAGTCCACTGCACAGCATTGTGGGAAATGTAGTGTGTGTGGGTGAGTATAAGTGTGGGAGCTCCCTCTGGAGCCAGACGGGGGAGTGACAGCGTTCACGATTGTAACAAAAACTGACTGCTTCATTTGCAGCTATATATCAATGAAAGTTGCTTTCGGTTAAAACAGCTCAAATGTGTATTTTAGTCTGAGAGTACCTTAAGACTTTATTAAATTAAGAGTGTATTGAAAAAAGAAAAAAAATATATATATATATATATTTATATATACTATGTATATATATATATATATATATATATATATATATATATATATGTATTTATTTATTTATATGCATTATGTTAAAATGTCAAATGCAAAACAGCTGTTCAATAGACCACAAATAAAGAGATAGATTGTGTGTGCTGGCGTCTTTATTTCACATGGAACAACCATCATATACAAACTACCACACCATTCCATAGCAAATTCACTTTACACCAATGTCCTCATAGACCATCATGGATCCTTGGACAAAGCCTGTGCATGACAAGTTTCAAGTAAATCAGACAAACATGTGACCCTGTACAGGGGATTTAGAGTATTTTTCGCAATATAGCGCCACCAAGTGATCAAGCGTCGCAGTTTTTTGGCGTGACCACAAAATGATCTCATACATGACTATATGAAGTTTGGTGAGATTATCTCTTGTGGTTAAGCGTGTGGTTGCGAGCCTGAATCACCGATCTAAATTCTTTGAATAATTTTTGGTTAGGAGAGGCTCTTGATGATGCATGTGAAGTTTTGCGTGATTTGGACAATCGGCCTAAGAGGAGTTCTAAAAAAAAATTCTAAAAATTCAAAATGGCGGGAAATGAAAATTTATAGGCGGAAATGAAATCAGAGATATACATTTTTAAGTCTTGAGCCAAGGATTCCAGAGATAATGCAGCATGATGCACTGAATCTAAAGAGACCAGTTTCATGACTTTTGGCCGAAGCGTTCAGAAGTTAAGAGCAAAAGCGTCACTTTTTAAATATCTCCAGACCACTAGGGGGCACTGTGTCAAAACTCAGCCGGTAGCCTCAGATCATGATTGCCATGACACACACCTAGTTTGGTCAGAGTACGCTAATGTGTTGCAGAGATATAGCCTCGATTTCATTTTGGTTGCTATTTTGTCGAATTCCTTCAATTCTTTATTCAAAATTTCCTAAGCAAAACATCTTGATTTTAATAACTTTTTGTCAGCATGGTTAGAAGATGATACGATTAAATTTCGGTGAAAATCGGACGAACGGTCTGGGAGGAGTTCGAAAAAGTAGGTTTTTAAAGAAAAACAATATGGCAGACAGGATGTTTAGCCAAATATGACAAATTTGGTATCTGTGTTCTCGGCTTGAACCAAGAAACATATTAAGATGATTTGTTTTGCCATAGGTTAATGTAATCGTTAACGTAATCAAAAGTTATTAGCATATTCATACATTTGGTTATAACTTTTGACCACAAGGTGGTGCTGCCCCGAAACGTTTTGTGTCTTATCAGGCCAAGGTGCCGAAGACACATACCGAGTTTCGTGACGATATGCCAATGTGTTCGTTTTAATGACAAAATTCAAAATGGCCGAAGCTCAAATCAGCCGATATGAGAAAATTAGGTATCGCATGACTCGGCATGATACACTGAATCTAAATATATATATATATATATATATATATATATATATATATATATATATATACATATCTCAAAATTACATATCTCAAAAAAAAAAAAAAAAAATATATATATATATATATATATTTATACATATCTCAAAATTCCCCTTTTTTCACCCACAACTAAAATATCGAAAAAAAGACTGCTTACCAATAAAATACCCACAGAAAGTTTTCTGCAATAATGAGGGAGAACTATGATGACAGACAAAAAACAAAAACACAGGAACTGACTTCTTGAACTGACTTCTTTTTTTATTTAGATGTAAGACATACAGCAATTTGAAAATCATTCATTAACATAATGCAGTATGATTATTGACAAAATGCTTTAAGACACACTGTAACAATGTTCAACGTTCAGGGAGGAAGGAGGCGGGAACCAGTGAACATTAAACAAAATTTAATATAAAATAAAATATAACATAAAATAAAATAAACGTAATGATGGCAGTCCCTCACGGACGACTGCCGCCCACACAAACATAAAACACAACATAAACCCAGACCTGGTCCTCTCTCGTCCTTCACTGTCGTTGCTCCTCCTTTTATGCCTCCGCTCCTCCGTGAGATACGAGACCAGTGGCTCACAGGTGACTCTCATTATCAATCACGCCACCGGCTCTCGTGGCGCTCCCACGGTCCCTACAACCCCGCCCTGCTCGCCACACACACATTTTTGATGTTCTGACTGTCAGCATTTCCACACTTATGGCATTTCATCGAATTATATTCCTTCACACACCGATACAGAGGCACTAGTTTATTGATCTTTGTGAACTGACTTTGCAGAAACTTTTGATTAACTTCCACGTCTCCGCGCCAGATCTCTTGGAAAACGAAAGCTTTGATCCCAGTTGTCTGTGTGTTTAGCCATTTTGAAAGGCCTTTAAAAATATTGTATGGATTTCGATCTTTAATACACCTCTCTAAGCACGGTGAGTTGTAAGTGTACAAAACAACACACTGATCATCATTTCTCATATTCAGAATGTTGAGTAGAGGGGATTGTTCTGTGGTATCTTTAGGATAGATAAGAACATACTCAGAGTGCATTTTTTCTTCAGTCATTTGAATCAAACTTGGCTTTGTAGCAGTGAGACTGATTGAGCCTGTGGTGACTTCATAAAAATGTATACCACTATCAGTCTTGAATTTATTGAAGGCCTTTTTCATTTCATCTGTAATGAAGACCGAATCAAGACTGAACTCTTCTGTACAGTTTTGTATTGGGACTCTGATGAGTACAGAATACTGGTTAAGTATTCTGATGTTGTTTGTTGTGATGGTGGTTGACTGAAACCTAGAAGACAAACATAACAGTTTATTACAGCAATTTTCAAAAACTCATACTCATTTTAATTTGTTTGGCAGCTGGTTGGTTTTGAAATAGAGGAGACACACAAACTTTTAGCTGTTGGTTCCCCTCCCAAGGATTTTTTTTTTTTTTTGACTGCTTTTAAAATGACTTTTGGGGTCACTTTTAGAAAGAAAATTAAACAGCAAAACAACATACATTTAATGATCACTTTTGTTGAAGTAAAAATCAATTAAGGATTGTGCTTATTCTGACTGTACATTGTGCAAATTTTGACTTACTTTTCATCAAAATCCTGGATCATTCTAGCAAGAACATCAGTGTTCACTGTGTTCACAATCTGAGCGCATTGAATACACAGATGAAGCAGGCAGAAGACGAACACCCTCAGTGCCACACACACCTAAAGTTAAAACAACAAACCTGATGAACAAAAAAAACACCAGCAACAAAACTGAAAAGGCCATGATAAACATACTTACCATGATGAATTTTAGAGGAGAAGGAAGATGCTTCTGAACTCTTCAGAGAAGATGTGTTGAGTCCCGTCCGACTGAGAGAATATTTATTCTGCCATATATGCAAATAAACTTGAGATTGTTTAACAAGGGAGAAACTGTTTGACATTCACAAACAATTTGATTCATATCACAGTTTCGTTTGAAAATATGTAAACTGATACATTTTAGTGGTAAAAGTGAAACTCAAATATCCTAACAATGAATGTCCTCTGTATTGGATTCCAACAAAAGAATGTTGTCCATCACTAAGTTAAGTTACTTTTATTTACTTAATGCGTTACAAACACAACACAAACTGTTTCAAAGCGGTTTCACAGAAATAAACAGAAAAATAGAACCGAAGCAAAAGTTATAAACTTAAGTTATAAAAGCACCACTTGTAAAATGACTGTAAAACAGCTCTACCAAAGATCATACAATTAGTTCAATTGAGTTCTCGACCAGCAATGTCAGTTTTGTTAATATGGTAAAATTTATATATATTTTTTTTAAATTGAATTCTTTTTGTAAATTACCAACTGAGCAAGACAAAGGACTAGGACTAAATATATTAATATTTCATCTGGACTGCTTCAAGATTTCATGTAGAAAGATAAAATCGAATTTCAGGTCAACTGAAACTGAAAAAATGAAATTTGCTTTGATTTCTGTGCAAAAAGAGATTTTGTATATCTGAAAGAATGCGTGTTCAAGTGTGTGTTTAAAGGTTATTTTGCATTGAAATGAATTTCACTTATTTGAGGAGAGCTATAGATCAAACTTTATTATCTCAACCACTCCCTGCTTTACATGTTATCGTTCTCTCTCATCTTTTCTGAAACAGTGTTTGGGTAAGACTACACATGACACTTCCTTGTGTATCAAGTAACAAACCCGGATGCAAAAGGTTTCACTTAAGGTGAATCTTTGTGAGTAACACAAATGATTTGTGAAAAACGTTAGTAATCCACAATTAAGAGCTTAAAATTATCTAAAATGTAAAAACTGAAAGTTAACTCTAATTAACACTTAAAAAATGCACATCCTTCAGGAAAGAAACTAAAGAAGGTGTGAAGGGTTGTGTGTTTGCATTCATCCATACATTATTCTGAAATGAAACCACTGAACAATTATTGAGCAAATATTTATTTTTCCTCATGCAGTAAGCCAGTATATATTCATAATTATGTTTCCATCACAGTACAGCATAAGCACTATGACTTTAAATAAGTCTTCTAAGCAATTTTTCCTCTCTTAACTTATTTTACACTACAAAAACCTTCAGCTACATTAGAAACTACTGGCACCAAAATGAGCTGTATTTCATGCTCTTTGAATACAGTAGTTCATTGTTTGAGAACTTGTTTATTAAACTTGACTCTGATATCAGTCTCATTCTCTTACAAGGTTGTTCATCTCTGTTCTTGCCATTGTTAGAATATCAATTTTATTCACACACCAATAGAGGGGAACGTCTCAGGTTACGTATGTAACCATAGTTCCCTGAGAGGGAAGGAGACGCTGCGTCATCTCTATGGGAACGGCCCGCGTAATCAACTCTTGAAGCATAATAGAAAACACCTGTGAGAATGACGCGGATGACGTCATGAGCCAGGAAACAAAAGGCACGCCGAAACCGGCATAGACAGCTAAGAACGTCTGAAACAAGCGCGGCATGCGGGAGAGCTAGGGCTGATGCTGATGACGCAGCGTCTCGTTCCCTCTCAGGGAACTATGGTTACATACGTAACCTGAGACGTTCCCTTTCAAGGGAACTCGAGCTGCGTCATCGCTATGGGAACGCTATACCAACGCCAACCTAGCGGAAAAGCATGGCCCAAAGTGCTCCAGTGGAGATGTCCTGTCACCCTCGGGAAGACCAGTCTCTCATGGCAAGATAGCCTCAGGTAGAACTTGCCCCACTTAGTGATCTGCATGGCTCGTCGGGCCTCAGCCCCGGGAGAGCCATACCCAAAGCTCGCACTGGGCTGCAGACCTCCTGACCCATGACGAGAAAACCAACAAAAAAAACCCCGCAGAAGGAGGAACCGCAAAGCGGCCCTTGCGCTCTCCTAGCCTCAGCCAGGGAGAGTAACCTTAAATCCTGCGGGAGACCCCCCTCAGTGAGGAGACCGGACTCACGACCTCAGTTGTGAACCGGAACTCCGCGGCTGCGGCTCTCGGCCCAATAGCGAACCTGGGGAGTGTCTACCACAAATTGACCCCAGGACGCCCAAGGTGGGCCACCGACAGAGAGGGCCACCGACAGACTGCGCATCGCAGCGCCAGCCGAGGAGCAGCCATCCAACCACAAGACCGCCTAAAACCCGAAGGTAACAAGGCGTAGGCAAGGTGAACCCGAAATACATATGGGGACTTAAGCACTGTTGTGCTGCCCGGCCCAGATCCGTAAGTAGTGAGAGTTAAACCTGACTGAGGCACTTCTCGAAATGGTCAGGTTTGAGGCACTAGCCTAGGGGTCACCTTATCGCCAAGGAGGTCCATCACGCACCGGGCTACAACAACCGTCAGGCCTAGGCCAGAGCACGGCTGGAGCTACTACTACGCACCGGGAAGTGGCTCCTAGTAGAAGACCGACCACAACCCAGTGACACGTAGAACCTTCCTCAGAAGGTAGGTACGCCCAGCACCAGGGGAATAGCGAGGCGCCCGGGGACTCCCGGCTAACGCTGACACCACCCTGGAGACGCTAGGGAGATGGCCCTCCAAAGGGGACCCTCCAGTAAATGCGCCAAACCCGCTGGCTACCAGGACCATATATATATATCTATAGGGAGAAGAGCTTGAAGAGGGGCGGATGACCGCCCAAGCTCAACTGCTGATGTCACGGGGCCAATGACTTCGGCCGTGGCAGGACAGCATACCCCCAAAACTTACTAGAGGGAGGCATGGCAAGAACATGGGAAAATCGGAATGATAACATAAACCTAGGGCAATGGTCCCAGGGGGATCCAGAGTGGCCTAAACATGCGTCACGACATGCCGACTCACATTCAGGGAGGAGAGCTTGAAAAAGGGGCGGTTGACCGCCCAAGCTCAACTGCTGATGCCACGGGCCAAATGCTTCGGCCGTGGCAGGACAGCGTACTCCCAGGAATTTACTACGCGGCACAACGGTGGCTCCCCCCCAGGGACGCTGGGAGCTCACACCATGCGTAGGAGTTAACCATGAAACTCTGTGGCTACAGTCGCTTCCCCCGGCCCAGCAAGGCGAGCCTGGGAAGTGTAACAAACACCCCCAGGAGACCCAAGGTGATGGCCCTCCGGGGAGGGACCACCGTACCTCAAGTGCGTCGCCAGTGAAAGCCGTGGAGCCGCTACTACAGCCGCAAGACCGCCAAGACCCGAAGGTAACAAGGCGTAGGCGAGGTGAACCGAAACCCAACGGGGACTTAAGCACTACAGTGCTGCCCGGTACCAGATCCGAACGTTGCCAGAGTCGCATCTCTCTAGAGGCACTCCTGAAATGGTCTGGTTTAAGGTACCTGCCTAAGGGGTCCATCGAGCTACAACAACCGTCGGGCCTAGGCCAAACCACGGCTGGAGCTACTACTACGCACCAAGAAGTGGCTTCTAGGGAAGACCGACCACAACCCAGTGACGCGTAGAACCTTCCTCAGAAGGTAGGTACAGCCAGCAACAGGGGAAAAACGAGGCGCCCGGGAACTCCCGGGCTAACACTGACAACACCCTGGAGACGCCTAGGGAGATGGCCCCCCGAAGGGAACTCTCTAGTAAACGCGTCAAAACTAGCTGGCTATCAGGACCATACACTGGGAGAGGAGCTAAGAGAGAGGCGGCTGACCGCCCAAGCTCAACTGCTGATGCCACGGGTCCAAAGGCTACGGCTGTGGCATGACAGCGTACTCCCACACCCTTATGGAAAACTCACTCCCTGTGTAGGCCTTAACTGAGAGGGAGGCATGGCAGTAACGGAGCGGAACCTCCGGGCTGATATAGCCTAAGGCAATGGTCCCAGGGGGAACCAGAGCGGCCTAAACACACGTTACGCCTTGCCGACTCACATTCAGGGAGGAGAGCTTGAAAAAGGGGCGGTTGACCGCCCAGGCTCACACTGTTGATGCCACGGGGCCGAAGGCTTCAGCCATGGCAAACAGCATACTCCCAACCTCACTACGCGGCAAAACGGTGGCTCCCCCTCAGGGGAGCTGGAAGACTCACACCGTGCATAGACCTTTCACCGAAAGGGAGGGTACGGCCGCAAATGGGGGATTATCGAAGCGCCCAGGACTTTATTATTACTTTTTTCACTTTGACAACAATTGCAACAAAAGCTGGAGACGCCTGGGGAGGGGGTCTCAGAGGGACCCAACGCCCCCTAGAAATAACGCATCACAATATGCTGCTATTCCCCGGGAACCCATCTCAGGGAGGCGCCCTCTGAAGAGGGGCCGAATGATACCCAACTCCACCTGTGACACCACGGGGCCAAAGAAGGCTTCAGCCATGGCGAAGGAGCATATTTTCACCCAGTTTATACGCAAAAACGGTAGCTCCCCCCTAGGGGAGCTGGGAAACTCACACCGTGCGTAGACTTTTCATCGAAAGGGAGGGTATGACAGCAACAGGGGAATATCTGAGCGCACGGGAGCACCCGTGCCATCAACGATACCAACAAACCCCGGAGACGCCTAGGGAGGTGGTCCCCCCCCAGGAGGACCTCCCTAATGTACATGTCACAATATGCTGTCAGTTCCTTTTTAGGAAACAAATGGAGTTGAGGCGCACGGATTTGGTATCATTGCCAGCACTGATCAGTCTCTAAAAGACGCCTAGGGAGAAGGCCCCCCAGCGGAGGGCCTACACACCCAAATGTGTGCGTCACAAAGACACTGTCTGTTCCTCAGAACCAATAAAGGGAAGGTAGTGCGGCACACTAATCCGTGCTGACTACCCACACTGCGTCTTTTTTTTTTTTTTTTTTGCAGACTGAGAGAAGTCTGGCAACTGCCAGAAACTCTAAAAAGGAACCAGCCCCTTGAGGCACCGGTATTTTCCGAACATCCGCTTGAAAAAGCAGGAAATCTAGCTTGAGCCCAGTGCAACCTGGCGCCCTCAGGAAACCAGGTAGCATGGTAGCAATACTTCATTTTGCTCTCTCAGTCCAGACGCTAAATACAGCTCCTCAGAGCTGGAAAAGTGCATCAGAGTGGTTCTCGAACCCGGGTCTATCGCATGAAAGTCAACCGCAGTGTACGCAATACCACGTTATACACATGGTAAACGTGATCCATGGTCGGAACAATCCGCCACAAGACGTGCTTCCCCGTGAACCCAGCGTTAGCGATCGTCGCTGAGCCTCAGCAGCAGCGAGATGCAGCAGCCTCAGCGCCCCCGAACGCTGACTGCGAGATGTAGTACAGCCAGTGAAATAAACACTGACTGAGCACGATACGATGAAAGACTGTGTGCCTCCTGCTTGCGTGGGTACACGGGCAGGGAGGCACACAGCGCTTTCTTTCTTTTTCCTTTTTTTTTTTTTTTTTTACTACCGACAATACCCAGCTCCTCGAAACTGGACTGCCGCAGTAGAGAGTTTTCATCCCCCGAGTCTACGGGGCTCGTCCTCGGACGAGCTCCAGAAGCCTGAGGGAAGGGGGGTGTATCCGAGAACATATGTGATCCCCATGACCGGGACCGCCGCAACGCCTCAGCGGCAGCGGAACCCATGCCACGAGGACGACGCGCTCTAGCAGCCTCCCCGAAGGTTGCTAGGCGAGAGCAGAGAGTTAGCGGTGGAAACCGCTCACAATCCGCACAGGCACCGCCCTTAAGCGCTGCCAGTGCATGCTCTACCCCCCTGCATGACACACGTAAAGTGTGTGCATCCCCGCCAGTAATAAACGGGAGCAGGGAAACATGCAGCGTTGAAACTTTTCTGTCATACTGAAAACTCTTTCCGAGACATCCTACACAGAGCTTCCAGTGCTTGTTGAAGACACAAAAGCTGTCTGTGCCGGTTTCGGCGTGCCTTTTGTTTCCTGGCTCATGACGTCATCCGCGTCATTCTCACAGGTGTTTTCTATTGTGCTTCAAGAGTTGATTACGCGGGGCGTTCCCATAGCGATGACGCAGCTCGAGTTCCCTTGAAAGGGAACAGGTTTTGTAATCTCTGTACAGTTTTGTGCAAAAGCAGAGCATTTATCGTCATTTTCATCTACCCTATAGACTATCTTGAAGACAAAGGCTCTGTGATTTTTAAAGGTTTCCAGGGCTGGTATAATGTTATAACTGGCTGACAAATTTTGACATGGGGAGTAGCTGGTGTAGATGACAATGCAGCTGTCATTTATAGGTTTTAAGAGTTGTCCAAATGATAAGCTACCATCAGGTCAGACACTTAATCACTTGAGCAATTCTGTGATAGCTTGCAATTAAAAAGTCCTGCTGCCATGAGGTTTTCACATTCGTAAAATGTATTACTACTTTTATAAATGGCATTTCTCACAAATGTGGCGTTTTCATGAGGCAGGAAAAAGGATCAAAATTCCCTTGACATTGATTCCTCGACACATTGACGGCTGCATCACACGACTCGAGATCCCCTTCTTTAGATTTTCCTCTAGAGCTGTAAAACCATAGAAATGGTATCATGTAAAAGGATTTTTGTGATGACCAGCAGATTAAACACGGGTTGTAAATGACATTTTATTTCTTTACTTCCTCTTTCTTCTGCATCAAATAGGAAAAGGTTAGTTGTAAACCTTTACTTTACTCACTTCTGTACAAAGCAGTCAAGTGAAGAAGCAGATAGTACAGCAGGAGTCCACTCAGATACACAATGAACTTCTAAAGAGATGAAACACACACACACACACATACATATATATATATTCCGCTGCCTAGAGACTCTTGTCACTTCGCCAAGGTGGACGACCGCTGGAGTATGTTGAGTTTTTGGAGCTCACTAACCAGGTGAGTCGGGGGGACTCCACCCACAACTAGTGTTTCTGGCAAGGTCTGGATGATGAGCTAACCCAATTCCTAGACTCTGGACACTTTGAACCTGTTATGGACTTTGTTGACTTTGTCTTGCTGCTGAACGAGTCCAGTTTCACAGTTGGTGAAGTGGAGGACATAATGCAGCCCAGTCCGGTGAGCTAGACCAGTGTTTTTCAACCTTTTTTGAGCCAAGGTACATATTTTCATTGAAATATATCACAAGGCACACCACCAACCGAAGATGTTAAAAAATAACGCGATACTCGGTTTTTGACGGGGGAGACGCACACCATTTCCGCTTGCAGGCGCTCAAAATGTGTTTTTTTCTGAATTAGGTGAAATTGAATAATTTTCCGCGGCACACCTGACGATCCCCGCTCACCTCCCCTCAATCGTCCAGCCAGCTCCAGTACTACCTGCCCTCCGCACTCCTCCAGCTGGCCCAGAGAACTCTATCTGCTGCTGCTGAACCCTCGGATCGGTTGCCATCCGCTTGTACACAGAAACAGAGATGGGGGAGGAAGAAGGAGGCCATCCTAGAGCCTGTTGCCGGCCACGGGCCCGTCCCAGAGCCTATTGCTACTAAGTAATCTCGGCGTTCCGGTGAACAAAAATGAAGGATAAGGGCGTCCTCCATGTCCCTGGACCTCCACATCCAGCCAGCACCGTCCAAGCTCCTTGCCCTACAAGCCCCACCCTGCGGTGAACTCTTTCCCAAGCCAGAGCATGTAGAGCCCTACCCAGAGCCCCAGCGCATTAAACTCCGCCCAGAGCACGAGCACACAGTGCTCCCATTGCCATCTTGGCCCCCAGAACTCCCAGCGTCAACCTGGATCAACCCTGGATTACTCAATGGACAATGCAAACATTTGGTTAACTGTTGAGAGATTAAGTGAATGCTTAAAAACTTAACCGTGTGAGTGAGTAGGAGTCGGTTATAGGACAGGTGCAGGTTTTTGTTTTCCCCTATTAAGAAGCTCAAAGTTGGGTGAGATTTGGAACTTCCTGATTCCTTTTTCTTACCTGATTCCTTTTTCTTGAAGTGCCTTATCAAGGTGTGCTGTTTTCGCAAAATTGAGAATAAAGCTTTGCTGCTTTATTCTATTTGTGCTTATTTTGTGTTAATAGTAGGGACGAAATTCCTTGGTGGAAGAGTCTTTTTGTCAAATCAGCAGGAAAAAGAAGAAACTAAATTGTATGAGCTTTCAAACCTTGTCTTTCGGTTGCCGAGAAATACGAGATGCTTTAAAAAGATCATGTTTCGAGAAGCTCCGTAATTCTACTCTGCTATCCTTATTTTTTCGAGCGACGTCTTCGACACTGCTGTTTTACATTGAATAATGTCTTTATGTTTGTTTAAAGGACAGATTTCTATCATTGTTGTATTTATATTTATTTATAGCATATTTACAGAAAGCACATGCAATAAAGTATCTTTCTCCATAGTACCTATTTTTTGCCATTTACTTTCTTTCACTAACGCTTATTACATACTCTATGCTTTACTGACTCACTTAGGCTATTCTTGCATAAAAAAATAAGCAGAAAACACTGATGGCCACGTCCCATAGTGTCCCATACACTTTGCACACCTCATATTTTACTGCAGTGTCACATATGATGTGTCACATTAATCGACTCCTGAGGCCTAAAACACTGAGTTGTTTATATTCCATCTGCATGTTTATGTTTGTTTTGAATTTTTATTTATTGGTTTATTCATAGGATTCTGTATTTTAAATACTTATGACACCAGAGATGTGTTGATATGAACCTGCAATGTTGATGTCTCATATTTTATTATATATATATGGTTGTCTATTAATTTGTGTCGAAGTTGTATCTTTTGTAATCAATTGTATGTCTTAACCCGAGTTAAAGTTCTGCCTACCGCTGAGGGTTCGTTTGAGATCATTTAAAGTGAGGTTTTTGATGCCTTTCCTTCTGTTTCAGTAGTCAGCTGTGAGGAGTTTCTGGATCTTCATCCTTTCTTTGGATGGTGGCAGGAGGATTTCTTCACTGCACGGATATTCAGTTGAGGATGTAGAGTGATTTGTAGGGTTCAACACACTAAAGCTCTTTGTTTGTGATTCAGCGTTCAGTGCACATGTGGTTTGTTTATGAATGTGGGTTTGCGGTCCAGTGATCCTTTAACACTTCTCCTTCCCACAGGCTTGGTTTACCCTGCCTAAATTTTGTCAATTGAGATTTTAGCATTGAATTAAATGCAGATTGTTTAGTTACTTGGTTTTATTATTGATTGTTAATTAAACATATTTTGCATTTGAAGGTCACGTCTCTGTTCTCTCATTACTGGCTGTTGAACTTGTGTTGATGGAAGGGGTTAAAATTAATTCTGTGGGCAATAGTCCCAGATGGGGTAGTCAAGCATGAGATGAGACCTTTTGACATTTCTCATTTACACGTTCACACTGTAGACCTGAAGGCGACATTGAGACTAACTGCAAATGTTCACTGCAAATTTACATGTAGATCTTTATTTTGCCTTCAGTTTCAAAATGAATATTTTGAGAGTTTCACTGAAGTTTGATAACTTTGGCTGATGTAAGCAGCATTAGTGCCTTTATTGTGTCACTGTCAGTGTCGACTTGTTTCCCATTTTATCTTCGCTTATATAAAGCGTTCATTCTGCTTAATGAAATTCAAAGATTCAGTCAGAAAAATGATTAGACCTTCACTTTCACAAAAAGTAAAAAAGTTACACAAAGTTACTTGTATAAATGAAAATGTTCAGTCAAGTACATTATCACTCACAACTCATTCAGCATTATTATTTTTTTTTACTTATTTTTACTGTACTTTGTGCACATTTGGACTGCCTTGTCATCAAAATACTGGGTCGTTCCAGCAAGAACGTCAGTGTTCACTGACTCCTGATGGCATTGAATACACAGATGAGCAGACAGAAGACAAACACCCTCAGTGCCACACACACCTAAAGTTAAAACAACAAACCTGATGAACAAAAGAACACCAGCAACAAAACTGAAAAATACATTAAATAAGCTTAAAATGATTCAAAACATGAGAACTTCTCAACTCAGAGTTAGACTTCATTGAGTTCACACTTCATATATTTACTCGCTTTCAGGAAAGAATTAAAGAACGGTCGTGTGTTGCATTTGTCCATGACTTATTGAAAAATGAAATCGCTACACAACAATTATTAAGCAAATATTTATTTTTCATCAAGCAATGAGAAAGTATACATTCAGTAAAAATTACAATACAGTACAAACACAATGACTTTATAAAGTTTTCTAAACAAATTTCTCTCTCTGCTTTTTCTCCATTTCTGATTTAAAGTGTACATATTTATGAAAATACATTTTAAACTCCTCGTAATTCACACATTTTCTACCGGTTATTGCTCATCTGATTGTCAGCCTCTGTCTTGTGTGTAATGCATCGTTGCTTTTAGCTTATAAGGGAAAATACAGCAATTTTCTGGTGTTGGGATTGTTTCAGCCTTGCCTCAGGTTGTTTTAAATCACTGCAGAAAACATGAAAGAAGATCATCAAGTGATCATCAAGTTAACTTCTACTAAAGGAGGAAAACCTCAGCTTATCACCTAAACTAGCTTATAGTACAGTAATTGATTACATGTTTGAGAACTTTTGCCATTCTATGTTCCTATAAGAGAGTGAAATCTCATTCCCTGACACGGCTGTACATGAAGTTATTATATTCATAATATATCATGTTCTATTTCATTTCAAAATAGATGAAATGTATCACATATTTTCTGTTTTCTGTTTCAGTCTCGTTGATTTTCTTGAAGACAAAGACTTCAACTCTACTGATATTTGGTGCGTTGTTTGGGTTTTGAATGTAATGACTGTGTGAAATGTTTGCCATGGTGTGGGTGGAAGCGCAGCAGTTATTACAACAGTTTAAAGGTGCGAAGGAAATGTCGCTTTCATTTGGTAAAAGACTGCAATTAAAAAGCTTTACAAATCCGTAATCAGTAGAACCACTAGTATAATTGCCAATTTTCACATATGTGCCATTTTCACGAGGCCGGACTTTCAAAGGATCAAAGTTCCCTTCACATTGATTCTTCGGCTCACTGACGGCTGTACAGTTGATCTTAGGAACGTCTAGCTTAGAGCTGTAAAACATCAGATAGAGAGATATAAGAGCTTTGTGATGACCAGCGGACTAAACACGAGTCACAATTGACATTTAATGCATCTATGTTTTAAACCTTAAAATAAAATGGCATTTTGCAAACCTGTACTTTACTCACTTCTGATCAGAGCAGTCAATTATTTTAGCAAGTTTTGTTTTCAGTTTCCCACTTTTTTTCGAATGAAGCAGCAGAAAGTGCAGTAGGAGTCCACTCAGAAACACAACCAACTTCTAAAAAGATAAAAACACACACATATATATAACACACAACTATATGTTACTAACTGACACATAGATGCATCGACAATCCTCTGACATCACTTGATCAATATCAGACGACAAAGTACAAATAAAAAAGCGCTATGAAAGATCAATAACTACCTTTAACACAAATCAAATGACAGGCATGGTGAACATATTAAGCATTCATATTGCAAATATGAATATTACTGACCATTGATGCTGAAGGTTCAGGGATGATGTGTGAATCTTCTTAAGATGCAAGAGTGAAGATGTAATTGAGACATAGATGCTTTTTATACCATTTAAAATCCTGGACTCTTGACCAGCCCTCTTCTTCAACATCTGAACAAGATCAGTGGAAACTGTTCACATCATCACTTCTTCATGGAGGTCTTTGGCAGGGTTTAAGCATCTCTTTATGTGAGTTATTCTCCCCCCACCATCATCAAATGTCACATGACCAAAAACACAGACATACTTTTGCGGCTCATCTACTAAATTTCTCACCTTCATATTAAGCAATGCCTTCACTAATATCGTAAATGTAATGTGGTCATTTATTAAATTGAACTGTTCTTGACTTTAGTTTATACAACAAACATTTACATGTTCATGTTTTATTTGATGTCCTTTTATGAATGTGCATATCATAATAAATTATAGGGTTTATGTTTCTTTAATCATTGAGATGACTGAGATAATGTGTCTCGGTCAACCTAAATTCATTGTTCTGGGAAAATAAGAATTGTTACAATGATCTGCTGGCGACACTGATACTGTGATTCAAAACTAATCAAAAATGAAAGAAGCCTCTGGTCAATGTCCGTGTCTGTAATACAGAAATCAAAAGCAAAATTGCAAACGAGCAGATATTTACTATGAGGAGTTGTGCCAACTTAAACGGGGAATTACGTTTAATTCACATGACGTAAAGAAGTAAACATAATATTTGTGGATCAACCTTTACTGAGACAAACATGGTTTTTAGAAATCCACCCAACAGGTGATCCTTCAGTGTAAACTTCATGATTCATCGTGTCGTGGTTTCCTCTAAATGAATCTTAAGGTCACGAAAAATTGCCAGCCCTGAAAAAATAAACCATCTGCTTCTTACTATGATTCTGGCAATTTCAGAAACAGGAGAGAGAAAATATGTGATTAGAGCTTTTCTTGTTGTTAGTTGAACAGAATTGTAGATGGTGTAGATGACAGTGCAGCTGTCATTTATAGGTTTTAAGAGAGTACAGTGGTACCTCGAGATACAAAATTAATCCGTTCTGAGGCGGCCTTCGTATAATGAGTTTTCCGTATCTTGGAACACATTTTACATGTAAAATGGCTAATCCGTTCCAAGCCCTCCAAAAACACCCCATTAAATTTCATAATAGAGCTAAATTGACCTATAAACAATGAAATAACGTAAAATGTCGAAGCTTACCTTTTGAGTGAGGCTATCTCCGAAAGTGGCGGCAGAGGAGGACGAGGACGAACGGCAGATAACGTACGTACGTACTGTAACGAGTTATATTGGGTAAGGCTCCTTTAAGGCGGAGCGCTCTTTCACTCTCTCAAGTTCAGTAATGAGGTGGTTCGAACTGAGCGCGAGCAGGGAAGCATTGCATGTACTGTATGCGGAGTGAGTTTTTTTCCCCACTGTTTTTTTTTTCTGTTGCTCTTACTATTGTTTTGTTGTTTGGTAACGCAATGGTGAGTGAAGCATTGTTTGCCGACTGCTCTGGTGTGTGTCGAATGGACAGTTCCTGTTATTAAAGGACCCTTGTGGAATAGCAGTTGTGTCTCACTTGTGGTTCACTCTATGTTTAGGCGAGCTATCCGGCCTCTCCTTGAGAACACACGCGTTACAGTACGTACACTTAACTTTTCGTCTTTGCTTTCGTAACTTGGATTTTTCGTAAGTTGAGCCTTTCGTATCTTGAGGTACTACTGTACTAGTGTCTGTTCAGGCGTCTCTTTTATACCTGCAGTAATATCTGTGGTGACGTCATAGGCAGCTGCCGGCCAATGTCAAGTTCATTGCTGTGGTTGGATTAATGCTTCAGACACTTGTTATACTGGAGGTATTCCCCAGAGCGACCCCTTGAGTTCCCTTTCAGAAGGGAAATGTGCTCCTCAACCGCCACCAATGTGCAGCTCCAGCTGGATGACGCGACGGCAGCCATGTTGCACCAGAACGCTCACCACACACCAGCTTACTGGTGGAGAGGAGACAGAGTGATGAAGCCAATCAGAGTAAGGGGATGATTTGGTAGCCATGATCTTAGAGCTCTTCTCATTGTTAGTTGAACAAAACTGTGAGAGATGATATAACAAGATGCAGTGTTTCAAGAACTTTTGTAGAAGAAAAATACTCTGTTATCTTATTTACACATGTTTTGTCTTTGACAGATGTGTATTTCTTTGTGTAATATTTTTTATTTTATCTGTATATTTTTTAACGTCTCTCACATTTCAAGGCAGGGATTTTATGTAGATCTTAGATATGACACTTTTCCTTTAGATCGACAAGATGGCAATGTGCATATAGTATGGGACGTTCTTAGAACAGTCTATTACTTTTTTTTACTTATTAGAAATTTATTCGCCTTTGACGTAGTAAAATGTCACATATCTCCAAAATGCTGCAGTAAAAGGAAAAGGAACACTTCAGGGCCCCGAGCTGGTCGATCGAAAACACCAGAGACCAGTCGTCGAGAGACTGGTTCCCTTAGTAGATGTCCTGGCAGTGTGGAAACTTCTTCCAAATATTTCTCAATGGGTCCTGCATTCAATCAAAGAGGGTTTTACTATTGAGTTGGGTCTGATTCGCGAGGGTTCAGGCTCTGGTTTATGAACAGGAAGTAAAAGATCTGCTGTGGAATGGGGACATATTATATGTGCACTCTTGGTAGTTTTTGTATGCATTTTGTTGTATTTTCAATATATAAAAAAAATAACCTTTCTCTTTTCTTACTAGTATTCTTTAGTTGATGGCTTGACTGTGTATTTTCAAACTGCGGCTGGCTTGACCACAGCGTAAAACTGTGTGTGTTCTGTCTAAAAGGCTTACATTTACATAGCTGTCGTGTAATCAGACCACACAGAAGTTAGACAGTTCATTGAGTAAAAATTGACCCTGGAGTGAACTACTTCTGCGTCAACAACATTTATAAGACCAATAATAAATAATTACTCACTCTTTCAGTCTTGGCAGGGTTTAAGCGTCTCATCATGTGAGGAAATCATCCACTCAAATGTCAAATGCCCAAAAATATGTTTTCATCGTTTCATTTGTTGTTTTTCTCAGAATATGCTCAATATCAAAAGCAAAATTGCAAACTTATCCTAACATTGTAGATATCATATGGTGACATAGGGTAGATTAATTCATGTCAAACATAACATTATGAGTCACCATGTGAACTTACTTTTGTGGCTGTTAAAAAGCATGTTCTATATAGAGTAAGTGTGGGAAGTAATGTGGTGTACTAGCAAGCAAGTTGTTGCTGTCAGGTACCAATATGAAATATGTCATTCATAAATCCTCTCTTGTGGCCTCATGGTGATAGTAAAGTGTTCAATGAATCTACATCCCAGAATCTCACCGGTTTTCTGAGAGAATAATCACACACTGTTTTTCCTCATACTTTAAAGTATGAAAATGTTAAATTTCAGATAAATCAGTTTTGAGAAAAGCATCCCTGACATATTGTGATCTGGAGAAAAAGCAGAAAGAGTCCACTAAATGAAGCCATTGAGTTCTCGATTGACAACACAAGACATAAGAAATTAACCCAATAACGTCCAAAAACAGGTGCAAATATGACAAATACACATTCAAACTAGACTAACTAATGTTTCTTGCCATGATGAATTCTGTGGATTTGAGAGAGGATGCAGAGATGATCTGCTGAAGTATTCCCCTGTAAACGTAATATGATTTAAATTCCATCATCTTTCCGGTAATCTCCTTTAAGATAGGAGCTCAGCACATGATCAAAGAATTTTGATATTTTCCTTGTACAGAAAAAAAAAGATTTCATCAATTCCTTTGTTTTTACTTTTTTACATAAAAAGCTAAATTAATTATTTTTAATAACTACCATAATATAATTATGGGTTTTAATATTGGAACAATAAGCATGAATATTAAAATAATATGGTTTTAAAATGACTTCTTGTTGGTTAACCATTGGACTCGCACTCAAACTGTGATTTTTGAACAAAAATAACCGCAACAAAAAGCCTAAATATGGTAAAAATAAAAAAAATGAGATCAATAAGAAAAATAAGGAAGCTGGTGTCAGATGTTTCTAGTAACTGGACTCGTTTTTTCATGCATCACATTTATTTGGCTGTGATGCAACACTTCATTCATTCATTTAGGCTATTTTTAGTAGGAGTGTCATTGAATTTATCTGTCCTGTGATTGGCCCAGCGATCATCATCCTATGAGGTGGAACATCAACAGATGCCAGTGTGGGAGACACAATTTTATGTCCTCAAAGTTCTTTTGAGGATCTTCCAAGTTTTATTTAGATCAGAAGAGTTTTAAAACGCTTTCATTGAACTGTGCTTGTTCAAAGAGCTTGACTCAGTAAGGCAGGATTTAACACAGAGAGAATTGTAGATGTAGAAGGGTGCAAATTACGACAGGCATGGGGGTGTTTGACCACTAAAGAAGGCTTGATCCCCCTGAAGGTGGGGGGTAAATTCAGATCCATGTTGGCACTGAACCAGAGAGAGCAATTGTCACGTAACTATAAAATAACTTCACAATTAGTCTTTTAAACAACAGTTTCATTATTTCTGTGTTAGAAACATTCAAAAGATCACAAAAGTACCATGAATTTAATATTACTATTAAATGTTAATACTTCACAATTAAATTGATATTTAAGGTCTATAAACATTTATGATCTATGGAAGCCATTAAAATAGAGTAAACAACATTTTTGACAATTTCATTGGATCACTACATTGTTACACCAGTAAGTGGCGACAAGTAACTGTTAAAAATTATTCAACATTGAATCATTCATTCAAGAGATTCGTTCTAGAAACGTTCATCCAATAATTAAACAGATTAAGTGTTTAGGATTTGCTTACTCAAACAGATTTTTTAAAGAAAAAAAATGTATACAGCAATTAATTTTTTCAGAAGCTTTAGTAAAATCCATGTTATTTTGTTTAGTTGCTTGTTCAGAATCGTGGAAGAATCCTGATCTCTGTGTGAAATTTATTCTCATCTCTCAGTATCGTGCAGCTCTAATAAAAATATATATATATATATATATGTAATGACAAGATATTGCTTGCTCACCACTCATCATCCCTGGCAATACTACTCAGTGAGAACACAGGTGACAACGATGAGGCAATCATCCAGAGGGAGAATTAAACTCCTGTCATGATTCACATAACGGGAGGACTCAAGTGCAGGGTGAAGAAGAAGAAAAAAGAACATAACACACAAAAGAACAACCCACGAGGGGGAAAAACATAGTGTAAACAAAGATCATAACTTGACCACAAACATACCGGGAAATCAGGGCAGGGAAAACGACAGGAATACAGACTATGGAAACACATGAATGACAATGACGTGAGTCAGTAAACACTGAGGTATATTTATAGGACACATGAGGGAAGGTAGTGATGAGAGACAGCTGGGAATGATTACGGGAAACAAGGAGGCGGGCTAGACGCTAACGAGAGAGAGAGAGAGAGAGAGAGAGAGAGAGAGAGTAGTGTCACGGTTCAGTCCACTAGAAGAGTTTTTTTCAACCACTGTGCCGTGAGAGATCGTCAGGTGTGCCGTGGGAAATGATTTAATTTCAACTAATTGGTCTAAAAACTTTTTTTAAACAAATTAATCCTAAAATACTTCATATTCTTTGTGTTTATTTGATTCCCATTCAATGCACTTTGATAAGAATGACTATATATTGTTAATGTAGGCTACAGAGTTTCATTTTATAACATTTTCGGTTGTTGGTGTGCCTTGTGATTTTTTTCAATAAAAAAATGTACCGTAGCTCAAAAAAGGTTGAAAAACACTAAAATGCACTAGAACACTAAAAACACTGGAAACAGAGACAGAACCGTGACAACTCCAGGAAGCAAGAGTAAAGGAGAGCTGTATGGACTCTCACTGAGTGCATTACTAACAGTGTTATTTATTTATTTGTTTATGTAGAGAGTGACTGACCGTCCAGGAAGAGTGGATCACTCAGCAAGTTGACTGAACTCCCCTCTCTTCGCTGGGCAAGGAGGAACTGCACTTCTCACCACAGAACATTTCACCTGCATGAATCAGAGACTGAGATTAAGTGGACAGAGCTTCCACTTAAACTGCACTGCTTGAAATAAAGACGGCTTCTGAGTGACACTATATATATATATATATATATATATTGTTACAACAGCTAGGGGTCAGCCGTAACAGAGATGGAAGTGACAGTGGAAATACCAGCAGAGAGGTTATCTAAATGACAGTTTTATTTACAATAAAGGGTAAATCTTCAGGGGCAGACAAGGGCAAAATAACAAACAAAACCAATTTTATAGAAACTAAATTACCTCCAAATGTGACAGAATCAGAGAACTGCGTTACCCAGAATGCAATGTACTAAATGGGAGGAGTTAAGGAAGGAAGGAGAGTGATGTGTTCAGTTGATTAAGACAGGTGTGCAAGTGTTTGGAGGAAGTGTGCGACAAGGAGTGAAAACAAACTGGATGGACAGAGACAGAGGAGAAAGAAAACCAACACAGTGGACATTTACGAAGACAGTTAGTTATTTGTCAACTAATGAAGGTGCTATGCAATCTCCACTACGCCACTGCTACCAAGAAGCACTTCACTGTGACTCCAGGCCTTCGCTGGCTGCGTGGTGAAAGAGAGTTCGGAGGATTCCCAGATTCCCAAGGAACGATCCCTCACTGAATGCGTCAGGACCGTGCGGGACCTGGACACTACGACATATGAGTGAAGCTGCTGTGTAAGGTACTTAAGATACTGTGCATCTGAGTCCAGGTAGGACTGGCATCCTTCATTCCCAACAGACTATTTCCTTGCCCAACACCTGAGAACTAGAACCATATACACCGAGAACACATACGACTCATGCACACACCGACATATATACTCCCATGATACCCCTCAACAAACATATGGACAATGAGTTGGTGAACTAAGAAATCTTTAGAGAGTTCAAGTGTTGCTTTATTGCTTTGTGTTTTGATCCATGAAGTATGAACTGGGTTTTTCCTTGTATTCATTGTATAAGAATTTATGTTGTTATGAACTGAATTTATTTGTTGATTTTGAGCTTTAAGAAAAAGGAAACTAATGCAAAAGAGTGATCGATTAAATAAAACGTTTAATTTTTGTTGTAATTCTGTGCACTCTTGTGTAGTTCTGTGCGGGAAACCTACACCGTACCTACACCACCGTCACACAAAATAAAAGAAAACAAAAATACAACAAACTTCCCTAACTCCCTTTAATGTAAAGTGCAAAATGAGTACAAATAAAATGGCATCAAACCCCCTACCACCCTGAGACAAATGAATGAATTAGTAGTGATGTGACATTTGACACCGAAGCTTCGAAGAAAAAAACGAAACATCTCACAGTGAAGCACTGTATTCGTTTTGACATAACCACGTGATCCGTGACGTCCGAAGCTTCGTTTTCTCCCTCAACCACGTGACTGCTTCGTAATCTGATTCAAAAGTAGCGCGAACCCCTTGCGCAGGTTTTGAGTGTCATGCACTTCGGTAAAACGGTAGTGAACTGACTCGAAACAGAGGATAAGCTCTTTTGAATTGAGCATGGAACCAGCCAAGAGACCGCTCGGAAGTCTGGCAGCATTTTCAGGTTGTAACAAATAAAGTAAGCTCATTGTTGTTATTATTATTATTAATATCAAGAATTATACTGTAAAATAATAAATAATTATAAGAATTAGGCTAATAGTAATATGAATAAATATTTACACGAAAACTTTATGTACTTTACTAATACTTTGGCTATCCACATCCTCATCTTTCCCTGGAATTTGTATGCACTCCTGCCTCCTCAGTCCCATGTGAGAGAATATTTTCAAAGGCAGGGGAAGTAAACGAAAACAAATATAGACTAATCCCCGCACTGTTGAACAAGTTCAGTTCCTTAATAAAAATCTTTGATTTCTTCAATTTCCCACAAAATAAAAACTCCCCAGTTCACAAGCACTTCACCATTACACAATTATTTTATTTTATTTTGATTATACAGTAGTACCTAAAGATACGAAAGGCTCAACTTACGAAAAATCCAAGTTGCGAAAGCAAAGACGAAACATTTTACTGCTCTACATAAGAAAAGTTTAAGATACGAAAGGTTTCTGAAAGTCAGAGATTCGCCCCATAACAATTTTGAAACTCGTGCCGCACGCGCCATCTTAGTTATGGTAGACTGGCCACCATCCTCCTGCTCTCCCATTGGTTCCTGATGCTAGCCAAGCCATGAGATCTCTATGGCTCGCGAGCCACAAATGGCTCTTTTGATGGCTGCATGTCACTTTTGATGGCCCTGCTGTCCCCTTCCAGTCGACAGATCGCTCGCTCCGTTACTTCCAAGTTCGGACGACAGGCAGATCGCGCCGCCGCCGCACCCGTACGTTATCTGCCGTTTGTCCTCCTCTGCCGCCACTTTCGGAGATAGCCTCACTCGAAAGGTAAGCTTCGACATTTTACGTTATTTCATTGTTTATAGGTCAATTTAGCTTTATTATGAAATTTAATGGGGTGTTTTTGGAGGGCTTGGAACGGATTAGCCATTTTACATGTAAAATGTGTTCCAAGATACGGAAAACTCATTATACGAAGGCCGCCTCGGAACGGATTAATTTCGTATCTCGAGGTACCACTGTGTATGCCTACATGAGTCTTGCCTATGAATTCAAAGGTTTAGGACCAAGGCTAAAGTTTATGTAAATAAGGCTGGATGTGTTGATCAAAGCAGATTCATAAAAATAAAATACAAATTCTATACACGTTAATTTGTCCCATTTATTATTTTATTTAATAAATTAATTAATAGGCTCAATTTTTCACATGTTGTAAGTAGCCTACTAAATTAACAAAAGAAAAAAAAACTTTTTTATTGCTTTTAGTGGATTTCTCAAAGTGAATTGTTACATAAAACAGTCAAAACAATGAATGGGTCCTCTGGCACAAGCTGCTCTTCAAACTTTGACCAAGATTTCGATAGTGTGCGCTGTGTTGAAAAGCTTCGAGTAATAAACCTTTTTACGATACAGTTGAGGGGAAAACCTCGGTGCTTCACAAAGCTTCATTTCGCCATCACTATTAATTAGCTCCAAAAAGGTATTTACAAATATATTTAAAAGTATATACAAAGTTTCAGTGAACAGTTCAGAATCGGCAATCAAATCGTGGTCAGACAGGGAATGGTCGGAAACAGGATTATCAGATTCAAGATCACTAACAAACAAATAAACAAACACTCTCACAGTTTCACTAAACAAACACAATCTCTCTGGCACGACACTCTACTCGACGATAGCGATACAAACACAGGCGAACTAATCAAAAATATCAAACACTAGGTCAATGAGGCTCAAAATGGCACGTAACAGAGAATGAATGTTTGGGGAGGTCCTTACATCCAGATCAGGTGTTCGGCAGGACCAATCACAGTCTTCAAGTGATTAGCAGGAGGAGGAAACCAATCTGCAACACATACTCAGAGAAAAAGAAAGGGAGAGAAAAACACACAATGTACACAAAGACAGATGATAAAACTCAGGATCTTAACAATATATAAATATATAATGTGTGTGTAGTGACATAAGAGACCGTCTGTTTTATGCCAAATAATAGCTTTTTAACACCTGCTATAATTCAAACTTTACTTTTGTAAATTTAACTTTTTTCAATATTCTTTTTCACTTTCTCATTTTCCTACTTTGTTTTCTCCTCAGTCAGAGAGTTATAGATATGTATGAGCAGAATATATTATACAGCATACAGGGAAGTTTTACAAAGTATATTTTTGTAAGGCACAGAATAAGTGATACTTCAAAATCTTGAGTGATATTTCTGATTTCCAATGTTTGCTGAGCAAAAAGAGTTTAATGAAAGACATGAAGAGGAAATCATTTAATAACAAGCCACCATTTGATCATTAACAAAAGCATTTTCAAGAAAAGGAAAATTACTTTCTTTTTTTTCAGGCAGACAGAAAGGATCCACAATTTTATTTTCCACACATTTCCGACATTCCATCCCATTATTGGTTCTTTTACACCGATAAAGAGGCGCTGCCGCATCAATCTTTAGAAATTCCAGTGGCACATCCTTCTCAGTGTCGTCCTTCCAGATCTCTTGGAAGACAAGTGCATTCTTTTATTTATCCAGTTTGAAAGGACATCCTAAATGTTGTCATTGCCATTAATGCACGTTTTCACGCAAGGAGAGTTGTAAGAAAAGAAAACTACACAGCTGTCCTTCTCTGCATTTGCTAAAAGTTTGTCCATGGGTGAATCTCCCAGAGGATAGAGCAGAATATGCTCCGAATGTTCTATATTGAAATTTGGTCTTGTAGCAATGACATTGCCTGATGGCGTGCATTTCCCGTCTTCACTGAATAAACATTTCTCTCCTTTATTGAGTTTATCTTTTACATTTTGTGCATCTTGCTTGCTGAACACAGTCTGGATGTCAGATCCTTCTTGTGTGCAGTGAGCCGGTGGGACAGTAATCGCTATTGCGTACTGAGCATCGCGTCCTGTGTTCTTGGTCTTTAGCTGGACACTGGAAGACATCAAATAGCATTAATTTCTCACAATTCTCAAGAAATATTTTATTTTAACTGTGTATTTTGACATATAAACAAACCTGCATGCAAATTTATATGGACTTTACTAATTCAGAACTGAATTTAATTCATTTGATGATAGACTGCATGTACAAATAAACCTACTTGTCATAAAATTACTGGATCATTCTAGCAAGAACACCTGTGTTCACTGTGTTCACTTGCGTCACTGGCATCTGCAAGCATTGAATACACAGATGAAGCAGGCAGAAGACGAACACCGTCAGTGCCACACACACCTAAAGTTAAAACAACAAACCCGATGAACAAAAGAACACCAGCAACAAAACTGAAAAAGCCATGATGAGGATTCTTACCATGATGAATTTTAGAGAAGGAAGATGCTTCTGAACTCTTCAGAGAAGATGTGTTGAGTCCCGTCCGACTTGGACTAAATATATTAATATTTCATCTGGGCTGCTTCAAGATTTCATGTAGAAAGATAAAATCGTATTTCAGGTCATCTGAAACTGAAGAAATGAAATTTGCTTTGATTTCTGTGCAAAGGTAGATTTTTTTTTTTTTATATCTGAAAGAATATGTGTTCAAGTGTGTGTTTAAAGGTTATTTTGCATTGAAATGAATGTCACTTATTTGAGGAGAGCTATAGATCACACTTATCGTTCTCTCTCATCTTTCTGAAACAATGTTTGGGAAAGACTACACATGACATTTCCTTGTGTATCAAGTAACAAAACCGGATGCAAAAGGTTTCACTTAAGGTGAATCTTTGTGAGTAACACAAATGATTTGTGAAAAACGTTAGTAATCCACAATTAAGAGAAAATGAACAGAGATTAAAATTATCTAAAATGTAAAAACTGTAAAAAGAATGTAAAAACAACCTTCAGGAAAGAATCTAAAGAAGGTGTGAAGGGTTGTGTGTTGACATTTATCCATACATTATTCTGAAATGAAACCACTGAATAATTATTGAGCAAATATTTATTATTCCTCATGCAGTAAGCCAGTAAGCCAAGCACATGTCTGTGCGTGTTATGAGTGAATCAAAAGCAAAAGTGCAAATGAGCAGATATTTACAATGAGGAGTTGTGTCATCTTAAAAGGGGAATAACGTTTAATTCACATGACATGAACAAGGAAACGTAATATTTGTGGACCAACCTTTATTGAGACAGAAATGCTTTTGAGAAATCCTTTAAAAATCTAATTTCTAATAAGTGTAAAAAATAATGACCAGTTCTTATAGGGGGCATCCTATACTACATACACACTTTAAACCCATTTATTACAGCATTTTGGACAAACGTGCCATTGTTCAAAGTTGGCATTGGTTGGTAATAAGCCACTAGGCAAAAGGAAAAACAAAAAATTGTATGATCTTATCTTTCAGTTGCCCCGAAATACGAGATATTTTAAAAAGATCAAGTTTCTAGAATTGCTTTGTAATTCTACTCTGCAATCCTTATTATTTGTTTGAGCGACGTCTTCGACACTGCTGTTTTATATTGAATAATGTATTTGTTTGTTTAAAGGACAGATTTCTATCATTGTTGTATTTATATTTATTTACAGCATATATATTTACAGAAAGCACATGCAATAAAGTGTCTTTCTCCATAGTACCTATTTTTTGCCATTTACTTTCTTTCACTTACACTTATTACATACTCTATGCATTACTGACTCACTTAGGCTATTCTTGCATTAATAAATAAGCAGAAAATGCTAATGGTCACGTCCCATAGTGTCCCATACACTTTGCACACCTCATATTTTACCTCATTTTTTGAAATGTCACATTAATCGACTCCTGAGGCCTAAAACACTGAGTTGTTTACATTCCATCTGAATGTTTGTTTGTAAGGCGGACAAACTATGTATCTTTTAATTATTGGTTTATTTGTAGAATTCTGTATTTTAAATGACTCCAGAGATGTGTTGATATGAACCTGCAATTTGACAAGAGTCTGCATTCATGCATGTCTCATATTTTATTATTTGAAATACTATAATTTGTTGGGTTGTCTATTAATTTGGTTGGTTTTGTGTCGATATTGTATCTTTTGTAATCAAGTGTATGTCTTAACCCGAGTTAAAGTTCTGCCTACCGCTGAGGGTTCGTTTGTGATCATTTAAAGTGAGGTTTTTGATGCCTTTCCTTCTGTTTCAGTAGTCAGCTGTGAGGAGTTTCTGGATCTTCATCCTTTCTTTGGATGGTGGCAGGAGGATTTCTTCACTGCACGGATATTCAGTTGAGGATGTAGAGTGATTTGTAGGGTTCAACACACTAAAGCTCTTTGTTTGTGATTCAGCGTTCAGTGCACATGTGGTTTGTTTATGAATGTGGGTTTGCGGTCCAGTGATCCTTTACCACTTCTCCTTCCCACAGACTTGGTTTGCCCTGCCTAAATTTTGATTTTAACATTGAATTAAAATCAAAATGTTCAGTTACTTGGTTTTATTATTGATTGTTAATTAAACATATTTTGCATTTGAAGGTCACGTCTCTGTTCTCTCATTACTGGCTGGTGAACTTGTCAGGGGTTAAAATAAATTTTGTGGGCAATAGACCCAGATGGGGTAGTCGAGCATGAGATGTGACCTTTTGACATTTCTCATTTACACGTTCACACTGTAGACCTGAAGGCGACATTGAGACTAACTGCAAAGATGAAATTTACATGTAGATCTTTATTTGGCCTTCAGTTTCAAAATGAATATTTTGAGAGTTTCACTGAAGTTTGATAACTTTGGCTGATGTAAGCAGCATTAGTGCCGTTATTGTGTCACTGTCAGTGTCGACATGGTTGACATTTGATCTTCGCTCATAAACTCATAAAGCTTATTTCATTCTGCTTAATGAAATTCAAAGATCCAGTCAGTAAAATGATTCGATTTTCACTTTCACAAAAAGTTTTTAAAAAAAAGTTACACAAAGTTACTTGTATAAATTAAAATGTTCAGTCAAGTCAGTTATCACTCACAACTCATTTGGCAATAAAATGTTTTACTTATTTTTACTGTGTGCAAATTTGGACTGACTTGTCATCAAAATACTGGGTCGTTCCAGCAAGAACGTCAGTGTTCACTGACTCCTGATGGCATTGAATACACAGATGAGCAGACAGAAGACAAACACCCTCAGTGCCACACACACCTAAAGTTAAAACTACAAACCTGATGAACAAAAGAACACCAGCAACAAAACTGAAAAATTCATACTGAAAGATTCAAAACATAATGAGAATTTCTTAACTCAGAGTTAGACTTCATTGAGTTCATACTTCATATATTTACTCACTTCAGGAAGTAGTTAAAGAAGGGTTGTGTGTTTGCATTTGTCCATGAATTATTCAGAAATGAAATCACCATACAAAAATTATTAAGCAAATATTTATATTTCATCAAGCAATGAGAACGTATACATTCAGTAAATATTACAATACAGTACAAACACAATGACTTTATAAAGATTTCTAAACAATTCTCTACAACTCTCTCAGCTTTTTCTCCATTTCTGTTTTAAAGTGTACATATTCATGAAAATACATTTTATACTCCTCGTAATTCACACATTTTCTACCGGTTATTGCTCATCTGATTGTCAGCCTCTGTCTTGTGTGTAATGCATCGTTGCTTTTAGCTTATAAGGGGAAAATATATACATGTTCTGCTGTCATGATTGTTTCAGTCTTGCTCAGGTTGTTTTAAAGCACTGCAGAAATCATAAAAGAAGATCATCACTATCCTTGCCTAAAGTCTGTTTGCTGGGTAAGACATTACTAGTAGTGCATGGGTTCAGCTCAGCCCAATACTGTTACGGTATATAATACGGCACCACTAGAGACACTATCAGTGCTTCTACTAAAGGAGAAAAACCTCAGCTTATCACCTAAACTAGCTTATAGTACAGTAATTAATTAAATGTTTGAGAACTTTTGCCATTATATGTTCCTTAATGGGATAAGAGAGTGAAATCTCATTCCCTGACACGGCTGTACATGAAGTTATTATATTCATAATATATCATGTTCTATTTCATTTTAAAATAGATGAAATGTATCTCATATTTTCTGTTTTCTGTTTCATTCTCGTTGATTTTCTTGAAGACAAAGATTTCAACTCTATTGATACGTTTTTGTGTTACATTGCTTTGTTGAATGTATTGACTGTGTGATGTGTCTGACAAGGTGTGGGTGGAAGTGCAGCAGTTATAACTGCATTTTAAAGGTCCGAAATCAATTTTGCTTTCAATTTGTGATAGATTGCAATTAAAAAGCTTTACAAATCCGTAAATAGTATTACTGGTATTACTTTTATAAGTGACATTTCTCAAACATGTATCAGTGTTTTCATAAGGCTGGACATTCAAAGGATTAAAGTCCCCCTGACATTCATTCTTCGGCTCATTGACGGCTGCATCACACTTTATCTTAGGAACGTATACCATAGAGCTGTAAAACATCAAATAGAGAGATATAAGAGCTTTGTGATGATCAGCGGACTAAACACATGTTACAATTGACATTTAATTCATCTTTGTGTATATTGTAAACCTTTACTTTACTCACCTCTGACCAGTGCAGCCAATTATTTCAGCAAGGTTTTTTGTCAGTTCATGCACACTTTCTGTTGAATGAAGAAGCAGAAAGTGCAGCAGGAGTCCACTCAGAAACACAACGGACTTCTAAAAAGATAAAAACACACACATATATATATATAACACACAACTATATGTTACTAACTGACACATAGATGCATCAACAATCCTCTGACACACTTGATCACTATCAGACGACGAAGTACAAATAAAAAAGCGCTATGAAGGTAAATGACTGCCTTTAACACAAATCAAATGACAGGCATGGTGAACCTATGAAGTATTACAAATATGAATATTACTGACCATTGATGCTGAAGGTTCAGGGATGATGTGTGAATCTTCTTAAGATGCAAGAGTGAAGATGTAATTGAGGCATAGATGCTTTTTATACCATTTAAAATCCTGGACTCTTGACCAGCCCTCTTCTTCAACATCCGTACAAGATCAGTGGAAACTGTTCACATCATCACTTCTTCATGGAGGTCTTTGGCAGGGTTTAAACATCTCTTTATTCCAGTTATTCTCCCCCCACCACCTGTAATCTCACATGGCCAAAAACACAGTCATACTTTTGCGGCTCATCTGCTAAATTTCATATTAAGCAATGCCTTCATTAATATCGTAAATGTAATGTGGTCATTTATTAAATGTGAACTGCACTTGCCGTCAAATTGTATAACAAACAAATACATGCTCATTTTTTATTTGATGTCCTTTTGTGAACCTGCATATCATAATAAATAATAGGGATGAATTCACACTTTAATCATTGAGATGACTGAGATAACGTGTCTCGGTCAACCTGAATTCATTGTTCTCGGGAACTAAGAATTGTTACAACGAGCTGTTGGCAACACTGATGCTGTGATTCAAAACTAATCAAAAATGAAAGATGCCTCTGGTCAATGTCTGTGCGTGAAATACAGTAATCAAAAGCAAAATTGCAAATGAGCAGATATTTACTATGAGGAGTTCTGCCAGCTTAACATTTAAACAGGGAATTGCACTCAATTCACATGACGTAAAGAAGTAAACATAATATTTGTGGACCAACGTTTACTGAGACCGAAATGCTTTTGAGAAATCCACCCATCAGGTGATCCTGATCTGGAGTGTGTTCAGTGTAAACTTCATGATTCATCGTGTCGTGGTTTGCTCTTAATGAATCTTGAGGTCACGAAAAATTGCCAGCCCTGAGAAAATAAACCAAATGCTTCTTACTATGATTATGGCAATTTCAGAAACAGGAGAGAGAAAATATGCGATTAGAGCTTTTCTTGTTGTTAGTTGAACAGAATTGTAGATGACAGTGCAGCTGTCATTTATAGGTTTTATGAGTGTACTGTTCAGGTGCCTCTTTTATACCTGCAATCGCACCTGTGGTGACGTCATAGGCGGCTGCCGGCCACTGTCAAGTTCATTGTCGTGGTTGGGTTAATTCTTCAGACACTTGTCATACTGGAGGTATTCCCCAAAGCGACCCCTTGAGTTCCCTTTCAGAATGTGCTCCTCAACCGCCACCAATGTGCAGCTCCAGCAGGATGATGCAACGACAGTGATGTTGCACCAGAACGCTCACCACACACCAGCTTAATGGTGGAGAGGAGACAGAGAGATGAAGCCAATTAGAGTAAGGGGATGATTTGGTAGCCATGATTTTAGAGCTCTTCTCATTGTTAGTTGAACAGAATTGTGAGAGATAAAATAACAAGATGCAGTGTTTTGAGAACTTTTGTATAAGAAAAATACTCTATCTTATTATAATACTGTTAAATTATTATTTACACATGTGTTGTCTTTGACAGATGTGTATTTCATTGTGTAATATTTTTTATTTTATTTTTATTTTAATATTTTTTAACATTTTTCACATTTCAAGGCAGGGTTTTATGTAGATCTTTACAGCATAATTATTTGCAAAAAGCAGACACAAAGCATTCTTTCTAAATTTATCTAAATAGCAGCCACAGCCCATCTGTTTGCTGGTGCCATCCAGCTCTGAGTCACCAGTCTCTCCGGCGCCCCCTGTCTGTCCTGTGAGGCCACTGTCTTTTATTCCTTTTATGTATATACAGTGGAGTTCGGTTATGTCGACGGCGTCGGGGGTCGGGGAAAAGCATCGAGATAACCGTTTCGCGAGATAACCCATACATCATATATTACATATATTAACATACAATCCATAAACTATTTGATAATTTGTCTCTCATTTATGCTGGAGATACTAGATTTCGGCGACATTAAGGAATCGACATAACCAACAAGAAAATACTGAGATAAATAGGGAGTTTGGCGGTTCCACTTCAAAATCGTCGACATAATAGTATTGGCGAGTTAACCATGACTCGAGATAAGTGAACTCCACTGTACATACCTAGAATCTCTTTCTGATTCTGAATTCATGTGTTACTCTCTTAATGAATATGGACTTCTGACTCAGTTTCTCTTAAATTCTTTGCATTCCACACTGTATGTACACTTCATATGACACTTTTCCTTTAGATCGACAAGATGTCGATGTGCAAATGGGAAGATCTTAGAACAGTCCATTACTTTTTTTAATTGTTAGAAATTAGGTGTTTATTGCCCTCTGACGTAGTAAAATGTCACATATCTTCAAAATGCTGCAGTAAAAGGAAAAGGAACACTTCAGGGCCCTGAGCTGGTTGATCGAAAACACCAGAGACCAGTCTTCCAGAGACTGGTTCCCTTAGAACAGAGGTTTTCAAAGTGTGAGACAGTGGGCTTCCCTTTTGACACAACTCACCCAATGCCGCCTCCCCTCCGTGACGTGAAGCGAGGGGGGGGGGATTGGACGCGATGGCGATGGTTGACATGGACGCGATGCGCGATGGTTGACGGGGGGCGGGGGGTTAAACGAAGCGCTTGCAGCCGCGACAGAATGACATCCCAGGGAAATGTAAAATGAAGGAGGTTTAATACAAGTTCAGCGAGTTATTATTAGACTATCATTTTTTTACAACTCTCCGCGCCTCCCCTGGCATGCTCTGGCGCCCCCCAGGGGAGGCACGCCCCACACTTTGAAAACCCCTGCCTTAGAAGATTTTCTGGCAGTGTGGAAACTTCTGCCAAATTTTTCTCAATGGGTCCTGCACACAATCAAAGAGGGTTTTACTATTGAGTTGGGTCTGGTTCGCGAGGGTTCTACCCACAGTGGTGGCCCTGGAGCAGGCTCTGGTTATGGAACAGGAAGTAAAAGATCTGCAGAGGAATGGGGACATATTACGATATATTACTCCCAGACAGAGAGTCAGGCTTTGAAAAGAAGGGTGGGTGATCCATTTTGGCTCTGCGCCTGCTGAATGCATCAGTCATGCTCAGGTTCAAAATGTTAACTTTGAGAAAGAACGTCTCTCGGATCAGATCAGAAGACTGGTTTGTAACGATAGATCTCAAACACACATGCTTCCACAACACAGGAAGTTCCACAGGAATGGAGGTTTGTCTTTGGGAACAATGCATACAAATATTGGGTACTTCCCTTTGGTCTGGCTTTAGCTCCCCACACTTTCACCAAATACATGTGCTGGCTCCACTGCGCCTCCAAGGCATGTGTGTAATGAAATGCATTGACGATTGGTTGATTCTAGCTCAGTCACAACAGTTAGCAGTTCGACATCGAGATTTCATTCTAGCACACTTAAAGGTTTTGCAGTCAGGACTAAACTCAAAGAAAAGTGTGCTTTCAACAGTACAGAGGACCTCTTTTCTGGCTGTGGGTTGGGATTCGGTCTCGATGTGTGCATGTCTATGTGCTGTCAGGGTTCTGTCACGTCTGTCTAGTTTTCTCATGTTTTGTGACAAAGCCCTTACACTACTGCACAGTCATGTCTTCGTGTGAGCGCGTGGCTTTGAATGTGCTAGAGTCGAGAACTCTCCTGTCTGTTACGTGTCCTGTGTGTGGGGCGTGGTGTTTGGGTTCTGGCACTTTGGTCTTGTTCGGTTTTAGTTTTGTGTCGGATTTGGACATTCATGCTCCGTGTGTTTTGTCTTCTGATGTGAGCACACTAGATGAGTGTTCACTCGTGCTCATGCGCTCTGGCCTGTCATGTAAGTGCGTGTGGTTTCCAGTCCACTCGGACTGCACGCTCTCTTGTCCAGTTGTGTTCTGTGTAGCACGCGGTTCATGTTTTCATCGGCCACGTGCTTTCATGTCTTGTCTTGTGCTGTGTTGCGCGCAGCTTGTGTTTTCACTGACTGTGTGCTTTCATGTTGTCTTGTTTTGTTTGAACACGCGGTTGTTGAGTGTTTTCATTGGCTAGTTCATGCCATGTTTTGTCTTGTCATTGTGTAACCCCACACGTCTTGTTTCCTCGTTATTGGTTTGGCCTGTCCTTCCTCATTACCTGCCGTATGTGCTTCTTATTTATTGTCCTTTTGTTTGCTGTCTTGTGTTGCTTTATTGTTAAATTCTGATGTCGTATTTTGTGAAGTCGTGTTCAGTCCAGTCAAGTCAGTCGAGACTAGTTTTATATTATGTTTTCCCCTCTTGGTAGCTTTTGTATGCATTTTGTTCTATTTACATTATTATAAAAAAAACCTTTCTTTTTTCTTACCAGAGTTCTTTAGTTGATGGCTTGACTGTGCATTTTCAAACTGCGGCTGGCTTGACCACAGTGTAAAACTGTGTGTGTTCTGTCTAAAAGCCTTACATTTACATAGCAGTCATGTAAACAGCACCACCAAACAGAAACAGTAAGTTAGACAGTTCATTGAGTAAAAATTGACCCTGGAATCACAACTTCTTTGTCAACAACATTTATAAGACCATGTAAATAATGACTCACTCTTTCAGTCTTGGCAGGGTTTAAGCATCTCCTCTTGTGAGGAATTCATCCACTCAAATGTCAAATGCCCCAAAACATAAACATACTTATGAATATGTCCACTAAAATGTAACTACGTCAACTGAATCAGCTACAAGGTTCCTAATTTTTAGGATGCCAGCTAAATTTGCCACTTTAGTACTAAAGAATGCTGTGTGATTGGCCCAGCGATCATCGTCCTATGAGGTGAGCCCTCATCTGCTGCCAGACAAACATCAACAGATGCCGAAATGAGGATTATTTCTAACTGAGTCAGATGTGGGAGTGTTTCCTTCAACACCTTCACCTTCACATTCATTCTCACCCATTCAGCTGAAGAGGAGAGCAGGAGCCACAATCTTTATGTCCTCAAAGTTCTTTTGAGTATCTTCCAAGTTTTATTTAGATCAGAAGAGTTTTAAAACGCTTTCATTGAACTGTGCTTGTTAAAAGAGCTTGACTCAGTAAGGCAGGATTTAACACAGAGAGAATTGTAGATGTAGAAGGATGCAAATTACAATGGGCATGGGGGTGTTTGACCCCTAAAGAAGGCTTGATCCCCCTGAAGGTGGGGGGTAAATTCAGATCCATGTTGGCACTGAACCAGAGAGAGCAATTGTCACGTAACTATAAAATAACTTCACAATTAGTCTTTTAAACCACACAGTTTCATTATTTCTGTGTTAGAAACATTCAAATGATCACAAAAGTACCAGGAATTATTACTATTAAAAGATAATACTTCACAATTAAATTCATATTTACGGTCAATAAATGTTTATGATCTATGGAAGCCATCAAAATAGAGTAAACAACATTTTTGACAATTATTTTGGATCACTACATTGTTACACCAGTAAGTGGCGACAAGTAACTGTTAAAAATTATTCAACATTGAATCATTCATTCAAGAAATTCCTTCTAGAAAGGTTCATCTAAAAATGAAACAAATTAAGTGTTTATGATTCATTTATTCAAACTGAGTTTTTTAAAGAGAAAGAAAAACATTTATACAGCAATTAATTTTTTTTCAGAAGCTAAAATTCATGTTATTTTGTTTAGTTGCTTGTTCAGAATCACGGGAGAATCCTGATCTCTGTTTGAAATTTATTCTCATCTCTCTCAGTATCATGCAGCTCATATATATATATAAAGAGAGTATATATAGTGATATATATATATACACGAGATATTGCTTGAGATATTACTCATCATCCCTGGCAATGCTACTCAGTGAGAACACCTGTCAATCCCAGGTGACAACAATGAGGCAATCATCCAGAGGGAGAATTAAACTCCAGGAAGCAAGAGTAAAGGAGAGCTGTATGGACTCTTACTGAGTGCATTACTAACAGTGTTATTTATTTATTTGTTTATGTAGAGAGTGACTGACCGCCCAGGAAGAGTGGATCACTCAGCAAGTTGACTGAACTCCTCTCTCTTCGCTGGGCAAGGAGGAACTGCACTTCTCACCACAGAACATTTCACCTGCATGAATCAGAGACTGAGTCCACTTAAACTGCACTGCTTGAAATAAAGACGGCTTCTGAGTGACACTATATATACAAAATGTGTGTGTGTGTGTAGTGATGTAAGAGACCGTCTGTTTTATACCAAATAATATCTTTTTAACACCTGCTATAATTAAATCTTTACTTTTGTAAATGTAACTTTTTTTCAATATTCTTTTTCACTTTCTCATTTTCCTTTGTTTGTTTTCTCCTCAGTCAGAGAGTTATAGATATGTATGAGCAGAATACATTGTACAGCATACAGGGAAGTTTTACAAAGTATATTTTTGAAAGGCACAGAATAAGTGATACTTCAAAATCTTGAGTGATATTTCTGATTTCCAATGTTTGCTGAGCAAAAAGAGTTTAATGAAAGACATGAAGAGGAAATCATTTACTAACAAGCCACCATTTTACAATTAACAAAAGCATTTTCAAGAAAAGGAAAATTACTTTTTTTTTTTTAAGGCAGACAGAAAGGATCCACAATTTTATTTTCCACACATTTCCGACATTCCATCCCATTATTGGTTCTCTTACACCGATAAAGAGGAGCTGCCGCATCAATCTTTAGAAATTCTTCTTCCAGTGGCACATCCTTCTTGCTGTCCTTCTGCCAGATCTCTTGGAAGACAAGTGCATTCATTCCCTCTTTTCTTTTATTTATCCAGTTTGAAAGGCCACCCAAAATGTTGTCATTGCCCTTAATGCACGTTTTCACGCAAGGAGAGTTGAAAGAAAAGAAAACTACACAGCTGTCCTTATGTGCATTTAAAAGTTTGTCCATGGATGAACTACCTAAAGGATAGAGCAGAATATGCTCAGAATGTTCTTTATTGAAATTTGGTCTTGCAGCAATGACATTGCCTGATGATGTGCATCCGTCTTCACTGAATAAACATTTCTCTCCTTTATTGAGCTTTTCTTTTACATGTTGTGCATCTTGCTTGCTGAATACAGTCTGGATGTCAGATCCTTCTTGTGTGCAGTGAGCCGGTGGCACAGCAATCGCTATTGCGTACTGAGCATCGCGTTCTGTGTTATTGATCTTTAGCTGGACAATGGAAGACATAAAATAGCATTAATTTCTCACAATTCTCAAGAAACATTGTATTTGCTTGTTAACTGTGTATTTTGAATGCAAATTTATATGGACTTTACTAATTCAGAGCTGAATTCATTTGAGGATAGACTGCATGTACAAATACACCTACTTGTCATAAAAATACTGGATCGTTTTGGCAAGAGCAGCAGGGTTCACATACAACATCCCACTGCCTTGAACACACAGATAAAGCAGACAGAGAACAACGAGCAAGCTTGATGGAATCATGAATGCTTTTAGAGACTGTAAAAGACAAAATAGCTGATGAAAATAGTGAACAGTACAATGAGATAAACAGTTTCTCAACATTCCTGCTTTTAATACTCTTCAAGACAGAGGGAGCATTGCACAGATTCTTGAACAATGACACACACATTACTTCCCCGTTTACATGCGGCATGAGAGCTTTACTTCTTATTTTACACTGGTTTACATAAGCAATAAATGTAACTTTCCTCAACAGTTTTTATCAGCTGTATTAGGAGCATTTTAAGTAAAGTTTCAACAAAATCCATACCGATTTCTTAATCTCACTGAGGTCTTTAACATTTACGTTTCTGCATTTGACAGACACTTTTATCCAAAGCGGCTTGCATTGCATTCAAGAAACACACTGACATTCTGATCAATTCTTGTTTTCCCTGGGAATCGAACCCATGACCTTGGCGTTGCAAGCACCATGCTCAACTGTTTGAGCGACAGAAAAGCCAATGTTTTACATCAACATCCCCAAAGCAAGGATATTCAAATTTACAAAACAGTCTTCCTTTGATTAGTTTCCTTTTCTTCCACCCATCCCATCCTATAGTTGGAAGGAGCTGAGACTCAAGGAAAGGAAGGGAAGGAAATGATAGACACCCATAATGGCTATTAACACTTGCATCACAGATATGATTAGCATCAAGTTTTGCCACAATTTAATAATGTGCTTGTCTTGCTTAAAACACAATCGAATGATTTAATATCTTCCCACTACAGTCTAATTGTGATTACTTTCATAAATCACCTGTACATATAAACACTTAAACAGCATTTTTTCCCCCTATAAATACAATTCCTGAATGAAAAATATTTACAAACCCTATATTTTTGTAATCGTCCCTTCAGTAGATTCATGTTTCTTCTGTCAAATCGTATCTGTGGTGATGAGAAACGATGCTGTTTGAGGAGCGGAGAACCACACAATAAGGTGTTGAGCCAAGCCGATTCTTATAAATCTCTGCGATTGCTCAAGGACAGCCGCTGGACAAACGAGGGCATCAGGTTCTGCTGTTTTTTAAGTTTCATTTTCTTGGAATTCTTGGGCCACGTACATTCTGTAAAGATTCATTTAAGTTGCATTTTAATGCTAAGAGGGGAGATTCAGGTTTTGGTTTTGTTTCTGGCAGAAAGCATTGGCATTTCTTTTGGTTTGTGGGCTTGTTCTTGAAATCAATCATTTGATTGTCACTCTTGACAGTGTTCATTTCTGACATCACGAATGTGATTGTTACTAGTAAGAATCCATAAACGATATAAGAAATTACTCTCCCAGTTATTGATATCAGAAATACATGTGCACATGTCAAATGTAGAAATATATTCACAGACGTCAATAATGAACATTTCAAGAATATCAGGAATTTATATTTTTTCTAGTAACAGTAATTATTGATATAAAAACATGAATTCTACAAGTAAGAAATGTATTTTTGATACGTGAAATTACTCATTGTCAAATGCAAACACACCCCCTTCATCATTTACAAGTTCAGTGGAAACCACATAATTACTCATAATCAGTCGTTTTTGACAGGTTTAAGTTTATTTTTAAGGAGAAGTTTAAGAAGAATTAATAAGGAAGCTGGTGTCTGAGGTTTCTAGTATCCTTGTTTCTTGTGTGTAGAGGACTTATGTTTACTGAGCTATGTTAGTGGTGTAAACAGAAACTCCAGATGGAATGCCAATGCTTTAAATTCATGAAATTAAGCTATTTTTAGTAGCTAGTAGTGAATGTCTAATTTCAGTAGCTCTGCCTTGGCACTTAAATCATTGAGTTTGTTTGCCATGTTATTGCCCTTACCTGCCACCAGACAAACATCAACAGATGCCAAGATGAGGATTATTTCTAACTGAGCCAGAACTGGGAGTACCGTACTTCCTTCACCTCCACAAGGCTGACATTCATTCCCTCTCATGCAGCTGAAGAGGAGAGCATGAGCCACAATCTTCATTTACTCAATGTTCTTTTGAGGATCATCCATGTTTTACTTAGATCAGAAGAGCTTTCATTGAACTGTGCTTGTTAAAAGAGCTTGATTCAGTAAGGCAGGATAGATTTGTAGGTGTAAAAGATAAAACAGATCTCCCCTTTTCCTTTATTCATCATGTTTGTCATGGGTTTTCAGTAGAAGTGAGTAAGTCTGATTGCTGGGAAACATGCAAAATAAGATTAAGATTAACTGACAATGTTACAGTCTTTTACTTCCTTCTTTGTCAATACTATCTTTAAATTGTAAAGTGCCATTGGAAATTTGAAGTTACGCCAGTAATACTTATTTCTGGTCTTTTTTTTTTACAATACGACAAAGGGTATGAAAGTCAACAGTCTGTGGCTCTGCACTTCAAGTCAAAAGAAAAAGCAGAAAGAGCCATATAAGTAGAGCCATTGAGTTCTAGATTGATCAAACAACACACAAGATACAATAAGAAACTAATGTTATTACTCACTATGATGAATTCTGTGGATTGAAGAGAAAGTCTAGAGATGATTTGCTGAAGTTCAAACTGAGCATCAGAATGGGGAAGAAAGATGATTTAAGGGACGTTGAACGTGTCATTGTGTTAGTGCCAGATGGGCTGGTCTGAGTGTTTCAGAGACTGCTGAACTACTGCTTGATGCCAGAGGTCAGAGGAGAATAGCCAGACTGGTTCAGCTGATATGAAGGCAACAGTAACTCAAATAACCACTCGTCTGAGGTCTGGAGAAATGTTGCCTGGTCTGATGAGTCTCGATTTCTGCTGCATCATTCAGATGATGGGATCAGTGTAGGTTCTGGACAGTGTCTCAAATTGATCGATCAAAAACAAATATCTGATTGTGACTTTTGAATTAACACAGAGTGAGACTTGAAGACTCCGAATGCTGCTCTGTCTGCAGAGACAGTCATTTTATGGCCCTGGGGCAATAAAACTCTTTGTTCCACCAGGCCTTCCCCAAACCATCTCCTGACACATACACACACACACACACACACACACACACACACACGGGATATACAAAATGCCTACATAATTTATGTAAACTCAGCCATCAGCCATCTCAATCCTGTCTATGATTTTTCCTGATGTATGTATGCATGCCCTCCATGTGCAGTCTTTTTAGTTATTTTAGGTAGTTCATTTAGACGTTTAAATGTGTATAACCTGTTTAAAATAGACCACTCTCTTTATGTCTTTCTGCCTTTCTTGGTATCATTTGAATTCGTTCAGCCTTCGCTTTCCGAATTTCTACCCTTGTTTGATCAAATCTGAGTAAGTTCCACACAGGATCGTAAACGATCCTAGCATCCACCTCCAAGCCAGCGATTGGCTCCACAGCCAAGGTGTGGGAGTGTCCCTATGTTTCTATAAAGACCCCTGAGATCCAAACATCTCTCTCTTCTTGTCTTCTCTTCAAACTTCCTCTCTTCTTCAACCCCTGGGAGCTTGCAGGGCCGGAAGGCCTTGCGAGCGAGCCTCCACGACCGCACCTTTAGACAAACAGCCATTTGAATCTCCCGCGATTCAAACAAAGGACCCAAGAAAGGACCAGCATCCAATGAAAGAAACTCTCAAAGCAAGGCTTGGTAACTCCGCACACACAAGAGACCTAATGCAAGTATCGTTTACGAACTCTAAATGTGTTTAAAGCTATCTGCCCCTTTTAAAAGGTGAATTTCCATGCTGGTTTTCTCAAAGGTTTAATTGTCTTTAGGAATGTCGTTTCCTCTCTCTCTCTCTCTCTCTCTCTCTCAAACATCTTTCTCTCACTCTCCGTTAAGTCTGTCTATGTTTTGTGTTTAACGTTTGTTTTCGTAGTTTGTTTAATAAAACACTGTATATATAATCGCACATGATTGATTCTGTAATATTCTTGAGTAAGTCACTTCTACGTTTGCATCTTGCTACAATGCTAAGTACTTTGGTACGATAATGAAAGATTCTTCTTTATGACGATGAAGATGATCTTTGTTAAAGTTCATAAAGATCGCGCGGCTCGTATGAGCGCACATATGGCCGCTGCTTTGAACTCAATGCTAGAATTAATCAATTCTATAAGCCAAATCAAGCTACTTGTATTCATAATTAATTGTAATCCATTATGATTAATTATCAATATACACAATTCCCTTTAAGCTGGATCTATGTGCATATTTTGTCATAACACATGATTAAACTATGTACATAGATCCCGCTACCCCGATTACCTTGAGCTGATTTCACTACATCAGAATTAAATGTAAACCTCACGAAAACGTGGATCGATCCTGCCTTGTATCAGCGGTTCAGGCTGCTGGTGGTGTGGGATATTTTCTTGACGTACTTTGTGCCCCTTTAGTACCAACTGAGCATCGTTTCAACGCCACAGCCGACCTGATTATTGCTGCTGACAATGTCCATTCATTTAAGACCACAATTTACCTGATGGCTAATTCCAGCAGGATAATGCACCATCTCACAAAGTTCAAATCATCTCAAGCTGGTTTCCTGAACATGACAATGAGTTCACTATAATTCTCACTATAATTTTCACTCAATCCAACAGAGCAACTTTTGGATGTGGTGGAAAAGGAGATTTGCATCATGGATGTGCAGCTGACAAATCTGCAGCAATTTTGTAATGTTATCTTATTAATATAGACTGAAACCTCAGAGGAATGTTTCCAGCAACTTGCTGAATCTATGACAAAGTTCAAAAG
Organism: Rhodeus uyekii; assembly: GCA_037043235.1. Lineage (NCBI taxonomy): Eukaryota > Metazoa > Chordata > Actinopteri > Cypriniformes > Acheilognathidae > Rhodeus > Rhodeus uyekii. The sequence goes on from JAWRVZ010000149.1 coordinate 1,406,979, forward strand.
GCAAAATGGGGTCCAATAATGGTATATTTTATAGTGGTATAGTATGGTATGGTATAGTTTTTTCACCAGAAAATACAATCATGTTTAACCCTGAAACTAAAACATCACAGAAAGCTGTTGAGATCATCATCAAATACTTGATCTACTTTTTTCCGAGTTATATGGAATAGTCTGTATTTATTTTCTGTACTGTACTGCATTGCAAAATAAACTCATCTCCTCAGGCATGACGCCGGGTCCCACTGTGTGTGTCTCCGTTTACCCCGACACAGCTGCGTAAAGCTTGTTTTCTTGCTGGTCTGTAATGTTAACAATGTGCCAGAGTTCTCAAACATATACAAACATCCATACATCTGCACTCACAGCAAACCACCTTTTGCATTATGCTTGTAAGGCCTTTTTATATCCTTACTTTTGACTTTTCATGACCCACACAGGTGTTTATGTGTATTACTGTACTCTCAAATTCAAATAAATCCCAAACACAATATTTGCCAAGCAGAAGTATTTTATTTGTTTCAACAGGAGATTTTTTTTATTCATTTTCATCTAAGCATACTGACTTTCAAAACAAAGGATAGTAGATCTTACTACAGAATCACATAGGAAAGAAATGAATGCATAACTGTTAGATCTCTTTCGGAGGAAGACAGTTCGGGTCTATGGGAGTATTTCCTTCCCCTTTGCAAGCGTAACACAGATTCTCACTCACACAGCGGAAGAGAGGAACATGAGCCACAATCTGCTTAAACTTGGTCTGAAGATCTTTTTCAGTGTCATACTTCCAGATATTCTTGAACACAAACGCTTTGATCCCTTCATGTTTTTCCCAGCTCTTCAGAGCATTTATAATGCTGTGTTTGCCTGTGGCATCCAGACACGTGTCGACACAGGGAGAATCGAAGCTGTAGAAGACAGAGCAGCTGTCTTTTCTTTTTTTCAAAAGTTTGATCATGGGTGAGTTGTCAAATGGATTCAGCAAGAGAGACTCTGAATGCATGTTGTATTTCTTCTTTTTAACTTCAACTTTTCTAGTTCCTGCAGCGATGAGGTCTGAACCTTGATAAAGTGCGTTTGAGTCATCTTTAATTGCATTTTTCACATTCATCGCATTCTCCTGAGTCAAGAAGTTGTTCTTTGTTGGATTGAAGTTGTGTCGACACTGTTCCTTCGGCACATTGATGGCGGCAGCGTACTGACGGGGATGTCCATCTTCATCGACTCTCTTATAGCTGGAAAACAGTAAAGTATCAAGATCAAGTATTGTTCAAGATGACTAATGATGACACACTCCCATGTTTTGAATCCACGACCTTTTGACCAAGTGCTTCTCATTTCTCATCATTCGTTTGTTTCTCTACTTCCTCATTTCTAACTTTAAACTTATAATTTTTCATAGACAGACTTACTTCTGCTCAAAGAAGTTAATAATATGGCCGAGAGTATTGATGTCTACAGTGTCATCTTCAACACTCTCTGTCCAGTCGAGAAGCAGAAAGAACAGCAGGAAGCCACTCAGAAAAACAGTGAACTTCTAAAGTCACAAAACACAACACACAGAAAAACTAAAGACATTCATAAATACAATGTGTATATTCATTATAATAGAAAAACAAGCCTATTTAAAGTTACCTGCACATACTACATCTCACCAACACCACTATTAATAATAATTGCTAGTAAATCTTGAATGTGACTGACCATGTTTGTTGCACCAAATCTTCAAGCCCAGAAATGTTCTGTGAGTCTTCAAAGAAGAAGTGATAAGAGTGAAAGATGAGGGGTGTGGGTTTTAGTCTGGGCCAGCCTCTTCTTGAAAAAATTCACAATCTTGAATAATGTCATTGGCCTTTTTTTGTTTCTATGGCTCAGTAACAGGCGGAGTGTGTTTTTAAGGCTGGACAACACCTAGCCTTCCCCTGACAAATGGACTTGAGAGTGGAATTAAAAAACTGTCCATAACTGCTAGTATAGGATCGGTTTCCTCTCTAATATTAGCAGATAATAGCAGATTTGGTGTTTGTGCTTTTGAGAGCATCAAAGGTTTCTATTTACAATGTGTTTTGCAGCGTTAAGCAATGTAGCCAATCACAAACAAATCTGTTGATTTCTTGAACGCAATGGCCAATTAGACTTGTCTAAGTTAGAACCATTCGCCGCTTAAAAAATCAGAGTTCTGCATGCTAGCAAATCCTCTCGCTATGAGTTAACTTATAACAAACCAAGTGTAGAAACTGTGCAGTCAGCTTCATTAACTATAGCGGATCTTTGTGAGTGTTACGCCAGTGTTTCTGTTTTGTGGACTTTTCTTGTCTGTGTTAGATCTCATTTGTTTCTAAATTGTCTAATTGGTTTATTGTATTCAGGTTTCCCTGCTTAGCATCCTCATTTCCTGTGTGTATATAGTATGCCTGTTTTCGTTCATTCCTTTGTCAGTTATTGTTGGTGTTACACCCTCCTGAGTTCTACCATTAAAAGGTATTTGCGTTAGTCATCTGTCTTAGTCATCTGTCTTCATCAGTTTCCTTCCAAGTTATTGTGGCAGAATAACCAACCCTCTAGTGAGAAAAAAATTATGGACTCACCTATACTGTGGATCCTATGCCTGCCGAAGATGGTTTGGGCATATGGGACGGAGGCTTGAGAATGGCGGCGTTTCGCTCATAAACAGTGAGCCTAAGGCACTCCAGGAAACTGAACCGGAAGCCAGTCAAACCACAGAGTTCAAGTCGGCTGATGAGTCCACCCCAGAGCCTGAGGGTAAGACTAACCTGAATCAAGGGCCAACGGATTCAATCCACCCAAATCTCCACCCCCAACTCCTCGTCCTTTTCACCGGTTCCATCCGGGACTGTGGATATTCCGGTTCTGTCCGGAAATCTTCCATCTATGGTCCTGTCAGACTCCCTGGTCCCATCTTCCCCGCTGGTTATGGCCAGCTACCTGGATCCATTGTCACAAATGGTGTCAGTGAAACCCTTGGCTCTGCCCTCCTCGCTTGCTCCGTGCAGTCCGTCAGCTCCGCCTCAGGCTTCCCTTCCACCAGCTACACATAGACACCAGTCCCCAGCTACACATAGGACCTCCAGTCCCAGGTCCCCATCTCGACCCATCAGCCCATTGACATTGCTCATCACCTCCGTGGTCCATCTGCTCTGAGACTCGCTCGTCTCTCCAGGTCGGCCTCCGATGATCGTCACTCAGCCTCCGCCACAGACTTCTGGGATTTCGGCGATGCCGAAACCCTCCACCCCTACGGCGTCATCGGGCTCCTTCCTTTCTCCGACCTTCCTGTCATCCTCACTCACCTCAGCGTCGTCCAGGTCAGCTGAGTCCCCATCGTCATCTCGGCCCCGCGGACCTGCAGCTCAGCCTCTGCCTTCTAGGTCATCGAAGGTACTCTGGTCCGTCGGCCGCTCTGCTTCGCCGGTTCCTCCACACAGCTTGGTTCTGTCCCCGTCGATTGGCTCCCAGGATCCGCCCAAAGCTCCACCCTGGCTCCTCCCACCGTTAGCACCACCATGTTTTTTTTTTACCAAACTCCTCTGAGTTGGTCTTATCGGTTTCCAGAGCTACGCCCACCTCCGAAGAAACCTCCCTCCTCATTTGGACATTTATCAGTGCGAGGATGCACCTTGCCGAGGGGGGGGGGGGGGGGGGGCTTAATGTTACGCTATTCTCATGTTTTGTGGACTTGTCTTGTCTGTGTTAGATATCATTTGTTTCTATAGTGTTTAACTGGTTTGTTGTGTTCAAATGTACCTGTTTAGTTTTGTTTTTTTCCCTCATTTCCTGTGTGTATATAGTATGCCTGTTTTCGTTTATTCCTTTGTCAGTTATTGGTGGTGTTACACCCTCCTGAGTTCTACCATTAAACGTTTTTTGCATTATTAATATGTCTTCGTCAGTTTCCTTCCGAGTTATTGTGACAGTGAGATTCTAATTAGTTCGGATGAGTGACAGCTTTTTAGTAATTACAAAGGGAGCGCTAATTGTGCACTTTAATTTGGCGATGTATAATGTTTTCAGAATTTAAATTTTACTGCATTAAATAAGTTATTTGTTATTTATTATTTGTTTATTATTTAAATTGGCTGGTGGTTTGCAAATGTAGCCACTTTAATAACAAATAGTTATAGATTTGTAATACATTTCTCTCAATATTTTAAGCATATTTTCTGCTTTCTTTGGAATTTAGGGCAATATGTCACTCTGAATTCTGTGGCCAGTAGGTTTCACGGGCATTTAACATTTACAGATTCTGAAGTAAATATTACTATTCACTTTCAACGGTTTTATGGTTTCTTTAAAATACCTTAGTACCGAAAGGAAAGTACAGTTGAATATGAACAAAGGTGTATATATCAAAGAACAGTCATGGGCCCATTCTAATCTGACATCATCAGACTGATATGTCAAATAGGTAATGAACTTCAAGTCTCTGCTATAACATAAAAAGTACCAAGTGAAAAGAGGAGGAGGACCAGTAGAGGACAGCATTGCAATAAAAATAAATCAGAAGGCATCTGAAGATATGCACTGTCCCATGAATTAGCATGAATGTGAAACAGACAATGAGAGGGAGAACTAGAAATTCAGAGTTGAATGCAGTCTTTAACTGTTCCATGTAATGCTAGAGCCAGCGGAGCTTTCATTTGAATCGCTTTTTGTTGTTGGAGAAGAAATTATCTTGCTACCTGGTCATTTTCGTTTTAATGATAAGCCACATGATGTTAGCTTCTTGTTCGGTGTTAAAAACAGTATCTCACTCACAGAGATTCAGAGCTGTGTTTCAACAGCACTTTACAAAAACTGAGTCATATGATTTTGAAAATGTTACACCAATCTGACCCACAACGAATTGTACTAAATATCAAATGACTTTCATTATTATTCTAATTATTATTTCCCTCTATTTATAGAAGAATCAACAACACTCGTGTTTCCCTGCTATTCCCTGCGTAATGGAATCAAGACATGTTTAAGGATCAGATGAAAAACAGATCAGACTGCAGTTTTATTTTCATCCGCCTGAGCTCATCCTCTCTCTTCGTCTCTGTGATGAACATGTGTCAGACCTGTGAACTTTACACTTTGACCCCTCGGATGATGGAGCAGGGTGAAGGAGAGGACTCTGTTTGAAGGTTGGCATTTACAGGGAAGACTGCAGGTCAAAAGAACCTTCTGAGAGAGCCAATGAAAGAAAGAAAGATGCATGAGTTTGACATAAAATAGCATCTGTCTTCCTGTCCGTTATTCTTGAGGTGTTTTGAGGAGGTGTTCACAGGTGAAGCGTTTGATCAGCTGAGGAAGAACAGAGACATGAATCATCCTGGAAAGTGTTAACCATCTGCTATGAATGGAGACAGATGTGTGAGAGATGACTAACCTCTCTTGTTCTTATTATTACAATGACATCTTGAGTGAATTAGAATGACTGGATGACAATATACATAAATGCACCAAAAGTAGGAAAATGTCCCCAGTTTTGTCTCAAAAGTAAGGCTAATACATACACACACAAACAGGGTTTATTGTCATACAATGACCGATTTCATTAGTCAAAATATCCGGAGGAAGGATACCAATACACAATCACACACAGACATACAAAATAAATTATTTTTAAAAAACATTCAGAGTTTTATTGGCTGTATTGTTAGTGTTCTTGAGCGGTTTTGGTTTCTCTGGTCAGAAGTAAAACAACAAGGGAGGTTTCAGCTATTGTGGGGATGTTCACATTTATATTGGAATCTTAAGCATGTCAGATAATATCAAATCAGTAGAAATATATTTACTAACAATAAAAAAATACATTTCCACCCTGTATCTTTCTAACACCACGAGAAACAGCACTGCTAAAGAAATTATTTTTCAGACAGTATCATTTCAAATTCACTTTAAAGTTACACTAAAGTTACACCTTTTTTGTTGTTCAAAATGAACATTTAAATGTTCGATACATCAATTCTTCTTCCAAAACGTGTTTTTGTCTATCCCTGATTCGCTATAATATAGTTGTTTGTGTTTATATTTTATAACTGTCAGTATGGTTTTCATAGGAAATTGTGCTCATTCGTCACTCGCCTGTACATGTCTCATATCTATAAACAGAGAAAAGTTGCTCCATCTACTTTTCCGCATGTATGGTGTGGGAGAGGTTAGTTGTCACAGCGAGTGAGAAAGGTTGACATGGAGCAGCTGAATCTCCAACCTCTGTAGAATCACCCATTTTAAATAAATGCCAAACAGAGGAGAGCCTACTGGCATAAAGAGAAGGGAACAGAGCTCGTAATAAAACAAGAATCAACATTATCTTGGCTTTTCAGATATGGTGAGATATTAGGGATTTTAAACATTGTAAAAGTGACGTGTAGATTGCATTTTTATTACTCAACAGGGAAGGTATTTTATTGAACAGATACATTTCCATTGTAAAGCATTATCTATTATGAAGGCTCATTTCTTTATGGTTGTTGTAGAGCTGTGCTGGAATTTATTCTCAAGGCAGTACGGTGTTTATGAATGGGTAAAGCTACAGTAACATCTTCAGCTTGAAATCCTTTCCATCTAAACTGGTTATATATCTTATGCCTAGCAGTGAATGTTTAATGAGCAGTATTATAACCATTTGATATGACGATGTTGATATGTTTGGTCTTGGCGGAATAGATCTGCTACACTGCTGCTGTTACAGAGCAAGTACAAGACCTGCTAATGCCAGAACACACACGACATGCTGCTATGAACAAGTAGGACATATTGCTCCTGTTCAATATAGCATACCTGAACTAACCTTGATCTATACAGGTGGAGCTGGGGGAGGTGGAGGGTTTATGAAAGCACACTGCAACTGCTACAGCAAACACCAACCAAATATTTGAAATCTGAGCACCGAGCTCATTGGCTGCTGATACAGCAGGAACCAATCAGCTGTTCCCTATAAAGAACGATGTGATTTCAAGCAGATTTAGTTACTTTGCGTCATCTAGAGTTTTATGACAGAACTCTGTATTCTTCCACACAGTCACGCAGAGATGAATCCCAAACAAAAGAATGTTCTTTCACAAAAAGCAGGCAGTGTTTTTAACTGCCAGAAGTTACATAGTGTACCTTTTGTAATTTTCCAATCATCTCTCATGAACAGAACTATAAGATCATTAAAATGTCAAGGAATGTGTGAGAAAAAGTTCGTTGTCAGCTCTAAAATATTAGTCTTTTATTTAAAAGAAGGGCATGTGTCTGGCCGATCTTGTTCCACACTCTTGCTTCGGACGGACGATGGTCGCAAAGAACGAATTAATTTGGCCATGCATTTCTATTTGTCATATTGCACTTCCAACATGTTTTGCAGTAAAATCATACACAAATGTCTCCTTTTTCGTTTTGATTCAACTTGTCTTGTTGTGTTTTCTGGGATTGTGGATAATTCTGCTGGAAGGGCTTTTGAAGAAGAGTTCAAGGGAATGTTTTAGATGGAAAAAGCCCTTTTGATCTGCCGGCAGTCTGTCTGTGCTTGTGAGTGTGTGTGTGTGTGTGTGTGTGTGTGTGTGTGCGTGTGTGTTTGTGTGTGCGCGCGCGTGTTGCTGTGCCATCCTGTGGCGTAACAGTTTTATTTGTATTGCCAAGTCAAAGAATTTTGGATCTCTGTCTTTATTTCTTGTCTGTTGAAAATCCTAATCCAGGACTTTGGGACAGTTGAGTTGCACAACCCTATCAGGCAATTTCAGGCCTCAGATAATGAAAGGAATCTGGAAGAAAAGAAACATAGTATTGTAAATGTAAAGAGCATGATGAAAATGTATCAATAATGTTAAATGATTGCCCAAATAATATGCATAATATACAGCTTTAGTGATATTCAGTCTGATGTTGTCATGAGGTATTCCAGCCACTGCACTCCAAAAGAAAGCATGTGCCGTTTGACACAGCAATCAGGCTGGCAAACGCTGACCTTCCCCTTCATTAAAGAGCTGCCGTATTTGTGCGGCGGCCATTTCATCAGAGCGTAACTGTATGAGCTGACTGTGAGCTGAGATAGTGAGTTAGACAAGAGCAGCTGCTTCTCATCATGATACTGCCACAGGAGATTAGCATCCAACCGTGACATTCACACACATGCAAAACCCAGACCTCTGCAAATCACATACAACTATATACAAACATCTGATATGAGAGTCAAACCTTTTAACCTTCTATTATTTGCTCAGGTTCAAATCTCAGGTCACGAACAAACTGCGAGTATTGTTAGTGTATGGACCACACTATAACTATCAAAACTGTAATTGTTGATATAGCCATTATTGTAGCATGTAGCATAACAAAGCGATTATTGTAATATTGCACATTTATGCATTTTGGCAGACTTCTTTCCAAAGTATTTGTATTAATATTTGTATTATATTTATTATTGATTATTGTACATAGGCTAATTTTGAATAACAAAATATTATTTTATATTATGCTAGAGTGATTTTGAGACTAAGAGACTTATATTCTCATTATATATGCTTAAATTATAAGATTTTTATATTCTCTATATATTTCTAAATACGTTTTACACACACATAATATATATATATATATATATATATATATATATATATATATATATATATATATATATATATTTATACACTACTGAGTCGTAATTTATATCAAGCAAGGATAATTTAAGAATAATTTATCTTGTGAACAGTGTATAATTGCTGGTACTGGTGTCAGATTTTGAAGAAAAAAAAACAGAGGGATGTATACAATCAGAAAATAATGCAAACTAAAACTAGAAACACACTCCAGATATTAGAGGATGTGAGCAGAGAAGGATGCAAATCAAATAAGAAGGATAAATTAGGCTGACAGTAATAATGACCTTACTTTGTCCATACTGGCTGTATTGGTAGGGGGCGCTGTGCTCCATGCTGTAGAAGGAGGCTGGGCCGTAAGACTGTGGACTGGGCAGGTTAGAGAGGGCAGGTAGATTGGACAGGGGCTCTAGGCGCTGAGAGCAGGAGCTGCTGACGGATCCGCTCGACTCCAGAGCGCCGCTGAGAGACGACAGAGAAAACTCAGTCTGCGTCTGATGAGCCACTCCAGCTGGGGTTATTATTCCCATAACCTGCAGAGAAACACACAGTTCAGTTCTCACTCTGACTCCACTTCAGTTAACACTTGAGGTCAGCGCATTTAAAATCAGATTGTGCAGGACATTTGTTTTCAATATGATCCCATTGTACTGATCATACACTGTATTAGTAGAAAAACAGAAAATTTGCAGGTAATTTAACACGGCACGATCCATAATACATCATTCAAAATATGGGGAACACACCTGTAAAAAATGAAAAATTCTGTTATATTAACAGAGCCCTATATTTGACCTTTTTTAAAGTGTAAAGTCCATTATATATATTTATATATAAATATAAATATATATAACGGACATTATATATTATATATATATTATATATATATATATATATATATATATATATATATATTTATTTATTTATTTATATGTATATTCAGACGTGCATGATATTGCAAAGTTTCTTGTGGAAACATTTGTGAGAGAACGTAAAATCATTGACTTATTTTATTTTATTTTGCCCACAAAAACAAAATGGGTTTAAAGCAATAAGGGACTCGAGATGCTGTGTTTTGCGCCCTTAGCCATGACAGTATTGTTTAAATAACAAACACACACACACACACACACACACACACTTGTATGCAGATATCTGGACAGATCTCTGTGACCTGCATTTGATCAGGCAAAAAATAATTGAATTTGGGGATTGTTTAATCTGATTCTAGGACTAGAACGAAGCCAGAGGGCAGCATGTGTGCACTAAAATGAGAGAGTGTGTGTGTGTGTGTGTGTGTGTGTGTGTGTGTGTGTGTGTGTGTGTGTGTGTGTGTGTGTGTGTGTGTGTGTGTGTGTGTGTGTGTGTGTGTGTGCGTGCGTGCGTGCGTGCGTGCGTGTGTGTGTGTGTGTGTTTGCATGTACATGTGTGTGTTTGCATGCATGTTTGTGTGTGTGTGTACTCTTTACTATTTAACCTAGAAAACACTGTGCTGCATTTCAGGAATGTTGCATGTGTGCTCTGGGGAATAAAAGTTCCTGAAGCATAATTGAATCTACCACCAGAATTATGGCCAAAATAAACACATACTCCAGTTGCTGCACCAAATAAGCACCTTTCCACAGAAACAGAAAGAGAAAAGCATGTCTCCCAGGCTACAGGATCCTGTTACATCAGTGGATACAGTCAAAGCAGTGCAACACACAAACGGTCACGCACATGGTCTCGCTTAAACCCTTTCCCATAGAGGAGCGGGGAGTGACGTGTGCCCGATCCAGGGTGGAATTCTGTTTCCGAAGCTCTGGAAGATTTTTGGAAAATCTAGCAGGCAACAGAACCAAAAAACACTACATTTCCTTGTTCACATTAAATTTACATTGTTCCTGGATAGTATTTTTACATTTTTCATGGAGTGGAAATCTGAATGAATCTCTACAAATATATATGTATATGTAAATTCCACATTCAACCGCTCTGGACACGTCGATGAATCCGCCATCTTACAACAGTCAACATTTCAGATGTTGTTGTCGTCACTCGCAGTGAAAAATAAAGAGTTTTTTTGCAGAGAGGGGAGATTTCTGATCAAATTATGTTAAGTAGTTTCCATTTTTAAAGTATTTAATTCACTATAACATCAGAGAATGGACATTATTACATAGGTTTGTAATATTAATAATATTTGGGGGTTTTATATATATATATATATATATATATATATATAGACTACAGATCAAAATTCTGCATATATTTGACTAAAACATGGCAAACAGTAATTCAATTTAAAATACTAGTTTTCTTTGTGAATATATTTTAAGATACAATTTATTCCTGTGATTAAAGTTGTATTTTTTTACAGCATCATTACTCCAGTCTTCAGTGTCACATGATCCTTCACAAATCATTATAATATGATGATTTGATGATCGAAAACATTTATGATTGCTGAAAAAAGATGTGTTGCTTCATATTCTGTGGAAACCTTGACAGGGTTTACACATTATTTAATGAATAGAAAGTTTAAAAGAACAGCGTTTATTTAAAAAAGAATATATTTTATAAATATAAAGAATAATTTGAAAAAATTATTAATGTCTTTACTGTCACTTTCTATCTATTTAATGTCTCCTTGCTGAAGAAAAGTATTCAATTCTTTCAGAAATATATGGAAGACAGAGCACAGATTGAAACATCCATCTCAATATTACGCTGGGATGCTTCGAATCTTAACAGCATTTTTCATGTATTACCACTATGAATGATGACAGCAAGACGGTTAGACTGCATTACACTCATTCACACCCGTCAGAGCAGTAATTCATAGCGGTCTGTCAGTGTTCTTGACAAACACCCCCCAGTGAGGCATTGGTGCGCTCCATTTACAAATGAGAAACATGTGCGGGTCAGTCGTCCTATCTATCACGCAGAGGGGTGTGTGTGTGTGTGTGTGTGTTCTGTGCTTTGCACGGTCCAGTGAAAAGCTAAAGATAACCGAATGAAAAATGGCCTGTGGATGACCCACGATGGTGGAATTTATCTGCGTAATGCGTCGCCTTGAAGTGTGTAATAGTTTCTACAGAAGCCAGAAGAGCCCATTAAACTGACACTCAAGCGTCGGTCAACAGGTGGGATCGGCTACACTGACTCACTTTCAACTGGATGTTTTTAACTTTTAAGGGCTTAACCCAAAACATAAATACCATTCATCACGTTTTTATGCGGTGGTATAATGTTTAAGATCTATCGTGCTGCCATTTGCCACAGGACATCATTTAGACTGTGTGCTTTCATTAGTTTGTCAGTTAAAATGTTAGTTTTTTTTATTTTAAAGTGCCAAAATTGGTACTACTTTACTGCGTTGATGAACTTCTGATAATACTTAAGTAATTCCTGTGAATTCCTTACAGATGTTTAATGCACTCTTATGGAGGATTGGAGGCTATATATTAAATGTTAATAAAAACAAACATAAACGAAAAAATAAGTAAATTACATTTCTCCACTGAACTTTGATATGTGTGTGTGTGTGTGTAATTTCCTTAATCTGTCACATCAGCCACTCCCCTTGTTAGTCTCGTCACCTGTTCTTCGTTATCTTGTGTATAAAAGCCGACATGTGTTCCTTTGTCTTTGTCAGTTGTTGGTTCTGCTTCCTAGTTCTCTTCTGGTTTGTGCAAGTGTGCTGTTTTGTTTCTATTTAAAGTGTGTTTGGTTTTTGTTTATTAAAGATAGTTTTTAGCTCAACCCTGCACTCCGAGCCTTCGTCATCCCACACCAACAATATATAATATTTAACCTACTTATTTAACTAACCACATATAACCTACTTAGTTTTTTCATTACTAGAAAGTAGTTCTGAGACTTTATTACCTGAGAAGACAGTCCATTATTGATGGAAGCGTTGGCGTGATTGTTATGAGGTCCAAAGGAATCTGAATATCCTGCATAGCCGTGCCGACTGGAGAGACTATAGGAAGCCCCGGCCTCCTGCCCTGTTCCTCCAGAGCCCTGATGACTCGCGGCCGGCGGGAGCGGCTGAGGTCGGTGCACAGTACTTGAATCTGAGAAGAGACACAGTCACCAAAAATGGTTACACAATCCATCAGAATTTATGTAACATTTATGTACCATTGGATTTTATATATATAAACCGTTTACCTTGAGAAAGGCCAGCCGGTGGGTACGGGCTCTCTGACAGCTGATACGGGGAGAGACTGGACATTGCCGGATGTGAAAAACCACTAGGGATCAGGTGATTGAACGCCATGAGCTGATTGGCTCCTGCTTGCTTCCTCCAACGAGCTCGTCTATTACTGAACCACACCTGAATACACACAGGAACGGTTCATATGAAATGTTTAATTCTGTGTGTGTTCTGAAGGTGTAACGGTGTACCTGTACTCGAGCCTCTGTGAGTTTAGCTCTCTGAGCGAGCTCTTCTCTGGTGTAGATATCAGGGTAATGTGTGCGTTCGAAAGCTCTCTCCAGCTCCTCAAGCTGCTCGGCCGTGAATGTTGTCCGACTGCGCCGCTGTTTCCTTTTCAGTGGCAGATCGGGCTCAGACTCCACATCCGAACCGTCATCTGACTGACTCGCTAAATCACACAAATGCAAACAATAGAGACATTTTTGTTAGATTTTTTAAATGTTTATTTAACGGGTTCATGACATGGGAAATCAAATTTGCCTTTATTTTTTTAAATACAAGAGGTCTTTGTACCATTAAACCATTAAAAGCTACAAAACGGCTCATTTTGATATTGCAGGATGTGTGATGTCACACAGGTAAACCGAACCCATTATAATTACTGATGCTGTCTACACTGATTCTAACGCAGATCCACGTTCTCCACGCACTCGAGTCTGTCGACAACAGGACAAATGGAAGAGGGAAAGAGTTCACTTTGTCTAGTTTAAACTGCTTGTTTGTGTCTCTGTGCAGACTTCAGAAGGATTCCAGCGTTTGAAACAAGTGGATGGTTTATTTGAAAGCCGTCACAGATCGCGTCAGAGGATTAGAAGTTTGTTTGGAGCATTTTGATTTGTAAATGAGGCTCAGTGTGATGGAGAGTTTGCAGAGAAACTTTTGTTGACAGATGAAGCAACCGACTGTATTGGATCTGACAGCAGCTCCATCACAAACCATAAGTAAATGCTTTGTAAATGACGGTTTTATAGAGATAAAAAACTTTTATACTCATGCACATTAACAAATGGGCATTTAAATTTCTTAAGCAATGATGTTAGCCAATCATAACAGTGGCATTAACTGACGAGCCTCAAAGGGTAAGTTCACCCAAAAATATTTACTCACCCTCAAGCCCTCCTACATGAGTCTCTTCTTTCAGCCAAACACAATCATGTTACTGGCTCTTCCAAGCTTTATAATAGGAGTGAATAGTAACTGAGATTTTGAAGCCTCAAAAAGCTCATGCACCCATCCTAAAAGTAATCCATTCGTCTTCAGGATGCTAATAAACTTCCAGGATGAACTTTCCTGTAACTCAACCAGTAGAGCATTGGTGATTGCAACGCCAAGGTCATGGGTTCGATTCCCAGGCAAAGAACTGATTAGAATGTCAATGTGTTTCTTGAATGCAATGCAAGTCGCTTTGGATTAAAGTGTCTGCCAAATGCAGAAATATAAATAAAAGCCTTATAAATTATTATAACCAATAATCCTCCTGTGTCCTATTGAGAATGTATGAGAGATCCAGCAGAAGAGTGATGAATGCAAGAATGAATTTCCAGCCCATGAGGGAAATTGATTAATGTGCATACTATATTTCTACAAATTTCCAATGTATAATAAAATCAAATTGGAGTTTTGGAAACAGCAGAGTTTTATGGTAAAAAGCAACTTATACAATACTATAAAAGTGGTCGATTACAAAATACACTTTTTCTCACTTTTAATGATATGAATGCATTTAATGAGCTCTTTTATTGAAGACTTCAGAACCAGGCTTGTGTGTGTGTGTGTGTGTGTGTGTGTGTGTGTGTGTGTGTGTGTGTGTGTGTGTGTGTGTGTGTGTGTGTGTGTGTGTGTGTGTGTGTGTGTGTGTGTGTGTGTGTGTGTGTGTGTGTGTATCACAGTAATGCATTTTGTTACTGAAAGACCACAGTGCAACTGTCAAAGAATAAAGCACAAACTGAGAGAACTGCAGGGGAGGATATAAAATGCACATATGAAAATTATTTTCTTTTTCTTTTAAAACAGGATGAAAAGAAATATAGTGGAGGAGAAAACACAGAAGCAATGTGCTGGATGATCAAACTATTACAAAGAAAAAGGAAGAAAAACAATTAATAAATCAAAACATGACACATTTCTTCATAAAAAGTTAAAGAGGAAATGTTTTTCGTGTTTCAAACAGAAGTCAGCTATTGTACCTATGAGGACTCATTGAGAACTATGGGAAATTCCTACAATTTCACAGGGATTTGGTGGAGGGGACGCTGAACCGTGTGGAAAACTGTTCATCCGCTTGGAATTACTTCACAACAACACCAGCCAAAAGAAGAAACTAGTAACTATGTATTCATGGGGCTGGAATTAAAGGAGATTCATATTTATTTCATTTATATTCTTCAGACATTGAGTTATTAGTGAATCTCTCTCTTTCTCTCTCTCTCATTCTCTCTTCCCTTCATTGTTGGATTGATTTGCACGCTCCATCTGTGGAATCCGTCAAGACGGCCAGGGCTCTCAGTGGAGGCCGTCACCTGCCCTGGAGGGGGTGGAAGGGGCATACAGAAGGCCAAAGGTGGGTGTGTGTGAGGCAAAAGGGGAAAAAGCTAGGCTGGAGTAGTTCAAGTGCTAAATCTCTTCAAAAAACTGCAGAAGCACCGGAAACTTCAGATCTGAATGTGGACACAGATAACGCAAAGATCTGAAAACTGATTCTAATCCATTCAAAGCTGGATAATGAGTTTTTTAGGGTGTTTCTGTGCACTCACGTAAATATCTAGCTCAGTCATGAAACTCTAGAGGGCTCAGGCTGATGGTCCTTTACAGGCAATCTGCACTAGATGAAAATGCTTGCTAAACATTTAAAACGTCTGGCTCATTGTTCGCTGTAGTCCTGCAGAGTTCCTCTGAAACCCTCCACCTCCCCAGCTCCACCTGCCTAGATCTGATACGGGATTTATGTACTATTTGCATTACTATGTGCATCTATTTATGCAGCAGCAGCATATCGTACATGCTCAATTAGATTGTCTGTATATCTGTTAACAGTAGCAATTCTCGTTCTTGCTCTAAATAATCAATAAATAATTAAATAAGCAATAAATAATCAGCAGCAGTGTAGCAAATCTAGTCCACCAATAATGAACACATTAGCATTGTTAATTTTGAGAGCTATCGTGATTGAAATAAATTTGAAGGGAAAGTTCATTTTGTGGTGTAACCTAATGTATTTAGGGTATTATATTATATATTATTAAATGACGTTGTAAGAAATATTGAATTTACATACTACCATGTTTTTAGTTAATAAACTCCAAAAAAGCAGCAGTAAGTGGTGATCAACAGGCTGCGTTCTTCTGTGCTCCTGTTTTTAATTTCACTTTTGTAATATGTTTGTCTATGTAAACATACTCTAGACATTATCTATATCCAACAGCTTGCTCACACAAATCTATTGACTATTATCAATTACTTAAAATACAGTAAACAAGTTGCATGAACTGCTTTTCTGATACTATTATGGTGTCAGAATGTTGATTTTTGACATCTGATCATCTGGTTGCAATTAAGCAAGCACTTGCATTTTGATATTTTGTTGACTGAACGAGAATCAACGCAAGTGGATAAACAGAAGGAAAGAGCAAACAGTAAACACGGGTTTCATTCAGGCAGAAGAAAACAGACCACAGGCTTCTAAACACACAGAACCAGAAAACCCAAACGTCATGGAAATGAAACCGCTGGACAATCTAGAGATATTCTGCCTTCTGTAAATACACAAGAGTTTGTATGTGTGTGTGTGTGTGTTCAGGTCTCTGGCATGTAAAGCTAGCGTGTAATCCACATGAGTATGTGTTTTAAGGTCTTGCTTAGATATTTTAGCTCTCCGCTATGTAAACGGTGCGGTCACTAAAAGCATCTCCAAAGTTTCTTTTAAGCTCTGGGCCCTCGTTGCTCAAATTCAATATTTGGAGGCAAAATATCACCCCGAGCACATTAACCTCGTGCGCTCATGCATACAAAATCCAGCTTTCTTGATACTGAGCGCATGTCCAGCAAGCACTTTCACTTCTTACCAAAGTTTCTTATGAAAATAAGACTTAAAATACAAAGTAATTTTCCATTTAAGGTAAAAGTATAATGGAAAACAAGACAAAAATACGCGCTCAGCTTTGGTCTCGGGCAAGCGGCAGAGGTCCGAGATAAAGCCATATGTGCGTGTGTAGCGCTCCGAGTTTGTGTTTTGGTGTGTGTTCTGATCCTCTTGGGGGCAGGTAATGAAGAGGGCTAATTGAGCCAATGACATGCCCCCTCGCCATCAAAAACAGCCAAAAAGAAAGACAAAGAGTGCAACAAAAGAAAGCTTGGGAACAAATGCAGCGTCTCGAAGAGGGGAGAGCGAGGCGGTCCTTTTCAGCGCCGAGGCTGGCTGAGTGACTGCCCGACTACATTAAGCAGTACATAGAGAACTAACAGATGCCAGAGACAGAAAGGATGAGTGACAGCTCGTGGGCCCATCTGCCCCCCAGCGTTTAGGAACAGAGAGAAACAGAGGGAGGACTTGACTTGCTAAAGAGCAACTGTGACCCTCGCAGCTGCCCTCAAACAACCACACGTTTCAGCTCTGCGCCAAATGTGCTCTTCGTCTGTTTAGCTTCTTTTTCTTTGCTTTTTTGGTTGTGTGACTTTTGTAAAAGAAGCTAGTGTGTGTGCGACTGTAAACATTTGAAACACTGGCATGATGCACGCTACGCCTCGTTACACAGCACGTTTCATTTGGCGACTGGCAACAAGTTTTCAAGTACGGATGATTATGTAGATTATGATTATGTTATCATGCTCAATTGATCAATCAAGACATTTATAATGTAACAAAAGATTTATATTTTAAATACACACTGTCCTTTGAACCTTTAAAGAATCCAAAATCCAAAAATAATAGGCATCGTAACTATTTTCAACATTGATCTAATATCTAATATATTTATTCATCTAATAAATGCAACTTTAATCACAGGAATAAATGACACTTTACTTTATATTCACATAGAAAACAGCTGTTTTACACTGATATAATATTACACTGTTTTACTGTATTTATCATTTAATAAATTCAGCTTTAATCACAGGAATAAATGACACTTTACTATATATTCACATAGAAAACAGCTGTTTTACACTGATATAATATTACACTGTTTTACTGTATTTATCATCTAATAAATTCAGCTTTAATCACAGGAATAAATGACACTTTACTATATATTCACATAGAAAACAGCTGTTTTACACTGATATAATATTACACTGTTTTACTGTATCATCTAATAAATTCAGGTTTAATCAAAAGAATAAATTACATTTGTACATATATTCAAAACTGATATTTTACATTTAAATAATACTTCACAGTAGTTGTGTTTACTGCATTTCTGATTAAATACAGTTGTTTTTCAAAAACATGAAAAAAAATTATTTTATTTTGGAGATGTATTTTTTGCTCACAGAATATGTGCATACTATGTAATATTAATATGCTATTGCAGCCAGTGCTGAAGGGATTAGGAGTTAAAACAGGAAGTAGTCACCTGCCTCTCTGCACACACACACACCAGTGTGACCTTTGTTCCCTGAGGTCAAACGGCAGTGGCCTGAGACCGCTCTGTTTAACAACTGAAAACACACATCCAGACAAGTGTTTGCCGACTGTCTCATAAGACTTTATTACCTAAAACTAGTTTTTCTTAGCAAGTTGAGCAGAAAACTGCACTTTTTGATTGGTTCAGTCCTATAGGTTCAGTTATCAGCTATGCAATAAATAGCATCCGTCCTGAACTCTGTTATTTTCATGCTATCTGTGTTATAACACACACACACACACACACACACACACTGTAAGTTTGCCTTCAGGGCTTGAACACAAGCAGACACAGATTCCTAAGTCTGCTGACCCTGACACTGCACACTGGACACAATGGAGACAGTTTGGTTTGGGGGGTTTCCCTGCATTGTCCATCCCACTGTCTGGCTATTTATCAGAAATGGAAACAGTGTATGCTTTAGTCTTTCATTTAAGATAAAAAATGTTACTCTGTACTTTTTTTTGCTTTATTCCTGATCCGAGACCAACTTTTTCACCTGTAGCATCTAGAGATTTTAAGTGACAGCTTCAACCTGTTCAGACTGGCACATATATATTTCCTTTCTGATCTGACTGGAAAAAAATCCTATTGAAGATTCCTTCCTTAGCAACGCCTTAGCAACCCCTTCGATTCCTTAGAAACCACCCAGCCTAGAAACCACTTAGTATTCCTAAGTAAAGTCAGTTTTTCTAAATAGTGCTTTTTTGACTATACATCGTTTCAAAGCAGATTTATAGGAAATCAAGATGGTAATATTTATGAAATCGTAAAATCTTCACGCGAAATGTAGCAGATTTGGGCTGGGCAATAATTCAGTTTACATTTTGCAATGATACAAGCAATCAAGATACTGTACCTATTTATCCAACTTTATATTAAGAGCTGGGCCATAATATAACAAAAAAAAATGTAAAAATTAGGCAGAGTTTTTTTATAAAGTATATCAGTATATATCGCGCTATATGAATACAATGCGGATAAATTTGGACATACTTATATCCAAATTTATATAATAAGCTGGCAGATAACATAGTTGCATTTTGCAACAACTCCAAAAAAAATTCAAACTGAGATTTTCTATATAGTATATATTTTACGTGCCCATTCAAATATATAGCTTTATATGTAGAGCTGTGCGATAATACAGTTCACATTTTTGCAATAAAATAAACAGCCGAGATTTGCTATATAGTATATATGAGTATACTGTTTGTGAGCAGGTAAAGTATCTGTTGACCACACAGAACACCATAGCAACCACATCGCTACTAACAATATCAGGCCTAACCGAATGCCACTTTGCAATGCTGTTTTCAGCCCAGGCTTTGTCTAGCCAATTTGGTCTTGACGAAGTTTCCTTTTTTAGGTCTTCCTGGTGGTGCATTTGTGTTTTTGTTCTTGTGTCCATGTGCTTGTGTTTGCTTTGGCTTTCAGAGTAAATTATGAGCCGCTGACTGCACACTCCATGGTGCCACACAAACCATCCCGCATTGGGCCAGTTGGCACTGTTTGTGAATGCATGTGTACGTGTGTGCATCCATGCGTGTTTGTGCATGTGCATATGTTTGGCGCCGTGCGCATATGTGCGTATTATAGGAGTGTCAATCATTTTACACTTTTTCGAGGGCAGCATTTTCTATTCTGAGCGTATTTAAATGCATCTATATCAATACAACACAATGCTTCATCCCAGCAAACAGGGACTTTGACTAATGTTTCGACAAGGTTCTTTAAAACTTATGAACAAACATTCTTCCAGCAATGTTAAAAGAACGTTATCTGCTCTTTAATAAACATTATACATCATTTATAGAGTGTTTTTCTGAATCATTTTAGTTGCACGTTTTATAAACGTTACTAGATGGTGATGTTTTTTGTGCATGTATCTTTAAATACAAATGAGCTGCTGCTTCCCACCCCCTATCCAGAACAAAGCTGTGACTTTACAGCTTGTGCTTCAGCTACTCTGCAAAAAATAACAAAATAACTGTTTGAAGTTTCAGCAAGAACCAATGAGGTTCATTCTCGTGTTACGCATCATGTTTGAGCTTCAGCAAGAACCAATGAGGTTCATTCTCGTGTTACGCATCACTTTTAAGCTTCTCAAGAACCAATGAGGTTCATTCTCTTGTTACGCATCACGTTTGAGCTTCTCAAGAACCAATGAGGTTCATTCTCGTGTTACGCATCATGTTTGAGCTTCAGCAAGAACCAATGAGGTTCATTCTCGTGTTACGCATCACTTTTAAGCTTCTCAAGAACCAATGAGGTTCATTCTCTTGTTACGCATCACGTTTGAGCTTCTCAAGAACCAATGAGGTTCATTCTCTTGTTACGCATCACGTTTGAGCTTCTCAAGAACCAATGAGGTTCATTCTCTTGTTACGCATCACGTTTGAGCTTCTCAAGAACCAATGAGGTTCATTCTCTTGTTACGCATCACGTTTGAGCTTCTCAAGAACCAATGAGGTTCATTCTCTTGTTACGCATCACATTTGAGCTTCTCAAGAACCAATGAGGTTCATTCTCTTGTTACGCATCACGTTTGAGCTTCTCAAGAACCAATGAGGTTCATTCTCGTGTTACGCATCACGTTTGAGCTTCTCAAGAACCAATGAGGTTCATTCTCTTGTTACGCGTCACGTTTGAGCTTCTCAAGAACCAATGAGGTTCATTCTTTTGATTATAATCTCGCGTTTTACACTCACGTGACTGCAGTTCTTCGTTATCATGAAAATTATCAGTCTAAACTCCTGATATATGGTTTTCTGAGCGCACAGAAAGCTAGATGTCAGACGGAGCGTCCCGTGAGAATTAAACTAAGTTCTCTTTCACGTCTTATTGCACTTAAACTGTCGAATGCACTTCAGGATATGTCAAAAACACACAAAGTTCACATAAACACAGTCAGTTGTGTCTGTGAGCATAAACAGCAGGGAAAGAAATTGCATGTGCATGTTAGATTTGTGTAATAAAGTGAAAGGAGTGTAAGTAGCAAAAACTATATAAAGGGGAATTTTGCATAATAGTTCCCCTTTAATGGTCACATAACCAAAATAATACATTTAAACATAAAACCTGTAAACATACATGTAAAACCTTCAAATATACTGTTTTAACTAAACAAGAACATTAGCTAAATGTTCTTAGGGCAATTTTTGTAAGCTGCTATGAGGGAATTTTTGGAGGATGACACACTCCCTACACAGCTTTGAGTCTTTAATATGAAATATGGAGACAGTATGAAGGAATGGGTTCAGGAATCAAGCTGTTGCCTGTTCAAAAGAAGGATGTAAATACTGAACTCAAATTGCCTGTCTGTGTCTCCCAAAGAAGGAGGGGCGATGGTGGGAATGGAGCGGACAGACAACGGCCCACAGATATTAACCGAAAATGCGCCGCAGGCCAAGAGAGGTAGAACGGGGCATGAAGAGGACGGAGGAGAAAAACATCGAGGCGTGTTTGACTCATTGGCCAGATGAAAGTGAAGTTCAAATAAAGAGCCCGATTTAATCGGCTCGGGCAACTCGTCTTTCTTGGATCGCGAGACGGGCAGAGCGTGACGGACGGGCTTTGTGGCAGCGCGCATGACGAGAGGCTCGCCCCCATTGTGACTGACGCTCCGGGCCATGAAGGAACAGCCGAGGAGAACACTGGTCCCTATTGACCAAAGTAGCCTTTAATAAACTCCCGTCGCCATTAAGTGTGACTGCATCCCGATCAGTATTATTTAGGGAGCTGAAGTGGTGTTAGCAGGGCATTGGTGGCAGTCAAATAACGTTCACCTTAATTAGTCACGCAGGGACAGGCTGTTAGCTCATTAAATATCATTATAGAACAGCAAAACATCAGTCACTCCAGCTGTTTGCTTCAGCGAGAAGGCAAAAAATAGACTTCTTTTTTTTAACTTGTATCCTTTTTTTTCTCTAAGGCCTCTTTGCACAGTAAATGGTGCAGCTATTCTGTCCTCTTAACAATTCATGTGTTGTCATATTTTAATGGCCTATTTATGAAAAGACTTTAAATCATTTCTCCTTTAGAGTTCCTCTGAAGACAAAAGTCTGCCGAACTTCCGCTCAGCAGATCCTTATTGTCATTACAGAATTAATCTGTGATTGCAGCCACATTAAACCTTCTCTTTCCAGATCTCAGCTCGTTCTGTGGTTTTTGTCTCCCACTCCCCTCAAGCTTATTGTCATCATATTTGTCAATTTATCAATTAATACTTAATCTAACTCCTTTTAATATGAAGAAATGAATGAATGAATTAGAAAAAATGTTACAAATGAACACACATTTCTGTTATTTACACTACCAATCAAATGTTGGGACTACTTAGTGTTTATTATGAATATTTTACATATTTTAGAATACGGTAATAGTAAAGTCATCAATACTATGAAACAACACAAATTGCTCAAGGCAAAGGCTCCAGCTGTATACATTATGGGCGTCCTCTCAGCTGACTTCGTGAGGGGCATCCTGGGACACTATGTCATGTTTTTCACATGTATTCTGGACACTTGTTGTTTCTGTCCATTAAAAAAAAAAAGGTTTGCGTAAGCACAGTTTATATCGATGTGCAAAGCTTTTCAAGCATGTTCAAGCTAGAAAAAACTTTAGACTGGTAGTATAAAAAACTTTGACTGGTAGTATAATTTCTTTCTTTTATGACTGGCTAATCAATGCCAAATGATGGAAAGCTTTATGAGTTGTAATCGTCATTATAGGCTCTACACTGTACAAGCCATTTATTTAATATAATTTTAAAAACAATTCAGTTTGTTAGATGCCTACCACATATCTGTCTGTGAATATAAACATATTCAAACATCAGTTATGATAATTGGAGGCTCAAGCACTCAAGAATCAATGAGGTTCGTTCTCGTGTTACGCATCACGTTTGAGCTTCAGCAAGAACCAATGAGGTTCCTTCTCGTGTTACGCATCACGTTTGAGCTTCAGCAAGAGCCAATGAGGTTCATTCTCGTGTTACGCATCACGTTTGAGCTTCAGCGAGAACCAATGAGGTTCATTCTCGTGTTACGCATCACGTTTGAGTTTCAGCAAGAACCAATGAGGTTCGTTCTCGTGATACGCATCACGTTTGAGCTTCAGCGAGAACCAATGAGGTTCATTCTCCTGTTACGCGTCACGTTTGAGCTTCGGCAAGAACCAATGAGGATCATTCTCGTGTTACGCATCACGTTTGAGCTTCAGCGAGAACCAATGAGGTTCATTCTCCGGTTACGCATCACGTTTGAGCTTCAGCAAGAACCAATGAGGTTCGTTCTCGTGTTACGCATCACATTTGAGCTTCAGCAAGAACCAATGAGGTTCATTCTAGTGTTACGCATCACTTTTGAGCTTCAGCAAGAACCAATGAGGTTCATTCTCGTGTTACGCATCACTTTTGAGCTTCAGCAAGAACCAATGAGGTTCATTCTCGTGTTACGCATCACTTTTGAGCTTCAGCGAGAACCAATGAGGTTCATTCTCGTGTTACGCATCACGTTTGACCTTCAGCAAGAACCAATGAGGTTCATTCTCGTGTTACGCATCACGTTTGAGCTTCAGCAAGAACCAATGAGGTTCATTCTAGTGTTACGCGTCACGTTTGAGCTTCGGCAAGAACCAATGAGGATCATTCTCGTGTTACGCATCACGTTTGAGCTTCAGCAAGAACCAATGAGGTTCATTCTCGTGTTACGCATCACATTTGAGGTTCAACAAGAACCAACGAGGTTCATTCTTTTGTTACGCGGCCCTTTTGAGCTTCTTGCTTGAACTTCTGTTTACTTTTACTGATCAATGTTTTTATGTAAATAAAATTCAATAAATAATTTCAAACTATACTGCTCAATTAAAATGGGTTAATTTTATGATCTCTTTATGATCTTTTAGAAGCGTCAAAGTGGTAGTTGTGCAAACAGTTGATGGAGAGAAAGAAATCTCTCAGGTTTCATTAAAAAATATCTTCAGTTGTGTTCTGAAGCTGAATGGAAGTCTGACAGGTTTGGAACTGAAGGTGAGTAAATGAGCTAACCCTTTAGCTAACCCTTTAAAGTTGGCAATAAAGTGTGTATAGATCCACTCACATCTGTCTGCTAGAATCCCCTCGATACTGTGTCCACTTCTGCAGCCGTTATCTTCTTGCTGGCGCTTTTTGACGTCCTCTTCATCCTCCTCCTCTTCCTCCTCGTCACCTCTCTCGCAGTATCGGCCTCTCATGATCCGGCTTAATGAACTCACTGAACAAGAGTTGAGCCGAATGTGTAAGTGCTTTTATTATGTTTTCTTTTTGCATAGAACTAAACATTTTAACACTTACCACGAAATTTAGACTCAAGATTTACAAGACATATCGTTGCGCGAATAACGCATATCGTATTCAAGCATGCATTAACAAAACATAAATAGTGCGATTGTACATTTCTGTATTTTGCATTATAGCCCTAGATTATAAACATATCAAAAAAGAATTAAAAAATAGTTTTTTGTACACGTCTTTAGGATTGACGCCTAACTTGTGGAAATAATTCAAAAGTCAAGTTTTAAAACCCATAAATGTGAGTAAAATAAATAATTCGCACACTGTGTATTTAATTATGTTTATCCCATACCTGATGGTACGTTGTTCCGGTCACAAATTCCCTCTTTGAGCAGTTTATCCCGAATTTCCCAACTGAATATTCCGGGATTTTCCCGTTTATATTCCTCAACGCGCTTCTCCACATCTGGAGATGTGGTCTGTTAAAACAACAAATAAAAATAAAACAACAAAGCTCCTGGTTCATGTCAAAGACTCTCATGATTTCATAAAGTTTTTCGGTCGAACTGTAGCATTGAATTCCTGCGTAAAGATGAATCCGCACTTGAGGGCCTCACCTTGGATTTGCTCCCGCCGACAGCTCCAGGCCGGATGGATCCAGTCTCCTGATACCGACACAGGATTTTGGAGACGCACCCGTGAGAGACTCTGAGCTGGCGGGAGATCACGCAGGGCCGGATCCCGTGATGGGCCATCTCCACTATCTTGTGTCGGATGTGGTTCGGCAGGGGCCGGCCGTTGATGAAAACCCCTCCGAGCTGGTTCACTCGACCCTGACCCATCGGCGTCGAAACTGCATCGAAGAAAACTAACATGATGTTAGAGACGGTGTTCGAGGAGTGCAGAAACATGCAAGAATAAAAATAAATAATACTAATGATCCCTAAACAACTGAGGGCCCAGATATTAATTTATTTTACACATTGGAAATTGGTGCAAAGGTTCTCTCGTAATTCCACGCTGTTTAATTTAATTCGAATTTAGTGCAATAAATAAAACAAAATAGAAATGTCAGAAATTCGTGAATTTAGTGTGAAAACAAATAAAAATGGAGGATTCCGATTAAATATTTATTTCTGCTTATTTGGATCTAATAATTTAAAATCACTTTGAAACACAAGCCACAAATACAGTGAGAAATGGTTATTGTTTGTAAATCAGAAAGGTTTTCCAACCTAAAGAACATGTGTTTATATTTTATGTTATTTTTTAATAATTCCATAATACGATGTAGGCGTTTAGCACTGGAACAAAATATGTTTGTCAACAAATTAATTTTTTTAGCTCTCACACTCCTTTCAAAAGGATTTTATTTTTGATTAACTTTTTCGGTTCAAGTGAAGAGTTCTTAAAAAGAAACATTTTTGCGTTCCCTACATTTTAATAATAAGAACCTTTTCCCCATAATAAATAACCTTTTATGCAGTGGAATGTTCTATGAATGTTTATGAAGAACCTTTCTTTTTAAGAGTGCATGCAACCCAAATTCCAACAATTTCTTCTATTAAATGTAGTTATTTGAATGTGCATATTTGAGTGTGTTTTACCCTCCATGGGGAAGCCAGTGCGGGGATAGTTTTGGGAGAGAGATGGACGCATCATCCTGGGAACGGTCCCTGCCACTCCAGCTCAAAAAAGACGCATGCAAATATTCCAGGATCACAAAACAAAAAAATACAAGCTCCAGTGTTCCCAATGAAAAGTTTGCGCATTAGATGCAGTCTCTCCTCATTCGTGGTCCTTCGTTGTTGTTCTCATGATGTGATGAGAATTATAATCGCTGGGTTATTGTTATTAGCAGAGGTTTGGGATGAGCGCGAGTACTCAAACTACTGGGACATTTATGAGTTTGGAGAGACCTCCTCGTTCAGCGCTCGAACGGCGCGTTCTGATTGGTCCACAGGATCCCCTAACCGAGAGCTGATTGGTGGAAGAAGGACACTTTTACTTTCTGAGAGTTCAGATGTGGACATCGAAGACATTTCTGCGACTTACTGCTAATAGATAGATGATGCATGGCTAACTTATGCTGTAAAATAGATACTTCAAAAACAGTAACAAAAAAAAAAAGAAGAAGAAAAAAAGAAACAAAAAGAAATAAGTGGCCCATAATAAAATAAGTTTCGTAACATTTTATTCAAACGTATTTAGGGGCAGTGCAACAATAATGCCATAATAACTTAAAGACAGAAAGTCAAAATAAATTAAGCATTTTAAATAAACAAACTAAGTAATTCACTTAAGATGATTGACTCTGATTTAACTCTTAGTTCTCTCTCACACACACACACACACTACACAGTGACTTCAATGACATGTGGCTCTTTTGTTGGACTAAAAGGAAACTTCAAATGTTTTCTTTCTGCCTGCGCGCGGGGACAATGAGGCGCACGCGGGAGGGAAACACGCGGGGGAAACGGGGGTCCTTTCACGTGCAAAACACTCGATTATTCTCTCTTACTTAAAAAGTTAAATCAACGCCAAATAGGCTGGACACTGGGGACACCGACCCAACTATTTAATGGAGAAGTTAACAATGCATGCGTGCGTGTGAGTGTGTGTGTGTGTGTGTGTGTGTTAAAGAGCTTCAATTCGATGCATTAATTGCATTATTTCACGATTGCCATTTTATATTGATCTCTTCCTACCTGCTATAAATCATCTTATATTTCTATATTTAGAGAGCTCGAATAGAAAATCTCCAAAAACAAGATGCATAGGATAATGTATTTAAAAAACATATAACAGAGTGTAATGCATTTATTTTTACTTTTATTTTGAAAAGTCTGATCAAATAATATGATGCAAAAAAAATGCATGGTATCCTTTTAAAGAATGTCCTTTAGAAAACACGTTGGGTTCTTGTTAAGGCCGAATTCAGCATCAAACATCAGAAACAGAAGGTGATTGGTTGGAAACAGACATGCTTCAGGCTTTTGAAACACCGGATCCGCGTGTCCAATCCATTTTTGGAGCACAGATCTGGAGCAGAAGTGAGAGCTAAATTAGTTATATTATCAAGGGTCAAATATCTATATTCTCTAAATAGTGTCAAAATAATTCGAATCGGTTTTTTACAGTGAAACAGTTTGAAATATGCACAATGAAAGACAAAGACATCTGTAACTGGAATCACTATAACACAACCTGATGTTGAGTTTGCTGGTCAAAAGTGCATTAGACTTGCCATTTCTGTAAGAGTAGAAACCTGTGGAAGAATGTGACCATATAGTGAACTTCTCCAACAGTGCATATGCTGTTTGTGTCATTTGTCTTGTGATCTGTCTTGTCCGGCCTGAGGAAGGTCAGCACCCTTTTAACCTCAATTAGACGGGGTTCACATGAGAGAAAGCGTAAATCCTCTCCAAAGACAACTTTAGAAAGAAATCATCTGTCCTGCATTTATTGCCACAAGCATGCGTTCAGAGGACGCAGCACCCGACCGAGTAACATTTACCCTTCTTTGTCATGTTGTGTAATAATAATCACAGTTTGAAGCAAGATACAGGTTAACATCACTGTCAGCACAGAATCAATGCCAGTTACTTCATCTGATTATGTTTTCCAAGTCACTTTACTTTTAAATTCACAACAAAATAATGTTAAATAACACAAATATACTTTATGTACTGGTTTCCAATTATCCCATTCATCCATGATAATAATCACAACAAATGACTTCAGATAAACAGGACATTTGCATTGCTTTCTTGTTCTTTTATTTGCAGAAGTGTTGGACTTTCTTCTACTGCGAGAAGTAACTTTAACTTTTTGCCTTTATGTTAGCCAAAAACAATTTTTTTTTGTTATTATTTTTGTTATTTTGTTATTACTAAAATATCCCACAGGAAAAGCTCAGCCAAGAGGAGAAATAGTAACACAAAAGTAATGCAATGCATTGCCTTTCATAAAAAAAGTAACTAAGTAATCAATTACGGTATTGGCGCAATATTTACGGACGGTACTATTAAGTTTCCCCAACATTATTCATTGGAGTTGCATTAGCAAACCTGGTGAATGGTTGTCTAAAAAAACAATTACATTAATTTGGTCC
This sequence comes from Rhodeus uyekii, assembly GCA_037043235.1. Classification (NCBI taxonomy): domain Eukaryota; kingdom Metazoa; phylum Chordata; class Actinopteri; order Cypriniformes; family Acheilognathidae; genus Rhodeus; species Rhodeus uyekii. The sequence continues at coordinate 1,435,783 of JAWRVZ010000149.1, forward strand.
TTTGTTTCAATCACTAATAAAAAGTTCACTATTTTTAACATGCTGTAATTTCATGTTGATCTATATAAAATAACATTGACAGCCATTTTCTGCATTTTTCTCATTTATTAGCCAACCGAGAGGTGAGTTCTTGTATGTAAAGAACAGTTTCAATGTGCAAATACAATTCAAACAGGTTTCACAACAATTACTGAGGCTTGATAATAAAAACACACATTTCCTACTCTCTAATAAACACAGAGTATATAAGGGCTGTGTACAAAGCCCGTGACCCTACATTAGTGTTACTAAGAGGGCTGGAGTGCATTAAGGGAAGTATAGTGGTCCCAGGTTCAGGTGAGTGCCGTGCGAGACAAACGGACATGTACTGGAGGACGAGTGCACATCAGGCCTGATGCTCCACAGTCACAGCGATAGCGGTTTACCGTGAGAATGAGGGGAGGTCACACTCAACATCATTTTCTGCATTCTTTACAGTTTGGTCTTGATTTTGGTCTCAGATTTGTTTCCTCCTCAGGCTCACATCTTTGAAGCATCGGGAATAGGATAGAGGACAAAAGCATCTTTTATCCTCTCTTTATCCTCATCCCTGTCGAAAAACCCCGCATGGATTGAGTTTTGGCTGGTGTGTCCCTTCCAGGCTTAACAAACAAGACTTCCTTGGTCCAACAGCTTCACAAAAACTCAGCATTTTCCTGAATGACTCATCATCATCTTATTACTGTTCAAAAGTTTGGGATTGGTGAGAAAAGTCTCTTATGTTCACCAAGGCTTTCTAAGTTGATTATATGTTAAAATGTAAATTATTCCTGTGTATTTTCAGCATCATTACTCCAGTCTTCAGTGTCACTCTGAATCATTCTGATATGAGGAAATTTTTTCAGGATTTTTTGATGAATCTAATATTCAAGAACATCATAAATGTCTTTACATTTAATCAATTTAATGCATTGTTGCTTTCACAAAAACTAAATCAATCACTGATCCCAAACTGTTGAAGAGTGTGTGTGTTTGTCTTTTCAGTAGGGATAAAAACAGGCAGTAAAAGAAGTAAATCGAGGTCGTTGTGTAAAGTAACATGACATATATATTGCAGAAATAGGATGGCAGGAGGAGCTGTAAAGCTGGTGACTATAAACCACGACTGCACACTACATTACTTCCTGTACAAGTGTTGAGATGAACAGCAGTTTACAGTAGCTAATGGCTGTTTACTTCTTTAACACTCACCAAAATAACCTGTGCATGTCTAAATCACTGTGCAATAATATCAAATACGGTTTATAAACCTTCCTTACAAAATAATGTAAGCATTAGTACACACAAATGACTGCATCACTTCACTTGTCCAGCAGCAGAGGGCAGAGCTGCTTTCATTGCCTAAAACATCAGAACAACTGTATCAAATATCAAAGTCGAAGCTTATATAAAATTCACTTGATAATTCATATTAAAAAGGTTAAATAAATAAATAAATAAAAAGGAAAGGCACATAAGAGCTAATTTAAAGAACTAGTTCAATGAAAATGATTTACACACCTTCTCATGTTGTTGTGTTTTTGGAACATTATGTTACTTATATTCCTCCTTTTTTGTTCCCCAGATAAAGCGACAGGATTCAGGAATGGCGTGAGGGTGAGTAAATGATAGAGTTGTTATGTTTGGGTGAACTATCCTCTTAAAAAGAATTGTATGATTTGTTTTACACTCTGAAGAGAATGTGGTCACATTATTTCTGGAATGATCTAGCGAAATTTCACAGAGCAAAAGGAAAATCTGACCACAACTTAAAAGGGTTAGTTCACCCAAAAGTCACTATTCTTACAGTAATTAGCCTACTCATCCTCCTGTCTTTACAAGCCTGTATGACTCTCCTTCATCTTCAGAACACAAATTATGATATTATTAATAAAATCTGAGCGATTTCTGTTCCATTTACAGTTATTGAACTACAGTGATCCCTCGTTTATTGCGGTTAATGTGGACCGGAACCTCCCGCGATAAGTGAAAATACGCGAAATAGGATCAGCCAATCAGCTCACGGGATACATGCACTCGTGCTCTCATTGGTCGATCTCGTGCCGGGAACCAATCACGTGCCTTGTCTAAGTGCCGTGGGCGTGTACAAAGCGTCTGAGAGAGTTTTTCTCATTGTCTGGCATCCTGGGAAACCGTTTCTCTCGCGCATCACGATAAAACGCTGCTTTCCGCAATATGGCTGCCGATATGGCGGTATTTTTGAATTTTTATTTTTCGATAAATATTTGTGAAATATCCATGATACACTGAGGCCGCGAAACTTGAACTGAGGGATTACTGTAACAATTTGATGCTTTAAAAAGTTCATAAAGAGATCATAAAACTAATCCATATGAATGGAGCAGTTCAGTCCAAACTTTCTGAAGAGACTTTCAACATTGATTAGCGAACAGAAACAGCTCAAACGCACATCAAGCGAACAAACTGATATGAGTTGATGTTTGAATGTGAATAAAAGCCTGAATTCAATCCGTTCATCATATAAAGCAATCGAAACTCTTCAGAAAATTTGAACTAAACTGCTAAATTCATATGGATTAGTAAGTTTAACCATCTCTTTATGAACTTTTTGAAAGCTCTCCGATTTCAAAATGATAGTTGCGTAAACTCAATTGCAGGACTGAAATTGCTCCGATTTTAGTAAAAGTGTCATAATTTACTTTCCCGAAGATTTACATTTACATGCATTTTATTTAGCAGACAAATTTCGATTTAGAAGAAGATTTAGACGAATTCATTTAGAAGATGAATGAAAGTCTTACAGGTTTGTACTGACATGACGCTGAGTAATTAATAGCAGAATTTTTATATTTGGATGAACTGTATCCCTTAAATAGAAGGAAATACAGATGTTTAGGTATCAAGTGTTGTTAATTAATCATCATCATACAAGCATTAAGTCTAAAACGATCAGCTGAACGATATTCAGTAGGCTATAAAGCCTATAGTTAGAATGTGTTTTACACTCAAGTGAACAAGCCACAGTTAGCTGGATGAAAATATCAGTTTGTGACATCAAGACAAATGACCGATGGGAAAGGTGCAAAATTTCATAAGTGGGTCAGTGAACACCCGACCGAAAGCACCTCTTGGCTGCAGTCCCAGTGTGTGAGTCTTTAGCATTGATTTCTCTAGAGCTGCATCCTGTCTCTGCAAGGACACAGCACAACTCTAGCTGCTCCTCAGGTGTCAGATTCCTGTCTGCTTCCTCCGCTCTGCACGTCTTTCTTACACACCTTACACGGAGATAAAGCTTTCCACCAACACTTCTTACGTGAAACATCATCATATCGAGTTCCCTTTATAAATGACTGATTTGTCATTGCATAATGTAGAAATGGGAAATCAGCAGAACTGATTTGATTTACAAGGAAGCTTTTGTCAAGCGAAGATTGACCTTCTTTTCCAAGCAGAGTTGAGCTGTTTTAAACATCATGCAGCTTGTTTACTTCTACAATGGTGCTGTGCATCACAGGTTTGGTTTCTGTGGTATGAAAATCACTTGCTAAAGTGACTACTAAGGTAAATGCATTGTGATGCTACGCACATTAAAAGCACACACAGACGATAGCGAAAAGAGATTGTCAGTTAGTCGTCAAACAACACGGTTGCACCGCGTTAGATGCATAGGTGAAGCCAGAACAAAGAGGTGGTATAAAAATCATCATTACAATTTCCATTGTAAAGCTATCGATCCATAAGAACGAAGAGTCCTACTTTTTCAAAGATTGAATAGCATACATGATAAAGTGTGGATGACAACAACCAGTGGCGATTTTGAGATGACGATCCGATCCGATTTTAGTAGAAATTGTGTTATGCTGGGTCCAAAAGTCTGAAACCACACTGAAAATGTGATGCATCCTTGATAGCACACAAACATCTCAGAGAGTCTATTTGATGTGTGTGTTTTCATCTGCAATATGCTTTTTTTTTAGAGTTTGTTCATGTGCAATACGTCTCATTTCCTATCCGACGTTAAATAAACATTTAGAAAATGTCTTTAAGATGTTTCTGATTTAGAACGGATGTAAAACTGACATCTTAAAGACGTTTCTCAGATGTTTGTTCACAGCAGATGCTTTCCAGATCTTTAACAAACATCTTGCAGACGTGTGTGTGCTTTATTTATTTTGATGAACATAAAGATTTGGAGAAAAAATTGTGAAGAAATGTTAATGATTCATGCATTTATCCAAAGCGACTTGCATTGCTTTCAAGAAATACATTGACATTCAAATCAGTTCTTGCTTTCCCTGGGAATCGAACCCATGACGTTGGCGTTGCAAGCGCCTCGCTCTATTACTCTACAGTAAAGCCAATGATGATTCTGTATTAATTGAAGGTCACTAAGCAGATTTGTGACACTGACCTATTTTTCAATTAAACTTTGTGCTCACTCATAATATAACCAAGTCGTAAATCCCAATAGCTCAAACAGTAGAGCATGATGCTAGCAACACCAAAGTCATGGTTCATTTCCACAAGAAAGCATTATTAACTAATAAAATGAATAGCTTGAATGCAACGCAAATTGCTTTGAATAAAATCCTGAGTTACATTTTATTTTGATAGTCCACTTTAGACATTCTACTAACTGTAACTTTGCAATTACACGTCGAGTATTAGAGTTACATATAACGACTCATTAGATTCTACTTATCAGTAGACTGTGGCAGACTGTTAGGTGTTAAGGCTCGTTCAAGAATGATAACTATAATGATGTCCAGGGCTTGACATTAACACCAAATGTGTGTGTATTTGAGCAGTGGCGTGTAACACATTCCCTCCTACTAGCCACTTTGGCATATATTTAATATATATATTTGTACCATTTTACAAAGGCATCTGAAATAATAAAGTACAATGTAGTGTGGTCAAAAATATGAATACAAACCCTCCTCCCTTCACTCAGTCCTTTCCTTTGTTCTAGATGAATAATGTTGATGTTACAGGGCTTGAATTTCGGTATGTTTTTTGTGTATATTGCACATAATTTGACTCATTCCTGCACATAAAGCCGCTTCTCAGCTCTAAATTGTGCTTTTTTTCACTGCATATTGTGCTTAAACAGTAAAATACACAAATTTACATAATGCTGGTCTTAGAGTATTCACGCAAACACATTTTCAGTGAACATAAACAGTGTGTCAGGACTTAAAGTGACAGCAGCCTAATATTCCTGCTGCCAAATTCTGAGATCACATTAAAAATATCTATATGGCATCTATATTTTTCCCCATGGTATGAATGGTAAAATTATGTCCAGTGAAAATGCTGAGTGGCTAGTTACTTTGAAAAACCAGGAGTCACAGTGGCTGATGAACAAAAAAACTTAATGTCAAGGCCTGATGATAACTATTCGCATCCGATATCATTCTGGCGCTGCAGTTTTGCAGTTCTGCAGCTGCGTAAGGTTGTTATAATGTAATGTTTTTATCATTCATCAGCTGGAATTTAAAAAAGAAGTAATTATTGTATCTCTGTGCTATTTCGTTATAGTTGTCGGGTCGACTCTGCTATTCACTTATTTTTATTTTTAGAACGATTTTAATAACTTTATCGTTATAGTTATCGTCCTTGGTGTGAAGGGGCCTATAGAGATGGGATTACTTGCTAGTTACTTGTATTCAGTACAACGTCTAAAGTGAACTATTGAAACAAAGTGTTAATCTCAAAATAATCAATTTTTTTCTGACCATAATATATATATACACAAAATAGATACATTTTCAGTAGTGGTCTCAGAGACTTTTTAACTGCATTTTGTGGCTCCAAAACCAAAATCAGATTGTCATTGCATTAGAAAAAAAATATTAAACCAAATGGCAGCTGAGCTCAAATGCTGCACTGTTTTCATCTTTGCAATGGTTTAGCCAAATGGTGCATTGGTGATCTGTAGTGGATGCATGAAGTCAGTTCTTCTCAAGCTCACACAGGTGTCATAGCAAAAGATCTGCTGGAGGCTGTGCACGACTATGAGGCCCGTGAAGAGCAGCACACGAATGGGCAGAAAGGAGAGGGTGGCACACACTTATCCATTATTTTCAGCTGTTCTGGGACAGTGTGGTCGTAATGGACTCCATCGAGCAGATTCTGTATCCAGAGGTCTGGTACGGGTGGCATACAGGGCATCCGATGTGCCACGGCTGCTCACGTGTGCAGACACTCCTTGCACTGCAAGATTTTGGGCTGAAATAGTTGAAATACACTCATCATAGGAAAATGGCCCATAAAGTGATCCAACAGTGACTCATTAGATACGTCTATAAACACTAGGCCTTCTTTAGTTATTGAAGTTTGCTACTCAAACTAGTATATTTCCCAAATTTCCTATATTTGAACTCCAGGTATTTTTGGTAGCATTTTACAAAAAGTTTTGATTTGTTAACATTGGTTAACTAGATTAGTTTTACATCATTTATTAATATTAGTTGTTGTTAATTTCTTCTGATTTTTAAAATCAAAAGTTGTATCTATTAACAGAAGTTAATGCACTGTGAACTAACATGAGCAAACAATGAAGAATTGTATTCTTATTAACATTAACAAAGGTTAATCAACACTACATTTCATGTTAACAAAAGCATTAACTATAATGTTAACAGATGACACCTTATTGTAAAGTGTTTACGATATTATTTATTATAACAACAGAAGCATTTTTATTAACTAATGTTAACAAAGATTAATAAATACTGTAAAACTGTATTGCTCATGGTTAGTTAATGCCTAAACTAATAGTAGCTATTCTGACTAATCATCAATTAATTATCTCAATTATCATTAAATAAGAAATGCCACTGTCAGCCCATTATAAAAAAAGAAATTGTTGGATTAACTTAAAAAAGTAAGTAAACTGAATGCATTAAAATTGAGTTCACTGAAATAAAAAAAATGAGTTAATACAATGAAAGCAATATCAAAACTCAAAATATGATATCTGAACCACATAAATGATCTAAGTTGATTTGACAAAACAAAAAATGATAAATTTTGAAAAAAAAATTATGATACTGTTAAAAAGTAGTAAAGAAAGCAATAAATATTGGAACTATTTCTGTCCGTCTACCTCAAAATTTGAAACTTGGGATTTCACTGTAGTTACACTGCCTACTAGTATAAAAGATACTGATAGTAACATAAAAAGAAACTACTTGGTTTCCCATTAAGGAATGAAAGCTGAAAGGGCTTGTCATCAGGCGCAGATGCGGATCTGTCACGCGTTTCTCCGGCTCGCGCCGGCGCCGGCGGAGGAGCGGCCCGTCTCGTGCTCCGGTCTGTCTTTGAGCCAGTAGAGGAGCCACGTTACCATCGCCGACACCATGGCGAGGATGCTCGCGACCGACAGACACAGGGGTCCCGCGGGCGAGGGCGGCCCGCCGTGGCTGTGCACGAAAATGAGGCCCATGAAGAGCAGCACGAGCATGGACAGCAAGGAGAAGATGACGCACACGCATCCGGTGGTCAGCGCGAGCCGCCTGCAGTCACGGCAGCTCTCGTAGCGCGAGACCGAGTCCTGGGACAGCGTGGTGGCGGTGGACACCGTCGTGGTGGATGGGGTCGCGTGGCCCGCCATGGACGCGTCTTCCTCGCGCCGGAGCGCCACGAGCGCCGGGTGCAGCGGAGGCGGGTGCGGCGGCAGAGCATCCTGAGGCACAGGGTCCGAGTCGATGTACAGAGGGAAGTCCTCGGTGACCTTGGTGTTGTTGGGGAGGTTCTGGATCCGGTAGTCCGGCACGGAGGTGCGGTGGCGGCACACGGGGCAGCTGATGCGCCACGGCCGCTCCTCGCACAGCTGCAGCGCGTGCAGACACTCCTCGCAGAAGGTGTGCAAGCACTCCAAGATCTTGGGCGCGCGACGGTCGAGGTCGAAGTAGTTGTAGCAGATTTTGCACTCGTACTCCTCGTAGGGAAACGCCTTTGCTGCCGGGAGAGCAGACGGATCCGACCCGGTCGCTGCTGCTGCGTCCGCCGCTGCCATGGCATCTCGCGCCGCCTCACATCCTCCGCGCAATCCTCCTCTTCCCTTTATCCTGTCTGCGTGCGCTCGTGCATTTTTCGCGCAAGGCCTTTTTTTCGATGCTTTCAGTCTCCGTGCACGCGGAGGAGCCTAAATAATTAAGCGTAGCGCCGCTCCGGTCCGGAAGGAAGGTGATGTAATGCTCTCATCCAGAACCGAGGACTGAAAGATGCGGGACGCGAGAATCGCACCTCGATCAAAGCCTCAGACACGCGCGCGGGTCAAACGGCACGAGCCTGGGTGCTGTTTACGTCAGTGGATTTAACTCGTTTTTTGCTGTCCAGACATCTTTCATAAAACATTCCCAACATGGAAATGAAAGCTGGCCATTTAAAACGGGTTTATTTGCCCTGTGTGCTCACGTTGTTGTCATGGAAACTAATAACCCAGAAACAGGTGATTTGCACAATATTTCATCCATTCAAGTTTTTTTAATAAGTGACAACTAGCCCCAGTGTTTCTTGTGTCCTGTTATATTGGTTAAAATATAAAACTCACAATTTTAAAAGATAGAAATGTCATGTTTTTACAGGAGTAAATGTTTTATTCATTCACTGGAAAAAAGTAGTAACATTTATTTTTCTTTTGCAACTCTTTTGCACACAGATTTTTAAGTAAATTTCACATTTGGAATTAAGTCAAATCTACTAAGTTCAGTAAAATTAAAAAGAAAAGTTACTTTAGACCAGTTAAAGTTTGAGTAGTTTTTACTTGTTTAAGTTTACTTTGCAATCCTCTGATTCAAGTACATTTTATATGACTCTGAATTAAGCCGTGCTTACTTAGAACATTAATACAGTAGATATTAACAACAAAAGGAATGATAAAACAGTGAAAACTCTTATTAATGCCCCAGTGCATTATGGGAACACCAGTATCAAAAAAATTGTTAGTATGTAAGTTTTACTTAATTTTGTAACGTTTAATTTCTACATGTTGAAATTGAGTACTCATATAAAACTGATTTGAACTAACTTATTCAGTTAGAAATTACTTTAGTTTTTTCCGTAGGATTTCCCTCACCACTGAATCATTTTTATCAGAGTGTTTTGTCTTTTTACTAGACAAACAAAACATTTAAATCAATTGTCCTCAGTCAGAGAGTTTGTTTAGCAGCACAAACATCAGAGGAGATCGGTCATCAAATCTTGAAAAGGGGTGGAATACAAATTCTGAAATCATGTAATACAGTAAATATAGTATTGATTTTGATCAGAATGGTAAACATGTTTTTAGAAAGACTAGCCAATACCGTAGATAAAAAAAAAAAAAAAAATTCTAAAAGGGTAGTTTCATGTGGTGGATTTCAGGAACAAAATGTAGGCTATTACAACTTTAAAACTGGTCAAATAATGCACATTTAGCACCTATACACGTATGTGTGTGTGTGTGTATACATGTTAGACTTGATTTAGGTCTACATGTCTTTTGAACTCACCATTCCTCAGTTGCTGTCAACCTAATATCAATTGATTAAAATAAAAGGAGGAAAGAAGAGCAACAGTTGACAAACTGTGTCAAGGCAAGGGGACGGAAACCTCCACATTTCTGCGTATGTTTCTTTGGCTGCTTATATTGCTGGGCTTCTTCCTGCAGGATGCAGTGAATTAGTTGATAACCAGCAAACAGGGTGCAGGTGTAAATTTAACACCTGTCAGAGCCGCAATACAGAGGGAGACAGACAGCAAGATCAACACACTTGCCCACAGATCACCACAATACGTCACGCCAGGTTTAAAGAAATGTTGGTGCTATATCATGTTAATCTCTGTCTGAAAAAGTTTGTATCTAGATCAAAGTCATCCAATCCAGTTTTGCTTTGAAAAATCAGCAGAAAAGTAAGATGGATTTCCTGATCCTGGATAAAGCAAAACATGGGATTTCCAAACCTGGATCATTCTGACCCTCCAGATTAAACTTTTCAAACTACTGGGATTTTTGTGTTTTCGTTGGTTTGTTTCACTCTTAAATACCTAAAATTACCAAAATTGTTTCATCGAAATGAAGATAAAGTTGGCACCCTCATGTAAGATAAGCTTACTGAGGAAATGAAGATGGTTTAAATACTCAATTGAACAATGTGGCTGAACATGATCAGATTCTGAAAGTTTCCTAGGCCACACATAGACAGATGTAAAAAAAACAAAAAAACACCTTAACTAGTTTTCTCCTGACCATAGATGGCACAAAATCTATTCTCAGCACTTTGGATGAATGACTACACTACTTAATATTTTTTCATTTTAAAGGAATATCAACATTTGTGAGAGTTAGTCAGTCAAAACTGTGAAAATAAGTCAAAATAATTAAATATTGTAATTAATAGGGTTATTATTTCCATGAATTTGATGTACATTTCAGACATCTTTGTTTTCATTGAAACCTGTAGGTTAGCTGAGTGAAATCATACAATTTGCATTCACAATGTTAAATAAATAATTATTCATGTCTGTATAAAAGTCATAGTTGTGTGTGTGTGTGTGTATATATATATATATATATATATATATATATATATATATATACACACACACACACATATAGATATGTATGTTTGTGAGTGTGTGTGTGTACATATTCCTTAAACGAATGGCAATTAATTAAATAACTAATGAAACATTCATAGGTCTGTACAAAAGTCATGGAATAATTTACATTTCAGATGAATCTCCTTTTGTCAAATTGTCAAAGTAAACAAAGTGTAATAGAAATATTTATTTTGTACTTTACATTAATTATTCCCACTTTCAAATAGATGAATATTAATAAGAATAACATCAAAAGGCATTAACCTTGGGGTCGTCTCTCTCTTTTAATATCTGTGCTATAACAACTAAATTACCCAACGTTTTTATTTATTTCTCATGATAACCCACTGGCTGATTCATCATTATCATCATCCTTCACATGCAGAATGGAATGACTCACCTGTGACAGGTAGATAAGCACGTCAGCCAATTAAAACAGCCTGATCTTCTACGTCAGCACTTTGACGCTCCGTCACCTGCAGCTGTGAAACACACCTGTGAGCGGAAACAGAGTTCAGTCTCCGCGCGGACATGTGGGGGGTCATTGAGTACCTGAACAGCCCGGAGCTGGTGTCCGGCTTCCAGAGGTGCTGCGGGCTGGTTCACAGAGACACCCGCTCGTGTGTCACCCAAAACGGAGGCGTGAACGCCAATGGATCTGTTCAGGACGGTCCGGTGTCGATCCACCGGCGCAACGCGGGGGCGCGCGCGTGCGCGCACGACAGCAACTCCAACTATAAAAGCGATCGTTCACAGTGTGACAGCCAAGTAAGCAGATCAGATTTTAAACACTCTTCATTCAGGTGCGTTGAAATCATGAGATTCCCCTGATGCAAAGACAGCGCGTTTAAAAACACACGCCAAAAGACAAGCTTTTCCTGTTTCTCTGGTTGGTTTGGACTACTAGAAGTTTATTACGCGCATTGATGACTCGCCATGTTTTAAGTTAATGTTTTGTTTCTAATGTATACAGTAAACTATGAACTGAAAGTCAGATCACTCGAATTGCTCTTTTGACAGAAATCTGTCATTTAAATCTTATACCTTGGATTAATAACATACTTTAACAAAAACCATATCTAATATGGTATCCATATTTAGAAAATACCATATCCATTATTAATGTGAATTCAGTTTGTGTATTTTCATAAGTGTGAAAAAGTTATTCTTTTGTTTTATGTGTGATGGAGCGCATTTTTGTGTCGCTACTGTCAAAAGTTTGAAATATTGAAAAATTAAGTTTTGTATTTAGATGCACAAACCTCCAAGTCTGTCTGAGTGTTTTCATCAGGACTCTATGATTAGGTTCAGAAATGTCTCTTTAATGGCAATGGAAAGGTTATTGAAATGCCTTTACTTTAATAATGTCACTGATAAGAGTAGAATTAAAAACACAAATGCTCATTCAAAGAAAACTGTCGGGCGACCTGAGATGTTTTTGCATCTGAAGTCTTCATTGGTATGTTAAATATTGAGGTCATCTAAGAACTGCTTGTGATTCCTGTTTGCAGATAAGATGATTACGGTATTCATTTCTGTGTGTACAGGAGCATCTTGGGCCTCGTTACGAGGTGAGGAACTGGCTTTTCTACTTCCTGTTTGTGACGTCAGCCACTTTGGGACATGAAGTCTTTTACATCACCTTTCTGCCCTGCATCCACTGGAACCTCGACCCCTTCCTGTGCAGGAGACTCGTCAATGTGTGGGCTGTGAGTGGCAGAGAAACTCTCGCTCGCTCAATCACACGCTCGCACACTCACTCTCAATCACACGCTCGCACACTCACTCTCAATCACACGCTCGCACACTCACTCTCAATCACACGCTCGCACACTCACTCTCAATCACACGCTCGCACACTCACTCTCAATCACACGCTCGCACACTCACTCTCAATCACACGCTCGCACACTCACTCTCAATCACACGCTCGCACACTCACTCTCAATCACACGCTCGCACACTCACTCTCAATCACACGCTCGCACGCTCACTCTCAATCACACGCTCGCACGCTCACTCTCAATCACACGCTCGCACGCTCACTCTCAAATCACACGCTCGCACACTCACGCTCACTCTCAAATCACACGCTCGCACACTCACGCTCACTCTCAAATCACACGCTCGCACACTCACGCTCACTCTCAAATCACACGCTCGCACACTCTCAAATCACACGCTCGCACACTCACGCTCACTCTCAAATCACACGCTCGCACACTCTCAAATCACACGCTCGCACACTCTCAAATCACACGCTCGCACACTCACGCTCACTCTCAAATCACACGCTTGCACACTCTCAAATCACACGCTCGCACACTCACACGCTCGCACACTCACTCGCACACACGCTCGCACACTCACTCGCACACACGCTCGCACACTCACTCGCACACACGCTCGCACACTCACTCGCACACACGCTCGCACACACTCGCACACACGCTCGCACACACTCGCACACACGCTCGCACACTCACTCGCACACTCGCTCGCACGCTCACACGCTCGCACGCTCACACGCTCGCACACTCACACGCTCGCACGCTCACACGCTCGCACACTCACTCGCACACTCACACGCTCGCACACTCACTCGCACACTCACACGCTCGCACACTCACTCGCACACTCACACGCTCGCACACTCACTCGCACACTCACACGCTCGCACACTCACTCGCACACTCACTCGCACACTCACACGCTCGCACACTCACTCGCACACTCACACGCTCGCACACTCACTCGCACACTCACTCGCACACTCACTCGCACACTCACACGCTCGCACACTCTCTCACTCTCAATCACACGCTCGCACACTCTCTCACTCTCAATCACACGCTCGCACACTCTCTCACTCTCAATCACACGCTCGCACACTCTCTCACTCTCAATCACACGCTCGCACGCTCACTCTCAATCACACGCTCGCACGCTCACTCTCAATCACACGCTCGCACGCTCACTCTCAATCACACGCTCGCACGCTCACTCTCAATCACACGCTCGCACGCTCACTCTCAATCACACGCTCGCACACTCTCAAATCACACGCTCGCACACTCTCAAATCACACGCTCGCACACTCTCAAATCACACGCTCGCACACTCTCAAATCACACGCTCGCACACTCTCAAATCACACGCTCGCACACTCACGCACACTCTCAAATCACACGCTCGCACACTCACGCTCACTCTCAAATCACACGCTCGCACACTCACGCTCACTCTCAAATCACACGCTCGCACACTCACGCTCACTCTCAAATCACACGCTCGCACACTCACGCTCACTCTCAAATCACACGCTCGCACACTCACGCTCACTCTCAAATCACACGCTCGCACACTCTCAAATCACACGCTCGCACACTCACACGCTCGCACACTCACTCGCACACTCACACGCTCGCACACTCACTCGCACACTCACACGCTCGCACACTCACTCGCACACTCACACGCTCGCACACTCACTCGCACACTCACACGCTCGCACACTCACACGCTCGCACACTCACTCACTCTCAATCACACGCTCGCACACTCTCTCACTCTCAATCACACGCTCGCACACTCTCTCACTCTCAATCACACGCTCGCACACTCTCTCACTCTCAATCACAGGCTCGCACACTCTCTCACTCTCAATCACACGCTCGCACACTCTCTCACTCTCAATCACACGCTCGCACACTCTCTCACTCTCAATCACACGCTCGCACACTCTCTCACTCTCAATCACACGCTCGCACACTCTCTCACTCTCAATCACACGCTCGCACACTCTCTCACTCTCAATCACACGCTCGCACACTTAATCACACACTCACACACTAACTTGCTCACTTGCTCAAACATCCTCACTCTTTTACTCACACACCCTGTGATTAAAAATGATTAGACTCACACAGTTGAGTCTTTATCCACAGTGGAAGGGAAAGTATAGATCCGAATTAGAATTGGACTGCTGTAAAAATGAACCGCGTAACACACATTATTTATCTTGCTCATTTACATCTAATTTCTCACTCCCTCTTTCTCTGCAGGTGGTGATGTATATTGGACAAGTGATGAAGGATATTTTAAAGCTGCCCCGTCCTCCATCGCCCCCTGTGGTCAAACTGGAGACGCGTGTGGATGCGGAGTATGGACTGCCATCTACACACGCCATGGCAGCAACAGCCATCTCATTCACGCTGCTGCTCAGTGCTCATGAGAGAGTAAAGGTCAGACACACACACTCGATTGAGAACGTTTTGAATGTGGCTGACTTTTGCATAGTTTACCAAAGGGGCGTGGCCATCTGTCTCCATCACTCGGCCCAAGCCCCGCCCACACATCTGCTGTGTGGCATCTTAATGAACTCTAAGTAAATGACTGTCAATCAGTGTCGGTTATAGATGGTGCCATACATCAGCTTTCAGACTCCTGACTCTTGACAGGGTTTTCAAATACTGGCTCAGTTATAAGTCAAAAACCTATACCTACATCTGGCCTTCTTTATAGAGTCTGATTTTAAAACAAGCCACACATGCAAGCATTATAAAACAATATTAGTTGCATTCCCTTCCTTAACCTCAATAATGGCAGTCACAAAACATGTTTGACTCTAAAACTTTGAGAAAATAAAAGCCATAAATCTAAACAAGTATTGCTCTAAATGTGAGGTTGATGTCTAAAAAAATGAGCTTATCAAAAGTTTTCACTGGATTATATTTGTCTCCTGTTAGTTTCCAATGTGGTCATGTTTTACTGTGCAACTGTAAAAGTGGGACCTTTTCAGATTGGGCATCTTCAAATGTAACCTTTTTGAAACACGTCCATGATTATTTAGTGTGTGTGTGTGTGTGTGTGTGTGTGTGTGTGTGTGTGTGTTCACGCAACAAGTGCCAAAACCTTTGCCAAATTTCGTACCATTCCGATGTAAAAAAAGAAAATGTAAAATTTTTCAGTCAGAAATTACTGAATATACTATATTTTAGTTCAATGTTTTTTTACTTAAAATCACCTATGAATAAAAAATATTATTATATTAATAGTTATGATCCATTTATTACCTGCTAATCACTTTTGAGCAGAGACCTGAAAATGAAATTTCCTCCATAAACCATGGTAACGCTTTGGAGCACAGAAATATTGACTATTGTTGCCAAAAATGACTAGACATGATCTTTTAGTTACTCTGTAAAAGGATGGACTGATAAAAAAAATTATTCTTTGTTCAGGAAGGAAATCAGAGAGCTGTATGTGTATGATTCAAGAATAAAAAAGGCCATTACCGTCAATTATACATGAGCTCTGCTGTCCCAGAATCCATTGAGCCCATTTAGCAAACGTTCTTCATTAACTTCCTGTGAAAGAACTCCACCTGACAGAGGAAGAAAAAGAGGAAAGGAGAGATAGACAGATGGAGTGACAGGGAGACGGATGGAGCAAGACAGAGCAGCTTCATGAATATGTACAGACTCCTCAAATGTTGTCAGTGATTAACAGAGTGCTGAAAAAAACAGTGGGAAGAACACATGTCAGGAGAGAAAGGGATGATCGACAGAGAAAGAGAGTGGAAGAGACAAATCAAATGACTATTTCTCTCATGGTTCACGCACACAAAAGAGATTCCCCCCCTCATTCATGTGCATTTACATTCACATATGCTGTTCATTTGAACGGTTTGTTTAATAAGCTTTTTTCTGTCTTAGTTCCCGTTTGAGCTGGGCTTGATTGTGGCCGTGGTTCTGTCTGCACTGGTGTGTCTGAGTCGTCTTTATACCGGCATGCACTCGGTTCTGGTGAGTCTAGAAAAGACAGACTTTAAAATGAACATGCACTTTTGCCTTTGATATGAAACATTTATAGTCCTGTATAATTCATGTAGTCTGGATAGTCTCCGTAGATTTTACCTCTAGTTATTTTAATACAGCAAAGTTGTATTGGTGGATGCGAAAGCAAATGTTTGTCCTATTGCTCAAACTTACTGAATGCTGTTTATCAATATAGCTTATAAGTAAATGTATCTGTTTTTGATAGAAAAACAGCCAATATAGAAATCAGTCGGAGCACCCTGGCAACCATGTATCAAAATGTTAATAACCACTCATAGCACCCTAGCAACCTCATAGCAACACATTAACCATTTAGAACACATTGCAAATGGCTAGAAACATTAACAACCACTCAAATCACCCTAGCAACCAGACAACAAGGTTACCACTCAGAGCAACCACATAGCAAAATGTGAAAAACCACTCATAGCACCCTAGCAACCACATAGCCAAATGTTAACAACCACTCAGAGCACTCTAGCAACCACAAAGCAAAATGTTAACAACCACTCATAGCACCCTAGCAACTCAATTTCAACACATTAACCATTTAGAATACGTTGCAAACGACTAGAAACATTAATAACCATTCAAATCACCCTAGCAACCACACAGCAACAATGTTACCCCCTCAGAGCACCCTAGCAACCCCATTTCAACACATTATCAAGTTAGAATGTTGCAAATGACTAGAAACATCAATAACCACTCAAATAACCCTAGCAAAAACACAGCAACAATGTTACCACTCAAAACACCATAGCAACACTTTAGCAACCAATCAGAACACCGCAGCACCCCCACAGCAACACATTAACCGTTTAGAACACTTGCAATCTGCTAGAAACATTTCAACATTTCACTCAGAGCACCCTAGCAACCACATAGAAAAATGTTAACAACCACTCAGAGCACCCTTGCAACCCCATTTCAACACATTAACCATTTAGAATACGTTGCAAACGACTAGAAACATTAATAACCATTCAAATCACCCTAGCAACCACACAGCAACAATGTTACCCTCTCAGAGCACCCTAGCAACAGCAAAACGTTAACAACCACTCAGAGCACCTTAGCAACCCCATTTCAACACATTATCAAGTTAGAATATGTTGCAAACGACTAGAAACATCGATAACCACTCAAATAACCCTAGCAAAAACACAGCAATGTTACCACTCAAAACACCATAGCAACATGTTAGCAACCAATCAGAACACCGCAGCACCCCCACAGCAACACATTAACCGTTTAGAACACTTGCAAACTGCTAGAAACATTTCACTCAGAGCACCCTAGCAACCACGTAGCCAAATGTTAACTACCATTCATAGCACTCTAGCAACCACATAGAAAAATGTTAACAACCACTTAGAGCACCCTTGCAACCCCATTTCAACACATTAACCATTTAGAATACGTTGCAAACAACTAGAAACATTAATAACCATTCAAATCACCCTAGCAACCACACAGCAACAATGTTACCACTCAAATAAATATTTTAACAACCATTCAGAACACCGTAGCAATGCATCAACAAATATTTAGAACACCCTTCCAATTACATAGCAACATTTTAACCAATCCGAGCACCCTAACAACTACATTGCAACACAACCACTCAGAACACCCTAGCAACCCCATGGCAACATGTTAACCATTTATAACACACTTGCAACCAGCTAGAAACATGGCAACATAACCACTCCGAGTACCCTAGCAACAAGATTCCCACTCAGACCACCCTAGCAACCACATGGCAACATAACCCCTCAGAACACCCTAGCAACTCCATTTCAACATAACCAATTTGCAACCAGCTAGAAAATGAGTAAATTTTTCATAATAATGCCATAAAAACTGCATTATAGTGTCAGTATGATGGTGTATAATACGGGTTGAGCTTCATGAATCTAGAGTTACAGAGTCTGATGCTAATGATGGGAAGCTAAAGTGAATCTATCTCTCATCCTCTCAGGACGTGATCTGTGGCGTTGTAATTTCAGCCGTCATCATGGCCGTGTCGTACCCGTACTGGGGAACCGTTGACTTCCTGCAGCTCCACAGCCCCGTCTCCCCCATCGTGGCGCTGTCACTGCCCCTCTTCCTGTCCTATAAGTACCCAGAACTAGACCATTACAGCACCACACGGGGTGACACCACTATTATTTTAGCATGCAGTGCGGGATCTTCGGTCGGATACTGGGTGAATGAGCGTTTAGGATTGACTTTTTATCTGTCCGGGCCTTTTCCGGTGACTCTGCCACCCCTGACCCTTGCGGCTTTGGGCCTCGGCGCGGCACGGTTCCTGGTGGGGTTGACGATGCTGGTCCTGACCCGGCAGACGGTGCGCTGGATGAGCCTGCGGGTGCTCTGCCGGATTTACGCCGCATCGGTGAGTGACGTCGACGCACGCAGGAGGAAAGAGATCGAAGTGCCGTATAAGTTCAGCACGTATGTTGCCATCGGACTGGTCAACAGTATTCTGGTGAACAGAGTGTTTGTGATGATGGGACTTTGGGATTTGGGGAATTCTGAATAGTTTCTCAGTGTTTACAAGCAGCTTTAAACAGAATTCCTCTCCATCCTACATTCCCAGTAGAGCTGCATTGTTTTTGTTTTAAACAAAGATCATGATTTTGAACCGACAGCTAAACAAAATAATTTATGACATTTTTTAATTACTGTAGTCTATTTAAAATTTGAATGAATAAGTGAATGAATGATTCTATGACTCATTCATAAATACTTCACTTGTTTCATTACTGGATAAATCAGCATTTCTTTAACAAATCTCTTGAATAATTCAATGACTAATACATGTTAGTCATTAGACTAATTATTGTAACGATGCGATTTGCTATATTTTGATCGCTACCGTAGACATCAGTGTTTATATCTGAAGTATAAACTTTAATCCCAGTTCTGATCTTTTGAGTTTTTGTAACAGAAATGACAACTATTCTTCGTTCTCTGGCTCGACAGAAGCACAAATGCAAATTTGAATGTTCCCAGTGAAAAAACACGTTGTTGTTTATGAGTATGATAACACTTGTGTGTTTGAATCGATTTCACAACCTTTTATGATTGATTGTGCAGCTTCAATTCTCTGGGAGAAATTCACATCTCTTTGTCCAGAAATGGCTCGAACAATTAACTTCTCATATTTACAAGGATTCGTTAAATCTTCTAGATGAAACAAGAAAACTGCCACTCACTCTTTTTCACTCACTCACTCACTCTTTTTCACTCACTCACTCACTCACTCACTCACTCACTCTTTTTTCACTCACTCACTCTTTTTTCACTCACTCACTCACTCTTTTTTCACTCACTCACTCACTCTTTTTCACTAACTCACTCACTCTTTTTCACTAACTCACTCACTCTTTTTCACTAACTCACTCACTCTTTTTCACTAACTCACTCACTCTTTTTCACTCACTCACTCTTTTTCACTCACTCACTCACTCTTTTTTCACTCACTCACTCACTCTTTTTCACTCACTCACTCACTCTTTTTCACTCACTCACTCTTTTTCACTCACTCACTCACTCTTTTTCACTCACTCACTCTTTTTCACTCACTCACTCTTTTTCACTCACTCACTCTTTTTCATTCACTCACTCTTTTTCACTCACTCACTTTCTCTCACTCACTCTTTCACACTCACTCACTCTTAATCACTTTCTCTTTCACTCACTCACTGTCTCACTCTCACTCACTCACTCTTTCTCTTTCACTCACTCTTTCTCTCTCACTCACTCTTTCTCTCTCACTCACTGTCTCACTCTCTCTCACTCACTCACTCTTTCACACTCACTCACTCACTCACTCTACATTTGGTTGTAAAAAGTGAAAACCTGCATTTCCATTGAAAGTGCGTTTTTATATGGACACATAGTCATATTTATTGTGGTAATATCAGTAAATGGAGCTTAATTTGTGTCAAGCATAGAATATTCCTTTTGATGTTTTCCTAATGTCAGCGCCACATGGAAATCTGATTCTGCATTCAAACCCTCTAATTAAAGGCATGGTCATGTTTACCATCATTTGCCAAAATTCCAATAGAAATAAATGCAATTGGGAATTTTGTGCAAGGGCAAAAAAAAAAAAACAGACAGATTTTGCAACATGGCCAACTTGAACCAGCAAATTCATCTTTGACAGAAACACCATTTGCCTGCGCTATTTGGCAAAAGTGACTGTGCGTTAACTCTGCTCTTGGAGGAAAATTTTTCGGTTTTGTGACATCACAGCGACATTTAAGGTAGACTGTAATTTAACATGATCACAGATTATATTTGACAATTTATAGCAACACATAATAGCTGTTATAAAGTGCTTTGACTGCCTAAACTTTATGAATATTTGCCCTACTGTTATTTTTATTTTTACCACATGTGTATACATTTGATATTTATTACAAAATATACTGAAGAACATAATTAGTACTTTGAGTTGCCGGTTCTGACAGTCAGGATGTGTGTTTATGAGCTTTTACAGATGTGTTGAAGGACATGAATAAACACAGTAAAAACAGCTTCGAGGAAGTGCTGTCCCTTTGCCTCCATTTCTCCGTCTGTTCTTTGCATTTTTAAAGTGTTGATGTCCCGAGGAGTGTTTGCTGTGTAGACGGTTTTACAGTTCATGAAAAACACTACAGGAACCACAAACACTCCTCTCATATATCCACAAACCCTTACAAATGCAGTGTACACACACGATAAAGCTCGGCATAATCGCCTCTAATCCCTCTCTCTCTCTCTCTTACAGTTGTAGTTCAGACACTGAAGACACACCTACTCCACTTTTCACATACAGTATTTAGAATCATTTTAAAGTCATTAAATATATGAAACCACTGAATCCTGTAGTTTAAACAGTAGAAAGTGGCGCTTGCAACTCAAAAGTCATGGGTTTGATTCCCAGGGAAAGCAAGAACTGATTAGAATGTAGTTCTTGAATCCAATGTAAGTCACTTCGGATAAAAGCATTGATAAATGCATGAATGCAAATGTAAGATTTTAGGCTTTGAATATCATAAATTGTTCATTCAAACGCATGCAAACTTTTGCCTGGTACCGAATATCTGTCCCGTCTCTCTAGCACTGACCTGTCTGCGAACCTGTTAAACCAGACACTTCCTCTCGTCTGCTATCTCAAAACACACACACATATTTTAGGTTGTTAATCAGTGATCTGGACACCTGTATAATGATTTACAGCTGAAATATATTCACATTCACAAGCCACTTTCATATATCTGTGATTAATTTTCTAATTCAGACATTAAAGCATGAGTGCGATTGTTCAACACCCTGACACGCTCAACACACACACATTCATTCAGCCTTGATGAGAATCATTCGCTTGTAAATAAGCTCACTGTCTCATTATTTCCTGCTTACTCATCTCTGAAGGAACATGGGGCAATGAACATCACTTCACCTCAGTTAGGACAGTATTTTTTGTAACTGATTGATCGTAGGCCTCATTGAGCAGACACTAATTATGTAATAATAATCCAAAACGGTTACCAGAGGCGACTGTAGATCTCATGTTACAGAGAATGAAGCACGAGGTTTCAGAAAGAAACACACATGCATGTTTTGGCGTGTCCTCTATAGTGCGGTATAGTGGGTGTGAGCATATCTATGTGTCATGCGTGTGTATAAATGTTGGAAATCCACAGCTTGTTTTGGCAGTGTTTGCACCGGACAAGCAGAGCGACAATAGGATTGGATGAGCGATACAAAAGGTAAAGTAAACCTTCCTGAATGTTTTAGTTCATCACGTAGACTGGTTATGCATCAACTACTAATTTATGTATTTTAATTAAGTAAAGTCACACTTATTTTTTCTTGTATTTTATAAAAAGTTTCAATGGATGGTCACTTTTGACCAAATATAAGCTCAGATTAATGAGGCCTTCAATCAATCAGTTAAAAAAATCAATATAAAACCCGTCCTAATTGGGAAAAAGACTGAATCCAATGTGGACGATAATGTAGAGTAATGAGAGATGCATAAGTAATATTTAGGTGCTATAGCCTAATTGGTCTTGCTACGTCTTTCACCATTCCTCCATCCATTACCATTCCAGTAAAAATGGCTTATAAATCACTTATTGTGCTAAATTACTACCAAATATTGGATATAACTTGTTTTCTTTCAGTTAGAACAAGTTTTGCATTTCTTTTGGAACTGATTGTAGGCGTCATTGATCTGACCTCAGTTTTTGAGTGAAAAAAACCCCATTATTTGTGAATAAATATGTCAATATTCATGAAAATATGGAAAGGATTTGCAGTTTATCACACTAGTGTGCTTTAATGTTTTAACCAGTACATTTGTTTTGAAATGCTTTTATTCATACACAATGCAAGTCACACTTATTTTTTCTCGTATTTTATAAATATTTCTCTTATTTTCAATCTCCCCAATTTATTTTCAATGGATGGTCACTTTTGACCAAATAGAAGATCAGATTAATGAAGCCTACAATAAATCAGTTTAAAGTAAATAAATATAAAATCTGTCCTAATTGAAAAAGTAGAAGTGAGAAAACCAAAGGTGAAACAAGATAAGATCATTTAAAATAATAAAATTTTGTATAAGTTTTTAGTCCAATGCGATGTAATGCGATACATTTTAGCAATAAAACCTCTGCGGGTCAAAATGACCCGAACACCGCATAATCTTTAGATGAAGTACAGCATATCATAATAAAGGACATTACCTACTAAACACCAAATACATGCAAAAACTAACAAATGTAGACAGTTTAGGGTTTATCCGTCCATATTTATTTGTTTCTATGTTGGACACAAACATATAGCCGTAATGTTTAAATACATGAATAACATGCAAGCAGTGGACAAGTCGAGGTTATTAAAACGGTGATTTATTCTGAACATACAGTGACTAGAAGTCATTCTCCTAAAGATAAACGGTCAGTAATGTGTGGCTGAGATCACAGGAAGGGCTCGATGTCGATGTCGATGGCAGAGCAGGGCATGGTCAGCTCAAAACGACTGATGACATCAGGGTGCAGGACCCCGAGGTGTCCGATGCTTTTGCCACGGGAAAAGATCTCAGCACAGCGGCCAGGGAAAAAGGTGGAGTCTGGAAGAAAAACATTCAATTAAATGGTACAGTAATACCTCGGTTTACGAGCGACTTGGTATACGAGCAAATCGGTGTACGAGCATTGTATCGGAGTGCGAGCAAATTTTTCCCTCACCCATGCGCATTTTTTGTGTGGATAAAGTATTTTTTTAGTTCATATGAGATCTTAATGGTTATAATTTTAACAGTAATTAATAGGGTAAAACAAAAAAAATATTTTAAATGGGCATTTGTGGTCGTGTGGACCGAATTAATTGATTTTTAGTGCATTCTTATGGAGAAAATTGTTTTGGTGTACAAGCATTTTGGGTTACGAGCTCGCTCTTGGAACGAATTAAACTCGTAAACCGAGGTATTACTGTACTTTTAATTTTTGGAACAAGGTTATTTCAGCATTGTTTTTAGATAGTATTCATTCACCCAACTGTGATATAAAGAAAATATTCAAAAAGTGGAAATAAAGCATCTAACGTGCGTTTAACGGTTAGCATTAGGGGTGGGCTTCATTGTCCCATTTCATAAATGTTAATAAATAATACAATTTACACCATGTTATTATTGCAAATCGTTTAAACTGAGGTGCAAATAGTATCTTCACATTATTTATAAGTATAAATAGCATGAACTACTATTTACACAGTGCAAATAGCCGCTGCCTTATTACTAGTATTATTAATAGTCAACTTCAGTTATTCATTACCAATTTAAGTTCACTTAATATTGCTTTTAGCTTAATTTTATTGAACAAAAACGACTTCTCTTGAGGAAATGAGCATCTGACTGTCCAGTAATAAAAAGTTTACCGTACATTTTGCTGACCTACTGCTCACACATAAACGCTGTTAATTATTAACCGCTAAACTACATCTTTGATTATGACTCAGAGCTCATAAAACAGATCGCACTCAGAGGATCAGAGGACAGACGACATGTCGACTCTTAACCTTTATGACTCACCCTCTGCCGCCTGGATGTGGTATCCTTGGTTACGGCCTGGTTTGACATCCAGCAGCTGCATGACCCGGTCCAGGAGTCCGTGGATGACTTCAAACCCCGGGCTCTTGTTGTAGTAAACGGCACAGAGACGCCGGTTATTACGGGCTCCCACGTCTGTGAAACAAATCAAGATTAGAGAGCGTTTATTAGAACGCTTTACTTGAGTGGAGGACGTCAAACACACCTTTCGTTTCATCCTTCAGGACGACGTCTGAAACCTCGAACAGCTTGAGAGGAAGGGGCATCTTCCTGTTGGCAGCAACTGTTTTCAGGAGCCCGGGAAGAAGAGAGGTGCGCGCCACCTAGAGGCCGGTT
Source organism: Rhodeus uyekii (assembly GCA_037043235.1). Classification (NCBI taxonomy): domain Eukaryota; kingdom Metazoa; phylum Chordata; class Actinopteri; order Cypriniformes; family Acheilognathidae; genus Rhodeus; species Rhodeus uyekii. The sequence continues at coordinate 1,460,665 of JAWRVZ010000149.1, forward strand.
AGGCAGAGTTACACTTACACAGAGCGCCCACTAGTGGGAAATATGAGAAGTGCTAATCAGATCCGCATGTGTTACCTGAAACTCTGCGGTCTTTGGGTTGGAGATGTGGACTGCTCTGATTTCTGATAGGGTTTTCCCTAGTTTGTCTGCGATATCTTCCTGTGAACACTGCACAGATGGAGGGAAATGCTATTTTAAAGGAGTCACATCATTGGGGAAACAAGATAACTCAAAAATAATGCCAAGACAAAAAATAACAAACACTTAAATTGTGTTTCTGGACTCAACTAAAAACACATACAGCAACAAATGCTGTAATTTGTTTGTGAATTAGACTTATATGGGCACTTCTTTAAAGTTGGCATTACACGCATGAAGTGAATGTTATTGATATTTTTTGAAAGAATATGTTTCTTTTTGTCCACATGCTGGACATTTTGTTAGTCTAGTACATCTCAAAATCGTTCAATAGTTTATGTTTTGTATTTCTTCTTATTTGATATTACTTATGTATGTAATAAATCCTATGTCACAATACAGAAGAAAACATCCGTTGCTACTTTCTTTTCACCATGACTTTTTAAATAAAACTCAACACAACGCTTAATAAATAGGTCTGGATGGTCAATATCAATAATAATAAATAAAAAAATCTCTTGATTCTTAAATTGCTAAACCAACCTTTAAGTCTATACTGTTTTCTGTTGCACCTCTGCCATCAAATAATTGCAATAAGTTTTGTTACTTTTGATACGAAAGTCTCAGCTTAAAAATTGTCAATTTTATTGAGTCAAACAATAAATAGCATTTGGCTGTCTTTAATATGACGTGACGAATCGTGAACTGATCATTTCTTCCTCTTTACTACTAGTTATAGCACCAAATAAACACAAATGAACATCAGAAGGTGCGTTGACAGATAAAATACAACTTACAGAAATCTCATGTAATCGCTCAATCGGTGTTTCAACCCACGGAAAGATGTCAATAGAACAGATTGTAAACAATACAATATTGGGCAAAAGTGATGCCCGGAGAGGATTTTTTTTCTAATGACCCTTTCAAGTTCGATTAAACCATCAAAATATGAGGAAAATATATTATTTTTTAAATATGAGGGAAGAAAAAAGTAAACTCAGTTAAAGTATTTACCTGTATTTGGCAAAAAAATAAAATAAAATAAAAAAAGTAAAAATCATACACTGACTACAACAATCGGTTATTAATTGTTCTTCTCTCGTTCATAATTGCATTGATGAATTCCTTGCCAAAAATGATTTTACTGCACAATTTGGCATATTTCATTGCATCACCACAAATATAAAGACTCCAAGCAGAACCATTTAATGTGCAATTGAAATGTTTGAATACAACAACTGTTGATTTATTGACCTTTAATATTATTGCATCAACTGTCAAGAGTTCCCTGTATAGTTTACAGTATTAGTGTATATATATATATATATATATATATCTATCTAATATGATACCTGATTTATACTGAAGCTAAACAAATTTAAATCAGACTCGAGGTTGTGAAATCTGCGTCTCTCCAGTCCAAGAAATTAAGATAATTTGCATGCATAAATCTTGTAAAAACTGCCCATTTAATTCTAATGCTCAGATAGAGTTGGGAAAATGCAAACAATATACAGAATATAAGCTGAGTATAAGAGCGAGGAGTGATGACTAACCAGAGCGAATGTCAGCGCTTCAGTGAAGCCGGCGGCTGCAAGGTCTTGCCTCAGTAACTCCGTCAGTTTATTTATAGGGAGCTGCAAATACAAAAACAACAGCGCCATAAAATCTGCACTGCATCTTTAAAATGATCTCCAGTTTAATTGGTCGGAACGAATGTTTTGGACGGACCTGATTGGCTACGGTGTACGTGCGTGGCGTGCTCTGGAAGATGTTGTTGAAGCCGTACGCTATGGCGGCGTCCTCCATGATGTCACAGGCGTGGATGACATCAGAGCGCGTGGGCGGGATCTCGACCTGGATCTGATCGCCCTCACCGCTGACCTCCGACCTCAAACACATCCGAGTCAGCAGCTGAGCGATGCTTTCTGCCGATTCACTGTGAAAGAGCACAGAGAGTGCATTATGGGATTGAATGATTGCCCTAATAACGTCCACTATGGTTTCAGACACCAAATGTCTTTCCCCTCAAATAGTGCCGTATTTAAGAGTATGGGGGGTGATTTCAGACACAGCCCTCAAATCCTCCTGGCACGTGTTTTGGAGCTAAACTCCAGGAGCGGAGTTGGACATGTGCTGTAATGAGATCAAATCTACTCACTCAATCCCAACTTTTTTGTTGATGAAGTCCCCAGACAGCGTCTCTGTCCTGTACGCCAGCTCCTAATGTCAGCAAATCACAGAAAGACTTTCAAAAAAGGCATCATTAATCATATATAATAAGCTTTGTTCCTTAAAGCCCAGAGAATGTCACTTTTAATCTGGGTTTATTATTTAGTCCCGTATACAAGTTAAGCTCTATCAACAGAATCTGTAGCACAACAATGATTTTGCCTTTTTTTCCCTTCATAAAACATGCTTACAGCAAAAGTGAAGGGTTAATTCATATATACTACCATTAAAAGTTTGGGGTCAGTAAGTACAAAAACAAAGATAAGAAATTAATACAGTAATACCTTGACATACGAGCAAACCATCCAGTAAATTTTGGCTTTGAGATACGAGTAAATATTTGAGATACGAGCAGCTTACAGACGCTAGAGGTGTTCAACACTCGGAGCAGCTCAAGCTCCTCATTTATGGTGTAATTGCATATGATCTCCACTAGAGGCAGCTTGGTTTTACAGCGGGGGTTACCGGGGGCGACGAGTGATTCACGAGTATTAAGCTGGGAGCAGCACGAGTTATGAGTGTTCAATAATAATAAATATGAGCTTCTGAGTCTATCCAACACACAACACGGGAAGAAGCACTACACTTCTGTATTGTGTTTGCGTTATCTACGTAATTTACGTAATCCCTCACTCCCTCCCACCTCCTCCTCATCCTCCGCACATGCCACCACTCGAAGGTAAGAACTCATAATTAAAACCATATTTTATTTTATATCACAGGAATCCTTATATAGTATAATTTTGTGTGTTTGTGAGTCTATAGCAATTAAAACATGTTTTTTCCATTGTTATTAGCACTAATAAAGGAGTTTTTAGAGGGCTGGAACGGATTCATATTTTTTCTACTATTATTTATTGGGGAAAATGATTTGAGATACGAGCAATTCGAGTTACAAACTCATCCTGGAATGGATTATACTCGTATCTCAAGGTATTACTGTACATCTATTCGGCAAGAATGCATTAAATTCATCAAAAGTGACACTAAAGACATTTATAATGTTACAAAAAAAACTATTTTAAAACAAAGCTGATCTTTATAATAACAATAAATGTTATTTGAACATCAAATCTTTCATATCAGAAAGGAATAAGTTACATTTGAACATTCACATAGTAAAAATATTTCAAAATTTTTACTGCATGTGTTCAAATAAATGTAGCCTTGGTGAACATGAGGCTTCTTTCACAAATAAAAGCATTCTTTGACCCCAAGCTTTTGAACAGTAGTGTATATGACAAGTAGCATTTTCCTATATTCATAAAATATTGTTTGTTATTCAAGCGATTGTTTGTCCTTCTCAAAGATGACACTTCTCGTCTAGAAGAACGTCTGTGTTTGTTGCATGTAAACACTATTGTATATACTATATTGTAATACGTACAGGATACACACACAATCTGCCATCGGGATAAACGACCTCTGCCTCCTCGACCCTGAATAGAGAGACACACACATCTCAGAACGGACCGAATGAAACCCGCAGACGCTATAAAGCGGCGGCAGCATCAGCACTCACGTGAACGGCTCCTCACAGTATTCACTGAACATGGTCACGATCATGTCCAGCGTGACCTTCGCCTGCAAACACACACAAAACATCTTACAGTTCAAACATCCAGTCGCTCAGGCAAGAGATCGCAATATATGCGTGTACGTATACACACCGTAATCTTTTCAGGACTCTTTGATCAAAAGAAAGTTAATTTGTAACAATATAAACTCTTTTGAACACCCGTGTGAACACTGAAGAAAGTATTCAGAGAATGGATGTTGAGTGTGTCAAAACAGATTTATTCTTGCATGTTCTTTACAGATTATCATTTCTATTCATTTCCGACTGAATTATGCTCTAAACAGAGCGCTGTTTTCTTCCGTGTGTCTGTTATGAGTCAGAAAGCTCATTCAGAGCTATCAATCATATTAAATGATCATAACTCCTGCCCTTCTGAACGATTATGTTGTTGTACATTTCACTCAACATTTCTGCAGATGAAACACGAAGGCAAATGCGTACGATATACGTTCTGTACGTGGTTTTCATGCCGTTCTGGGTATTTTTATTGTGATAAAGAATGAGAAATGCTCAAACGAGTTCGATTTATTATAAAACACTGCAAATAATGCAAGTCTATTATTGAATCACTTTAGATCGCAGTCGGACGTTGTCACACTCGATGACGCTTTCTATGTCGTACCAAACTTTATCTTCATTTATCTTTGTAGACGAGGTTAAGGCAAATGGGAAAACCTACGAAACATATTCTCCATTTATCGTGCAGGAGGGAATCAATCGTATCGCGTTCGGTGTGAAAGGGCCTTAATGTGTATTTCTTTTATTACTAAACATGCCTATTGAGGTGTGTTCGCATCAGTTAACAGAATCTCATATTTGATGTCAGAAGAGGTTTACCTTTGTGAGGTCTGTGGCCGTGCACTCAATGAAAATGTTCTTTGTGTTTAATGAGATTTTGCTGTGGTTTCCTGGGAGAGAGAGACATGGGAAACTGAAACAGATCGATCTGCAGAACAAAATCACTACGCTTAAAGATGAACGTATTTGTGTGCATTTCTACCCGTGTTCCTGTGAAAGCGCATGTGTTTTTAACTCACCGTTGATGATCGGCGGCATCGACAGGACGATTCCATTGCTGTCATATATGATGGGGTAGAGAGGCTCGTTCTCGATGATATGCAGGAAGTGCTTCAGGTGACTGTCAGCCTAAGACATTACATGGATTCAGAAATTAACTTAAGATATGGGGTGTAAAACTAAAAAATATAGAGCATGTTACATTTATATATTTGTCAGATGCTTTTCTCCAAAGCGACTTGCATTGCATTCAAGAACATTGACATTCTAATCAGTTCTTGCTTTCCCTGGAAATCGAACACATGACCTTGATGTTGCAAGCACCACCATCTACTGTTTGAGCAACAGGCAAATAAGCACTAATATTCTCACCAATCAGATTTCACTTTACATTAGAAAAGATTGAAAGCGGCCAATCAGAATCCATCTGGCCCAGTGTTATTTTATTATCTTTGCAATACTATTATAGATTGTGTCAGTGTTGATGACTTTGATTTCCATTGACTGCCGTCACATAATTTTGTTCTTAACAAATTATTATTATGAACATTCATTGAGATCCAATGAGTGATTTAAGTGTGTGTGTGTATATATATATATATGTATTATTAGGAACACGTGTTTGACCCCCTTTCACCTTCAGAACTGCCTTAATTCTACGTGGCCTTGACTCAACAAAGTGCTGAAAGCATTATTTAGAAATGTTGGCCATATTGATAGGAACATCTTGCAGTTGATGGAGATTTGTGGGATGCACATCCAGGGCACGAAGCTCCCGTTCCACCACATCCCAGAGATGCTCTATTGGGTTGAGATCTGGGGACTGTGGGGCCATTTTAGTACCGTGAACTCATTGTCATGTTCAAGAAACCAATTTGAAATGATTCAAGCTTTGTGACATGGTGCGTTATCCTGCTGGAAGCAGCATCAGAGGATGGGTACATGGTGGTCATAAAGGGATGGACATGGTCAGAAACAATGCTCAGGTAGGCCGTGGCATTTAAACGATGCCCAATTGGCACTAAGGGGCCTAAAGTGTGCCAAGAAAACATCCCCCACACCATTACACCACCACCACCAGCCTGCACAGTGGTAACAAGGCATGATGGATCCATGTTCTCATTCTGTTTACGCAAAATTCTGACTCTACCATCTGAATGTCTCAACAGAAATCGAGACTCATCAGACCAGGCAACATTTTTCCAGTCTTCAACTGTCCAATTTTGATGACTTGTGCAAATTGTAGCTCTTTTCCTATTTGTAGTGGAGATGAGTGGTGATTTAAGCGCGTGTGTAAAAATATGCATATATACATATGTGTGTGCGCATATATACGTGTATATGTGTGTGTGAAACATTTATATTTCTAAATCTGATTTCACTAATAATATTACTATGCATTTATTTTAAATATTTTGATTTCAACCAATAAATGGTTTTAGTTTCGCTCAAATAATAACCTTGATTTGTCCTTCACAGCCACTGAGATCTCACCTTATAGAGAGCCATGAGCTCAGTGGCGCTGAACTCTTTGCTCTGATTGAGCGGTTTGAAGCGGATCTCTGCGGGCGGTTTGGCTGTGTAGGTGAACGGACCGGAGATGGTGTCCAAATCATGAGTTCCTATGGCAACCAGCGTCCTTTTCCTGATGAGAGAAGAGCACGGTGATTAAACCGCAGAGTTTGCTGTGAGACGGCGAGCATGTGCATGTTGACTGGCCTGCAGATGTTCTGGTGCAGCTTCTCCTGCAGCTCTATGAAGCTGTCGTATCGCTCCTGAGTGAAAGTGATGTTGCGCAGCACCGCGGCCACAGCGTGAGGCCTCACAGACGCCGTCTGCGTGAACACAAGCACCTATCATTCAATCTTAACTTCAATCTCTCTCCATCCGGTTTCTCACTGTACTTGAGCTCTTAAGAAAATAAACTGAAATCTGACACAGACCTCCTCAGTGATGACCAGCCGCTGAGGCTCTCCTCCATTTGCCGGACTCACGCGCTTATACCAGGGAGCTTCCATCCTGGAAACACAAGCAGACACACATCAAACACATGAAGGTGTCTGACAAACGGAAGCAGCACAAAGACGAGTCTTACCTCTCCTTGAAGACCTGCAGACCCCTGACGAGACCCTCCAGACACAGCAGATCATAGCGGTTGGCGGGAACGTCGATCTTATACAGCACAACATCAGACGCTCCTTCTGCCTTCTCATCGCCCTGCTCACGGCTTATAATGTCCTTCTCTGACGTCTACACATCAAGACACAGACAATGTGATGTTATATAATTCATTATATAAGTGAAATATTGAACATGATATATATTTATAATATCATTACAGGAATCTGATATTTGTTTTAGTATATAACCATTTTTAATATTGCTTATTTAAAACCATATAATTTTAAAATTCTATTATATTCCAATTCTATTTTCTTATATTATTGTATCTTATAGTAAAGGCATATTTGTTTACGCATATTTTGACTATGTATATTTATAAATTAATTCTAAATTATATAATTCTATAACTTATTTGTTTTATTTATACATTATATATATATATATATATATATATATATATATAACAACAATGTGATGTTATATAATTCATTATATATGTGAAATATTGAACATAATATATACTGTATTTATAATATCATTAGAGGAATCCGATATTTGTTTTATTATATATAGATATGGTTAATATCGTTTATATATTTAAAACTATATAATATTATAATTCTATTAGATTACAATTCTATTATTGTATCTTATAGTAGATTAGGTATATATATATATATATATATATATATATATATATATACACACATACATACATATTTTTTTACACATATTTTGACTATGTATATTTATAAATTATATACCATTACAGTAAGTGTATATTTTATTATATAAATCTATAACTTATTTGTTTTTTATTTATATATATATATATATATATATATATATATATATATATATATATATACACTATATAAACAGTATGTACATTTATAAAGAGGTTAATTTACTATTATAAAACAATGATAATTTATTATATTATAAATTCTGTAAGTATATTTAAATACATACTTAGTTATACAATTCATGCACCCACATAATTATTTAAATCTATTGTAAAACAAAAACTCGTCATTTCTTCTTATCAGATCAGCTTGTAAACCAATATATTTTCATATAACTTACGATTTCGTCCAGCTCGAGGCCAAACTCGAAACATAGTTCATCAAATTCTTCATCCGCTAAGACACGAAAAATAAAATAAAATAAATTATTAAAAGAAGAAATTCAGAGGCGCTTCGTGATGACGTCATCAACGCGCTTCCAGTTAAACATCTGATATTTTCCAAATTAATGAATAATAAAACTAACATTACAAGATATGAAACATTTCAGCATTTAAGCAGCACCAGACTGGAAAACAATATATATTAAATATAAGACAAAACCTTAAGTGAAATGGTTAAAATCGCAGAATATCTAGAATCTGATGCAATCGATGCGACACATTGGAGAAATAATAACACTTTATTTAAATCCGTTTTTAGTCTCAATATGAATTTTTCCACTAATTAAAAAAAAAAGCAACTAGCAAAAAACAAAAATAAATTAGAGAGTATAATTAGTTTATTATAAGACATCGGTCGGTGATTTGCATAGACCGAGCTCATTTCCGCCGCTAAACAACACACTTTATAAACATGATCAATGTTAAACACGCACTGTATGTTTGTCCGAGAGCTTCAAAGAGCAGGTCTCGCTTCACGCTTACTGTCGGCATGTTCGCAGCGGACGATTTGCAACCGGAACCGGAGGATCGAGTCTCACTCTTTCAAAATAAAAGCCCTTTTGAGAGCAACAGAGAAGAAGCATGTGTTTAAAATTAAAAGTCCCAACTGGGCGCTTTAAAATTGGCTCACTAAGCTCCTTAAATTTGGAAGAGGTTCTTTAGAAAACATAATTTAAAAAATGAATTAAAAACATAAATGGGCATTGATATCTTATATATGCTATTTAAAGGGAAAGTAAAGAGATAGATAGATAGATAGATAGATAGATAGATAGATAGATAGATAGATAGATAGATAGATAGATAGATAGATAGATAGATAGATAGATAGATAGATAGATAGATAGATAGATAGATAGATAGATAGATAGATAGATCTAGGTCACCATTCACTCCCATTATAAAGCTTAGATTATAAAGGATATTTTTTACTCTAACTCTGATTGTGTTTTGTTGAAAGAAGATAAGTTATATACACAAAGATGGCTAGAGGGAGCGTAAATTAAATTACAATTATAATATACTGTATATACATTATAATGTAAAACTTTTTTGGGGTGCACTGTCCCTTTAAGAGTCAGTCTCTGTGTTGCAGTAGTTCTCCGGTCCGACGGGCGGCGCTCTCTTTCCCTCTCGCCTCACGCTCATCGTCTACGGAAGGTTGTGTTGCGTTTCAGAGCTGCACTCTGATGCGGCCTCGTCGCGATTATCCAGTTTACACATGTTTACTCGGATCCAGGAGAATATTTCCAAAGACACATTGATCTAATAACGCTCATGGACATGGATGCGGTCAATGCCTTTAACGGGGAGGTGAGAATTCTTCTGTTATTAACGGTTTTCCCTTTAGCATTAGCCGCGCGCGCGCCAAGCTCCTCCAAAACAACCAGTGTTTATGTTTACTGTTCGTCAGTAGATGGTTATCAGACTGTTTATAGAGTTTAAACTCACAAAAGGTTAAATAAAACACTAATATAGTCAAGTAGATGTGATGAGTATGTATAAAGTTACTTTGTTCGTTCAGTGCTGTCAAATTGAGCTTTATTATTGTTGTATTTAGTGTTCACGTCAGGTTTATGTTTATACAGATATTAAATAAGGAGTACGTGATATTATATTAATCTGTGGTTACAATATCTGTACTATATGTTGTTTTGACTGGTTGTTGCGATATAATTGATTGTAGATGTTTTCAGTGGCGCCCCCTGCTGGTTCTGATCAACTTCAAATGATTTAATGCTGTTTTTGAGGTCAAACCGAGAACTGATGTTTTCCTTTAGTTTGTTTTGAAATTAAGTGCATGTTTTAATCATTTTGATGTCGCCTATGCAATCAAAGACTTTTCCATGCGAGTCTGAAGTTGTCAGTAATCGAGCTGAATGTTTTGATTTCAGTTTGATCTAATGAGGGTCAATTTGTTTCTTTTGCTTTGTCCTCTCTTCCTCCTCCTCCTCTTCTTCTGTAGATGTCGTCCATGATGGACATGACACCCCCGATCTCTCGAGCCAAAATGATGTCCGTAACCAAAGCTGGAATCAAAGCTATCAAGGTGAGTCGGAATAGAAATATTGAGTTTCACAAAATGACCCTGAAAAATTAGCAGGAATTTGTTGATTTGTTTTTGTTTTCTGTTTCTATTATGTTAATAAAAAAAGTTGTTTTTATCTAAGAAAATGTTTAAAAGATTATATTTTTACTGATGGATTGTAGATAGCTAGAGAGACAGACAGATGGATGGATGGATGGAAGATAGATAAATAGAATTGCATGGATGGATGTTAGATAGGTGGATTGATTATAGATAGACGAACAAATAAAGATAGATAGACTGGACAGATAAATGGAAGATAGATAAATAGAAATTGATCGGATGAATGGAAGAGATAGATAGATAGACGGATGGATGGAAGATAGACGGATGGATGGAAGATAGACGGATGGATGGAAGATATATAGATGGATGGATGGATGGATGGATGGAAGGTGGATGGATGGATGGATGGATGGATGGAAGGTGGATGGATGGATGGATGGAAGGAAGGTGGATGGATGGATGGATGGAAGGTGGATGGATGGATGGATGGTGGATAGATGGATGGATGGATGGAAGATATATAGATGGATGGATGGAAGATATATAGATGGATGGATGGAAGGCGGAGGGATGGATGGAAGGAAGGTAGATGGATGGATGGAAGATATATAGATGGATGGATGGAAGGAAGGTAGATGGATAGATGGAAGGTAGATGGATGGATGGATGGAAGGTACATGGATGGATGGAAGATATATAGATGGTGGATGGATGGATGGAAGGTAGATTGATGGATGGATGGAAGGTAGATTGATGGATGGATGGAAGGTAGATTGATGGATGGATGGAAGGTAGATGGATGGATGGATGGATGGAAGGTAGATGGATGGATGGATGGAAGGTAGATGGATGGATGGATGGAAGGTAGATTGATGGATGGATGGAAGGTAGATGGATGGATGGATGGATGGAAGGTAGATGGATGGATGGATGGATGGAAGGTGGATGGATGGATGGATGGATGGAAGGTGGATGGATGGATGGAAGGTAGATGGATGGATGGATGGAAGGTAGATGGATGGATGGAAGGTAGATGGATGGATGGAAGGTAGATGGATGGATGGATGGCGGATGGATGGATGGAAGGCGGAGGGATGGATGGAAGGCGGAGGGATGGATGGAAGGCGGAGGGATGGATGGAAGGCGGAGGGATGGATGGAAGGCGGAGGGATGGATGGAAGGCGGAGGGATGGATGGAAGGCGGAGGGATGGATGGAAGGCGGAGGGATGGATGGAAGGCGGAGGGATGGATGGAAGGCGGAGGGATGGATGGAAGGCGGAGGGATGGATGGAAGGCGGAGGGATGGATGGAAGGCGGAGGGATGGATGGAAGGCGGAGGGATGGATGGAAGGCGGAGGGATGGATGGAAGGCGGAGGGATGGATGGAAGGCGGAGGGATGGATGGAAGGCGGAGGGATGGATGGAAGGCGGAGGGATGGATGGAAGGCGGAGGGATGGATGGAAGGCGGAGGGATGGATGGAAGGCGGAGGGATGGATGGAAGGCGGAGGGATGGATGGAAGGCGGAGGGATGGATGGAAGGCGGAGGGATGGATGGAAGGTAGATGGATGGATGGAAGATATATAGATGGATGGATGGAAGGAAGGAAGGTAGATGGATGGATGGAAGGTAGATGGATGGATGGAAGATATATAGATGGTGGATGGATGGATGGTAGATGGATGGATGGAAGATATATAGATGGTGGATGGATGGATGGAAGGTAGATGGATGGATGGATGGAAGGTAGATGGATGGATGGAAGGTGGATGGATGGATGGATGGATGGATGGATGGAAGGTAGATGGATGGATGGATGGAAGGTAGATGGATGGATGGATGGAAGGTAGATGGATGGATGGATGGATGGAAGGTAGATGGATGGATGGATGGAAGGTAGATGGATGGATGGATGGAAGGTAGATGGATGGATGGATGGAAGGTAGATGGATGGATGGATGGAAGGTAGATGGATGGATGGAAGATAGATAGAAATGCATAGATAAACATACAGATGGATGTTGAATAGGTGGATTGATAATAGATAGACGATTGATGGACAGATAGACACACATGGAAGGAAGACAGATAGATTTAAGGATTGATGATAGATAAATAGATCGAGTAGATCATTTCTTTATCTACAGTCATATACTGATGATGTCACGTAAAGATTTAAACGGTAGAGAAGTGAATTATTTCAAATTCTCCCCTATATTTCTTGCTGCCTGTTTATTGATTTTGATAACAGATGCTGATGTGTTTTTCTTGATGTTTTCTCATATTTATGGTGTTTTTTTCTGTTGAAATTGTGACTGAGTTTGTATGATTTATTTGCTCCGTCAGCTTTACAAGCACGTCGTTCAAATCGTGGAGAAGTTCATCAAGCGGGTAAGTAGTGAACTACACATCAACATTCCTGTACTTATGACCGCTGTTATTATGGGATGGTAAAGATATACCTGCGTCTCTCCCGTCAGTGTAAGCCTGATCTGAAGGTGGCCGGTCTCTACGTGGTCGACTCGATCATCCGGCAGTCCCGCCATCAGTTCGGCTCGGACAAAGATCTGTTTGCTCCGAGGTTTTTGAAGAACTTCACTGTGACGTTTCAGAATCTCTTCCAGTGTCCGGCCGACGATAAGGTGCGGTTTGATCTCCTCCAGGTGTGACGGTGAGTGCAGGTGTGTGTTAGTGATGGGTTTTGTGTGCTGAAATGCAGGGCAAGATCTTGCGTGTGCTGAATCTGTGGGAGAAGAACGAGGTGTTTGGGATGGACGTCATTCAGCCGCTGGTAGACATGGCCGCAGCTCCAGCACTGCCGCTGATAGAGAACGGGACGTCAGTCGCCGGTAAACTCATCTTTATATTTTATATCTTTAGGTTTTATATCTGGTCTTGATTCAATGGATGAGTCTGAAATCACCTCTATTCCCTGTATTACTCCACTATTATAGTTCACTAAATGGAGTGAATGAAAACGAGTGAATGAATTCGGACACTGAACAAGGGCTGCCGCTTTTGCTCTTGAGTTTGTTCTTGCTGTTTAATAATCATTTGAAACTTGGCAAACTTGCTAAGTAATAATGAAAAGATTTATCATGGAAACTAACATGTATAAACCTTAATAAAACAGCTTAATAATCAATTAAAAAGGATTTATAGCTGAATGATGTTATGCTGTAGCCACATTGGACAGGGGTTTGGAAAACGGACTTATGGATGCTTCACAGGAATTTATTAGGTGCTCAACTCTCTCAGTGCATTATGGGTATTCTGTAGTTGCCATACATCAGTTATACACTCGTTATTGCAGTGCATTATGGGATTTAATGATTGCCCTTGATAACGTCCACTATGGTCTCGGACACCAAATGTCTTTTTACCCTCAGATACTGCCGTATTTAAGAGTATTGGGGGGGGGGGGGGGGGGGGGGGGGGGGGGGGGGGGGGGGGGGGGGGGGGGGGGGTGTTTTGGACACAGCCAAAGTCTTTAAAGTTACACTACCGTTCAAAAGATTGGGGTCAGTATGATTTAATTTTTTTGTTTCTGAAAGAAGTCTCTTCTGCTCTCCAAGGCTGCTTTTTTTGTGTGTGAAAATCACAGTAGAAACAGTAATATTGTAAAATATTATTATAGTTTCAGTTGTTTTCTTTTTGAATCGGTTACATTATAATTTATTTCTGTGATTTAAAGCTGTATTTTGATCCTTGATCCTTCACAAATCTTTCTGATATGATGATAAAGAAACATTTCTCATTATAATCAGTGTTGAAAACGGCTTCTTCATATTTTTTGAAAGTTTAGAAAATCTGCATTTATTTAAAATGGACATCTTTTATAATGTTATAAGTGATTTTACTGTCACTAAATAAAAGTATGAATTTCTTTGAACAACTGCAACAAACGTTTGGATGGCAGTATATATTCTGATAAATACCTTGGATGGTTTTCTGTAACCTGTATCATATTCAAACTAACAGCCTGTAGTTCCCTGATCCCTGGTTTAAACTGTAGCATGATCTCTGTTGTTAACGTTTCATTGCTTTTTGTAGCTCCCGCAGTCATGCCAACAATAGCCGTGCCAGAGCCAGCGCCAGCTGTTTCCACGGCAACGCCCGCACCCGGCCTTCAGGCCCCAGTGTCTCTCGCTGCAGTCGCTCAGCTCCTGCAGGGGTCAGGGGGCGTAGAGGTAACAGACCATGGCAAAACCAGAAAAATAGACCAAAGTGCTGTACGTGAATAGCTTAACTTTAATCTGTGATGTTTACTTCAGTTACAGCAGCTGATCCAAACTCTTCAGCAGGCTGGAGGGGCGGGGGCTCAATCCACAGCCCCACCCACCGAGCAGAAAACATCATTAGCCAAGGTAAACCATCTGAATGGTTTTGACTTAACATTTTGACATTGCCCTTTCATCTTCACATGTACAGTAAAAACTGGAGATACGAGCATAATCCGTTCCAGGACTGAGCTTGTAACTTGAATTGCTCATATCTCAAATCATTTTCCCCATAAGAAGTAACAGGAATACAATTAATCCGTTCCGGCCCTCTAAAAAAGTCCCTTATTAGTGCTAATAACAATGGAAAAAAACATGTTTTTAATTGATATAAAGACACACACACTCACAAAAAATTATAGTATATAAGAATTCTTGTGATATAAACTAAAATGTGGTTTTAATTGAGTTCTTACCTTCCAGACAGACAATATAGGGATATGTGGAGGAGGAGGGAGGGATAACGTTGATTACATAGATAACACAAACAATACAGAAGACTCGCCGGGAAATGTGTACGGAAGTCGTCTATGGTGGCAAATCCATGCCACACAGAAACAAATGTAAAACTGACACGCGCGTTCGATCTTCTCTCGACTGCTGTTTTTGCTTGCGCAAACACTTGTTTTATAAGTTTTTATAATTACGGGCGCTTATATTTCAAATATTTACTCGTATCTCAAAAGCAAACATTTGCTCAGGCTTGCTCGTATCTCGGAACACTCATATGTTGGGCACTCGTATCTCAAATATTTACACATATCTCAAAGCAAACATTTGCTCAGGCTTGCTCGTATCTCGGAACACTCATATGCCAGGACGCTCGTATCTCAAATATTTACACATATCTCAAAGCAAACATTTGCTCAGGCTTGCTCGTATCTCGGAACACTCATATGTCGGGCGCTCGTATCTCAAATATTTACTTGTATCTCAAAGCAAATAAATTACCCAGGCTTGCCCGTATCTTGGAACACTCATATGCCAGGACGCTCATATCTCAAATATTTACTCGTATCTCAAAGCAAACATTTGCTCAGGCTTGCTCGTATCTCGGAACACTCATATGTCGGGCGCTCGTATCTCAAATATTTACTCGTATCTCAAAGCAAACATTTGCTCAGGCTTGCTCGTATCTCGGAATACTCGTATGTCGGGGTGCTCTTATCTCAAGGTATTACTGTATATTTAAAGAATAAATAGAATGGAGAATCTGGAAGGTATCTGCCTGATGTTGCAGTTCTTATGCTATATAGAAACTGCAGCGCAAACATGTGGTTAGGAGCTGTTAATTCACTGCCTGTAACACTGTGTTTCAGTCTCTGCTGGATCGATTTGATTATGATGATGAACCCGAGCCTGTAGAGGAAAAGACTGAACCAGCCGCTGCTGCTCCCATTACCATGTAGGACACGATAAACTCTTGTTCATCTCTGCTCACATATAGTGAAATATCATTTGACCTTTTTTTCTACCCGTGCTGATATAATACGTCTTTCTTTACAGAAACCTCCCTCCAGAATTACAGCAAGCCCTGCAAGCTCATCTTCTGAGTCAGATCGTTAACCAGGTATTTACTCTGGCCTACAGAGCTTTAGAGAATAAGGACTTGCCAAAACTATTGTATGCAATCAAAGCGTTTCCTCGTATCCAGACACAGATGCAAGGTCAGGTGGTGTCGCAGGGTCAGGTGGCTCCTCAAGAGTTCTCATCGATGCTTCAGACCCAGAGACTAGAAAACCCTCCTCAAACCTTTGATGAAAGCATCATACAGCCCAGTTCAGCCCAGCAGCTACAGGTACAGAACATGTAGATATTAATACCTCAAATTATACGCAAATGCTACAGTTATTTGTTCTTAACTTTCTAAAAACATCATTCGGACTAAAATCACATGCTTGATTTCTTTGACCCTTTTCAGGATTCAGCTGAGACCGAACACTCGGTGCATGATGGGAGAGATCGAAGACACAGCAGACGAACAAGATCAAGGTATGTTTCGTCAGCGCGCTTGAAAATAAAGGCGTTCGCCTTTGCCTCAACCTTCTTAGTGTTGTTAAAAATATAGATATTTTGATATGTATCAGCTGCACATTCTCTCTCTCTCTCTCTCTCTCTTCCTTTCACTCTCTCATCTCTTTTGCTCCGGTTCAATAGTGCTTCTATTGCATATAAATGTTGTCCTTTCTGCATTTTTTGCGCACTGATCTATATAAAGACGCCTCTCAAACAGATCAAGAGAACCAAATTTGAACTTTTTTGTGGTTTATTGCATTTGAATGGTCAAATACGTACAAAATTATGTCAAAAAGCTTGTCTTTCTGGGTATTCAGGTAAATAGTCACTTTTGAAACTGCTTTTTTGCTTCAGTTCAACTTTATTTTTCCTCTTGACTGAATAACTTTACTTTTTACTCTGTTATTTTACATTTGGTGACTTTAATTTCTATATTATCTTACCTAAATACTGTTAGACCTGCCTGAAAAACGTAGCAGTGTTTAATTTGTTTCTTTGTTCTGCTGCAACAAAGTTACCCAAATTACCCAACAGTTATGATATAAAAACAAATGATCTCTATAATGATGTTTATGGCAGTTTTCCGAAAGTGGTATTGAATATTAATGTTTTTCATAGTACAATAATACCTTGAGATACGAGCATAATCTGTTCCAGGACTGAGCTCGTAACTCGAGTTGCTTGTATCTCAAATCATTTTTTCCTATAAGAAATAGCAAAAATAAATTGTATCCGTTCCGGCTCTCTAAAAAAACTCACTTATTATAGTGCTAATAACAATGGAAAAAACATAATTTCTGTAGACACACACATACGCATGTTATAGAAATAAGGATTCCTGTGATAAAAATAAAATGTGGTTTTAATTATGAGTTCTTGCCTTCGAGATAGACGATACAGTAGCGGCTAATGGTGACATGCAGAGGAGGAGGAGGAGGGAGGGATTACGTAGATAATGCAAACACAATATGGAAGTGTAGTGTTTCTTCCCGTGTTGTGTATTGCCCCCGGTAACCCCCGCTGTAAAACCAAGCTGCCTCTAGTGGAGATCATATGCAATTACACCATAAATGAGGCGCTTGAGCTGCTCCAAGTGCTGAACACCTCTAGCGTCGGCGTCTGTAAGCTAAATGAGTAAATGTAAGCTGCTCGTATCTCAAATCTTTACTCGTATCTCAAAGCAAAAATGTGCTCGAATGTTTGCTCGTATCTCAGAATACTCGTATGTCGGGACGCTCATATCTCAAGGCATTACTGTATTGTCAAATTTGGAAATTCCAGTATCGTGGCAACACTAAGATTACTAAAAGTCCATCATGAGGCACTTAATTCGCCAGTGTTTGAGTAACAGGCTTAGCAGTAAATGCTTAGCACAGATATATTTTAAACACTTGAATTACTCTGTCTTTAATGCGCACTATTCTCATTCTTCTCAATGTATGCGCAGTGTATAAACAGTGTGACTTCCTATCGCTCACTGTTTCTCTAACACACACAAAAGAGAGAGAGTGAGAGAATCACATACTACGTAGAACTGAGGCGCTACATGTAATATGCTTTTGTAGTTTCCTGCTTAGTTGGAATTATTTATCCCTTAAGATCAAGCAGAAGCTACTGCTGGTTTCTTCAGTGGTTGGTGGGACTGATGTTCAAACGCAATCTCAGAAACACTGAATGACCAGCAATGTTTTAAGTTCTGTTCAGATTTGTTGTGCGCGAGTTTACGCTGCACAAAGCAGCTTGATTTCCTTGAATTTAATTTACAAAATAAGCAAGAACAAATTACAAGTTGATTCACAAATAAAATAATAAATAGAAATGAAATGAGTGCTTTAGGGTTTTCAGGTAGTTCCCCGGGTACAGAAATCGAATAAATTTACATTTATGCATTTGGCAGATGTTTTATCCAAAGCGACTTGCATTGCATTCAAGAAACACATTGACATTCTAATCAGTTCTTGCTTTCCCTGTGGATCGAACCCATGACCTAGGCGTTGCAAGCGCCTCGCTCTACTGTATGTGCTACAGGACAGCTAATTGATAAATCCAATGTTTTATTCATGCATGTGCTCATTTTTACAAGAGAGAGAGAAGGCGCTTAAACAGTAGAGCGAGGCGTTTGCAACGCAAAGGTCATGGGTTTGATTCCCAGGGAAAGCAAGAACCGATTCGAATGTCGATGTGTTTCTTGAATTCGATATAAGTTGCTTTAGATAAAAGCATCTGCCAAGTGCATAAATGTAAATATAAAATGTTTGTGAAATGATGCTTCAAATGAGTGATTTGGTCTGTAATCTGTGGATTAATGTGTCCATTCAACCAATAAACTAACTGAAAAAACGTTTGTGGGAATCTCCTCCCTAATAAACGTGAATCCTGTGGGAATGGTTAGAATCACACGCTGAAATTTGAGCCCTATATTTATTTATTTATTTATTATTCAATTGTTGTGTCTCCAGGTCCCCACGAAGACGATCGTCATCACACTCGCGCAGATCGCGGTCCGGGTCACGATCCCGGCGAGAACGCTCAAGGTATCATCGCACACGCTCCCGATCCAGAGAGCGCAGAGGACGCTCGCCACGGCCGCGCTCGGAAGAGAAGAGGGACCGGGAGAAAGAGCGAGAGCGGCGACAGAAAGGCCTTCCGCCCATCAAGAAGGAAACTCTCAGCGGTGAGAACGCCAACATATGCCATAGCCGTTTCCAGCTACAGTCAAGTCTTACAATTACGTTCATGCATTTATCAGACGCTTTTATGCAAAGGGACTTGTAATCAGTTAATCAGTTCTTGCTTTCCCTGAGAATCGAACCCATGACCTTGGTGTTGCAAGCGCCACTCTCTACTTACTATAATGTTTTGTAGACGTGGAATAGATCTAGATTAGTAGCTATATTTTTAGCACTGATTGTTTGTTGTTGTGATATGTTGTTGAGGAGTGTTTGATTGTTGTGTTGCAGTGTGCAGCACTACTTTATGGATCGGACAGCTGGACAAAAAGACTCAACAGCAGGACATCATGAGTCTAATGGAGGAGTTTGGACAGATCGACTCAATAAATGTAAGTGTAGATCAATCATATTACATATCATACGCTACCGCTCACATGTTTTGGGCTCAGCAACCTCTTATTTTAAAAGAATTGAATACTTTTATTCAGCAAGGATGAATTAAATTGATCAAAAGTGACAGTAAAAATTTCAAATAAAATGCTGTTCGTTTGAACTTTCTATTCATCAAAGAATCTTAAAAAATGTTTATCACCGTTACTGCAAAAATATTAAGCAGCACAACTGTTTAATGTTGATAAGAACTATTTCTTGAATACCTAATCAGCATATATATATATTTTTTTTATTGTCGCAATGTTCCACAATACTGTTTTTTTGACCGAAGCCTTGAAATGTAACTTTTTCCTTCAGGATAGTCAATATAATATATTTTTGTTCAATAATATTTCTGATTATTTAGAATTTTGAGGGGATTTTCACATAATTATGCAATATTTCTACAATTTTTATGAGAATTTTTCATAAATGTGTTTTATTTATTTTTAAAAGTGCCATCTGGAATGGTTATAAAATAAATAAAAAAGTGTGCATCACGGAGAGGCTTTTGGATTCCTGAGTTTTTTACTTTTCTTCTATTAGGATTGGCATTTAGATGTACGTTGACATTCTGAGACTACTTTTTGTCAAGGTTTAGATCTTTTTTTTAATAAGAATCTGGTTTTACGTTGCGATTACAATCAAACATTAAAGTTTTGTTAGAATGGGGGCACATAAAAAGCACTTTTGTTACTCCGTATTTCATTGATAAAAGAAATCTTACAAAATAAGAAATGGATAGCAATAATTCAAAACACTTGAGTGTTTATGAATT
This sequence comes from Rhodeus uyekii, assembly GCA_037043235.1. Lineage (NCBI taxonomy): Eukaryota > Metazoa > Chordata > Actinopteri > Cypriniformes > Acheilognathidae > Rhodeus > Rhodeus uyekii. Next base: position 1,481,218 of record JAWRVZ010000149.1, read on the forward strand.
GGTTTTCGATTTAATTCAATAAATGCCAGTAAATCTCTCTCTATGTGTGAGAGAGATACTATTTTGTATTTTTTCATCAGTTGGTTTTATTTCACATTTTCAGTTTGTTCTGTTGAAGTCTTACCAGCTCATTTCTGTCTCTGTTTGCGTATGGGTTTCTACTTTGCTATCAAAATGTTTTGGAGAGTAATGAGTTAATTTCCCATGTCATTTTTGACCTCAAAGTTATATCAGATGTGACTTTTTCCCCCCAACCTTTTAACATATCCGAATCATGTCCATTACTTTTTTTGCGTGTTCACACAGCTAATGTGACAAAATTAGCCAAGTTTCATCTCATCCTGATGATGCAAAAATGTATATATTGTTATGAATGCCATGGCCTTTTTTCCTCTTTTATTTACATGAATATTTGAAAGGTTTTGATAATGTATTGTTTGATCCTGTGCAGATGATTCCTCCCAGAGGCTGTGCCTACATTGTGATGGTTCACAGACAGGACGCCTGCACAGCCCTGAACAAACTCAACAGAGGGGCTGTTAAAGTCAACCAGAAAACCATCAAGGTACCAACCTTGTCCAACCCTTTCTTCCTGTCTGCAGTGTTCTTGGGTTAGGATGCCTGGTCATCATTAGGACTCTCTTGAATACATTTAGCATGTGTTTTTATCCAATCAGGAAACATAAGAAGCTAGGTTTACCAACCAACAGTATTCATGTTATACAATGCTGCTTAAATATTATGCCCATTTATAAAATCTTGCTTTTGTTTTCGGAGTCTGCTAGATTGGGTTTTCATAGCTTGAATGTTTAAAAAACACATTAGTTCCTCTAATAAGCCCCTCCTCCTTTAAAGCACATTGTGTTCAGATTGGTCAACGGGGGCAGTGTGTTTTTATTGGTCAACCAGAGTTTCAACACTCTAATACAAGGTGTCCGCGGGGTTGTAAAAGGTAGTAAATGAAATCAGCCAACATTAAGGCTATTAAAAAGTAATAACCCAATTGTTTTAGATAAATTTTCAATTTGTGTTAAGTGCAGGCCTTTCTTTTAAAATTTGCGTGGATTCATTTATATGTTGACCTGAGCGATATCACGTGAAGTGGTGTTTGTTCGCGCGTGCCCGCCCGTTACAACGCAACAGTCCGCTACACCGCGCGCTGTCAGGTGCTGTTGTGTTCAGTAGGGATGTGCAGCGGTACAGCCGCGACTCGCCGACACCGAAAACACTAGTCGACTACACGAGACAAAAAAACCCCACAAGACTCTATAGTTCAAATGACTTTTTCATTTAACCCTTTGACGCGTACGATCAGACTGCTGTGATTAGAACGGGTTTCCGCGCGTTGGCTGGCGCTGAGCTCGCGACGCACGCACTCAGTGTTTGTCAAATATCACAGCTATTCACTGCTTTCAACTGCGTACCTTTTTATTTTAGGTTTCAGACATTTAAACACTCACAAGTACTGGTAAAACAATACATTAATAGTTTGATAAATACACACTGATGCATGTAAAAGAGGAAATCCCAATCCGTTCAATTATAAACTGACAAGGTGTTTTATTTATATCAGATACACATTGCATTGGTAACTATAAACTTCACTCTATTCTTCTCCCACTTCACCAGACACTTACTGTCATGTATTTTGGGAGAAGTGACTGTATTTACGTATTGTAAATCCGACAAATTCTCCGATCTGCGACGCAAACTATCAGCAAACATGATTTATCTACATTTTTTTTAACTATAAAAAACACAGTCACTCTCACATATTTGAGAAAGGGAATATCAGGTAGACACAGCCAACAAGTTTGTGAATTATTTTGAATAAGAAATACTAAATGCATGCCATACGCTTTTGTGGCTGCGGTGCCTCATGTGACAAGCATGACGCGTCGTCATGGAAACAACATGAGGAAACCTCAAAAAAACTTGCGTTGCGGATCAGCAAAAATATTATAAACTAAAATGCGAAAGGGTCATAAACAGTTTTTAAAAATAAAACACTAACTTAAAACGTTTGAATCTGTCTGTCGTCCGAGGGTGGAAGTAGTGGAGCGATCGAGCCGTATGCAGGCATCAAAAGAGCCATAGGTTCCCGACCCCTGCACTAGTGTTTAGACCTAGCAACTAAACACCACTCTTTCAATTCCAACGATGGCATTGGAGAGCATTTAGAAATATGTTTCCAGACTCCGACATAGTGAAATCCACTTGTATGATCAAATTTGGTATTGCACCATATTTTAAGAAAACTGGTGGAAACCAGAAACAAAGCACGGATACACATTCACATTTGTTTTTTGGAGGATGGTTGTGTTGGTCATGATAGTTGTAGTCACGCTGGTATTAAAAAATATTTTGAAGGTATTAAAAAGGTATTAAATTCAACTTAAGAAGTTCTGTAAATAACCTGTACTAACTCAATTGTCTTGCTTCTTGGGTGGGAATTATTTAAATGACGAATATTGTGACGTGTTCGTTCCCGGATGAAAACTCAAGACTACAATGGAGGTGTTTCAGGAGTTCAGAAACACTGACACTGATATAGAGAAGAACTCTTTTCAAGCTCAAACAGCAACATTACACGTTAAAGAAAGATAAACATAAGGGAAAAAGCATTATAGGTCCTCTTTAAACAAAAGCTAAATTAGGAAACGATATACATAATTCTGAATACTTGATTCTGGATGGCTGAATATATTTGTTTAATGACACTGATCTGAATGACTGCCGCCTTAGAAACTGGTTTTCTACCAGGCTTTGCTAGTTTATTTTTTAATGCTATCATTGTTTTATATCATTCTGATGTTTCTTGTGTAATTTCTTTAAAAAAAAACACACACTTTCAAATGCACAGATCCATTCTTAAAATTACACAGTCCTTAGAAAAACAGCCATGCCATCAACTGTGTGTTTGGATTACTTGCGTGACTTGATCGATTGTCCCGGATCTCGTGTTTTTGCACATGTAGTCGTTTTGAATCACTGTGTTGGCAGATGATTGACTTGTTATCCTTGATCAGATCGCATGGGCATTGAATAAGGGCATAAAGACGGACATGAAGAAGTACTGGGACGTGGAGCGGGGCGTCACTTATGTCCCCTGGGAAAAAGTGAAACCCAATGAAATTCTGAGTCTTCAAGAAGGAGGAATGCTTGACTCTGAAACTCTCAAATCAGGTAAACACACAGATAGAGGCTTTCTGTACGTGTACCGAAGTTTTATTGCCTCATTTCAAATGACAACATGAATGTATGCGACAAGTTTTTTTTTAATGAATTTAATTTGATCTTTAGAGTGGAGAAGTGCTTTGGCCAGTCTGGCTGTGCCAGTAACAGAAGGACCTGAAGGAAAACAGGAAGAAGGAGCTGCACTTCCAGCGGTATCACAGGTAAAATATGAGGGGTTTCCCACAGAACTCCTCAGGGGTGTTAGGTGTCTCATTCAACTTTTCTGCTCTCGTTTTGTCACGTCTTCGGCATATGGGAGGCGAACAATGTTTCTGTGTTCTTTGCTTTGCACTGACGGGTTACTGGCGCACGGTTGCCATCATTTGTGGCAAATGAAGAGCCATAGAGCACAAAATAAAGCAAGGTTAGTGTCATGACTGTCTAGTTTTCTTTCCGTGTTTCAGCAACATTGCTTTCAATGACAGTGTCTCGCCACTGTTGTGTAGTAGAGCTTATTTTGCATCAGTGTTTGTCTGTATTGAGCCAATCACTGATGGGTGACATGTTGCAAACACACTCAAAGACTGCTGTCATATGTGTTTTAGATGGACACGGTCAGTCATTAAGAAACTTTTTAACACTTAATGCTAGGGCTGCCCCCTAATAGTCCATGAGAAGAGGTTTGGTCCACTACATTTTATTTAGTTGGTTAGTTGCAGGAAAAAACTCCTCTCCTGACAGATCATTAACACTGCGGTTCCATGCGATAATAACCTCCCTTCTCCCTGTCAACATGAACAAACTTGTTCCTTTCTCTTAGTATGAAGAACAATAGTGACTGTAAATCAGGTATCTCGTTTTATGTATTGTATATTTATGTGGTTTGTTCTGACATGAGTTTTCATTCAATGTTGAAGCTGCTTGTCCTTCGGCCTGATATTTCTCTTTACATGTTTCTGTTTGCTTGACTTATTTATAGTTTATTTTAATGTCATGCATAAGTTAATTTAAGATAAGACTATTATTATAAGGGTAACACTTTACAAGGTTTCATTTGTTAACATTAATGTACAGTAATACCTTGAGATATGAGCGTCCCGACATATGAGTATCCTGAGATACGAGCAAACCTCGGATCAATTTTTACTTTGAGATACGAGTAAATATTTGAGATACGAGCAGCTTAGAGATGCCGACGCTAGGTGATCGAGCACTCGAAGCAGCTCAAGCGCCTCATTTATGGTAATATGCAATATGTAATATGGTAATTTAGGGGTAATTGCATATGATCTCCACTAGAGGGCCATCTTGGTTTTATAGCGGGAGGTTACCGGGGGTGACGAGTGATTCTCGAATATTAAGCTGGGAGCAGCACGGGTTAAGAGTGTTCAATAATAATAAATATGACCTTCTGAGGCGTACATTATTGTACATAGTCTATACACTACACAGGAAGAAACACTACACTTCCGTATTGTGTTTGCGTTATCTACGTAATCCCTCCATCCTCCTCCGCACATGCCGCCATTAACAGCTACTGTATCGTCTGTCTGGAACGAAAGAACTCTTAATTAAAACCACATTTTATTTTATATCACAGGAATCCTTATGTACTATAATTGTCTCTATAGCAATTAAAAACATGTTTTTTCCATTGTTGTTAGCACTAATAAGCAAGCTTTTTAGAGGGCCGGAATGGATAAATCTCTCCGTTATTTCTTATGGGAATGTTTTTTTGAGATACGAGCAATTCGAGTCCTGGAACGGATTATGCTCGTATCTCAAGGTATTACTGTTTTAGCTAACATGACTAACTATGAGAAATACATTTGTTACTGTATTCGTTTCATCTTTGAAGCTCTACTTCATACTAGGAGTTAGAGATGCACGATTAATCGTTAAAAGATGGCAAACTCTATTCTAACTTCAACACAATACTATTCCTTAATAATAACGATTCAGATATGTCTATTAAATCTTCATAAAGTACATTTGCAGCGATTCAAGTCTACGCTTGCGTGGCTGCTGAAGTTATCATATAGAAACCACTTCAGTCTTTTCAATTACACTGTATCCTTATTTCTGTTACAATAATGCAAATGATCACAGAAATTCTGGGATAAAAGTGTATAGTTAACACTGATGTCTATGCTAGCAGTCAAAATGGATGTTTTGAAAGTAACTTGATACTTCAAATAAGGATTGCATCATTACACCAGTAGGTGGCGAAAAGCGACTTAATATATATGTACAGTAATACCTCGGTTTACGAGCGACTTGGTATACGAGCAAATCGGTGTACGAGCATGGAGGGTCGAATCGGTGTACGAGCATTGTATCGGTGAACGACAAAAAATTTCCCTCACCCATGCGAAGTTTTGTGTGGAAAAAGTCCTAACGCTCAGCATCCTTGTGCGCATTTTTACATGAAATATCCTAATGACAGCCTCTCATAAGTCAGGAGGTTCCAACCCCTTTATAACCCCTTAACTCATTCATTGGCTGCATCATTCACCTCATTGATACTTTTATAAGTGATTTACAGAAGTTTTTACCTCATATTCTAAGCATTAATTAATTGTGATCGCTATTGTTCACGTAGTGAAATATACACGGTTTTAGCCAAATAATAAACAAATAGGGTTAGACAAACCATATTTTTATACAAACATATAAGCCTCTCCTACAAATGAGCACTGTTTTCATGTTCGTGGGACCTGCCGTTTTTCTGCAGTATCGGCAAAATAATGCAACTTGTTCAATGCGGCTTAGTGTTACAACTAACCCCGCGCTGTCTTGTTTACTTCAGGACCGGATAGCAGCCACTATGTGTTTTTCACGTCTTTCAAAAGCCAAGAAGATGGTAATCATAACAATATAAGATTAGACTAACAATCTTTCACACATTCTTTGAAAATCGAAAAACAACTACTATAACAAAAAATATTTAAATGCTGCCAAAAGAGTTTTTCCTGTGGCTCTCATCCAAACTTCGATGAAATTTCTCAAAAAATGGCCAGAAGACCTGCGCAAACAAAACAGTGTGATTAAAAGCCCTTTAGCACCTATCTAAAAAACTATCTAAAAAAACGTGCAACTATCTAAAAAAACGCTGTTACTATTTACCCCGCGTTACTTTGTGCCCCGCGCTCCCCTAGTTCTCTCGCGGCTCCCGCAAATTCGTTCTCTCGAGGCTCCCGCGAGTTCGTTCTCTCGAGGCTCCCATGTTCCACGACTTTAAGTCTGGATTATCACTTTGTTTGTTTTCTGCACTATTATAATAAATTCACTCATTTGCTTTCGTCCTTGCTTTCCCCGCTCCCCCCTCCTCCCTCCTCTCTCTCCTCCAAGCAGGCTGCTCAAACCTGAAGTGCATTACAGTAAATTGTCAAGTATTTTTAGAGTTGAATTGTCAACTATTAATTAGTATTTATATGAGATCTTAATGGTTACAATTTTAACTGCAATTAATAGGGTAAAACTAAAAAAATATTTAAAATGGACATTTGTGGTCATGTGGAACGAATTAATTGATTTTTAGTGCATTCTTATGGGGAAATTTGTTTTGGTGTACGAGCATTTAGGTTTACGAGCTCGTTCTTGGAACGAATTAAACTCGTAAACCGAGGTATTACTGTATATCATATATATGTTTTATATATATATATATATATATATATATATACCAAAGCAATTAGCATTTTTTTTAGAACCTCTAGTAAATGTTTAGTTTTCTATTCAGAATAGCTGGAGATGTGGGATCTCTATTTTGAGCAAAACAATTGTGATTCTCCATTTATCATGCAGCTGTATTATGAGTGTAACAGTACACAACAATAGCGGCTTGATATGTCTTCAGTGCAGCAGATGGGGAAACAAACCATGTTTTTAAAATTAATCAGTGGTTTACTGAACAAACCATGTCTGTTCTTGAAACAAGAGTCGACTGCAACACACATTAGAGTTTATGGTGTTATTATAATTGGGGGAAGAGATTTAATGTGCTTCCACTATTGGATGTGAAATGTTTCTAATCTGCTCTGCCGATTTGACTTGCATGTGTGCGCTGGCACTCATTTCTTGAAGTCTGAGAAGTTAAACGTAGACTCGCTCGCTGTCTAATCATTTATGTGAAATGGAAAATCGTAACGTTTACAGGTAAGTATAAAACAGTAAGATGCAAGTTGTGCGCGGAGGAAAGCGCACCGCTTTTACAGTAAGGCAAACCACGTAGGTTTATGATTCGTTGGAAGCGCTTAATATAAAGCACATCTCATGAGTTTGGATTGTGAACTTATCTGGCAGCAGCTCACTTTGTCCTTTCTTATTTTTCAGATGTGTTTGCAACAGTATATTAAAATAAACAATATTGTCTCTTCTTATGGGGGTAAACTCTGATTTTGAAATTACCTACGGGACATGTTTTGCACGTGTAGTAGTTAAAACAACACTGTTCATTAGGGACACATGCGTACCGTACCAAATATGTGTACCGTTCCACCCCTACTTCATACTCTATTGAAGTTGTTTGTGTGCATTATTTGCTCCTTGCATTGCTGCTTAAAGATGACCCAGAAAACTATACCTGCGATCAAAAACGCCCTCCATTTTGGACAAGGACAGCAATTGGCGAGCAATACCGTAGCACATTGCTTTAAACACAATAATGACACTAGGAAGCCTAGGCTATGCATTAATCTGTCTTGTGGTCTTGACAGTTTCTTGGCAAAAAACATTATTTTAATGCATGGCCTCCGGATGTTTTGCACTCACTATAAATATTTCCATGTCCATTGTTTAGTTGCTTTATAAAATGGATCACCTACAACGTGTGGATCTATTAGAAGTGCCTTATAAATAAATGAACTTCTACATTAAATTGATTCAAAGTTTATAGGATTGCTTTGTAAAGAATATACTTGACGCACAGCACGATTTGGTACATGTGGTGTATCTGTCTGACCAATAGAAACTGGTAAAATAGTTTACTGCTCTATGCTGGATCTACAAATGACGTCCACTGGCACCTCATATGCTTGGACTCCATAATACACTCAGAGGTGACTAGGAACCAGGGATTTAGGAATCACTTTAAAGGGAAACCAGACTTTTGGTGCAGCACTGCCGGATTTAGACAGAAGGTGGAAGAACAATTGCTGGGAAAACGCAAAAGAGGACAACAGGTGGGTTCAGGGAATCAATCCTAGGCAATCGTCTTAATATGATAATATAATGCCATTCTGTCTATTGTAAAAATAGCTTTAGATTAATATGCTTGCGTGAATAAGATGATTGCAGCTGGTAACAATGTATATTAGTATCATTTTAAATAGTTTATCATTCGAAAAATGTATCAAACATCACAAGCTACACGACAAAACAAAGTGCTTCACTGATACCACTGCAGTAGTTTTTATTAGTAATGTGTGACATTAAAAGCTGTCCTTTGTTTTAGCGAGAGTATTCGGAAACAGAGACTTGCAAAATCGGTACAACAAACTTCATTATTGTCTTTGTGAGAGTCTTGAGGAAATTAAGAAAACGCGGGCAGGCAAAAATACCAATTTAAACCGTAATCTGTAGAGAAAAACATCTTGTTGAACCTAATGAACTTTGCATTTCATTTATAGGTTTGGAGTTATTTTTGCACATCCTCCAGTGCTCCTTTTCTCTGTGCTTTTACGTATCTTTTCACTGACCAGTTCAATCATTGAGTGAGTTGTGTGACCGATTCAGTGATTCACAAACTGACCTGGTTTGATATCGACTGGTTTGACTGATTCATTGAACTAGACAAGAATTATTTGTTCACCAATTAAATGTGGTAGTCCTGTTTAGACTTGACCGAAGTCTAACGAAGATAAAAAATTACAGTCAATGGATTTCTTTAAGTAGAATTTTAAGTTCGAGTTAAAGAAATGTTCAAATGATTTAATGGGTCTCATGTTTGCAGGGAATAAAATATTCTATAAATCTGGCCAATGATGTTCTGGGGCTGAAAAAATCTTGCGAATATAAATAGGAATACAACTCTAACAAAGTTTGGTGTGTGTAAGTGCTTCTGAAGTGGAGATTTCTGGCTCTGTGCAGAAGAAAAAACTTATTTTGAGCAAAGCTACTTGCACTAATAAATAAACTCTTAAATTTGTAGTTATAGATGTTTTCCACTAGTCTGAAAGACGACGTGATGGAAGCAAAAAGTCTCAGAAAACAATGGTTTTGCTTGTAGTGTGTTAATTTAATCATTAAAAAGCCTTCATTATTTTAAAAACTACATCTCAGATTGGTACGCCACTACCGATCCATTGAGTAATGTTGTTTAACTAATAGATTCGATACTTGTATGAATTCTGCTACCCAACAGTGGTAAAGTTACCCAATGGGTTTTCACTGGTAACCTCTTTCTGGTGTGTGGGTTCAAATGTTGGCGATATTAAATGCACACTTTCTACAGACTTTAAGCAGTAATTAGTTTAATTTAAAAGCAGTTTTGTTGGTTAAAAAACTTAATTTAATCTGTAGGTTTTAAGTTCTTGTCGCAATTGGTTACATCACAATTTGGTTACATCAGTTCATGGAGGCAAGCATACCAAATGTGTTGATCGTTCTTCACAATCTAATGTTCATAAATTCATCAAACAGTCCAAAAGATCCCTGTTCAAACTAATGATGGTGCGTATTAAATCACACGTCGTGAATGTTTTGAGAGTTCTGCGTTTGAATGGAGTGAAATCATCAATACTCTCCAGTGGACTCTCAATGGAGGTGCTGGATTTTGGATCTTCTCCTGCTTTGCGGTTCTATGAAGATCTCCAGTGCTGGGAAGGTAAAGGTTATTAGTTCCAGGACAGTAGTTGATAGTGGATTCCAGGGCCCTGAACTTCACTCAGCCACATACACACTGAAAGGTAATAGCCAGGTTGAAGTTTCACAAGTCTAATCCAGTTTAGTGAAATTGTTAGATTTTCCTACTTTTGTACATGAAGCAATACATGTATTGCATTTTTAGTGACTTTTTCATTGTTCAACCAGTCGGATTCAAATCTGAGTATGAAATGCGCAAACGTTATCGAGGCGGTAGCAGTGACTATGTAGATCGGAGAGATGAGGCCCTATTTCTACTGATCCATCGCAGCGATGGCCTCGTATACCTGCGGACTGCATGTTTCATGATACAGCATCACCAAATGGTGATTGTTCGGAGTCGGCTGGAATCGTTTCGGTCAAGCAACCAGGATATTCTGGACCATCTGCTCGCTTTCCTCGAAGGAACCAGAGATTTGGTAAGGTGAAATTCTCCTTTACTTTGGTTCGATTGCTGATTTTAGGCCACGCTTAATGGCCATTTTTTCGCGATTTTCCTGCTCTTAAAAATGACAAAGTCAAGCATTGGTTTTAAACCTAACGGTTCGGGTTTATACATATATGACCTAATCATAGGAAACAACCCAGAATTTTTTTTTTGTGTGGATTCTGTAAAATGACACATTTATTCATTGACAATCTATTCAAAGAGTCTTAAAAGGATGGTTCACCCAAAAATGAAAATTGCCTTTAATTACTCACTCTCATGTCATTCCAAACCTGTAAGGCTAAAAACTTTGAGGCGGGAACTAAAGAGGTTCATTCTTGTGTTATGCTGTACATTTGAGCTTCAGCAAGAACCAATGAGGTTCATTCTCGCGTTACGCATCACGTTTGAGGTTCAGCAAGAACCAATGAGGTTCATTCTCGTGTGTCAAGCACATTCGGTTGAGCTTCTGTTTAAGTTTGCTCATTTATGTTTATATGGGAGTAAAGCCCTCAAGTAAATCTTCATACATATGTATGCGTGTGTGTGTATATGTATATATATATATATATATATATATATATATATATATATATATATATATGTATATATATATGTGTATATATATGTGTATATATATATATATGTAAAATATACAGTAATCCCTCGCCACTTCGCGGTTCAAGTTTCGCGGCCTCAGTGCATCGTGGATTAAAAAAAAATATTAATCAATTTTTTTTTTGGAAAAATCACAATGTTGCTTCATTGTGATACGAGAGAAACGGTTTCCCAGGATGCCAGACAAAGAGAGAAACTCTCTCAGAGGCTTTGTACACGCCTACGGCACTCAGACAAGACACGTGATTGGTTCCTGGCGTGAGATCAACCAATGAGAGCACGAGTGGAGTGGGAGTCTCTTCGCCTCTCTCAGAAGCAAATGTTGACGATCCAGCGCCGATATCTGATGATGAGGTGCTTCCCGAACTGGCCTATAGCAGTGCAGTAACACCATAATCATCATCACATTCATGAACTGCACAGGTCTGTCATCGTCGTCATTGCTGGAGTCTCAAGATATGAGTGTAGAGCACCATAACACATCGTATGTGAGACAGAGTATTTCGGCTTTGTGATGACATGAGGGTGAGTAATAAATGACAGAATTATAATTTGAGTGATCTAACAAATTCATAATCAGCAAGTATTGACTCTAGATTATGTCCATACAAGGATTCTAGCAGAACTGCATACTGTGCAGCGTATTTGTATTGCCTACTGTTTTTGTTTTGTAGCAGATGAAACAAACAATTTGCTTTGGTAAACCTTGCATGTTATATTACTTGATGTCATTTCTATGGCAGCCCAATAAAATTAGGTTTCAAGAAAGAGATGGTTCAACACAGTTGACATTGTTTCCTGGAATACAGTTGCGTTGTTTAGTGCATGTTGACGTAATTTAGCAGGTATTATCTTCAAATAGGAAATTTGAGCAGTATGCATCCTGTAAATAAACTCGTAGTAAAAAAATTTGGATTCAATGAAGAAGTCATGTGGCCTTTCAATACACTGTTTTTACCCTGGGTAAACCATGCGAAGCAACATTTCTATAAAATGCACCCAATTAAATGTTAAAATCGAATTTGTCAGCAAATTCAGTCGGTTCTCTGTGATTTATTGATGCATTGTTTTCTTTTCTGTATACAGTGACCCTAAAAATGTGGTTACTTAAGTTACACTTAAAGAGGTCTGAATTTCATTGACTCAGTTTTAAGAAAAAAATCTACCGGTAACTTTAACCATGATTTAAAGACGTGCAATTGCAATTGGGATTTTACAACCCCAAATTCATAAAAAAGATTTTTTTTTTCTTTTCTTTGACCTTTGTTTAAATGACAGAATTACCATTAAAAAAAAGAACGATTTTCAAAGTTCTCACTGACCAACAGGTTTTGATGGTTGTAACACTCTCCAAAAATGTTGGGAAATACTCCAAATAAAAAACGACAAGTGTTGGACTTTACATCAATTCCTCAAGTCCGCGTGTTCTTTTAATGAGGAGAGCAGAGACGGCTTTTCCTTTAACTATTTAATCATCAATTAAATCATATGAATAAAGTATACAGAGCTCTGGGTCACAGCTTTCCCTGATCACACCATATGCGAGTCTCATGTCCAGGTGCTCTGCGACAACCTCGCCTTTCCCTGACCCATATATTTATACATTTTAACACACAAGTGGGTTGTCCTTTCTTGAAAGATGGCAGCCGATAGGTGTTGCTCCAATAGAGATCACCACCAATCCCGATTCCTGTTTTGTTCCTGCGCACATAGATTAACATACAGCAAGGCGCTCAAACACACACGAACCAGATACCCATCTATGGTATGTTAAATGCACACACACATTGATTGTGGTTAACTCCATTGTCCCAATCTATTCAGTCACCAAGACCCTCCACACATTCAACCTAATACTATATGCAGTTTGTGTTTTTCTAAAGCTATTCATTCATTCGTGCATCATTAAACCTTTAAGTCCCTTAGTCAAAAGCAATCCATAATTTCTAATTAATGCAAAGCTAGATATGTATTCACAAGCTTATAAACTTAACAAGTTAAATTCATGAACCGGTCAACAGTAAGTAGGTGAATTGTATCCTGATTGAGTGTAAAAAACGAGGATCTCGGCGAAGATGGGTCGTGGCTCATCACTTTGTGCCAAAATTCAAGAGAGAATTGTCAAACAAATTCACATTTCTTAATACAATATTGCAAAGAATTCGTTCTCCGTCTATCATACATAATACTGTGAAAAGATTCAAAGAATCCAGAAAGATCTCAGTCCGTGTAGGGCAAGGCAGGAATTTGCGTGACCTTTGACCCCTCAGATGGCATCCATGCTACTGTGTTAAATGAAGCCACATGGGCTTGGGAGTACTTTGGAAAACTGTTGTCACTTAACACTAAGGAATTCCACCGTTTTCTTGGCCCAACATCATACCAGATGAACACGCTGTGTCAAACCAACATTGAGTTCTCAGATCCAAAGACGAAAAGGACCATCCAGACTTTCATCAGTGCAAACGGTATGGGTGACTTGCATGTGTGTGAAGGTCCCACGGATGTGGAGACATATTGGGATTGTACAGAGATTAAATGACGACATCAAGATTACATCTGTCCTGGAAAGCAAGACAACGCCCGGCCTTCTAGACACTCTACTCTGTTGGGAGGAAGTGCTTGACCACCTGCAGGCCAGATCTGTGGGTTTGACGTTAACACCTGCAATGATGCCTGTGTATTTCAGCGGTGGTGTGTAACTGAGTACGCTCCTAATATATACATTTTTCAATTTTAGTGTTTTGAAAGGCTTATGAAATAATAATAAAAATAACACTTTTTCAATACAAATCGATACGGAAATATCTGAAACTCTTCCAATGCAATTTTTTGACACAAACCCGCCGGGTGAATATTGTTGATGTTACTAGCCTTCAATTTTGGTGTGGGGTTGCTCACAATTTTACAAATTTTTGCAGATTTTGTGCAAAGTACATGCGCTTAAATATCGGACCAAATTGACACCAAGAACTTGAAAGCTGACTATGATGTGGCCTTGCATTGGAGAAAATAATCTGTGCTTGAACCCACTGAAAGGACTTAAGGTGACTGTCAACTAGCACACGTGTTCTGCGTGGAAAGGAGATATTTCTTTTAATGCAGGTATATTAATCATTCAAAAAGAACAGAAAGTGAAAATAAGACTGCAGACAAAAACCATAAACAAAGCAGCTGTTCCTTAGCATTTAGATTATCGATTGCACTGACTCATTTGAGGGAGACCAGCCAATCAGAGCTCTCTCTCTCGGCGAGGGCTCGACGCAGATTCTAAATGTTGAGTTGGCCAAAAAAACGACAACTAGAGTCAATAGTGTGGAAGACGATAATGGCCGACTGTCAGCTTGGTGTGTCGCTGCCATAAAGCCGTGTCGCTGCCATAAAGCCGCCTCTCAGAACTAAACTAGTGCTTTTTCGCTGCTTCTTGCACTTAGACAGTCAGATACACACAATATAACTGGTCTCGCTGACCATTCATATAAAAACAGTCAGTAATATTTCAAGCAAACATAAACATTTGAGGAAGAAAACACGTGTAATAATAGTCCAGCCTAATAATTCTGCTGCCATATAAGATAATAAAAACATCTATATAGCAGTTTTTCTCCATGGTATCAATGTTAAAATTGTGGCCAGTGAAAATGGTGAGTGGCTTGTAACTTTTGAAAAGCACTAGCCTTAGTGGCTGGTGAGCAAAAAACCCAAAGTGTGTCAAGCCCTACTGTCTCTTATTGAAAATGTACCGTATGTATCATAAGGAGAATCGGACAACGATGTCGGTTGTATCAGGTGAGATTGGACAAAAATTCAACAGTTAGTATCTTTAATTCCCGAATGATTAAAGTGTAATTAAGAGGTAATGAGAGATGGGGGTAAATGCCTCTGTTTCAAATGTTTTGGAGTGGGTTGCAGCCATCAAATTAGCTTTATATTTACAGTATTCACTTAAACGCTGAAAGTCTTTTAGTTGTTCTTTTGTCAGTTAAAGGTTAAAAAGCATTAACGAATCGCAGGTTCTTGATTGTATTGCGTTTTACAAAATGTCCCAACTTTTCTGGGTTTGGGGTTGTAAATGTTTAATACGAAAACTTTGTTTTAATGCCCTTAACATCTAATTTGAACATTTATTCTGTTCAATATTTAAAAAAAAATTAATCTCTGCGTTTATTTCTATAATTTTCTGGTTGTTTACAGTCTAAAACAGTTAGACATTTCAATCACATTTAAGAATGTCTGAATTCCATTGCACTAGATAAAGAAAGAAAAAAAAACAGACAAATAACATCAACAAACAAATGGTTCTTTTCAACTTTTCTCATCCAAACATTATTTGTATCCAACTCCTTTCAAAGTATGCCAAAGTATCCGAACAGCCAGTGTGGTTCTTCACAAAGTTGTATTAATCAGGAAGTGTGCAAGATCCCTTTTTTTTCTCTTTGTTTAAATAAAAACCATGTGTTTTTATAATTTGTTATATGATGTAAATACATTTAAGCACACAATTTTGGTTTAACTCAAATACCTTTGGTGCCACACGCTCCAACGGATAAAATACTGTTTTTCACAGAAATGAGGTGAACAACAGTGCGACTAATCACAAGTTTAACATGTTTTAATCATTTAGCGATCCTAAAAATAACACTTCAAATAATCCATAAATAGTTAAGAGGAATATTTTTTTATATATTGAAATGAAGTGCTTTAATACATTCTAGTTGTCTTCCATTGCCTAGCAACTTGGTTATAAATTATTAATCAGTATTTGACTGGCTTCAGATGTTACTCAGTTAATATATATATATATATATATATATATATATATATATATATATATATATATATATAAAATCTGACGTAGCAAATCTCCAGTATGTCATGGTGTTGATAACCACAAATGTCTATTACATCATCTATTCTACGCATCTTCCCTCTATAAACAAATACAAATAGTTTAATTGGAAGTATCTGGTATGAGACGGCACTAGAGAACAAGTGCTTTACTGTGAAAATAGGGTTTCTTTGTTTTTTTTAAAGTCAAAAGGCATTTAATGTAAATCAGCAGCATGTCACAAATTGAAAGAAAAAACACTCGCATTTAGGCTAGTTTGTTTCCTGTATTTTCTGTATTACTGAGGACACTTTTAATAGCTGAGGTCCACCATTTTAAACCAAAAACACTTTTAGTGCCATTTCTCTGCTCTGGAAGAATCGAGAAAGAAGACTTTGACAATCATTCGCATCAGTTTTTGTTCCTGGGTTTCTCATAGTTGTTCCTAAATGACTCTGATCAGTTCATCTGTCTGATGTGTTGAGGGGCTGTTTTCATGTTTGATGTTACACTGTCAGAGATCTGTGTGTTGAGCTCAACTAAAATCAGGTGCCAGAATAAATTCTATAAGAAATGCATAAAAAATGCAAACCGAACAGCCTGTAAAATTTTACTCTAAATTTTAATTCACAAACAAGAAACTTTCCATTTAAACCAGTCAATCTAAGTCATGCACAATGCTACTAAAATCTGTTTTTTGTACTTTTAACATGTACTGACAACCACCATAATAATGCAGGTGGGAAAAGAATCAATGTTCATCAGTTTTCTGCAAACTGAAACAAATACTATTATAGAAGGTTTAGTCATTCACACACAAATCACCATAACACATAAATCTAAAATAATTCAAGAAATGGATATTAAACAAAATAAAGTTACAAAATAAATCCCAAATGTTCAAAACTGTTAAGAAAACAAACTTTTTGAAATGTTAAGTTTCGCGCAGGATGTTCTGAGAATGTCAGTTTAACGGTTTTTTAAACAGTATTTTACTGTAAAATTGCACGAAATGTCCGGTGAGATATTTTTACAGTTTAATCCACATTTCCATTCATGCATTTATCAGATGCTTTTTTCCAAAGCGACTTGCATTGCATTCAAGAAACACATTGACATTCTAATCAGTTCTTGCTTTCCCTGGGAATCGAACCCATGACCTCGGAGTTGCAAGCGCCACTTTCTACTGATTGAGCAACAAGAAAGTTTATCCATGTATTTAATAAGGGAACTTGGCGTTAATCAATTTTTTTAACAATCTGTATCATTTTACCATGTTTTCCAGTTAAATTACATTTATTTTAAAACATGGTTAAAAACATGGCTTGTACAAATTGGAATATTAATCTTTTATTCTTTTTATCAAAATGTTTATTTAATACTCACTTGTTCCACTTGCTCAACTCAACTTGCTGAATCCTGTGTTTGAGAGTCTAAAGCAGGCCATTCTTTAAACTCACCCACAGAAATTCACACTCACAAACCAGATATTTCACACACTCACACCAGTGACACCCCGTTATGCGATTTTAAAGGTTCCTAGTTTTGTTTTGGAAGTCTTCCACAATGGGTTCACATCCATCAAAGGTCAAAAACACATTGCAGCATCAGCTCATTTTTCAAAGCCTGTAAATGGTTCGTTCGAAGATTCAATCTCTCTTATCAAGAGCCTGCTCTCCTCTGATTGGTCAGATGACCTGTCTGTTTTGATTGGTCAATCGTGTACAGGACATGTCGGAAATGAAACACCCATTGCCGTATCTGAATTTCAGCTCCGGAGGCTTCCTCAGCACTCGATACACAGCGATACGATAGCGATACAACAGTACCGATGGTTTTGGATTGACCATTTCAATTCCAGTGCGAGTTCAGATCCTTTGGAAGTGAAGCAAAGTGGATTTGCTTTGGCAGCTCAGAAAACGGCGTCTTCTTGACGTCTTCTTCTTCCAAACTCTTCCAACTGCAGTGTTTGAGGGCGGCAAAGTAAACGCCGTTCACTCGCAGCCAATGAAGACCATAGGCTGGACATTACACAGATTAGTTACATAGGTATGTAACAGGAAGTTTAACTGGTAACTCGTTTCAGTAGTTCAGAATGATTCTTTCTTTTAGGAGACATTACCTTTATTTCTTGTGCATTTTGGTCTTTGAAACCTTTTACATTCACAGACAGCTTTATTACACACATCTTGAAAGGTAATATATAAAAAAGCATAATAGGGAAGCGTTCAGAGAAACTTTACACATTGCACTGCTGTGCATGAGTGTTTTAAATTAATATCTTAATTTATATACTTGCTTTTTTGCCATTCCTTTATTCATTCCTCCATTCCTATGTTCTTGTGCATGAATTAGCATAACCTGTATCAAGTCCTTTAATACTTCTGACAGTAAGGGTTGTCTGGTCATAGTCAGAAACGCCAAACCTTTTCATAGTTTTTTTTTGCTTCTGTGACTGAACATTCACTCCTGCTTATTAAATATGATTTATTTGCTATTTAAAAGTAATATTATTGTTTATTTTAAATATGATATATATGCAGGTATCTATAAAATAAATTGAAAACTCTCACCATTTGCCTTTTAAAGGCATATTACTCATTTGTCCTTTTCACTAATACCTTTAATTAAATAAAACTAAAATTCACTTAAAAGCAACTTGGTCAAACATTTCAAAAATTCTGAATAGTTCATGAACATGAACACCAATTCAAAGGGTTGTTTCTACTATTGCACTGTGCAATCTGGGCAAGCTTTCTTTAAATATTGTGGACAGAAATGCTTCAGGATCCAGTGTATTTACTCAAAGGTTGAAGGTTCAGCCTGAAGCAGGTCTGACTCGGGACCTGGAGAGTTACTGAGATCTCAAGCCAGCGTCAGGAACGCACTGTAAGTGCTGTGGGTGACGATTCTCCTGAGATGCATGAATTACCATCACCTGTATCAAGCTTAAAGTCCTTTTAATACAGTTTTATTTTATTTTACTATAGTAGTGTGTATAGAGCTTCTGCCTTGTTCTGATAAATGACCAGAGTATGTTTGCCAAACATACAATTTTTCCTGAGTGGAGCAGTTTTCTGTAAAACAATGGAAGAGTATTTGGACAGTTAAAGGCGCAGTAAGCAATTTCTGAGAAACACTGTTGATATTTGAAATCAACCCAAACACACACACACACACACCTCCCTTCACTGCTCCTTCCACAAAATGCACAAACATGCAAGTCAAGAATGGATGTCTCTATCATAGCGGAAGAGAAGATGATGGACAAACAAATGACAAAAAATGAACATACGTCCACAAGAGTTAGTTAGTTGGCATACAAGCAATGACACTCAAAACTGCCTTGTTACTATAGCAAACATTATATAACAACAGCATATCCTGGTTGTGTGAAACGGCAAAACCAATGTTACTCACATTTGGAGATGAAATAGCTCAACCTCGCCGTCTGTTTTCAGGTTTCGGCCTCTCCAGCGCTCTTCTAATATGAACGCGTGTCCTAAAGCTCTTGTCTCTTTTGTAATGTCTCTCAGCCATCTCTCCTTCTACAGTTGATTTGCAAATCTCGCTCTTGCTTGTTCTCTCTCCTCCACCATTATGTGAGGACACGCCCCCTACTGCCGATTGGCTCACTCTCTCCGCCCCCATCACAAGTGGACCCTAACCCCCCCCCCCCCCCCCCCCCCCCCTCCAACAAAGTGTGCTGTGCTGCTCGGTCTAATCCATTTTCAAAACCGTTTCTCAGAAATCACTTACTGCACCTTCAAGCCACACAGGATTGTTAATCCTGGAATTCACTGAACAGATTTTTAAAACGCTAGGCATCATACGCTTCACCACTTTGTTACAGATTAAAGATAAGCATCATAGACTAAAACACCAGCAGACTTTTAAGTCGTTCTGAGCTCAACAAACACACAGAAACGCACCTTGTTGCTTAGAGATGCGTGACAACTGAAAACGAGGTGTTCTAACATCAGCTCAAAATATCTTGATCACCTCAGTCTGGATGCAATCATATTTTGAAGCTAAAAATCAGTCTTTCCATCATACGCTTTTGTGAATCGGTCAACTTTGACGGCCCGGTATCTGCAGACCGGCTCTGACTTTCAACAACCAGTGTCAACTTGTCCAGACTAAACCTTGGCAAAAATCTGGACAAAAGTGCATCCCATTCCATTCCAGCCATTAGATAACAAAACGTTTTTTTATCTTAAAGTTTGAAAGCCCAAAAATCATTTTTCTGTGATCTAATCTGAAAAGCACTCAGACATGATTTATTAATCGTCGTCAATGTGCATTTCTATACATGCCTATCCTTAACAATTTTTTTAATTACTATAAATTTGCATTGACTGCTCTATTATGAACGATCATGAATTAACATGATATATATATATATATATATATATATATATATATGTGTGTATATATATTTATAAATGAACCTTAACCTAGATTAATAAAAGTTCTGAAGACTAACTCATATTCACAAATGTAATCTTGGAAAAAATACGTGTTTCCGTTTTTTCAAATGACGTTTCAAATATGCATATGTGAAAAATAATGTATTTTACAGTTCAGTGTAATCTGAATGCTTTAACTGCATGAAGAATAAGTCTAAAACCTATTTTAACAACTAAACATAAAGATTTCAATCCCCAAAAGGAAAGTGTATTACTGAGTGTTGTTAGCTAGAAACTACTGATGCAAACGTTTCCTAGTAAAGTCGCATATGAATTACAGGTGAACGCTGAATGAATGCTGCTCTATTTATGTAATAGGATTCTTCACTGGACACATTAATTCATTAATTTACATGTCATCTATCTTTATAGGATTACCAGCTTTCTTAACATGTCAGAGTCAGTCTCTTAGGGTTGAGTATGTATGCAGAATTGAGACAATTATTGCATGATTCTCTTTCATTGTGTGTATCAAAGGTGTGAGTCTTATGGTTCAGTCCATCAAACTCAGAATTGGTGAGTTTTGTTTTGACCAGCACAAGCAGCCACTAAATAATAATAATAATTATTATTATTATTATTATGCTTTAGTTTGGGAATGTGCCACTAGATGTCCTCAGTCTGCTGTGATTCTGCATGCTCATAATAAGTGTTTGTGCACAGAGGTGTTTGTCAGGATTGTGCTCATGGAAAGCCTCCAGGGTAAGCAGATATGCGGGACTTAGTTCATTCATCTCTCTCTCTGTGTGTGTGTGTGTGTGTGTGTCTGGGACAACTTTCACTGCAATATTGTAATATAAAGATAAGCGCTGAAAAGTGAATAGAGCGGAACCCACAGCCTGAAAAAATCCCACTATCAATGGAAAACAAAACAAAAAATGTTTGCAGGGATATTGGACCTTCTCAGTTATTTGTATTTCCATGCCATTGCATCGCCGACTCGTGGATTTGCAGGCTGTTGCAGAACAATTGAAAAAAGGCAGAATGGTTGCTAGGTTTGTCAAACTTAGTTTCAAGGGATGGTTGTCTCTCTCAGTGCTTATTACATCTCAATGGAGGGAAATCCTGACCACAGTCAGCTGTTTTTTGTTGTAATCTCTTCTTAATCTGTTCTGTCACAACACAGTATAGAGAAGAATTGCAACTCTCAGTTGTGTTAATGAGAAAAACCAATCGTATACATGAAGATTCAAGAGTTTTATTTGTCACATACACAAATAATAAAAAGTACTATATATGTGTGTGTGGAATTATAAATAAATCAAGCAAAAAATTAAAATAAGTGAAATAAACTGTAGGCTTATAAAGATGTGGTTAACAGAAATGTACAAAAAGTATAATGTGCAAACAGGTTTATAACAGGCTGCTACACAGCAACAATGAGAGAACAGAAAGTGCGAGTTCAGGAGTCTGATGGCCTGGGGGAAGTCTCTCAGTTTTTGGCTTTTGCTTCCGAAATCTGGCATCAGTGTGAAATGACGGTTTACAGGGTGATTATAGTCCTTAATGATTTTATTAGCTCTACTTTTGCAGCGTTTTGTGTAGACGTCCTGCAGAAACGGGAGAGCTGACCATGAGATGCGCTCGGATAGGCGCACCACTCTTTGCTTTGCATTCGTGACTGGTGCTGTTCCCATACCATGTTTTGACGGACCGAGTATCGCCACTAGATAGAAAGCTTTCAGGATAGCTGGTGAAACCAGTCTTTTCCTGGCTTTTTTCACCTGTGTCAGAATGTGTCGGAGATGTTCACACCCAGGTCCCTCACAATGTAGTGGTTAAGGTGATTAAAAGATGCTTCTACATCACTGTCTCGTTCACAGATCGTGCCCTGGCTTATGAAGTCAGGGCTTTTCACACTTGACCCCAGGTCATTCTTCTCATGCTGTTGCTCACACACTTCTAGCATTGCACATCACCAACTGTACAATCTAGTTTATCCTGAATGGAGTTTTTGGACTGTAAAGGTAAGAATTATCCCACAATTTCAAATCCCTACAAAAGCTGAAATCCCTTTATACGATGCGCTGTTTCTGCGACCGTCCACATCATGTCAATATGAGGCACGTGATTGGTTGTTGATTGCTAAGCATCTAGTGATGACATTCTAACATCGCAACATGCTCCGGATCAGGGTTTCATTACCCCGGGGTTAGAACAACGATAACCCTGGGTTAAGCGCGGTGTTAAAAGGTCTGATCACCTGGCAACAAAATCATGTTTGCAACTTATGCAATGGAAAATCAACTGATTTAGTTTTTCTGCTAAATCTTTATTGTTATAAAAACGCTATATAATATAAACTGTATATTACTATTAATCTGTCTCAGTCTGTGATAGAACTGCATTTGAAAGGACCAAAAATTGCATTGCATATATTTAGATTATTGTTCTGCAGTTAATGCTCTTTATTTCAATACTTTATGTTTGATAATAATAGTTCTATTATATTGATATTTCACATACCCAACATCAAAGAAAAAAATCTGTCAGTGCTTTGAAGACTGGAATACACAACTAGAATTTTTAAATTAGACACTTGCCGGCTTTATAAATGGTTGCAGAGGAAAACTGGGCGTCATACACTAAATGACAGAATCACACAAACGGATTTCTCAAGTTGTTCCTCAAACTCAAGCAGAAAGTCCTTATTGCCAGGAGAAACAGAAAATGGGCTTGGAATATCAAACACTTCTGACTGAATGTAATCAGAGTCTGAAGCTAAACAACACAGGCTGTATCCATCCAACACTATGTGAAATGTATTTATTTTTGGTGAAATGGGTCAACACAAATCTGCAGACTGCAGCATTGCCGACTCGGTCAGACTGTAAATCTGTGCAAAAATAACTTGGTGGATTCCAGCCTGAAGTGGGTGGCCCAGAAAAAGTAGCAAAGTGGACCAGACTTTATGCTGATAGTCAAAAGATTGGCTTTGTGAGACTGGATGTGCAAAAATGCTTCAGAGTAAATGTTTTTGGAAGTTGAATTCTAAACGATCCTGCACTGAGGAGGCTGGAAATAAGTCACTTTGTGAAGAGGATGATATATATCAACTCTCAAAATCTCTTCATGTTGGTGCTGACATTGTCGGGACTGTTTATAAAGACAGGGTCTGGCAATCAGATTTTTCATTCATATTTCAAAATACGTAATGGAAACCTCTTCATTGTATTGCATGGGATCTGTATATTGTTCAGTACCTCTGCATGTAAGATCTTTAGTTTTTAATGCATGACTACAGAAGGCAGGACAATTGATTTTAAGTTTGTCTTTCAAATGAAAAATCACCCACCAACACCCATAAATCTGTGTTATAATTCATATTATACACAGTGTTAAATGTTGATGGTAATTGATATAATGTACAGCACCTTGGTCAACAATTGTTGTTTTTAATGGTGCTATATAAATAAAGTGCTCATACTTTAGGTTAGGGTACAATTCTCACTGTTAACTACGACTTTTACCGCAATAAACCCCTAATTACTGCTTATTAATAGTTAGTAAGGACGTTGTTAAGTTTAGGGATGTAGAATATTGTCATAGAGAATAAGGCATTAATATGTGCTTTATAAGTGCTAATAAACAGACAATATGCTAGTAATATAAAGTGAGTATGGAAAGTATTCAGACCCCCTTACATTTTTCACTCTTTGTTATATTGCAGCCATTTGCTAAAAAAAAAGTTTACTTTTTTCCCATTTCCCTTTTTTCCCAGACAGCACCCCATATTGACAGAAAAACACAGAATTCTTGACATTTTTGCTGATTTATTAAAACTGAAAAACTGAAATATCACATGGTTGTAAGTATTCAGACCCTTTAATGTGACACTCATATATTTAACTCAGGTGCTGTCCATTTCTTCTGATCATCCTTGAGATGCTTCTACACCTTCATTTGAGTCCAGCTGTGTTTGATTACACTGATTGGACTTGATTAGGAAAGCCACACACCTGTCCATATAAGACCTTCCAGCTCACAGTGCATGTCAGAACAAATGAGAATCATGAGGTCAAAGGAACTGCTGAAAAGCTCAGAGACAGAATTGTGGCAAGGCACAGATCTAGCCAAGGTTACAAACAAATGTGTAAATTAAATTAAAGTGTTACCAATAAAGTTGAGTTGAGAGTTCAGTTTTACCCTGTAGTTGATTTACCCTCCACTTACTTCTTCCAGAATTGATCCTCACTTTTGATTTCAAGACTTTCAGATGTAGTTTGTATGGTTTGTATATTTGTGTTTAGTTTGCAATAAAGAACACACAGACGACTCTTTTCTTACACATATCCAGTGGTGTGGATCACTCATTACAAGTAATGTGAGTTACATAATCGGATTACTTTTTTCAAGTAACTAGTAAAGTAATGCATTACTTTTAAATCTACAATAAAATATCTGAGTTACTTTTTCAAATAAGTAACACAAGTTACTTTGTTTTCCTATTTATTGACTGACAGACCTGTCCTCGTGTTGAATCTCAGAAGTGCAGCGACGATGTGTGCGAAAATGATGACTAAACCTGAGCGTTCGTTTACTCATCGTGGACAAAAAAGATGAAATGCAAACTCCTGCAATAACTAAATGTTCATTAATACAGATATACTTTATGCATTTAATCTCACCTTATGAAATGATGTATTTGCTGTTGACTTTTAGGATCCAATACAAGCATACAAATAGCAAAAATGACTTTAGATAAACACCCTATTTGTGTTTACTTTTTTGTTTTTATTGCTCAAGAGTGTTGAACTTTCTTCTTCTGCGATTCAGAATCATAGTTCAGCTGAAAGGTTTGTTTGAGCGGCGCTCTCTAATGTACAACTGAAGAAAATTGCCAAATATAGAACATTTTTTACTAAGAAACAAGCAAGCAAGCTCAGCCTAGGTGAGAAAATGTGACGCTAACGTAACGTAGCACAACGCATTACCACAAAAAGTAACTGAGTAACACAATTAGTTACTTTTTTAGGAGTAACACAATGCAATGCGTAACTTTCCCCAACACTGCTCATGTCCTTATAACCTAATGGGAACGATTCGGAAATCCATTGCCGCTTGTATATATATTCTTTTCTTTGTCTTATTTTTCATGTTCTTTTCCTTTTTCTTATTGTAATGATTTGTAAAGAGTGATTTATAATCAAGTTAGGTACTTTTATTAGTTAAAGCCTTTCTTTGCTTTTCTGTAGTTTTCCATAGAGTAAGGATGAATATTGTCAGCACGTCTCAACAGATAGAACATGCTATCAGAATATTTTGAGAGTCTTTCTGTTGATAGTTGGAGCCTGAGCTGAGTTCAGCCTTGAGAAGCTGGGTATCTCTGTCTGTGTGTGTGTGTGTGTGTGTGTGTGTGTTAATATGGTCTGTATTGGTGAGGTGATTAACTGGCACCATAAGGAGACGGAATGACTTGTTATTCTTGACAAGCCACGTCACTCAGACTGTCTGCTCTTGTGTGTAAAATTGCTAGTTTTGTTTATCTTTCTTTCTTTCTTTTTTAGCCAATCAGAATAATTTAACCTTCATCATTGATGTAGTTAGCACCCTCTGTTAGAGTATAATTGCTGTAACAATGTTATTGTAAGTGGGGCGGCCTACGAACTCCTTGTGAGACCTGAAGCTTCTGCTGATGAAACTGCAAACTAAACTTCACTAAAATTTCTTCTATTGACTGCACTTCTGACTCCTGCTCTTCATTCAACATATCTGGTCCTCGGGTCTTAACTGTAAATCGTTGATGTTGGAAAGCACTTCCTCACCTCTTTCCTCTCTGTTTTATAGAGCCCTTCAGTTCACCTTGTTGTCCCAGGACCCCTTCCTAACATGAGTTTACCACATCCAGCCATGATCACCGGTGCCTCCCCTCCATCTTTCCATCCTCTTGGATTCAACCCTCCACAGCTGCCTACAGGTAACAGCCCGACAGACAGATGGATTGATAGATCAAGCATGAAATAATAACACAATTTCACCTTCTCATGAATTGTTACGTACAGGATTCCATCCCGTCATCCCGGTGGCCTCCATAAACCCTGCAGGTCCTCCTCCATCCATCACAGGTACAGCTGAACAAGTGCCATTAATATTAGTTAAATGCAGCACAAAATCAAAATTGGCCGTATTTACTTCCTCAATACATGTTCCTGGTCATATTGCAAGTTATTCATGGTTTCCAAATATAATTACACAATCTACCTCTGAATCATTTGTCTTTATAGGCTAATGTTGTGAAACTCTATTCTGATATGAAAGTCACTTTCCACCGTCTAGTCAATTCCAGATGAACAAAATCAAGTGATGCTCTATAAAATTAGATGATGAATATCCTGTAATACAGGGGTGTCAAACTCAATTGCACAGGGGGCCAAAATCCCAAAAAAATTTAGGTCGCGGGCCGAACAGGATAAACATTTATTGAAAACACTAAAACTAAACTTTTAAAACTTACCTTTTTTTTAATTAGATGTGAATAAAAACAGACAGAAATATTATTCTGGAATAAATCAACTTATACCTTAAATAACTTAAAAATATAAAAAATATTTAAAAAATACTTTAAAAAAATTAAAATATATCCTGTCTAAATTATACAAGTTAGAAATAAAGTAAACAAGTAAAGTAAAAGTAAGTAAAAGTTAAAAGAACAAACATTCAAATTTCTTTACTCTTATGTCATTTTATATAAAACTTAAAAAGATTTATATATAAAAGATTTTGCTCTCCATAAAAATATATCCTGTCAAAATTATACAAATTCAAAATATGGACATGCTGCATAACAAAACCTGGAAATCTAAATACAATTTTTGCTTTTCAGCAATAACAAATCAAATCATTCAATTGAATTTGCTCTTATGTCATTTGTCTTATAGTGCCGTCTTATTAAATTATTTAATTACTGCCACATTAGCTCCGCAAATGAGACACACGGGTATACCGGCAGTATGTCAGTAAACATATACCCTATTATCCCGCATATAACCCATGGGTTATAGCAGATTTTACAAACTATATCACACTTTTTTTTACACGTAATAATATTTCAATATATTTGTTACGTCCCTAAGGACGTAATGTTTTTTTTTTTTGCCTGTATTTTCTTTCTGGCGCTTGTACTCTCACTCTGACAGCTGGCGCTGATATGCTGTCTGACCTGTCAATCATGCAAGAAGACGCGCTGCCATGAGGGCGGGCTCTTCTCGTCTGATGATCAACTCTTGCATTTCGCGCACAAGCACTGTGTACCGAGCCTGAACAGTTATGGATAATTGACAATAACAATCGCGCGGTACTAGCGCGAGCGCGAAGCATCATTAGCCACTTCCTGTTTAATACAGGAAGTGTTCGGCGGGTCAGCTGGAGCGCGGGACATCTCGCGGGCCATTAATAAAATGCTCTCGCGGGCCGGACATAATTACACGCCGGGCCGGATGTGGCCCGCGGGCCTTGAGTTTGACACCTATGCTGTAATATATAACACATAACTTGACTTTAACATTGATATGTGTGTAAATGATCTTTAGTATTCTAAAGCTGAGGACTTTTTTTTTCTTTTGTAGCATCAGAAATCCCAACCAAAGACCCTTCGGAAGACACTCCTGAGGTTCCCAAGAGTCGCATGGACCCGACAGGAGCTCAAGCGCTCAGTTCGCCACCTCACACGGGGATTCTGGGGGCCAGACCGGGACCCCTTCCTCCCCACCCCCCTGTGGGGCTCCGCCCACAATTCATGCCCGCTTTCCCCAACAACGGCTCTCATCCCATTCTCCCCCCTCAAATGATGTCCCCAAGAGGCCCCAACCCAATGTTTGGTGAACCCCCTGTGGGGCGATTCCGGATGGCCATGATGGGCCCTCCAAGACACGATTTCCCCCCTCACAGGATTCCAATGGGTCCTCGGGGAGAGGGACCGCACTGGCGGGATCAAGCACCCGAAAGGGGCCCGGACAGATTTGGAAATGAGCCGCCGTTTCATCGGGGTGGATGGGTGAGGGGCGGCCCTCGCGGAAGAAGTCGCTTCGGGATCTGATTTGGTGCTTTTTTTAGGGGCCAATGGCTTTAGCTCCGACGGGACTCTGACTGGGAAACGGAAATACGGAGAACACATGAAATTATCAGACACTGTTTCTAAAGTTCATGTCTCTGAATACCAGTGATGGTGCTCGCCTTTCTACATGTTGTATTATTTGTTTGAATAGGCGAGACTGAACCAGAGATCACCAACTATGAAATTCCCGTTTGCACTTTCTCGCTCCATGTAAAATCGAAGAGTTCTGTTATTTTCAGAGGTTACACTCACAACCATAAACTAACATTAGAGGTGTAGTGTAAAGTGTTTAATGTAAATAGTCCAGTTTGTACACTTCACGATCGTTGTACCATGAAGAAACCATCTCTGGAAAATGTTCTGGCCAGCTTCCGTTGTGTATATTTGGAGGAAATATTTAGTTTAAAGCTTCTGTAGCCTTTCAGCGAGGCAGAATAGTGTAACCGCTGTGTTGTGTAATCATTAGAGCAGTGGGTTACACACTTTGGAGGTTTCATTTTACAAAGCTATTTTTTACCAATCAATCTTGGTTTCTTTTTCTGTCTTAATGGTTTATATTAACAGGAGTAAATGTTATGGCTACATAAACTGACTTTGAGTGTGTTTTTTTTTTACTTTATGTGCAGTTTTGCAGTGATCTCAGTAGAGGACGCCGTTTGTCAAGACTCGTTGACCCCTGTCAGTCTGGCAAAGTGTTGAAACAACGTTGTTTCAACACACCTGTCAGATAAAATTAAATATTAACAACATTTCAGGTGTTAATTTGCACAAACTTTGCACATTAAGAGTAAAAGCAGGCAATTGTGGAACGAAAAACACATTCAATATTTCAGCACAAACAGTCCATGCCATAAATTTAATATTTCTCAATGTTATATAGATATGCTTCATCTTTTGTCTTATGAAAAAACGTATGAAGATTTTAGTTCTTTTAAATAAAGCAACAATATTTATATTGTTTATAAATATAATTATTTGTATTTCTTTATAAAATATTAATATTTTAATATTAAAGTAATCATATAGTATATTTGTTAGAGAATGTATTCGTCATATCATCATGTCGATGTTTTATTATTATTATCTGTGCACTTGTATAAAATATCGTTAATAATAGTTTAAAAACAAAGCACATCCATTGAGTAAATATTATTTTTTACAAAAACACACATCATTATTGTTCCAACAAGTGTGTGTGCACGCGCACCGGTGAGCTCTGGTGTTGCACGGGAACGGCGCGCGCGCTCTCCTCCCTTCAGCCGCGAGCTAAACACTGGAAGCGCGTGTCCGCGCGCGGAGCGCCGCGTCTGACGGGAGACGCGCTGGATGCCATGATGTCTCGCATCACCGCCGGTCGCCCCGCACGCAGAACACCGCACGGGATAACGACAGGTATGTGCGCGCAATAATGCACGTTTGCAAACGAACGGCAGTGTTTTGTGAGGAATTGCGTTGAGGCGACACAGATGCTGATGCGCGTGACTGCGGCATCACTGGAGACCGCACGTGCCGGGCACGAGATGTTAATTGACTCGCAGTAATTGTGTTTATCTGGACGACGTGAATGTCCTGAAAAAGCATTCGTTTGCTTTTAGGAATTCTCAGCTGTCCGTGTTTTGGTTCCCGCCCTGGTCAGCGGTTTCTAAAGGCTATTCTCTCATCATTTCAAAGCGTCACAATGAGAATTTCCAACATGTTACAATAAGTCGGTCTTTTAGGGCACGTTGTTTCTCAGATGCCCTTGTGCAACATCATGAATTAAGAAATTGTAAAACTTTCAACTAGTAACATGTTCAATTCTTCGAGATGTATAATTTACGCATTATGGTTCCAAATTATGGCTGGAATTCCAATTGGAATCTCCTACAAATTGCTTTCGAATTTTTCACTATATCTAGAATGTTTTATGAGTTAAAGTAACGTATTGAGTTTTATTTGGGTTCTGACAACATTTGTGTTTGGTTCTGAAAAGCAAAGCCTGAAATAACCTTTACAGGTAACGTACTTATTAGGTTGTCACAAAAACGTTCTGGGAACGTTCATTTATACTTGTTTCCCCCAAACAACCAAAGCAGAACCTCATGGGACCGTTCTGGGATGCTGTTCATCTCTGAGCTCTGCTCGTAATTCTGGGTTGTGTGTTTTAGTGTCAGCAGTCAGTCAAACAGATGCATTAGAGATGTGTGTGCGTTATGAATTCATCTGCAGGATGCTCAGTCAATGCCAAGGGCACGAGCTCCCCTGTGACCCTGTCCTTACAGCCCAGAGCTCACTGTATTGCTGATTTTAAAACATGGCTGTGAGAATCCATCATTGTTTGTGTCACTGGAGGTTTTCCTCTAGAATAAGCGTGGAGAGATTGGCTGTGTGTGTGTGTGTGTGTGTGAAGGTCTGACCCCTGCTGTTTAGCATCTGCTGCATTGATGCTCAGAATATGTGGCACTTGGTGACATGCACATGATCATCCCTCATTAAAAATTGATGTTTTTGGTGCATTTCCGTTAATTGATTAAATGCATAAAATGATTCCATCTGTAATTAGTTTGAGGCTTCAATCGCATGATGCTGGGTGGTTGTAAAGGCATTGCTATCTGGCTACGACGTGTTTGCGTTTGTGCTCTGGCTCTTAGTCCTACTAAGCTTACCTGTAGCTCAATCAGTAGAGCATTGGTGTTTACAACGCCAAGGTCATGGGTTCGATCCCAGGGAAAGCAAGAACTGATTCAATGTGTTCCTTGAATGCAATTCGCTTTGGATAAAAGCATCTGTCAAATGCAGAAATGTGAAAGTAAGTCTCAAAGCCAAGTCAGCAAGTTGCGTACTTGCTTAAGTCAGAAGACTCCAACACTAATGATATTCTGGTCTCTAAATAAGACTCCTGTCAGCTTTACACTTGTTGTATCTGATCATAATAGTGATGCATGCATTAATTTGTCTTTCACTACTAGTAATGCACTGATATGGTCATGCAGGGTGATGAATATTTGGTACTTTTGAAATTGTTGACATTTCAATAATTTCAATAATTTATAATGTTAGTGGACACAACCCCTACTGCTGATTGGCTCACTCTTTCTCCGCCCCTTCATGAGTGGACACACCCCCTATTGCTGATTGGCTCACTCTCTGACCCATGATCAGTGGACACACCCCCTACTGATTGGGTCACTCTCTCTCTGCCCCTTCATGAGTGGACACACCCCCTACTGCTGATTGGCTCACTCACTCTCCGCCCCATCTTGAGTGGACACACCCCCTACTGCTGATTGGCTCACTCTCTCTCCGCCCCTTCATGAGTGGACACACCCCCTACTACTGATTGGCTACGTGTGTCGTTCTGCTCGGTCTAATCCACTTTCAACAGCGTTTCTCAGAAATCACTTTCTTCACCTTTAATCAAGGTAAACACCAAATTGAAGTATACTAAATTTAAACAATAAACACTACATTTTTAAGTATATGAGGGATACTTTTACAATGAATAGTGTGGAATACACATCCTGGATCACATCACACCCACAACTCACAACTTTCAGAACTGTTATGTGGAGTTTTTGTGTACTGAAATATTCCATCAGTCGATCGATCGGATTGTTGTTTAACAACAGTGAACACACTGTACTTTCATTCCTCCCAGCCCCGTTTTCATCCCTGTCAGCTCCAAAATTTGGTGACCAATATAACGAGCAGGACTGTGTTTTCCAGAGACATAATAAAATACGATCCATTAAAATGAAGACAAAGTCCTGAGCAGGACATGAAACCCCCGAGCATTTGAGTGGAACATGATGTTGTGGAGAACAGAGGTGTTTAGTTAAGATCTCTCAGTTGTAGCTTGATGTGTCTCTAGGGTAGGAAGAGAACACTGGGTTATCTCTCTCTATCTCTATCTCTCTCTCTCTCTCTCTCTCTCTCTCTGTCTGTCTCTCCCTCTCTGTCTGTCTCTCCCTCTGTCTGTCTCTCTCTCTCTCTCGCTCTCTCCGTCTGTCTCTCCCCCCCCCCCTCTCTCCTCCAGAGGCAATCTGTATCAGACCGCAGATATGTTCTGAGAAGAGTAAGAATGAGAGATAAAGTGTTGAAATCCAGTGATATGCACCAATTAGCCAATATGCTAAAACAATCAGCTGTATGATCGGCACTCGTTCAGTATTAGCTCCGGACTCATGCATATTTTATTTTGGCATTTAAAATTTTTGACCTGTGTTTTATAGGGTAATCTGGAGTTTACAATCTTTTACATTTATGTCTGTCACCTTTGTCATGTTTGTGTGGGCCTGTTGTGCGATTTGTGTTTTAATAGCAGGGCTGTTTGTACAGATCTAGACCTTTGTTTTGTGCCGTGATGAAACATGCCAAGTGTAAAGGCTTCAAATATGCATATTTTAAATCTTCCCGACGTGAATTATTCATATCATACCCACGTCCGTAGAATTGTTCATTCACTCCAGAAATGGCCTGGAATAAATGGAGCACTGTTTTTGCTGAGACGGTTTGTTTTGTGTTTGTTTATAATAAGGGCAGCGAGATTCAACTCCAACAATTCTGAGGGAGTAACATGAATGATGAATGAGTTTTGTCTTTAAAGTATTGAAATACGTTCTGAATTAAGAGTATTGTTGATTTTCTTTCAGATGTTTTGCTTGTGATTTTTCACGTTCTTCAGATTTAAATCTCTATATGGAAATTAAGTTCTTTTGGTGTTTGTTTGCTTTTGATAAAATCATCATTATTATTATTGCTTAAACTTATAGACTGGTGTGCTATTACTTACTTAAATTACTAAAAACAAGCTATTTTTCTTCTGCCAAAGAATAAAACGGTCAAACAATCCAGAACATTTGCAATAAAGGAGACACTTGAGACGTTTCTGGAGACCAGATAATCTCAAAGACTTGAGGCTGGACTCTTTTGATTGGATCACTAAGTTACTACCTTAGCAACCCCATAGCAAAATGCTAAAACAAAAACATGCTAGTAACGGCATAGCAACACTATAACTTGGTGGTGGAGAGTTTTGCATGGGCAAACACCACTCATGTTGACTTGAGAAATTGTGAAACAAATCTAGTTCTGACATGACAACTCTCTGGCATGGTAATGAGTATCACAGTGTTAATGTGTTTGGTCTAGGTGGAATAGATCTGCTATGCTGTTAATTATAGCTGCAGCTGGAACAGAGAAAGTACAGTAATACCTCGAGATACAATCATAATCCGTTCCAGGGTGGAGCTCGGAACTCGAATTGCTCGTATCTCGAATCATGTTTTCCCATAAGAAATAATAGAAAACAAATGAATCCGTTCCAGGGGTCTCATTTATAAAGCGTGCGTACACACAAAACGGGACTGGAAACGTACGTACGCCAGTTTCCACGCAAAGGTTGTGATCTATAAAAAACAACTTGACGGGAGAATGTGTGCACATTTAAGCAAACTTTGACCCGTGACATCTGTGATTTATAAAGGGAATGTTCCTGACAAGTGTGCATACACACGGTTTTATAAATCTGAATATTTTTTGGCATATAGAATTTTTGGCTTTTGGGCGCACGTAAACTTTTAGTCGTGATCCTACGCATAGTTTTATAAATGAGACCCCAGATCCGTAACAATGGAAAAAACATGTTTTTTTAATTGGTATAGACATACACACACACAATTATAGTACATGTATACAGTATAAGGATTTGTGTGATATCAAATAAAATGTGGTTTTAATTATACGTTTTTACAGACAGTAGCGGCAGGTGCGGAGGAGGGAGGGGGGGGGGAGAGAGATTGGTACGGAGAAACTTTGTATCGTAACTTAAACGAACACTACGTAACTTTTGTAAACTTAAATTAACATAACTGAAGTTAGCTTACTTTTTTTACTTTTCAATTTATGTTATTGTTTTGCTTTTTTCGATTTGTATTCTTTACTTTACGTTTCTTCCCTTTTTCGCCTGACTACCCTCACTTTTGCTTTCACTTGGCGCAGACCTTTTAACGAAACACCCATCGAGGCAGATTTGTTTTGAATGACTCCCCTGACGTTGACGTCTCCCCCTCCTCAGCTCCTTTTGTTTCAAATCATCGTAGATTAAGCTGCCGATCTCACAGATGATCGTCTCGGCAATGGTATCTTGTGACTTCTGCTTCTCCTTCATCCACAAAAACAGAAGCCTCTCCATCTCATTTATATTTGAACATAACTTAGATATAATCGTCACGCTCTTGGAAGGATTTACGTTCTTGATGGCGTCCTTCTGCTTTAGGATGGTACATATCGTGGATGTACTGCGATCATAAGTGCGTGCTAGATCACTCACACGGCACTAAGCTCATATTTATTCACATTTACATGCTTAATTTCCATGGTCATCATGCGTTTCTTCTTCTCACTACCATCCTTACCACTCAATTTCTTAGAACTCTTCGCTATTATGAAGAATAATGCACAAAATAGAGAGAAAATCAGCTACTCAAGGGCGATGCATTCAGAAGTCAGCGCACACGTGAAGTGAACGTGGGTCGGCATAGGCGCCAGTACATGTGCTCGTATCTCAAATATTTACTCGTATCTCAAAGCAAAAATCTGCCCGAAGGCTTGCTCGTATCTTGAAATACTCGTATGTAGAGACACTCGTATCTCAAGGTATTACTGTACATCATTCTCAACACCAATATACTATGTGCTGCTATGAGCAAGACAGACATGCTGCCGCTGTACAAGCATACATGGAAACTCCTGCAGCAGATCTGTACAGGTGGAGCTGGGGGAGGTGGAGGATTTCTGAAAGCGCGCTGCAACTGCTACAGAAAACAATAAGGAAGAATCTGAGTGTTGTGCGGCAAGAACCAATCGGCTGTGCCCTATAGAGAATGATGCAATTGCAAGCAGATTGAGTTAAGGAGTTATGAGTCATCTAGAGTTTCAAGAAAGAACTTTATATTTGTCTGTTTAACTTCATCTTCATCCTTCACGGTTGCTGGTGACTCAGTGCGTTTGGGTTTGCTCAGGAAATTGAGCGATAATTTCTGAAGTTAAACACTGGCTTGAGTCCAGATTTAAATGAATTTGATATACTTGCAGCTTTTCATGGAGAGAGTCCAGACAACATGCCCACTTGAGTGAGATAAACAAACTGCTTAAGAATGATTTTGCTGCTTTAAACGGCTCTTTGTGTGTAACTCATCTCTTATTGGCTTAATCGCGGGCTTATGGCCAGAACTGTCTTGTGAGTGTTATTTGCATCTGAGGAGAACAACGGATTGCTTCTTCCTTCTCGTACATAGTTGGTACATAAAAATGTCTGCTTATTTTATGTTGGGTTGCTTGAACTAAATTTATGTTGTGTAATCCGATGATCTGTTTGAGATGTGTCAGAACATGGGAAACCCAACATATGTCTCTCTCTCAGATGAGTTGTTTTGGACAGATCATGCAGTGCACAAAACCCATCACTGAAAGATTATTTATTAATCTGAAGGCTGTGTGTCTCCACACTTATTTGCAATGTTTGTTCTTCCTTTGTGTATCACAAAACCACATAAACAAGTGCTGAAATGAAATATTGTTGACCACTTAAGATTTCTGCTCATTAAGGGGTTTTAGAAACTGGTGTAGTTTGATTTGACTATCCGGTTTAAGAATAAATTGTGTTTACATTTTAAATATTATTTTAAGTGTTGTGATTATGTAGTGTGTTGAAACTGTTTAATAACTTTCAGTTGTTCATATAAATTATTTAAAAAATAAAATAAATAAATATAATTTTTATTAGTTATTAACTTAAAATACTTTAGGCTCTATAAGATAATTGTTATATATTATAGTATATCATAATATATTTATATTGCATTGGATATTTATGAATGCTTTTTAAATAATTTTTGACTTTGACTAGAAATACCACATTTACATACAATATAAATATATGACATGTTTTATAATAATAATAATAAATTTTATTTGTAGTGTGCCTTTCTCAAACTCAAAGCATAAATTACAATAAAAAATTGCAAAAACAACAAATAAAGAATAAAATAAGGAAATGCACTATAAAAAAAAAAAGTGTATTATATACACTATAATACAATATAAAAAAACTAAAAAAAGTTATACATAAAAAAACGGACAAGTTGAATCTATTGTAGGTTAGTTTTCATTATAAATATAATTAATGTATTACTTTATATATTTTCACACACAATATATGTAATACATTTAATTTTATATTATGTCCATTAAATTCAATATATAAATCGAGTTCTTTTCATCAACCAATATAAACAAAAAATTAAGAGGGCTCTGATCAGGATTTTTTGGGCTGATCTCTGATAAGATGGTAATAAATAAAATTAAAAAAAATTATTATTTACAGAAATAAATAATAATATATGATAAAGAGAAGGCTTGGAATAGACCCCAGACCGGTGAATGTGTTGATGCAGTTTTAGCTGTGCAGGTGTTAGAGACCACCAATCAATCCAGATTATCGGCCGATCGATCGGAGCATCCTAACAGAAAAATCACAGGCAAATGTTGGCTGACGTATTGGTCAGTCACTACTTAGAGCGCCTCCATTCCACCTTCTTCTTAGTTGGTGTTGTAATGAAGCATATTAAGTCTGCTTGTGTTGTTTGTGAGCTGTTTGGACGTTGTGAACCGTGTGGAGTTGGACTCTCACCAGTCCTCATGGCTCATTGGCTTGTCCTAGATACTCGGGGCTTAAGATGACCCACTTAGATGCTTTTACTCATTGTGTTCGTGGCTGTGAAGCAACACAACACGTGAAATATGCATTACAATACACCTGCGCTCATATATCACTGACTCTACGGTGTAATCCATACACACAGAGTGAATGTGAAACTCCACCTGATTGGCTGCTTTCTCTCCACTTTTCCCTGCACTTGCAGCCGATTGGTTCTGATTGGTTTTAAATGGGTTTCATTTATGATTTGAAAGATTCATCACCATGCGCTCCAGTCCAGGAGAGGACAGATGTGAAGTTGGCTTTGCATAATTGACCATGCATCTTTATTTTTTCCAGTAATGCATGCTGGGAAGGAGAGGGCAGCTGCTGAGCAAGTGTGGCCGATAAAGGACACGCACGCCTGCACATGCGGGGTCTCGGATTCACATGGATGGGCTCTAATCCTGATAAATATGAAGGATGAATTCATGACTCTGACACCGGGAATGACTCAGCATCCCCTGACTGCATTATAACGCCACTATGGCTGATGAGGGGAACTCAAAGTGGGTCTGTTAGTCCAGACGATCAGAGTGAACTCATAAACCAGGGCCATCCATCAAAGCTGTTAATTATGCAGGAGATAAATGATCCTCCAAACTTTAGCATGACGGAGGACAGCTGCCGAGGAGGAATGTCATGGTGTTGCTATTCCGTATCTGAGATCTGATACATCAGTAAATACACTCACGCATGTTATTCTCTGCTTGTGTTTGATTGTGATCTGATTGTGTTTCAGGTCACAGATGCTCCCATTGAAATCAAACTCTCATTGTTGTTGATGTGAGATGACTATAACTGGAATAATTTTTTTGGCCTGTAGAATTCAAACGTTTTGGATGTAGAACACTGTTCTTTTAAACTTTCTATTTAAAGAATTTTGGAAACGAATCGGTTTCTACAAAAGTTTGAAGCAGCAAAAAATATGTAATATTGGATAGAATATAATAAAAATAATACAATTATTATAATAATTCTTCTACAGTCCCTTTAATTTCAATGTAGTCAACTCGAAATGTGAAGTTGTACTAAGTGAGAATATTTGTGTTGACTAAACTTAAAATTTTAAGGCAGCACAAACACATTTTTTTTCATTTTTTTTGACATTTATTACAGTTATTTCAAATTGTAATAATATTTTTCTTTTTTTACATTACAGTTCTTTAAACTATTTCAAATTGTAATAATTCTTTTCATTAATTTTTTTACATTAGTTATTTAAACAATTTCAAATCTACTTTTTTTCATTGAATTTTTTACATTTATTACAGTTATTTAAACTAATTTCAAATTGTAATAATATTTCACGGCATTACATTTATTTTTTACTGTATTTTTCATCAAATACATGCAGCCTTGGTGAGCAGTATTTAATTTAATAAAAATTTAATTTAATTTAATTTTTTTATTTAATTGGTGAGACTATTAATTTTATTTTTTTATACATATTTTTAATTAATTTCAGAAAATGAACAGACTTAAGAAAAAGTTCACAAGCAATGAAAGAAGGACATGTGAATTTTTTATTTATTTAATATCTTAACAATTAAAATGAATAAGATTCATATTTTTTATTTAAAACGTATTTTGCATTACACAGAGTTAAATGTGTTCAGTGATCTATCTATATTTTAGTATTTTAGCCATGAATTAAATCAGAAGTCACGGACAAACATAGCGAACACAAACGATAGTTTACTGAGAAGGAGCCTGATGCTTTCACATAGATTTATCATTTTCATATATATTGCATATATTTTTCCTCTACAATCAGCACATTGACTGTTTGACTGTATGAGTAATTTTGCTAAATCAGCGGTTGTGCATGTGTTCACTGGATGGCCTGAGCGGAAGGACATTGACTGTCCCTCAGTTCAACTCTGGCTCTGTTCACACTTTATTTTTTATAAGGATTGTCAGACTTGGGATGGCACATAAGCATTTGGCACAATAACATGCATCATTGCCTTCGAGGGACCGTTTGATTTGCTCTTTCCCTTGAAAAACAAAGACGCTTATTCGTTTTCTAATACTATATTCAAGGAATAATCACCCAAAAATCATTATCTTCCCCTGCTGTCATTTTCTCCATGCTACACAAATTATTTGTAGGAATAGTCCAGAAGTTTGGGCTGGAAAAACATCCAGTTTTGGCATGACAGAATTATTTTTTTTTGCTTCAACTGTTCCCTTTAAGACACAAAAATGTCTGCCAAAAGCCTCAACAGACATGCAAGACCTCAAAACCACTCACCAGAACAACTTTGCCTTTGTCCCGTCACTGTGCAGTAATCAGTGTGCAGTCATGCAGCCCAAAGTCACATGACCCGCAGGAACAGCCCCTGCCCTGGAGATAATCAAATGTGTGCAATCATGATAATGGGAGAAGATCAGCCCGGCTCATGCCAACATATCATCGTTTGCCTGAGCGTTTACATGACATGTTCTGGCTGGTTTGCATTCATAGCGACAGACTTCTTTGATGTGTATTGGAGGGAAAGAGAAGAAGGAGATGAGATGGAGTCTGCTGGGGATCTTCACTAATGATCTCCAGTATGCTCCGGCCAATCCCTTTCATCTGCTCGGTATTACTGACTCTTTGTTGTTTCAGATGGAGCCTAGCAGGACTGTAATAAATATTTCTTTTTCTTCTTAAGCCGTAATTGAACTGAGGTATGACCGGTAAGCGTCCTTTCCTCCAGCTTCATGTTCCAGAGAAGGACAGAGTGAAGATCAGATCCTACTAAGCCAACAAGTCTCATATTTACTAGGGGGTTTGAACCAGAAAATGTATATTGAAGATACTTATTAAGCAGCTGTTGCTTCCTAATAAAAGACTCTTACAGGTTGAGTCCAGGGTTTCTGGAACATCTGAGTCATCCTTTCAACGTTTTCAGACTCTCAGCCAATCCAGGGACCAGCTAATAAAAGAAATCTTGTTTTTTCTTGATTTTATATGTAATGGGTAGATAATAAGCATTATTTTATGTTTTTGGAAGTCTCTTATACTCACCGACTGCATTTATTTGATGAAAAATATAGAAAGAACAAATATTATTGTGAAATATGACAGTTTAGAATTACTTTTTTTGCATGTGAATATATTTTAAAATGTGATTTATTCCTTTGATCAAAGCTGAATTTTCCAGGCTGGATTACGTCAATGTCACATGATCCTTCACAAATCATTCCAACATCCAGAATCGAATACTTCCCTACTATATAATATGCGGAAAAACAGTACGGCAAAAGAGTAACACGTCCGAATACATAGTATTCATAGTATTGAAAAACAGCAGGGGTGTAACAATACATTCATGTCACGATTCTATAGTGATATTTTAAGTGAAATGTCACATTGCGTGTGTAGAAATGGCACTAATATGAATGAAATTCAAGATAACAATGTTTTAATGACCAAAATTCAGGAGACTGGGAAGATAGCGGTAGCACACAACCTTACATGGACGAGAACGGACCCCAAATATTCTCCCATTGCATTATTATAGATTATATTCACCATTATATGTAGCGGTTTAATGTAGTAGTATCACTGAAAAGCTGTAAACCTTAATTTTTTTCAATGCAGCATTTGTTGTACGCACAGACTCTCCAGGTGCTCGCCACTATGCTTCTCTAACTTGTCACAGTCTTGTCTTATTGTTCACATCCGAGTCCCTTCTATGCATCTTCCATGTCCTTCCTGCACCTGTCCTTGTCTAATCGCTGATCTTGTTAGTCTCGTCAGGTGTGCTCCATTTCCCTGTGTATATATACCCTCCTGTTTTCCCTTGTCTTTGTCGGTTATTCAACTTGTTACGTCGTCGTGGTCGTGTCTTTCCGTGTGTATGGATGCCCTCTCCTAGTTTCCCAAGTGTTTCCCTGTACCTCTAGGTTTTGCACAAGAAGTGCCGTTTCTGTTCATAGTTAAAGTTTCTTTGTTTGCGTTTTGAATAAAAGTATATTAGCACGTAACACCACTATTAATGCACTATATATATATAAGAATGAATCATCTAAAAAGCTTTGATTAATCATACTACTAAAACTAAATATGACACGATGATTTAAATGATGTTTGCGCTTTCACTTTGAGGAGTGTCGTTCCAGCGAGCGCATGTGCTTCAGTTGATCAGTGCTATCAATCACAGGTCTAATCGTAATTAAAATTCTGCATTTACTCACTCTCATGTTTTGTTTGTGTGTTGTTGTAAATCTATTCATCATATAAAACCATCTTGTCTCTGCAGAAGACTTGCATTTGGATTAGACCAATTTATTGATTATTCTTAAGATGCCTTTGTGAAGTTTTTTACATCTTTTAAGTTTTAGAGGAATGAACTTTAAATGGAAGGACAAAAATCTCTCTTAGGTTTCATTTTTGTTTGGAAGTTGAACGAAAGTCTTATAGGTTTGAAATGACATGAGGGTGAGTACATGACGGCAGAATTTACATTTTTGGGTAAATTATACCTTATAAATATAGTAAGCTGAGCCTTGCATAAAACTGACTCTTTTACGATACTGTCACGATCTCACTCGTTTTTCCTGGACTACACTTCCCATGATCCTCCTTGCTTCCCACTTGCACTCACTTCCCAATCACTTCACTGTTTCCTTCAATGTATAATCTGGTCTGAGTCCATGTTTTGTGGCAGATACATTGCATTTTTATATTACGATATCTAGATATCTTTCATCTTGATAGCTTTCCTGTAGCTGAAACAGTAGAGTGGCGCTTGCAACGCCAAGGTCATGGGTTTGATTCCCAGGAAAAGCAAGTGATTAGAATGTCAATGTGTTTCTTGAATCCAATGCAAGTCGCTTCGGGTAAAATCATCTGGCGACTGCATAAATGTAAAATATTTTTACTGTCACTTTTGGTTGAATTAATGTATGCTTGCTGAATAAAAGTATTAAGTAAATTTAGTTTTTAATTCTATCCCCCAAATTTTGCACGTTTTGTAGCTATAGAACAAATCACCATATTTAGACAACAATATAGGGTTTTGAAATCCCTTTATTTTCCACAGATCCTCTGCAGTGCCATCATGGACCTGGCTGGTTTATGTGTCGACTACAGTTACTTTTAACGTTCTCTGACTTTTTATTTTTTTATATTTAGCACCAATTTCTCAGGAAGGGACGGTGTTGTTCTCTTGAACATGGAATGGAAGCACTGCTTTACTGCCAAATGTTTTATCTGATATTCAAATTTGCAACATTGGAAACATAGCTAATGAAAACTCAGCAAATCAAGTACAGTAGAACCCCGACTTACGAAACGCTCTACGTACGAAAAGTTCGACATACGATAAAAGATTTTGGGGTTTTTTCCGCCCGAGTAACGACAAAATGATCGAGATGCGAAAAACGAAATCTCGGCGAGGCGACGATTTCCGAGTTTTGTTTTGATATTCGCGCTGATTTAGGTTCGGGTTGGATGAAGACTACAGTCTGTCCGGTCAGAACAATGATGTCTCACTCAGGGAATGATCCAAAACTGGTATTTATTAAAGGTGCATAGATCGATAAAACCTCAACGATTGGCGCTAATTCCCTGTATTTCACTCAGCCGATCTCTGTCAGTCACTTCCTGAACTCCGAGGGAAAGTTTAGAATAGTCCATTTCGCACTGAATGACAGGGATGGCTGGAATAGTCCATGTAAGAAGGGGAACACTTTTTACAATCCTGCTCTCCTATTGGTCAGCATCGCTCCCACCAGCCTCTCCTGTTAGCATAAACTTTTTCTAATCAGTAACCATGGATGTGAAGATTGTCACTGAAGTCAAAGCGAAGAAGAGGGTGCTTTTCATTGAGTCAAAAAGGGAGATAATTGAGAAGTATGAAGCTGGGATATGCTTTGTCCCATGCTGAATATTGTGATTTTGTAGGGCTTGGAACGAATTAGGCAATTAACATGTAAAAGCCTGACCGACATACGAAAAGTTTAACATACGAAACCAACCTCGGAACGGATTAATTTCGTAAGTCGGGGTTCTACTGTATTGGGAATTATAATTTTCATCTGCTAGTTGATAAAAAAAAATGTGCCTTCGTCGAATGGCGCCATGAACTTATTACAAGATTATCTTGATAAGACTAGACATATAAATCATAAAAGCCAAACAAACACTTGCGGTCACATGAGAGCTGCGGTATTTCTCGTCTGTCATGTTTTACAATCAGACAAAAATGTGATTCCCAAGTCACATCATGTTTCTGTGTGCCATTGTTTTCAGTGTTATGAATATGGCTTTGAACGTGATTCCAAAGACAAGTGCATTTCCTTGCAGCTGGTGCGTGGATGATTTTAAATGAAAATCCCAGTTGGGCTACTAGCTTTAGCGTTTAGCTTAAGCCTCTCTCTTGGGTCATTGTTGAAATATTGTCGCTGGAGAACAGCTTCTCTGGGGGAACAGTGATTGTTTTTTTACTCTGATCTGGATGTTTATTGAATTTTTCCATGGCGAACTTCAGAAAAGCTAATGCTAACACGACAGACGGGGAGGGTAAAGGCTCTGACCGTAATTGAGAGCGACACGTGTTGCCTCAGTTTGAAGGAGGACGTCGGGTTTGCTTGTTCTGTTTATCGTGGTTTGCTGATATTAGGAGTGATTCTCTGCATGTTGGTTTAAGGTCTAGCGAGCATAAGAGCATTTTTTTTTATATATTTTGCTCAATTTCATGCTATATTATTCCTGTTTCATTTCACATTCACATTTGATATTAACATGCAAAACGTTCAACATTTTACATTATTTGTAACATTTTACAAACAGTAGAGTGTGGTGCTTGCAACTCCAAGGTCAGGGTTCAATTCTCAGGGAAAGCAAGAACTGATTAGAATGTCAATGTGTTTCTTGAATGCAATGCAAGTCGATTTGAAAACTTTGGATAAAAGTGTCTGCTAAATGTAAATAG
Source organism: Rhodeus uyekii (assembly GCA_037043235.1). Classification (NCBI taxonomy): domain Eukaryota; kingdom Metazoa; phylum Chordata; class Actinopteri; order Cypriniformes; family Acheilognathidae; genus Rhodeus; species Rhodeus uyekii. The sequence goes on from JAWRVZ010000149.1 coordinate 1,525,320, forward strand.
TTTAACAATATTTCACAGAAATTTGCATTAAACTGATTTCTGCAAGACGTCTGAGGCATCACAACAGTGTAACGATCTACAGCTTAATAAAGCATGCTCTGCTGATAACTAAGCACAATTTGAATGACTACAATAGTCATTTCTCACTAAAAATTGGGGCTGAAATGTATGTACACTTTTTTTATTGATTATTGATTCTTTTAATCCTCATTAATCCAATTAATCCGTTGGTTATTTTAACAATAAATAATAACCATTACTAATCTATGTATGAACTTTTACCTAATGACTCTGAACACCTTTCCTAATTAAGTTATTTTGTGATTAATGTTGCTGCTTGATCTATAGTCACGACCACAACTAACCGTAGCTGTAACTCAAGGACAGTGTCCATAAAGCGTGAAGTTTTACAGTGATTGACAGTGCATTATTAAATGAGTCCAATCGAGGCATGAGCTCATCCATTAGATAGTTTTAATAACCAACAACAGCTTTACTTGCTTTGTAACTAGTAGGTTTGAGCTGTGCGTCTCGCAGCCATAGCAGCTCGTAAAAATATGAGCGCAGCCGGATGAAGCACAAAATATGGCACTAACAACCATATTCTAGTGCTCTGTAAAACTTCACTGCAATCATCTAAACTTCGTTCCCTATTTAAAATTAAGTGGATAACGTTTGTCAAAAATGTAAATTTACATTCAAACTGTAAATGTACAGTTTTTTACAGTAAATGTTTACAGAATTTACACTCAAACTCTAAATTTACAGTTTTTTTTTTCAGTAAATTTAAACTCAAACTGATTTAAACTTTCCAGCAACAGGAAAGAGTTTCATACTATTTTAAATAGAAAAGGAAAATAAAAATATATTATTTGGGAAATCTAAATAAAAATAAATATATATTATTTAGGAAATATAAATAAACTATTTAGGAAATAGAAATAGAAAATAAAAATATATATTATTTGGGAAATATAAAAAAAATATATAAATATACTATTTAGGAAATATAAATATACTAATTATAAAATATAATATAAATATAAAACATAAATACATTATTTAGGAAATATAAATAGAAAATAAAAATATATTATTTGGGAAATCTGAATAAAAAATAGAAATATACTATTTAGGAAATAGAAAATATAAAACATAAATATATTATTTAAGAAACAGAAAATATAAATATACTATTTAGGAAATATAAATAGAAAATATAAATATAATATTTAGGAAATATAAAATATAAAACATAAATATATTATTTAGGAAATAGAAAATATAAATATACTATTTAGGAAATATAAATATATTATTTAGGAAATAGAAAATATAAATATACATTCTGGGAAATAGAATTAAAAAATATAAATATACATTTTGGGAAATATAGATAAAAATAGAAATATACTATTTAGGAAATATAAAACATAAATATATTATGTATTATTATTAATATTTATTATTATAAAACAAGACTGTTTTACAGATTTTGTGTTATTTATGACTCCAGCCTGCCAATCAGGCTTCAGTTTTGATACGACCTAATCAAGCAGAATGTGGTCTTCAGCAATGGGACTTTCTGTCCGTCACAGAGGTCAATTCTAATTGTGATGGTATAAAATGATTATTTCCCAACATTAACATATTAAAATGGCCTGAGGATCTGAAGTATCATGAACACTCAACTCCTTTATAGCAGATCAGAGAATCCCATAGTGAAGCATTTGATGCAGAATATGAGGCGATGCGGCTGATTTGTCATTCCTGTGGGCGCAGACGGCCCTGCCTTCACCCCAACACTGTCATGTCACGTCTGTCTCTCTCAGGAAAACAACTCTGACTCGTCTCGTTAAAGCGGATGCGTCTTTTCTGCATGTTAAGCATTGAAACATTACACACATGGCATCATGTGAAACTGAACATGAAAAGTGTGCTGTGGTTATTATTGCTTCAAGTTGCAAGTTTGAAAGGTACAAGTTATTGAAAGTTATTTATTTTTAATAATTCACTTTATAAATATTACATTTAAAAATATATACATTATATATTTGTCAGGGTTTGGATTCAGTCGGTCTGTTTTTAGCCCATGTGCTCCTTTGTTTTTATCCCAGTCACTGGTAATATTGTCAGCTGTGTCTCTTTTCTTTGATTAGTCCACATGTATTTAAGTTCTGTCCATTTTCGTTTTGTGATATTGTTCTAATCTTCTGAGTTTTTCAAATAAAAAATACTGTTTCCACGCACTATTAGTGTTAGTATTTTTTTAATGTTTACTGTTTTAAATAAAAAAAAGTTTAATTTTTTTTTAATTATTAATTATGGAATTAAAATTTATTTAATATTATTTTTTTATATAAATATTATTTGTTTCATAATTATGACCTTATTGTTGCTATGTTTTTATTTTCGATTTACTTTTATTTAATATTATCTAAAAATGTTTACTGTTTTTAATAAAAAAAAGTTTAATTTTTTTTAAATTATTAATTATGGAATTAAAATTTATTTAATATTATTTTTTATATAAATATTATTTTTTTCATAATTATGACCTTATTGTTGCTATGTTTTTATTTTCGATTTACTTTTATTTAATATTATCTAAAAATCAATAGGAAAAATACTAAATTGTAGATTTATTGCTTTGTGACATTATTTTAAAGACAGTTAAGCACATATTTTCCCCATATTATCATTACTCAATTTCTTTATGTGAAAGAAAAAATTCTGTATTAGTTTTTTTTTTATTTAGTGTTACATTTATTTTTATTTATTATTAATTATGCTTTTAATTTATTTGGTTTTTATCTTTTAATAGTTGTTACATGATTGTTAATAGTCATATTTGTATTTAATATTGCTTAGTAAATTAATTACAGTAGGAATTAATTAATTAAATTCCTCTGTCTCTGTCTCTCTCAGTCTCTCACTCTCTCTGTGTCTCTCAGTCTCTCACTCTCTTCTCTCTCTTTCTCGGTCTCTCTGCCTCTTGGTCTCTTTCTGTCTCTCTCTATGTCTTAGTCGTTTATATTCGTAGTTTCGTGTATTGAAGTATTTGTTGCTCTCTCTCGGCCTCAGTCTCTCTCTCTCTCTCTCTCTCTCTCTCTCTCTCACCCTCTCTCTCTTTCAGTCTCTCTGCGTCTTGGTCTCTCTCTCTCTCTCTCTCTCTGTGTGTTTTGGGAGAGTATAGGCAGCTGTGGAGTTTGTCCAGATTAGGGGTCATAACCTTGGCTGGCTTTGTTAGTCACTGTACATGCCGTCAGACTAACCGCAATGTTGAGGTTCTTATTTTAGACAGTTTAATCACAATTGTCTAGACGGGCTGTTGCTCTTCTGAGTCCAGTTCTCCTGCGTGAGACGTTCACTCGCCCCCTCCGCGGCGCTCTGTCGCAGGGTTATATCCGTCTTTCCACCGGTCTCAATCTGGCCTCAGGCGTCTGCACTGCCATGTATGCAAAGCAGCTCGCAGATCACATGATCAGAGCAGCCTCCCTTCTCCCCAACGCTGTGGCCACTGCCTGGCATCCCAGAATACCTACACAAGGTGTGTGTGTGTGTGTGTGTGTTGTAAAATGAATTCAGCTAGGGTCGTCATCATTGACGTCTGTGTCTCTCTCCTCCTACAGCTCTGGTGCTATGACAACAACTCTGCTGCCTTCCCACCAATCACACCTCTATCTTCACACAGACATAAGCGTGGTGTTCTGTCCAAATATTTAACATTTAACCTCTTCCGTTGCCGAGAGATTTTTCACACTAGGATGTAATGTGAGGTCATGATGGGTGACTGTTACAAAACCGTTTGAGAACAATAAATTATGTTTCACATTGTAGATTTACAGCATTTTGACATTATTTTAATGACTGTTAAGTAAATATTTCCCCTGTATTTTCATTATCATAATAATTCTCATCACTTTTAATGCGAAAGCAATTTTTTTAAATCGTCATGGTAGAATTTGCTGCATTTATGAAATAAAAACTCATTGAATTTCAGTAATCTATTGGCAATAATAGAAATGACAGAAAAATCTCCAAATCTCTTAAGAATGATGAGAATATGAAATAATTTGCATTCATGCATTTGTCAGATGCTTTTATCCGATGCGACTTGCATTGCATTCAAGAAACACATTGACTTTCTAATCAGTTCTTGCTTTCCCTGGGAATCGAACCCATGACCTTGATGTTGCAAGCGCCACTCTCTAATGTTAGAGCTACTGAAAGCCTAAATAATGTCTCCATGCTTCTAAAGTAAATATTATAACATTTTATTTATTGACTTTTGATGAGATGCACTCTCATCAATGCATTTGTAGTTTTTATACTATACCAGCAGGAAAAGTTGAAGAAGTTTCCCGTATGTGGGCGGAGCTTGTGGTAAAGGTGCGTGGAGTGGGCGGAGCCAGTGCTTGTGAGAGGCGGTCTTGAATTCCTATGTAAATGTGATGCTCTCCGCAGGGTCAAGCCAGAGCCATTCAGACCGACCAAAAGCAGCAGAACCACGTACATTCCTGCTCCCAATCTCACACTGATTCTGAGACAGAAGGAAAGGGGGAAGGGGAAGGAGGTAAAGGGAGAGGGGGGGATCGCTGAACGGACACAGCCCCCCATCCCAAGCTGCTTCAGTTCCCGTCCACTCACGTGGGAGTCAGTATGTTGAGGAGTTGGAGACGGAATGTGGACGGCGCTCCGGGAAACGTGAGATTTTAGAAAGGACGCGTGTCATTGGGTCACTGGATCATCCGCCGGGAAGGTAAGACAGTTTGTGCGGTTGGCGAGGTGTGGCGGTTTGTGTTGATGCTTTTCAGAGCAGTTTCGCAGCTTCAGACAGTCTTAATGTCTGTTGAGAGGCAGAGAAAGCAGATGAAAAGGATTTCCCACATCTGAACGGCGCTGTCTGTCTCTGTCTTTCCAACTGAACATTCAAACAAGCTTAATGGTTTACATAGTAAACAAGGGTTTGCATCAGCAAAACATTAACCATTGCACGTTTGATGTTGGTTGCTATACACTAAACGCATGTCTTATTGACTTTTGTAGATGTGCGAAGTACATTCCCCCTTTTTTTTATAAGTTTGTTCTTCTTCACTAGTCCAATTATTCCTGCTGGAATTTCTAAAGAATTGTATGAGAGATGAAGCTAAAATGATTTGCTCCATGTAATCTTTTTGAGTTAGGACTTTATTTTTAAATGCATTTTTAACCTAATTTAGTGCTTTTTTTGGTTAAGCTTTATTTTAAGGTGGCGTAGTTGCATTGCACTCAAATGAGTATGGAGAAATATTAAAGAACTACATGTACCTACTATAGAGTTAGGATTTGTTACTTGTAATTATGCTTAGTAATGCATATAGTAATATATTAAAATATGGTTACCTTTGTGTTAAGTGCCAAATATTTCATATAAAATAATTTTTTAATTCTTTATCCAGTTATGGGGAATATTTGTAAAGTCTGTGGGATAATCTGTAGTCTTTATCCAAACTCCACTGGGGTTTTTCAGGAGTTTTAAACCCCTGAATGATTTGTGATGCTCTACATGGACATTTGATCCCATTGGAAACCCAATAGTCCTATTGTGAACTATGTGTGCTTAAGATCTGCTTGTTGTTATGCTGGAACTCCCGTTAGGATCCAGAGCTTTGCAGTTGGATTAGGAATATGAATTTGTAAGTGTTGCATTTGGATTGGTAGGTTTTTTGTAGCTTTGTAGTTTGCAAATATTATTTGTATTTTATTTCATTTTATTTTTAGCACTAGTAAAGTTGCATGACTTTATAATGCTGCTTTTCCAATTGCCCGAATCTAACCCGTTGCATATCAATGGATATACATCCTGAAAGAAAGAAAGATTGTTATTGTCTTTCACCTGTGGTCTGACATGCTAATTGAACTGGTAGTTAATGACAGAACATCACACGCAAACACAGCCTTTCTGCGCGCTGTAAATAGTCTGTGCATGCGTCGTTACAATGACAAAGCTCCTGTGTTGCTGCTATTGTGCGAGGAAGATGATGAATTGCAAATGTGCGAGTCGGTCAGAGTCAAGGAGAATCCCCTCTGAGCGTGTCCTGGTGTGAAGGACTTTAGACGGGCTGAATTCATTCCTGGAGTCCTTGTGAATGGCCTGAGAGACGGGAAGGCAGAAAGACAGGAGGAATCTCTCATCTGCTGGTATACAGATGGAAATGAATCAGCCATCCGCATTCAGGCAGGACAGGAGGTCAGCGCTGGTGGACGCAGCTGGGAAGTCTTGCATCACACCCGAGAACACAGATGGAGAGGGAGTTTGTGTGGATATTAAAATAACGTACGAGTTAACAAACAAGTTCAAATGTTAACAAACTGCACTTGATTTTTAACAGGCCCTTTTAGACAATTCTTGTTGTCTAGCATTTCTTATTAAGGAGACCGGGGCTAGTTGTCATGTTTTATAATGGTTCATTTAGTTTAAATATAATGTAAAATTAGATTTTTTTTTTTTAAGTATACGTATATGTAAGTAATATTTATTTATTTAAGCCATTTCATTTGAGTCGAGAACCCTACACTCAAAAAAATGGGTCAAATATGGACAAACCCAACCGTCAATTTTTAATATATAGATATTAAAATAACGTACGAGTTAACAAACAAGTTCAAATGTTAACAAACTGCACTCGATTTTTAACAGGCCCTTTTAGACCATTCTTGTTGTCTAGCATTTCTTATAAAAGAGACCGGGGCTAGTTGTCACGTTTTATAATGGTTCATTTAGTTTAAATATAATGTAAAATTTGATCATTTTTTTTATGTATAAGTAATATGTAATTATTTAAGCCATTGCATTCGAGTCGAGAACCCTACACTCTACAAAATTGGTCAAATATGTTTTTTTTTAATTCAAATAAGTTTTTTATTCAATTTTAAATCCAACAGTTGTACATATTTGATACATTATGGGACCCAAGTTTAGGTAGAAAACCATACAAACCACAAAGTTCTCTCACCATTCCTGATTTCTAACACACACTCACAGCGTTCGGTGTGATCTTGAGGCAGTCAGAGTAAAAATGAAAGATGATGCTCTCTCTCTATGTTTTCGATGTATTTCGTCCATTAGATCTGAAAAATCCCATATATTTACCCAATCAGGATTGAAGTGGTTGAAAGTGGACAAAAGAGACTTAAAACACCAGGTGTAAACGCTAATGTATTTCGATTGACTAAAACACATCCTAATACCAGTGTAAACAGGCCCGCTGTGACAACATGCCCCAAAAGCCGGACATGTTAGCGCATATTTAACTATGTAATTGTTGAATTTTTATTAATGAATTGATTCACTTGAAGTGTTTTACACAAATTATCAGAACATTCTGTGCTTTTATTTCTTTAGACAGGAAGTAGGTCCTTCTAAAGGTAAAAATGCCTCAAAAATCAGTTTGTGGGGCAAATGTTTCTGAATAAAAGCAGAAGTATTTGAAACAATGCCAGCTTTGAGGAACTAATACCTTGTTCTGGCCGGAGTGCAGATCTGTAATCTCCAACAATCAAGTCAACAAAGGTGTAATTGTTGTTTAGTTGCACGGGTGGAGAACGAAAGGTTTTTCTTCTCCTGAAAGTAATTGATTGAAATAGTTTTCTTCTTTACTCGAGGGAAACGCCGACTTTGATAAATAAAAATGAGGCTAGAACGTCATTTTCATAAATATAGATCGCTTTCATTGTGCTTTGATGTGGTCATTGCCGCTGGGTTGCGTTTCCTGTGCTCAGGGTTGTTAATTAACTCTCCTGGATTGGTTTTGGGGAATGGAAGGATTTAGACCATCATAAGCATGAGATCGTATCTCTTTCCGCACTTATGCAATGTTTTCCAAACAGATCCTTAAGAGTTTTATGACTTCGAGACCATTCCAGGAATGCTTCCTTGTCAACAGGATTGAGTGATGTGTAATTGTACGGCGAGTGATAGTCGCATTTAGACACGGGGAATCCCTTTTATCTGTGAGCCTCTCAACTTTCATGTCAAGACGCTCCGTTCCAGTTCTCTTCCATGACCATCCTAATCCAAATCAGACCTTGTAAGTGACCGATTTTAACACGTATTGCACAAATACTTGACTACAGTTTATTTAAATGGAGTTTAATATTTTGTTTTTTTATTTTGCCATTTTAGATACTTTTGTTTTTCTAATAAAATTAGAAACTAGAAAATGTATCAGTGCATAAAATGCATTCATATTTGTTTTAAATGATAGCACTTAATTTAAGTTTATTTTATTATTTTTAATTTTATTTTATGTTTTAATAAATGTATTGTTAGTCTAATTAGTAATCTGAAATGAATTAACTAGTCCATGTTTAAAACTACACTAGAGACTCGACTACAGTTTATTCCAATAGTGTTGATTATTTTATTATAATCTTATTTAAAACGTTTTGCATATAGAAATAGAAATATGAAATTAATCAATTTGTCACTGTTTATGTAGATACAAAATAGACTTGATTACAAGTTAAACTGATTTATTTGTTTTATATTTGCTATTATAAATGTATTAGTTTTACTATAAATACAAATATGAAATTAATTTGTTCTCAGTTTTTCTACTAGTTTACATCACTAGAGACTTGACTAATTCCAATAGACTATCGTTTATATTATTTAATAAATCAATATGTGCATATTTACAAATTCATTTTAATACAGTAATACCTTGAGATACGAGCGTCCCGACATACGAGTATTCCGAGATAAAAGCAAGCCTTCGAGCAAATTTTTGCTTTGAGATACGAGTAAAGATTTGAGATACGAGCAGCTTACAGACGGCGACGCTAGGTGTTCGAGCACTCGGAGCAGCTCAAGCCGCCTCACTCGTTCACTTCACGTGTTCATTGGCTAAAATAAAAAGTGTTCGGACGAGCAAAAACACCAGTCGAGAGAAGATCAAGTGCGCGTGTGTTTGGGGAATGTTCACAAGGGATTAAAATGAGCTCAATTTAGATCTGTTTTCTGCTCGCGGATGTAATTTTTGCACAAACATCAGTTTTGCGCTCGTTTCTTTGTGGCATGGATTTGCAGGTATAGTCGACTTCCGCGAGTCTTCCGTATTGTGTTTGCGTAATATACGTAATCCCTCCCTCCTCCGTCGCTACTGTATCGTCTGTCTCAAAGGTAAAAACTCATAATTAAAACCACATTTTATTTTATATCACAGGAATCCTTATACAGTGGTACCTCGAGATACGAAATTAATCCGTTCCGAGGCGGCCTTCGTATAATGAATTTTTTGTATCTTGGAACACATTTTGCATGTAAAATGGCTAATCCGTTCCAAGCCCTCCAAAAACACCCCATTAAATTTCATAATAAAGCTAAATTGACCTATAAACAATGAAATAACGTAAAATGTCGAAGCTTACCTTTCGAGTGAGGCTATCTCCGAAAGTGGCGGCAGAGGAGGACGAGGGCAAACGGCAGATAACGTACGTACGTACACTTAACTTAGCAATGTCGGCAACAATGTCACCCTGTAGCCTAAGACTGGTTACTCACAAAAGCTAAGCGGGGCTGAGAGTGGTTATTTTCCTGGATGGGAGACTGACCTGATTGCTGCTGGAAGTGGTGTTAGGAGGCCAGCAGGGGGTGCTCACCCTCTGGTCTATATGAGTCCTACCGCCCCAGTATAGTGACGGGGACACTGTACTGATATGAGCACCGTCTTTCGGATGAGACGTTAAAACCGAGGTCCTGACTCTCTGTGGTCATTAAAAATCCCAGGATGTCTTTCGCAAGAGTAGGGGTGTAACCCCGGCATCCTGGCCAAATTTGTCCATCATGGCTTCCTAACCATCCCCTTTCTCTGATTGGCTGCATCATCACTCTGTCTCCTCTCCACCAATAGCTAGTGTGTGGTGAGCGTTCTGGCGCAATATAGCTGCCGTTGCATCATCCAGGTGGATGCTGCGCTCTAGTGGCGGTTGAGGAGATTCCCCTGTCCATGTAAGCGCTTTGAAATACTTTGATAAAAAGCGCTATATAAATGTAATGAATTTATTTATTTATTTATTTAACTTTACGAAAACACATAAAAAATTTAAGTTTCAGGTGCGGAGTGGCTGAGCTAAAGCACGCCAGCACGTACGTATAGAAGATGCATGATGGGAGGGATGCTGTCCAATTAGAGAGAAGGATCTCATGGCTTGGCTAGCATCAGGAACCAATGGGAGAGCAGGAGGATGGCGGCGAGTCTACTATAAGATGGCGGCGTGCGGCGCGAGTTTCAAAATTGTTATGGGGCGAATCTCGGACTTTCAGAAACCTTTCGTATCTTAAACTTTTCTTATGTAGAGCAGTAAAATTATTCGTCTTTGCTTTCGTAACTTGGATTTTTCGTAAGTTGAGCCTTTCGTATCTTGAGGTACTACTGTATTTCTTATGGGGAAAAAATTATTTGAGATACGAGCAATTTGAGTTACGATCTCCATCCTGAAACGGATTATGCTCGTATCTCAAGGTATTACTGTATTGCACTTTTTTATCAATACTGTACAGTACAGAATGAAATCATTATTTATGGTTGACATTTCTCTTACAGTATCTCTTACCTCTTTTGCCGTATTGGCTTACATTTTGTTTTCTTCGCGCACTGCTTTATGAGATTGCCCTTTTCCACAAAGTATGCATATGATGATCTGGCTATATCTTTCATTTTGATTAATCTTTCATATGATTCTTTAAAGATACAGTCTTGGTAAGCAGCTCACTATAGGGTTTCTGTCACTAGTTTCCTGTTCCTCCTAATGTGGCCTATAATTCCGTTTACCCAGAATGCATCAAACACCCCATTCATACCTGCTCCGCCCTCTGTTTTGATGAGTGATTTAATTGAAGGGTTATTATCTCTGGCGTTGAAGGCAGCTGTTTTAAAGTGGTCGTCTGTGATGTCTAACCCCAAGACAGGTGGTTTAGGTAGACGGGCTTGTGCACACACAGTTCGTTCTTGATCTTCCGGCTCGGAGAGGGAAACGAGGGGTGTTATTGTACTGGAGTCGGGTGGAAATGAAAGGCCTGTGATCGGAGCGAGTAAACTCATTTCAACGCAGCTTTGTGTAGTCATGTGTGTCTGAATCCTGTCTCGTTACGCTCCACTGCATGGCGCTGGGAAGAGGGGCGGAGGGGAGACCCCGGGGTTCGGGGGAGGCTTCCACATAGGGAAAACTGAGATCATGTGAAGGAGAGATTTTCTGGAAACGGGATTTTGTTAATCTGTTCTCGGCGTATCACACAGGGGCTCAGGTAATCAGAGGAACACATGCCGTCGGAAGGTATTTCTCGGAGCTGGAAGGGTTTCTCGGTTTGTTCTCGAATGTGTTTGAGAAAGTTTTGTTTGTGTATGTGTGCTAATCCTTGTATTTACCTAATGAGATTGTGATAGAAGAACAATTAGGAGGATCAAAACAAAAAACAGCCATAAACATAATCCATCATGTTTTTAATTCTTAAAAATGCACGGCAAATTACGGGTTGCGTATACTAGTCAACTAGTTGACTTTAATGCTCTTCCATGATGCTGTAGGCTTGACAAGAATTATTTTACGCTCTGTTTCCATGATGACAAATAAATGCGTAATCCGAGAGCTCCGCAAGATGTGCTTGATCATACCGAAATTGATCCGAGAAATCGGCACGTTTTAAACAGCTTATTGTACATGTGAGTTAATTGCATTGATTTAAATGTAATCTGGCTACTTTATCTGGATCTGATTTGGAACGAGCAGAAATCGGAGAAATATAATGACCCAACGACAAAAGACTTGATAAAAATTAGCTGGTTTGTAGGAGAAATGTGTCATCTTAGCTCGAGGTTCAGGGTTATATGTTCATCAATAACGTCATCAGACTTAATCACATAAATGTCAAAGTTGTTCAACCCGTACTGCACGTTGCAAGCTCTTCTTTGGGCTCTTCTTCAGCAAACGGTGCTGCTGTGAAGCCTTGTTTATGCTCGACACGTTCAGTTTGGTGTGAACCAATGCAGACGTGCTCATGTCACGCACTCCAGAGGTGTTGATACTTCACACGCTCTCCAGAAACAACAGGTGGCAGTGCAGAAAACATCATCCGAACCAACCAAACAGCAGTGAGGGGTAGTGCACTGAAGTTTGCATTTGAAAATGAAATCGCTTAGGCCTCATGAACTTCTAGGTACATTTACTCCTCTATCTTTTTCAGTCTACTGAAACTTCGTCAACACAGTTTGTTTTTAATAATTAGTTTTACTAATGTCAATAGTATCACTATTGACTATTGGTTTTTGGTGATGCCATTGCTGTACCATTAGAATAAGAGCAATTCAGCCTAGCAGTTTCCCTCCCGTTTTTGTTTGTTCGGTCTCTAACCGTCAAAAACATCGCAGTGGCCGATTTCATGTGCAAACATGAAGCACTTATAGACACAAAGTGTTGTTTTCACATGCAGATTGTCTTGTAGGTCAATCGTGTGACTTCTCTTTTCTTTGTGCTTGAGATTAACTTTATCTTCTTTTGTTTTCTTCTTAAAGGCACATGTGAAAACAGCGGTTAGTTAAACCTTTTGCGTGTTGGAAGGTGGATTTTAGGGCTTGTGTGCTTTAATGAATATAGAAGCAGGGTTATTATAGTTGACTAAAAGAAAAAACATAAAAATGTTAACTGAAGTACAATATAATATATTTTAAAATATAGTGTATTTCAGCTAGTTGCCAAAGCGACTTAACTTTAAAGTAAAAGCTTTAAAGTCAAAATTAATAAAATATATGTATATAAAAAAAGATACCAAAACAGTGTTTTGTTAATATTTGTTTTCTTATGATATGAAAGGAACTATAAAATAATAGTATTAACATTTTTGGTTTGCTTTATCTAGTTATTTAGTTGTATTTTCAGGTGTCCCTAAAACAATGAATTTTTTGCTAAGTTCCTAAAGAATTTATGATTGTTATTTTTAAAAAAACTAAAAAAACGTTTTTCTTATATATACAAATGGTAAGGGACGTTTACATCTTATAACTATGCAAACATTATGGTAACATTCGTTTTGAAAGTTCTCTGAACAATCGGAATTGAGAAGTAACATTTAAACGTTCCACGTTAAAAGTTCCACGTACTATTTGTGTGTGTGTGCTAATGTTTCAAAAAAGTTATAAAAGACCTGATAACTTTAAACGAACATTCTATTAATTTTACTGGAAGAAAGTTGAGAGAACATTACCTGAATGTTCTGAGAATGTTCCCTGTTAGGTAGGTCTGAAATTCTTTTTTAATTTTTAGTTTCAGGCTAGGGTGTTTCACCCTAATTTCTGCCAGGGTTGTACCTTCCCCCATCCGTATGTATCACGGGGGCAGGGATCATCACCAAATGTCCCTGAGCGCGTCGTTCACGGGCTTCAAAGCCTCTAGATCAGGGCAGGATGCTGCATTTGCTCCGACCGAGAGGAACTATGGGGAAATACGGGGGCATTTTTGTGGCCATCAAGAGATAATGTAATATACGACCAAATAATGTGGTTATGTAGAAATGAGGAAATTAGCATTTAAAGGGTCACTGATTTAATCTTTATTGTTATTTTGCTACTGTATTTAATTTACATTAATGTCAGTGTGTTTAATGTTTACAGAACTCTCAACCAATGGTGCGACAATCAAAATCTGTTATTTTAATATTGGATTTATATACTATTAAAAAATATATAAATAATTTATATTTATATTTATTTATACATTTTTAATAGTATTTTATTTATTACATATTTTAATATATTGTATTTTATTTATTTTATGAAATACTATATATATATATATATATATATATATATATATATATATATATATATATACTTTTTTTAATTGTATATTAAATAGTTTAATAGTTATAATAGTATAATAGTATATTTTTTAATAGTATATAAATTCTGAGTTCTGTAAACATTAAACACACTGACATATATATTATATATACTGATTATATATTATATTATATAATATATATATATATTTTATTTTCATATTTTAGTTTTATTTTAGGTTTTGCGATTTGTTGTTTTTATCATTATTTTTATTTGCTTTTGATTTTAAGTATATAATATAATTTAATTAATAGTAATAGTAACTTATTTATTTGTTAGTTTTAATTTTTGCCATCATATATATATATATATATATATATATATATATATATATATATATATATATATATATATATATATATATATACATACACATATATGACAAAAACCAACAGAGAATGAAGGAGAACACAGGGTATAAATACATGACCAAACAAAGGGAACTAAAGAGGTAATTAATGGACAGGTGAAGGAGACGATTAACATGAGGACAGAGGTGACAAAGAAGCACATGGGGAGACTTTAACAACACTAACAAACTGTGACAATAATACCACCCCCCCACCAACACTACCTTCTGAAAAGGCACAACCTTGCGCCGCAATAGATCAACAATGGTAGGAGGGTTGCGGCCCTGACGGTTGACTAGGGGTGGTCCAACTCAACCAGAAGCCTTTAGGGCAGCTCCGGGGACTATCTCAGAACAGGATCTGGAGATCAGGACGGCCTCCCTGACCGTGACGTGGGAACTGGAGATCAGCACAGCTTCCTCTGCTGTGATGAGGATATAGCCCCCCCATATAACCCTATGGGGCTGGAGTGGATTCTGTAGATTGCTCATAGGTTGGAGTGGCTGAGCTCTGTGTGCCTACTGTGTGCTCTGTGTGCCTATACGTGTGCCTACACACGTATACAAGGGCCGTGGCCATAGTGGACATCTTCAGGAGCAGACTTGGGATCTTGGGATAGGATGATGCAGGATCCTTCGCATTGATTCCATGGTTAGCATTGTTTGAAACATCTTTAGGACTCGAGGGAAGACTGGACTGATGGATGAGATAGTCCCGGAGTCAAGGGATGTGAAAGGTTTGGTTGGAGACTCTGGGTGATTTTGTGCGCCCAAATGTTACAGGATGGGACTGAATGAGGGTTAGTATGGTACTATTTAACCTCTTTGACCTCAAAGTCAGAACGCTTTAGCCAAAAGATGATTAAAGGTGAATCATGACAAGCAGGAGACTGGAATCGGATTGCCTCCCCATCTGGAAGCGGACAGTAAAGGTGGCGTTGCTCCAACTCAGCAGATGTGAAAATTCAACAAACTCCTCCACATACTGCTGTTTTCAGCCACTCTTTGTCTTGTTCAATCCGTTCTTCTGTTTACATTTACATTTATGCATTTAGCAGACACTTTTATCCAAAGCGGCTTCAAGAAACACATTGACATTCTAATCAGTTCTTGCTTTCTCTGGGAAATTTCTGTTCCGTTCATCATGCAAATATAATATATTGAAAATTATTTTCTAACAATGAATGGATATTGTTTGAAATTTATTGAGCCATTATTTTGTTTGGTGGCACTTAAATTACGAATCTCGACCTGTGTGTTTAAAACGACACAAAATTTAAACAGCACTAATATGATTGTTTTTTTTGCAAAATCTTTTATTTGTTTTACTCTGCAGTTTATTAATCCTGAGCAGAAGCGTTACAGCCATTGCTGCTAGAACAGAAAGCACTAATTTGGTTTTCTGTGTGTCTGGATCTCAAGTCAACCTGTCACTCGAGGGGATCCTCTGAAAGACCTGTCAATCATTCATCACACCACAGTGACCTCCCTGCACAGTTCTGCCAGAGGCACATGCTTTACAATCATAAAATGTTCTAATATTTCTGAACCTCATTACACCGGCTGTGTGTTTTATGTTGCATTCGGAGTGTTTTTCATGCAGATGGTAAATCTGTGCTGTTTTCATTATCGCTGCAATGCCCCTCCCGGCGTTTCTCAATTAAACGTTTATATGGCTTCTAAACTAATTCAGCGAGAGAAACAGACACCAAAACAGCATTACAGGTAATGCTAATGAAGAACGATAGAAAATTATAGAACTGCTGAAAATTCCACTCTTTGTGATGCAAAATAGGGAACTTGCAGAACTTTGGAAAAAACATCAGCTGCTGAAGACAGAAACTTCTCAAGACTTCTGTATAGTTTAATAGAAGTATATTTGGCAGAGCTGAAACTGCGAGTGTCCGTTTAAACACTCTCGCGTTGCTCATTCTGTTCTCCAGGTGCATTGTGGGTATTAGCAGAATGGCTTGTTTTCAGACCATCTCCAATGTCATGCTTTTGAAAACATCTTGTAAAAGAACATCACGTCTGGAGCATGTCACAAAAACATCACGCCTATCCTGCCACTTAAATTGTAGTTCCATTTCAGGTTTTTTCAGAGAACTCAAGGTTGGATATAGTAGGATTATTTGTATATATACAGTATACTGACATAAAGCAATATTTTTTTTTTTACATTTACATTTCTGCATTTGGCAGACGCTTTCATCCAAAGCGACTTACATTGCATTCAAGAAACACTTTGAATCAGTTCTTGCTTTCCCTGGGAATCAAACCCATGACCTTGGCATTGCAAACACCAATGCTCTACTGGTTGAGCTACAGGAAAGCAATATATATTGTATAGCAAATTGTAACTGCAAATAAAAGTTAATAGTATTGCACAACTCTACATGTAAAGATGAGTATCTGCATACATACTATAAATGCATGTAAAGCAAATCTCAACTGTATACTATATTCGCCATATTAGCGCTTTGAGAGACTTTGATAAAGCGCTATATAAATGTAATGAATTAGTATTATTATTATTATTATTATTATATTCACTATACTCTGCTCATAATGTATAAACTATATATTATTTATACTAATTAAATTAGTGCCCAGCTCTAATCTACTAAATGCAACTATTAAGGAAAGATGGTAACTTTCCTCGCCACTGACGGAAATGTATACAGTTTTAGGCATCTTCTGAAAGAGTTCCCAGTCTCCTGATCAAATCATAGGCGATGAAGAAATAAGTAGAAATAACACGTTAAACAGCATATAAATCAAAACTGCCTAATGTTACTGAATGAAAGGTTGACCCAGGACGAGCTTTAGGACTGTGAAGGTGTTGATGGACTCCATCCACTCCATCTGTGTTTTGATCATTGTTCTGAATCCGATCTGGATTTTTCTCCGCTTTTTGCTGAAAATTAACCAAAGTGTTAGGTTATAAACACATACATCAGTGTTGAATAGCAGACATTTGAGTTGACTTAAAAGTGTGATATGCATAATTTAGCAAAAAGGTCCATTGTCAGCAATGCATGAAACACTATTGGTCATGTTTGTGGTGAATCTGCGTGACCAATTTGAACACGTCTGAATTCTGCAAGGGTAAATTTGACTGCATCAGAAGTGGACGACAATAAATCCAGGGGTAAATGAGCTTCCTTGTGTCGTGGAAAACGCATTAGACCGGATTGCTTTCTTACTGTAAACCAGTGCTTCTCAATTATTTTCTGTCACGCCCCCCTAGGAAGAGGTAAAAATTTTGCGCGCCCCCCTCCCCCCATTTTGGAACTTTCGCCTTATTGTTTCCATGGCAACACGTCATGCTTGTCACGTGACATACCGCAGTCACAAAAAGCGCTGTATAATAGATTATTCAAAATAGTCACCAACTTGTTGGAAATCTTATGTGGTTGAAAACACTGAATTGTTGTGATAAATGACAAGCTCTGAGCGCGTCTTTTTTGGATCAGTGCCAGATATCGCGTGAAAACACGTGTGAATTTATTGGTTGATCACGTGACACATATGAACACCAGTGTGATCGTACATGTCAAAGGATGAGGGGACGGTTATCTGAACTTCATATCTGCTGCTCTTGTTCAGTGCAAGAAAACCTACTCCCTGGCAAAAAAAAGCATGTACCCCAGGGTCACGCGCGCCCCCCCTGGCATCGCTCCGTGCCCCCCCAGGGGGTTGCGCCCCACTATTTGAGAACCACTGCTGTAAACACTTATGTGGTCAAATGCATTCAAACAGCCACAAAAGACCCACTACTCTCCGCAGACTGACCTGATGTAGAAACATGGGATGTGGATTTAAACTTCGTCGGCTGGAGACCCACGTTTAGTTTGAAGACTTTCCTGATTTCTAACACACACTCACAGCGTTCGCCGTGATCTTGTGGCTTTCAGAGTAGAAATTAAAGATGATGCTCTCACTGTTTTTCCATCGTCTCCGGTCGTGTTCATATGTTAATATGATCCATTGGATCGAAAGATCTGGAAAACACCATACTTTTCCCCGCCCATAGACTCTCCCCTTGAAGAAATCAAGACAGAAGTGTTTGAAAGTCGACAAAACAGACACTAGATGTAAACAGGGCTCAATATCATGAATTCAGGTTAATTTTATGCTGATTGAATTTGGTTTTGGAGTTGCTGTCTTAAATAATCCAGTGTGCTAGAGATTGTTGTACTTCTGTAAAGTGCTGTGAATTAATTACCCAGCATGAACATCAGAAATGGGCCCTCGCTGTTTTTCTTGGCAGGAAACATTCCTTTTCCACCCTTCAGCTCCCGATGAATTTTCGGTTTTGTTTCCAGATGCCTCTGAGCGTTCTCAAGCTCCCACGCTGAGAAACACACGCTTGAGCTTTGGGGCAAAAGGGGCCTTTCCTGATCGTCGTCCTCCTAATGCTGATCGTCTTGACTTTCAGCCGTTAATGGGCAGCTCTGAGGCCGCTCGCGTCCTGTCTTGACAGGTCATGGTATGTCTCTAATGTGCGTTCCGGAGACTCTAATAACAAAGGACAGTAATACACACCCGTCACATTTTTTGGGGGGGTTTGCAGGTAAACACACTGAGCCACAAAGCAGGTTCCTGGATGGCGTGATGGAGCCCCTGGGTGTGTTTGTTTGCACACCTCTATGAATTGAGATTTGGGACGACAGGCACTCATTTCAGGATGTTTATGGCTGTCAGTTATTTGCCTGATGTCATGACTGGATTTGAGAAACGGCTCTGTCTGATGGCACTCTTTGTTTTTTATCTCTGCCTGTGATCGTATCAGGTAAAGCCGGCCTTTATTCACAGAGTGGACATTTCACACCAGAGCTCATCTCAGTAACTGTAACTGATAAAACAAACATGCTTTGAATATAAACGAGTGTGGTAGGTTTGCATTTGAGTTTGCTGCTGTTTTCAACTTGTTTTTGTTGGCATATAAATGAGAAGGCAAGTAATGTTCTGGTTAATAAGGTTTTTGAAACACAATAATGCCCCAGTAGTGCATTAACTAATGAGGAGCGATACATTTTTAACGGTTAATGTTAGTTCATGTTAGATCAGGTTTAAAAAAAATAGCTTTTAATATCAGGTGATTGCTTGAGAATTGGAGAAGAAAAACATGAAAGGGCGTTTCATATTTCTCCTCTCAGTTTGAATCGCAGAAGGACCGTTGCTGTTTTTCTCCTCATCAGCTCTTCCCTGAACGGGTCATGCCCGGCGGCTCCCGCTGGAGAGTGTGTGAATGTGACGTGTCCTGATGGCCTCGTGATATAGAGCGCTTATTTTCCCTGTCGAAGGAGCTTGTGTGCTTTGATTTGTGTTGGTTAAGGAACGACATGGCCATTAGTTACAGCTAAACAGGCTCATGGGATGGTTTATGTCTTCAATTAGAAGAGAGATTGTGTGGCGAGTTATCCATCCATCCCATCCATCCCATCCATCCCATCCCATCCCATCCCATCCCATCCCATCCATTCCATTCCATTCCATCCCATCCAATCCCGTCCATTCCATCCCATTCCATCCCATTCCATCCCATCCCATCCCATCCCATCCAATCCCGTCCATTCCATTCCATCACATCCCGTCCATTCCATTCCATCCCATCCATCCCATTCCATCCCATTCCATCCCATCCATCCCATTCCATCCCATCCAATCCAATCCCATCCCGTCCATTCCATTCCATCCCGTCCATTCCATCCCATCCAATCCCATCCCGTCCATTCCATTCCATCCCGTCCATTCCATCCCATCCAATCCCATCCCGTCCATTCCATTCCATCCCGTCCATTCCATTCCATCCCATCCCATCCCATCCATCCAGAGGATTCTCACATTTTAACAGAAAGTAAATTCATCCTGATGGTGGAAGATTTTTGTAACCTTTTCACATTTCTTTATAAATATATGGGGCAGATGATGTAGGCAGCTCTTTAAATCACAGCCTAAGGCCTTTGGGCAGATTGAGCTGATGCCCTGAACTCACATGTTGTTTTTTACCCATGAGCACTTGCACTTGATGTAGTGTGAGAACTTTGATCATGCACTTGGGGATGTTGCTGGCCCTGTGCTCAAGTGCTTTCTATTTTAGTGTTATCCTGATGGTTTATGCTAGCATTTGTAAACCCCTCTCCATCAGTGAAGCGCTGGCCCCGTTTCCACAGAGACACAGGAGATATTCTCAGTGTTTACGTTTCCTGGAGTTTTTTGCCATTGTGCAACGAGATGGAATTATTCTGACACATTTTATGGCTCGCTACAGAAAAGGTCAACGTACAAAGTAGCCGTAGAGAATGTGAGAATGGCTCATAGACAGAAGACCTTTTTAGATTTTCTTGTTTTCCAGCAAAATATATAGGCATCCATAAAAAAGATTACTTCAAAATTATTTTATAAGATATTGAGATTAGTTGTAAAAGAATGTGTTATGTACATTGTACATTTTCTCTTTCCTTTATTTATAAGAGTTTGCCCCCTTCCTGATTTCTTTTTCTTTCTTTGCATGATTGTCACACTTAAATGTTTTGTAATTTTTTTTTATATTAGTCAAAGATAACACAAATAAAGTCAAAATGCAGTTTTAAATGAAGGTTGTTATTATTTATCACACATGAGTTATCTAGCCACAGCCAGGCCTGATTACTGCCACAACTGCTCTCAATCAAGAAATCACTTACATAGGACCTGCCTGACAAAGTGAAGTAAACCAAAATATCTTCAAAATCTAGACATCATGCTGAGATCTAAAGAAATTCAGGAAAAAATGAGAAAGTAATTGAGATCTATCAGTCTGGAAAAGGTTATAAAGCCATTTCTAAAGCTTTGAGATTCCAGCGAACCATGGCGAGAGTCATTATCCACAAATGGCGAAAACATGAAACAGTGGTGAACCTTCCCAGGAGTGACCGGCCGACCAAAATTACCCTAAGAGCGCAGTGACGGCTCAACCAAGAGATCACAAAAGACCCACAACATCATCCAAAGAACTGCAGGCCTCAGTTGAGATAAGAACCATAAGAAAGAGACATGGTAAATATCCAAGATGAAAACCACTGTTGAGGAAAAAGAACATTAAGGCTTGTCTCATTTTTGCCAGAAAACATCTTGATGATCCCCAAGACTTTTGGAAAAGTTTTCAATGTGGTACTGGCGAGACAAAAGTTGAACTTTTTGGAAGGTGTGTGTCCCATTACAGCTGGCGTAATTTCAGAAGAAGAACATCATACCAACAGTACAATATGGTGGTGGTAGTGTGATAGTATGGGCCTGTTTTACTGCTTCAGGACCTGGAAGATTTGCTGTGATAAATGGAAAACATGATTTCTGCTGTCTACCAAAAAATCCTGAAGGAGGATGAAACATTGCACTTTGCAAACTAAGTTTGAAAATGCACATGTGCCAATGAGATTCATTTAATAACATAAAAGCTGTCAATTCTACATTGACCTTGAGCTGGGAATATTATTTGTGGGGATCCATTGAAAGAAGTCTGTATGAATAGCTTTTTACTTCAGAATAATCATGAAACTAATCTCACTGGAGTGAGTTCTTAGTGTTTCTTGCGAATATAATGCCACCGGATTAGTACGTGTCAGGGAATTTAGTGCATGTATCTCCGCTGCATATAAATGTCTGGGGTGTTTGTTTTTAGACGAATCATTTTCGAGCACACTATTCATTAGCATCCTCAGCAGTGTGTGCTAACCGACCTCTCTCTCGTGCAGAATGAAAAATGGGCTTTTTGGATTTCATTGTGTATATATTTCCATTCGTGCTGCTGTTTATTAGAAGCAGCAGTAACCGCAGGTTGATATATCTGCGACCACACACACACAGCCTCTCATGTGGCGGCTCAGAGCGAAGTCCGTCATCTTGCGTTTGTTGGAACTGTCCAGAGCGCCTGAACATGTGTGGTCTTCAACCACAGTGGTGAATCTCTTCGATCGCTCTTTCAGTTCCAGTTCTGTCATATTTCTCGGTGGTTAGTCTAATTTTATCCCACAACAGCACTTCCCCTTGTACCGCCTCAGAAACTGCTGCGTCTGGAATCTGTTGAATAGCTAATTTATAACTCTCTTGCATTTTCTTTTTTTCAGATATTGGAAGTCATCCGTGACGCCGCGAACGGCATGGTGGTAGCAGCCGATCTTTATGCAGAGTGAAATCTATCATGACTGTGATGTCATTGCCACACCACAGGTAATATCAGAAACAGTCGTGCTGTACCTGTCAGACTCAATAAATCACACTATGCAAATGCATGTGTGAAACTCATTCAGGGTGAATATGATCTCACTAAGAATGAATAAAAAATATATCAACATTTATTTTATTTTGGAATATGTGTTTGTGTTATAACTGAAGTTAAATAATTACATAATTGTATAAGTTTCATGTTAAATAAATATGTATATAAACACCTTTTTCTTGAATTGCCATAATTTAATTATATGTATGCGTGTGTGTGTGTTTATGTGTGCATGTGTGTGCTTATTTATGTATATGTGTGTATAGCTTATAATATCTAATAATTTATCATTTAAATTGTTTTTGTGTGTATGAGTAATTCTAAATATACTTTTATATACATTTAAAAAATATGTACTTTAAAATGTTCATTTAAACAGACGTTTTATTGACTTTTCTGAGGCAGCATAAATGCAGGTCTATAAGTGGCCCTAATTGTATAAGTAAAAAATAATATATAATATATAAATAATAATATATATAATAATAATAATATATAATATATAAAAGTTAATATATTTAATTTATATTTTCATGTTTAAAATTATTATGTTCTAAAGCAATACTTATAAATTTCATAATGCTCATCATTAACTACATGTTAATTTAACTCATAATATTTATTCAAAATCAGTACAGCAATATCTTCTTAATTGTCATTAAAATAGTGATGATGAAAAACATCTTAATTTCATTGCATGATCTCTGTGTGTTTTTGTTTTGTCTGCGGCAGATACTGAACCATGGGTAATACAGAAAGTCATAGCAGCGGCCATGGTTATTATGGAGACGGTCAGCGGCACCTCTCCCGTAAGCACATGTCCCGCTCGCTCCGACTGTCCAGCAAGCAGACATACTGTTCCCGCCGAACGCCGTCTGGAAAGCCGGAGCACCGCAACTCCGAGACCAGCACGCGCTCCAGCAGCACTCCCAGCATCCCTCAGTCGCTGGCCGACCACGGCCTGGAGCCCTTCAACGACTCGGACATGCTGCCCGACTTCAGTGGCCCCATTTGGGTGGATCGCGTGGCCATGAATCTCAGACCCATGTCCTTCCACAATCACCCGGCTCATTCACCCACCGCGTCCCACACCGCCACAGCCAAACAGGACAACGCCGAGCCACCAGAGGACACGACTCACGTCCAACACGTGCGGGACGGCTCCCAAGAGGGGTCCAGCTTTAAAAAGAAACGCTCCAAGTCTGCGGACATGTGGAGGGAGGACTCACTGGAGGTGTCCTTATCGGACCTGAGCCAGGAGCACCTGACCAGCACAGAGGAGATCGGAGACACGCCCGAAGACTGTGAAGTCCGTTTGCAGTTGTCCGCTCAGGAGCTGCTGGACTCAAACCGCGCCAACTCTTTAGATGAACTCTATGGGCCGAAGAGCCCCGCCTGCAGGCCAACACATGGACGCTATGCCAAATGGCACAAAGGTGGCACTACGAGCAGAGAAGGTGATGAGGATAAAATGATTTCACCCTGCGAGGACGATGGCGCCGCCTACGCCGCATACACACTGCCCTGTCGCCGGTCTCACTGTCTGTCGGAGGGACCGACCAATCATCAAGGACTCATGCAAGGGAGGCGGGCACAAACCATTCAGGTGAGTTTTGCTTGGGTAGCCCCGCCCACACTGAAATCTTATTGGTCCTTCATCGTTACTTGATTGTATTCCCCAAATACCTTCTGATTTGCTGTAATAGTGTATCCAGGATTATTATTGCATGCTAAAACTCAAACCCCAAAACCATTTTTGTTTTGTTTCAGCAAGACCACATTTAATTCCATGAGTTATACTAACTTTAACTGTAATTAAAACTATATTGACATATTAAAAAAATAATAAAAATGACAAAACCACAGCAAAATTACTAAAATTTAAGATGAATATAAAATTAAAACTAATTAGAATATTAATAGTATCTAACCTATGTTAAAATAACACTGTTTGTAATATTTATGAATACCGTTATATTTTTGTTTTATATCATTTTTAAAATTTTACATTTAAAATTGTAAAATAAAAATGCAGTTACATTTGTGTAATTGTTTAGAATTTTTTATAGCGTATGTGTAAGTATTAAATCTTAACATATTTTGTCTATAATCATTTAAAATATAAATAGATTGTGTATTTTAAAATTATGTTGTACTTTAGATTTTTTTTTATCTATACAAAATATAAATACCTTTATATGTGATTGCTTTTTTATATTCTGTCTATTAAACATTTAAACATACAAAATATAAATAACATTATATTTTTGTCACTGTACACAAACATTTGATTGTGCTAACTGTATAGATAGATATATAAGATATATAAGATATAGTATATAAGATAATATATAGATCTTATATATATAAGATATATAGATATATAATATGTAAGCAATATTGCCATTTAAATCTAGTTTACTAAGTGAAAACAATCAAAAACAGAAACTGATAAAGGTTTCAGGTGTTAGTAAAGTGTAGCTGAGTACTTTTAAGAACTTTCTTGTAGTTAAATTATAACTAGCTTCTCCAAAACTAGTGTAAAGTTGGGTTTTGTAACATTGGTAGTAACACTTTTTTTTTGTGACCACATGAGCCACCGTATCATGTTAGACATGTACATAAAGTTCAACTGTACAACTTTGAGCATGCTTATGTTGTTTCAACTTGGCCAGACTCGTTGAAAATGAATGGCTTTGTTTAAATAATTAGAGTCATTTACTTTCAGTGTGTCAACACTTTGAGCGTGTGTGTAATGTTGTGCTAGTGTAGGTGTACAGTAGGGAATTTCACTCTTGCTATGAATGTTCGCTGTGGTTAATCCCGCAAAATCCATCAGAATATCCTCATGTAGAGACTGTACATATGAATGACTCATTTATGCGAGTTCACACAAACCCCACTATTGTTTCACGTCGGACAGTGTTATGATCTCACCAGAAACTCATCAATGGTTGGTGTAAACGAACAAAAATATAAAGGTAATTATATCTATATATTTTTACTGTATTTAAAAAAAACAAAGATTTAATTTACTTTTGTTTAAAAAAATTATAGATATGTGTATATACATATATATGTATGTATGTGTTTTGTGAATGTTTTTTTAAGTAATACAATTATTTTATATATATATATATATATATATATATATAATTAATTGTATTAATAAAAAAAAATTCACAAAACACATATGATATGATTTTATCTATAAAGATTAAAATTTAATTATTTTAAATTATTTGTTTTGTTTACAAAATTACAAAAATTATAAATTCCGTACCATTACAATTTTATAATTATATATATATATATATATATATAATATATATATATATAAAAAAATAATTATAAAATTGTAATGGTACGGAATTTATAATTTTTGTAATTTTGTAAACAAAACAAATAATTTAAAATAATTAAATTTTAATCTTTATAGATAAAATCAAATTTGTTTAATAGCAAATTATTAAATAAAAAATTAATTACGCAATGTGGCGACTAATTAATTACACATCAGATTTAGGTGAGAAATTACCTGCAAAGATCATTTATAGTCAATATTGTGATTTATAGTCAATATAAGTAAGAAAAGCATCAAATGGAAAGTTTTCGAAATTAATATTATATTTGATTCAGCATTAAATTTATTAGACATACACTTGTACATGACATGGTGAGTAAATTACATCATGCTCATTTTGGGGTTAGCTATACCTAAAATGTTTTTATTAGTTAAGATAGAATATAAAATTATTATTTTTAATGAAATGATACTCTAAATACAAGACTAAAACTTCTAGTGGGCAGCAGTAAATGTCTAAACGAGTCAATCATTCATTCGACTCTTCTTCATGAACGAGCAATTGAATCATTGATTCACCCAATTGATTCGTTCAAAACACAAATTCATTCAGAAACATCACTTTCTCAAATTTATTTGAAAAAACAACAACATAAAATTCTATTGTATTCATATTTTATATATTTATACACCATGGTTATTAGACGTACTGTAATGTTTTTTGCAGTACCTTGACATATCAAAGTACCATGGTATTAATGCATCTGTACCACAGTACCAGTGGAGTGCATTGTGGATAGTGGACTGTCACAGTGTCCGTATGGTGGTGGTGTTTTTTTTTCCTGATGATCCAGATCCTGGAGTCAGACTTCTGTGAGAACAGCTCGCTTCTCTTGTCATGCTAATGAGCTGTAACTTACAGAGGAATGCGATTGAGAGAAAAAGAAGAGATCTAGATATATATTTCTTGCATATAGGCTAAATGTGTGTGCATACATACGCGAGTGTTTTAGCCACATGTAGATATTTGCTACAGCAATAAAGAAAAAGATAAAACCAGAAAATCTCTGTGACTCCCTCCCTGTGAGGCACCATCGGTGAAGATGAATGGCATGCCGGGCCTCACGGTCCAGTCATGTGACTCCCGCTAGGTGCCGGGTTTGGTGGCTAATATCCCATCATTCCCCAGCAGCAGCACAGAATGGGACTGTACACTCAACTTTAGACAGACACAGTTCAGACAGTCTCTCAACATGTTCACTTCATCATGTCCACGGCTTCTGAGGACACGACCTGCTCCAGCCAACAGGTAGGAGGAATGAAGACGTGTTGGAGAAAAGCCACGTGGAAAAATCAAACTAACTCTTAATCTGAGGGTATCTGAAAACACTGGTAACTAGCTTATACAGAACATGCATCTCTCACTGACCTTCGACCCGTGTGTGTTCAGGATGTCACGGCGGGAGACGGCAGTGATTATGAAGACAGCGGGATCGATGGGCTGACGGGGGACAGCGAGGCGTCTCGGCATCAGGCTCGCCGCTACAAGACCATGTCTGTGTCTTTCTCCGTCTACTCCACGTCAGCAGGGGGCGCCTTCGCCGGGAGCGACAGTGGGAGCAGCAGCGGGGCTGGAGCGGGACCCTCAGATGGCACACAGGTGGGCAGTATGATATATTACTGCGGTTTCTTCAGTTCAAGCATCAGGAAAAATGCATGAACCTCCTATAGATGCAACGTCAGTGCATGCAGCTGGCCGCATGAACACAATCAGTGAGAACTTAAGTAATGTCCATTAAAATAAAATATATACAAACATGTTTTTTTACATTAATGCTTTTATCCAAAGCGACTTGCATTGCATTCAAGAAACACATTGACATTCTAATCAGTTCTTGATTCCTCTGGGAATCGAACCCATGACCTTGGTGTTGCAAGCACCTCGCTCTACTGTTTAAGCGACAGGAAAGCAGGCAAGCATTTTTTATGTTAAAGGACATTCTCTTAATCCATTGTAATGTTCATTGGCTACTATTAGCATGCCTTTCATGGGTTTATCGTGCCCAAAAGTGTACAGATTGGCTACTTTAGCAGGCGGAGCCAGAGGGTGTTTAGCGGGTGTGGGATAAAAGACATTCATCTCAGTGCGTGAATGCATGACAAAATTCACTGTGTTTAATGCTTCAAAGATTAAACGGGTCGTGAACGCGTCAAAGTGAACGAGAAATTCAATGCAACACGTTACAATGAATAATTTAATACAACAACATCAGAAAGACAAATGTTCAAGCTTATTCTGATTACTATGGTTTCTGGTGTAAATGATCTCAAACGTTTGTGGCGCGTCATGTCAAAAAATATGCGCATTGTAGACCCGTTGAATGGGTTTATAAGCGAGACTCGAGACAGGAGGTGCGACGTAAAAGAGGCCGTTTGCAAAATGCTCTGTATTTGTCATTTCCACTAGGTGCCGCTAGTTTTTACTTCAGCTGTAAATAAATATGTATTTATATAGTTTCAGAGGGGACAAAAGCGATTATATTTTATTGCAATTTAATCAAAAGTTGTGTTTTATTCACTATGGCCACAACAGGAGAAGGCAAATTAATTATCTTTAAAATAAAATATATCAAATACTTTTTCCATGTTCATTCCTCATCCTGTCCAGATTGGTGAATGTAAGTGAAGAAACGCAGAGACACATTTCAGAGGGGCGCCAAATGCATTACTTTTTAATGAAATATTAGGAAAACATTTTCTAAATGATAAATTGTACATTATGTACAATAAGGGATCATAGGCTTTCATTAAGAAAGTAAATGGAATAAATGTTTATGAGCAAATGCACCATGAGACCAAAGCGATTTGTTTGATATTTGTACGTTTGTGATGCAGTTTATTATCTGTACGGTGAACAGTTGGACCTGTGTGTGTCTGATCAGGGCGTCTATGAGAACTTCCGTCAGGAGCTGGAGCAGAACGTGAGCCCGGTGGAGGTTCCCGAGGAGAGAAGCTCGGCGTTCAGCGACGAGCAGAGCAGCGTGACTCTGAGCTCGGCATACCACACCGACCCGCTGCTGAACGTGGCCGCCGTACAGGGAACGGTGCGCAAAGCCGGACGCCTCGCCGTCAAAAACTTCCTGGTGCATAAGAAGAACAAGAAGGTGGAGCTCGCCCCTCGCCGCAAGTGGAAGAGCTACTGGGTGTCCCTCAAAGGTGTGTGTGTGTGTGCGAGTGTGTGTGTGTGTGTGTGTGTGTGTGTGTGTATGAGAGTGTGTGTGTGTGTGTATGAGAGTGTGTGTGTGGGTTTGAGAGTGAGTGAGTGAGTGAGTGAGCATGAGTGTGTGTATGAGAGAGAGAGTGAGTGTAAGAGTCTGGGAGTGAGAGTGTGTGTGTTTGTGAGTGTGTGCGTGCCCGTGTGTGTGTGTGTGTGGGATGAATGTGAGAGTGCGCGGGTGTGTGTATGTGTGCGTACGTGTGTCAGAGGGAGTGTGTTTGAGTGTGTGTGTACGTGCGTGCTTGTGTCTGTGAGTGAGACTGTGAGTGTGTATGTGTGTGTGAGAGTGAGTGAGCGTGAGAGTGTGTGTATGAGAGTGTTTTTGTGTGAGAGTGAGTGTGTGTGTGTGTGAGAGAGAGAGTGTAAGAGTGTGTGTGTGTGTGAGTCTGGGAGTGAGTGTGTGTGTTTGTGAGTCCGTGCGTGCGTGCGCGTGCCCGTGTGTGTGTGTGTGATATGAATGTGAGAGTGCCTGTGTGTGTGTGTGTATGCGGGTGTGTGTCAGAGTGAGTGCGTGTATGTGTGTGTGAGAGTGAGTGTTTGTGTGTGACGACTGTGAGTGTGGTGTACCTGAAAGATGAGCAGTTAACTGACAACATAAACAGGTTTTACAGCTTCCTGTAAAAGCGTTGGGGAAGATTAGTTTGTTTTGTTGTGTTGTATGGCTCGGTCAACAAACAGATCTGCAGGATTAAAACACCCATCATTCACTCGTCACCACTTGTTTATTACATATTCTGGCTAATTTGATGTTTTCAGCTACTAAAATACTTTTACAATTTAAAATGACTATAATTAATTTAAAATGAATATATATTTTCAGGATTATTACTCCAGTCTTCAGTTTTTTTCTGCATATTATATTAATTTTAAGTCCTCATTTCAATAGTCAATGTTCCCTATTGTGACGGATATCGAAGTGAAACCGCTTTCCAAACAAGAACAAATAGGGCGGGACTTGATTTTGTCCATCAGGAATTGATTGGACGGTTGTGGTTTGCTATTGGTTTGCTCCGGTTGTGGTTTGCTCCGCCCCCATGCCAGTAAACGCATCATCAGAGAAGAGATGATGTTGCTGCAAGACGGAGGAGGAGTTATGTTTATTAAAAGTTGCAAGGCACATGAATTAAAAAAATAATAATTATGTGTACAGATCATAAATACTGGTCAATTTTGATTTCATGATGACTTTAATGTATCCTTGCTGAATAAAAGTCTTAATTACCTTCATAAAAATCTTACTGACACCAATTGAATCTTGGACGATGTAACTGACGCACACAATGTATAAGTATTGACATGTTAGAAAGTGTGTGTATATTATATTGGATTCTGTTTAAGAAAGCAGCGCTGCATTTCTTCTTTTGGCCACTGGAGAGCAGAGTTCAATCAATAACGCCGTGAAACTCCAATGTGTTGGAGATCCTGCTCTCGTTCCCCTGGAAACAGTGATTGAGTCTGCAGTGTTAATTGAACTCGCATTAACTGCTTTATGATGCTTGAGTGAATCTTTTTATTTGTCCTCCCAGGATGCACTCTGTTTTTCTACGAGACAGACGGGAGATCGGGCATCGATCACAACAGCATCCCTAAACACGCCGTGTGGGCCGAGAACAGCATCGTGCAGGCCGTCCCGGAACACCCCAAAAAAGATTTCGTCTTCTGCCTGAGCAACTCACTCGGAGACTCCTTCCTTTTTCAGGTAACTGAACTTCCTGTTAAAAAAAACCTTTTCATATCCTAAAGCTGAACCGAGAGATTCATATATAAATGATATTTTTTCCTATTCTCGTTGCCTAATAAACCTAGTGTTGTCTATTATGTTTATTGCTGACTCTTTAGAAATGGTCAAATTCAATATGGATAGAAGCATCTTCTAAATGCATGAATCTAAAGTCATTTTTTATGTGAAAATAACAGCAATAACATACTTTAAATAATATAATTTGTCTAACAAATCATGTGGCGCATTTACTGTAAATATTAATAAAATGTTTTACGCCTTTCAGTCCAAAACAGAAAGTCAAATAGCTATTTCTAAGCTTATAACTCTGAGAATGGAAAGTTGAGTGCAATACATTTTGGGATGCCATGGTGAAATACCAGCTATAGATAGAATTGAGAACTTGCATACCGTGCGCAGTATTCTGTTCATTTGCTATTTAACCTTTGAGCCGTCACCTCTTTCTGTAGACTTGCAGTCAGACAGAGCTTGAAAACTGGATCACTGCCATCCACTCGGCCTGCGCCGCGGCCTGCGCCCGGCAGCATCAGCGGGAAGACACGGTGCGTCTGCTGCGGGCCGAGATACGAAAGCTGGAGCAGAAGATCGACATGGATGAGAAGATGAAGAAAATGGGAGATATGCAGCTGTCTGCTGTCACCGACTCCAAGAAGAGGAAGACCATTCTGGAGCAGGTTATTGATTGGTTATTTACAATATTTGGGTACAAATTAAATACAATACAACTTGTTCAGAGTCAAATCACCCAAAGAAAGTGAAATTCGGCACCAAGCAGCAAAATCAGTGCCAGTCTGAACATATTTGATGTTGAGGTGCACTCAGTAGTTTTCAGGTGAATAATTTTTTCAGTTTAAAAAGTGTACAGTATTTTCCCGCATATAACCCGTGGGTTATACCAGATTTTACAAACTCCACAGGGGTGCGGGTTATATAAGGGTGCGGGCTATATCACAAATTTTGTGCACGCAATATTTCAATATGTTTCTTAAGGTTTTTTTGGGCGGTATTTTCTTTCTGTTTTTCTTTTTTGTGAGGGTTGTTGTCTCTGTCGCTTGTACTGTCACTCTGACAGCTGGCGCTGATAGGCTGTCTGAACTGTCAATCATGCAGGAAGACGTGATTGGCTGTGCTGCATGAGGGCGGGCTCTTCTCATCTCATCCGATGATCAACACCTGTAGAATCTCTTCTTAAGGGACGAACTGCTGCACAGCGGGAGACACTGCTCTTTCTTTTTCTTCTGATTCTTACTTGTGTTTGTTTTCTTATTGTTTAAATCTCCCGCACAAGCACTGTGTACCGAGCCTGAACAATTATGGATAATTGACGTCATGCAAGCATCATTCGAAATGTGAACTCACACAAAAAAGTTAATCAATCTATGGGTGCGGGTTATATATAAAGGTGCGATTTTTGCACAAACCCCTAAACCCGCGGGCTATATGAGGGTGCGGATTATCTGCGTTTGGTTATCTGCGTATATATATATATATATATATATTCTTCAACACAATGAAGACAAAAACAAGTGACAGACAAAATGTCTTGACATTTAAAATGGTTGTTGCTTGCATGTGGTTAGGACAAAGAGTGTTAGTTTTAAATAACTGTCGAATAGTCTGTCGTGGTGTTTTGTTTCCAGTAATTATTGTATCAACATCACAAAGCTTTACGACTGCATTATCTGCAGATTTTCCTCACTGCAGTTTTGATGCTGTCACAGTATTGACAGAACAATCATTCCCTGTGCACACTGCAAACGTCCAAGTTCTCCTCATTGGCTGTTTACACAAGAAACAGTGGTCAGAATGGCACGCGGCCCATCAGGAGGAGGGTTAGCGGGTGCCTGTGCATTTGTGTTTGTGTGGGTATTTAATTTTGGCAGCGTCGGGTTACGCATTGTGCCCTGGTGAATGGCAGCAGGGTTGAGTTCCTGGGGAGTCCCAGTCCTCGCTGCCAGTGGAATGTGTGGCGCTGTTGTTTGCTACTTTGTGAGTTGCCTGGACCTCTTCCCCCTCAATCGTCTTCCAAAAAAACATGCATCCCAGAGTGGATGGGAGGAGACGGCGTGGTGTATAAACGCACTCCACTGCCCTTGAAACACCATTTTATTAGACGACTAGATCAAATCTGACCAGATACCAGGCAGGGAAACTTCTAGATATCTAGAGACGGTCCTTTTTGATCTTGCTTTTTGGACATCTTCGAGAGAATGAAATCCTCTCACATGCTGCTAGCCTGCAGTTCTAACCAATAACTTTTTGTCTCTTTTCCTCACAGATTTTCCTGTGGGAGCAGAATTTAGAGCAGTTCCACATGGATCTATTTCGGTTTCGCTGTTACCTGTCCAGCCTGCAGGGCGGCGAGCTTCCCAACCCCAAACGCCTGCTGGCTTTCGCCTCTCGACCCACCAAACTGGCCATGGGCCGACTGGGCATCTTTTCAGTCTCGTCCTTTCATGCGCTGGTGATTATCCCTCCGTCTTCCATAATTTATATGAATCTTTCTTTTCTTAGTTTTTGCTAATATTTTATTAATGGTATTTCTTATTCTGGGATAATTATATATAGTATACTATGTATGTGATAAATATGTGTCATATATTGTTTTTGTACGTTTATTCCATAATGCACACACACGCACACACACATATATGTGTGTGTACATATTCTATTATAGCTTAAAATTATATTTATAAATATATATAAAATCTTTCTATTATATTTCTATTAAAAAAAGCATTTTTTGCCCCATTTTCAATATTGAAAAGTGCATTTTAATGAGAATTCGACTTCTAATAAGTTTGAAATGTTTAATGCCAGATTTAATAAATGAGGCAAAAAAAAAGTAAAAGAATTAGCGTGAGAGCGTAATCCCTTAAAAGCGGCAATAGGAGTAAATAGTTCCGCATACGATCTACTGACGACACACAAATTAAAGAACACAGACGCAATCAACTTTAAGACATGCTTTTTTGGGGAGTAAATAATGATGCAAATACCAGTAAATTGACTAGCTCAAACCTTAGTAAATCACCTTGCCTTATTCATTTGAAAACTCTCCTCCTATAAATTTTGAGTCTGAAATGAAACTCCTACAAATGCATATGCAATAAAAAGGTCAGCTAATTTTTCACTGCATATCTTTATTATATCCTGACAATAGTTGTTTAAAGCCAAAAGAGGGTTTGCGTTGGCACAAGCGGTTAGTAAATCTGGCCAAACGTATTTCAAGAAGTAGCTTTGCTTAGAAACCCAGATCAAGAGCATTTAAAATGCTCTATTTTTACCCAGAATGCATGTATTAATCTGGTTCCCTCCCACCTATCAGTGTTGGTGTACGTGGGTAATGAGCTTTGGCATAAAAAGAAACGGTAGTTGAAAGGTTGGTTGGTGTGTTTTCAGTTGGATGTGAGCCATGGCTCCAGCTAATCAATACCATCCATCCTCAGATTCGCCTCCAGCTCCGATAAAGAATGCCAGCGCTGGGGTACAGGCAGATTTTATTTTTGTCCTTGCATCTTGGATGAATTTTTTGGGTGGAGGGGGTGGGGATGTTCTTCAGTATTCACATTTTGAGAGGATGCGGAGAGAGGATAAGTGTTGAGTCCAAATGAAGTGCTGTTGGCCCTTGTGCTGTTTTTCCTGAATAATAGCTTGGTTCAGAGCAGTTGAGAGGGTTTTTGATGCTGCCAGAGTGCTTTTCTCCATCAGGAGACCCAGAAATGCCACAGCGCATTCAACACAACGAGCGTGTATAATTTTTGAATGACACTGAAAAGAACTCGCCAAACACTTCACTAACCTTTCAAATTCATCCAGACCCGAGTGACCACAGGAAGCGTTCGCTGCTTATTGTTGAATGGATATTTGTGTTCATTTATTTCTTATTTATTTCATTTATTTCTAAATGTGACGTCCAACTAGACGAATCTATTTTGGTTGGGAAAGTCTCATCTGCCAACTGTCAAAAATAAGAGCTTGAACCATTATAATAGACTGAATGCAAGAAACCTTACTCTGAAAATTGTTTTAGGACTGTTTGCATTCAGCAAATGCACACTGTTGTGATGCAGATTTCTTATTTTATCAGTCATTTAAATGCAGGAGGGCTCCAGAAGACGCATTGATGCAGTCACTATTAATAACAATCAACATTTGTGAGCTTTGTGTTTGCTGAGGGAAAAGTCTCAATCAGATTTGATCAGGGCTGCATTTCCCAAAAGCATCATAAGCCTAAGTAGATCAATTTAACTCATGATGCTTTTTGGAAACGGAGCCCAGAACAGTTGTCCTGTTATAAATCAAGAAAAGCAGCTGCATTTTGGAACGTGGTAGTTGGTCATTAAACCAACAACAAACCAGATACCAGCTGGTCAAATCCGTGTTAGATGGTCGAACTGAATTTTGGAGTATGGTGACCAACTTACACCTCTAATGACTAGTTTAAACCAGATCTTAACCAATTTAGACCAGCAAATTACCAGTTTTGACCAGCTAATGGCCTATTTAGACTAGCTGATTACTAACTTGCTCTGCTAATGACTAGTGTAGAACAAGTCATGATCACTTTAGACCAGTGATTCACAATTATTTTCTGTCACGCCCCCCCTAGAAAGAGGTAAACATTTTGCGCCCCCCCCCCCCCCATTTTGGAACGTTCGCCTTATTGTTTCCATGGCAACACGTCATGCTTGTCACGTGACATACCGCAGTCACAAAAAGCGCATGTAATAGATTAATACATTTTAGTTTTTTCTTTTTTATTCCAAATAGTCAACAACTTGTTGGATCAACTTGTTGAAACCTTATTTGGTTGAAATCACTGAATTGTTGTGATAAATGACAAGCTCTGAGCGTGTCTTTTTCTGGATCAGTGCCAGATATCGTGTGAAAACACGTGTGAATTTAGCAGTTGATCACGTGACACATATGAACACCGATGTGATCGTAGGGTTTGTTATCTGAACTTAATATCTGCTGCTCTTGTTCAGTGCAAACCTACTCCCTGGCAAAAAAAGCATGTACTCCAGGTTCACGCCTGGGGGGGCGCGCCCCACTATTTGAGAACCACTGCTTTAGACCAATGATCAATTTAGACTAGCTAGCAACTCTCTAGCTCTGCTGATGACTAGTTTAGAGTAACTAATGACCCATTTAGACCATCTAATGACCCATTTAGACCATCTAATGACACATTTAGACCAGATTATGAGCAGTTTACATTGGCTAATCACCAGTTTGACTGCTAATGGCTAGTTTAAACCAGCTAATGACTTCTTTACACCTGCTAAAGACCTGTTTAGACCAACTCACGACCAGCTTTCACCTCTAATGACCAGTTTTGACCAGCTAATGGCCTGTTTAGACTAGCTGATGGCTAACTTGCACTGCTAATGACTGGTTTAAACCAGCTAAAGACCAGTATAGAACAAGTCATGATGACTTTAGACCAATGACCAGTTTTGACTAGCTTGCAACTCTCTTGCTCTGCCGATGACTAGTTTAGAGCAAATAATGACCCATTTAGACTATCTAATGACACATTTACACTTGGCTAATCACCAGTTTGAAGGCTAATGGCTAGTTTAAACCAGCTAATAACAAATTTACACCAGCTAATGACATTTTTAGACCAGCTAACAGCCTGTTTGGACCAGCTTTCACCTCTAATTGCCTGTTTTGACCAGCCATTTACATCTTAACTTATTCCTGAAGCATCTTTTGAATGAAGCTAATGAACATCAGTGTGAGCGAATCATTGAGAACGAGAGTTTTACCCAGAAGTTGTGTTCATATCTCAGACTCCTGCTAGGAGCAGTCTAGCCAGTTTGATCAGTGGAACACATAGTGTGAATGTTGTTCCCATACCTCATGCAGCTGTTTTGTGTCTGTAGGTGGCGGCTCGCACTGAGAGCGGCGTGAGGCGTCGGACGCAGGCGATGTCGCGCTCAACCAGCAAACGCAAGAGTCGCTTCTCCTCGCTGTGGGGTCTGGACACCCACTCCAAAAGAAAGAGTAAAGGTCATCCCAGCATTAACCAGGTAAACAACACACACTTAATTCATACTTAGTGCTTTCTTCCTAAATGCATGAACATGCATGTGCACAGATCAACTGGCCCTGATTAAAAATCAAAATTCACATTAATTTACATGCTGTTCCAGACATGCAACATGCTGGTTAACCAACTTCATGTGTTTTTACTGATTGGTTATCTACTTGAGTTGTTAAAACTCTACACATGCGTCTCCACAAAATGATTATAAATCCAATCTTTAATTCCTATGCTGAATGCAAATGTAATGGATTTCACGTCAATGAGAGCAACAGATTTGAACTACATTATATGATCAGCTAATATCAAGAGAGCGGCATCAGCACTGGTAAAATCATTTAGTCTCATAATTTAGACTAGTTCCTGACCAGTTTAGACCAGCTAGTGACCATACCAGCTCATGACCAGTTCAGACCAACTCATGACCCATTTATACCAGTTTAGAACAGCTAATGACCCATTTAGCCATTTTATGACCAGTTTAGAACAGCTAATGACCCATTTAGCCACTTTATGACCAGTTTAATCCAGCTAGTGACCAGATTATAACAGCTCATGACCAGTTCAGACCAGTTAGTGGCCAGATTAAACCAGCTCATGACCAGTTTACACCAGCTAGTGACAAGATTAAACCAGTTTGTGACCAGTTCAGACCAACTCATGACCCATTTATTCCAGTTTAGAACAGCTAATGACCCATTTAGCCACTTTAAGACCAGTTTACACCAGCTAGTGACCAGATTAAACCAGCTCATAACCAGTTCAGACCAGCTCGTGACCAGATTAAACCAGCTCATGACCAGTTTACACTAGCTAGTGACCAGATTAAACCAGTTTGTGCCCAGT
The DNA here is from genome assembly GCA_037043235.1 of Rhodeus uyekii. Classification (NCBI taxonomy): domain Eukaryota; kingdom Metazoa; phylum Chordata; class Actinopteri; order Cypriniformes; family Acheilognathidae; genus Rhodeus; species Rhodeus uyekii. Next base: position 1,563,032 of record JAWRVZ010000149.1, read on the forward strand.
TTACACCAGCTAGTGACCGGATTAAACCAGCTCATGACCAGTTTACACCAGCTAGTGACCAGATTAAACTAGTTTATGACCAGTTTACACCAGCTAGTGACCAGATTAAACTAGTTTATGACCAGTTTACACCAGCTAGTGACCAGATTAAACCAGCTCATAACCAGTTCAGACCAGCTAGTGACCAGATTAAACTAGTTTATGACCAGTTTACACCAGTTAGTGACCAGATTAAACCAGCTCATGACCAGTTTACACCAGTTAGTGACCAGATTAAACCAGCTCATGACCAGTTTACACCAGTTAGTGACCAGATTAAACCAGATTAAACCAGTTCATTACCAGTTTACACTAGTTAGTGACCAGATTAAACCAGCTCATGACCAGTTTACACCAGCTAGTGACCGGATTAAACCAGCTCATGACCAGTTTACACCAGCTAGTGACCAGATTAAACTAGTTTATGACCAGTTTACACCAGCTAGTGACCAGATTAAACTAGTTTATGACCAGTTTACACCAGTTAGTGACCAGATTAAACCAGCTCATGACCAGTTTACACCAGTTAGTGACCAGATTAAACCAGTTCATTACCAGTTTACACCAGTTAGTGACCAGATTAAACCAGCTCATGACCAGTTTACACCAGTTAGTGACCAGATTAAACCAGCTCATGACCAGTTTACACCAGCTAGTGACCAAATTATATCAGCTCATGACCGGTTTTAGACCAACTCATGACCCATTTATTCCAGTTTAGAACAGCTAATGACCCATTTAGCCAGCTCATGACCTGTTATATCTCCCTATAGCAAGCTCACATGTTTGTTTTACCATTTTTGCGGGAGTAAAATGTACATATGTGGTTTTGACAACCAGATGCGTTTACACGTCCTTAAGTGGTTTGAGTGATCGGATATAAATAGTTATCTCAGCAGGTGTAAACAGGCCCATAAACACAACATGTGTTTATGGGTAGCTATGCCACTCTTTTAAACAATGAGATAAAATGCACAACACATTCTGTTGGATTATCAGGTTACATGTTTGTCCTTGTTGATTTATTAGCAACTGTGCTAATTGTTAGATGTTGCTTTTAAACAGGTTTTTGCAGAAGGAGATGATCCAGTTAAAGGTCCTCTAGAAGGCATGTTTGAGGGTTCTTCTAGTGAGACAACGGTAAGAAACGTACATCCTCCCTCTTTATACTACACTGTCTATAAAAACACACACAACTACATAATCCCACTGCACTAAATCAGAGCTGCCCTATTGAGAGAGATGTACTTGGGGACGGATGTCTGGAGTGGGTTGGCAGAGGTGTGGGCGTATATTCATGCCTGGTGTTGGTGGAGATGTTGGCATCCGCTCGAACGCTAGATAGTTGTGCTGTAATTCAATGACCTGGGCTGCAGATTAAAGTGCTGATGTTCTGATTCACTCACTCAAAGAGAGTGAAGCAGTAGAGCATTGATGTTTGCAACGCCAAGGTCATGGGTTCGATCCCAAGGAAAGCAAGAACTCATTCAATGTGTTCCTTGAATGCAATGTTAGTCACTTTGGATAAAAGCATCTGCCAAATGCATGAATGTAAATGTGTCCGGAATATATACACTACCATTCAAAAGGTTTGTGTGGGTTAGTTTTGTTTTAATGACCTTTAAATTAGTCTTTTCTGCTCACCAAGGGTGCATTTATTTGATAAAAACATTCATATTATTAAATTCGATTACAATTAACAGGTTTTTTGCTGTTTATTATAAAAACAGTTTTCCCAGATTCCTGTGATTTTCTTAAGAAATCATTCTAATATGATGATTTTCTGCTAAAATTTGTTTTTAATTATTAATGTCAATGTTAAAAATGAATCCTGCTTAATGTTTGTGGAAACTGCTTTTCATTTTTTTCAGGATTCTTTGATGAATAAAGAGTTTTGCAACATAATTTAATGCTTTTAATTAATTGAATGCATCCTTGAAAAATGTTACAAATCATGTTTGATGTTGCTTCTGATACAATGATCGCACTTGAATTTGAATATCAAACATATTAAGCATATTGCTTTTAGGGAAATTGAACTGTATGCTCTGTTTTGACATTTTATTTTAATGCATAGAAAAAAATTTGCATACTATGCACAACATCAATATTGCAGAAATAACATAGCAGTATACTAGTATGAAATTTCAAACACGAAATTGTTCGAATGCATTGCACCGGTGATTAGTTCTTAGAAAGGATGAGACGAGGATGATCATCACTTCACATGATTAACAGCATCCCGTTCACAGCTGTGGCTTTCATTTATCACCCTACAGAAAGACAGCAAGACCCCAGTGAAAGGTCTGCCAAGACCCAGCACGGATCATGACATCTGGTCCAGAGACCACCTCACTCCATCATGGGTGCTGCTGCCAAACGACCAGCCCGTGTTAGCCATCATCCAGCCTGGAGAGTCGGCCCTCGACATGCTGGAAACCATCTGCAAGGTAATGCCAGATCTTTCTGCTGCAGACAGTCTTCGTTCTCTTTTGAGGCCAGATTTTCACATTAAGTCAGTCTGCAGGGAACTGAATATCGGTTTAAAGATCACTGGTGTAGTGAAATCAGATATTCCTCAAGACTCAAGCATGTGCGCGCGTCGTAAAAAGCATTTTATCCGCTTTCTTTTTGCTACACTGCATGAAAACCTGCTGCATCCTGATATGAGCATTTGGACCTTTTTAGCGTGCGATTCCTGTCCATCTGGCCCACTAACTAGTAACATGTCATCCATTATATCTGTGACTCCTTTCATCTCTCTCTGTCTCTCTCCAGGCTCACCAACTGGACGCCACTAAACACTATGTGCGGCTTAAGTTCCTCATTGAGAACCAAGTGCAGTTCTACATCCCGAAACCGGAGGAGGATATTTATGATCTGGTAGGTTTGGAGTTGGTTTGATGCTCTCTCATTACTTTCATCCTGCTGGAACATCACACTTCATCCAAACACACGATCTCTTTCACTCTCCTTCTCCATCTAGTAGTAAAATTGGTCTATATCTTTCCTGTAGCTCAAACAGTAAGCGCTTGCAACGCCAAGGTCATGGTTTCGATTCCCAGGGAAAGCAAGAACTGATTAGAATATCAATGTGTTTCTTGAATGCAATGCGAGTGGCTTTGGATAAAAGTGTTTGCCAAATGCATACAAAGTAAAGTGTCTTTTTTCTGTGGAACTAAAAAAAGAGATCCCATTTCCCATCACCTCTTCTTTTGACCTTAAAAAATGACCATGACTTGTATGGAATTACTTTCTGCTTTTGAAGCTTCATCCTTCTGCACTGCATCCATCATCCTTTACCTTCTGTTCAGCGTCTTCATTTAGTATGTTTTGAGTGTCCAGGTCAGACGCAATCGATCAAACAGGAACATAACGTTCTTTGCCTGTAAAATGTGCTCTGTATTCTGTCACTCTCGGCCTTTCGTACCCTCCCTTGTGTGATGTTTATGCTCTTTGAATGCGGAATATCAGAGTTCTGCTCGGTGGAATATTCATGTGCTCTTCTTTACAGCTTTATAAGGAAATCGAGCTGTGCTGTAAGATCAGGAAGGTGATCCAGTTTGATCGGGATGAATCCTGCATGATCGGCTACGGTGAGAGTCAGAAATGTGCTATCGTCTTTTGCTATTGTTATGCAACCTTTCATTTAAAAAGGGTAACTGGAAATTACAGGTGTTCCCAGCCATTTCTTTCTTTATTCCTTTATTAAAATGAACATTATGAAATGAACAGTAGTTTTGAAATATGAGTAGCTTAAAGCTGTTTTATCTGGGATAGTGGAATGACATGATGAGATCACATGACCATCCAAATCCAACTAGTTTTTAATTTGAGTCTAAGTCATTTTAAGTTATTAACAAAAAAGTAATTTTTTTATTTCAATTTAGCTTTTATTTTAGTTAGGTATTTGTATTTATTTTAGTTTTAGTAATATTACTACTTCAGCTTCAACTAATTTACTTATCAAGGCAAAAATTTTGCTTTTTAAAATATTTTTCAGTTGATATATTTTATATTATTTTATTTCAATTACCAAAAGCGATTTTTAAAAGTTTTTACAGTATTAAAGTATGCATTTATTCGATTTTTATTTATTTATTTAATTGTATTTATTGCAATTACTGCATGCACCTGTGCAATGAAGGATCACGCTAGAACCAGTAAACATTTAACACTTAATTACAAAATAAAAACAATGTCTGCACACAGACGACTGGACGACTGCCGCCCACACATAAAAACTAATCACAACGTATAATAATCCAGGCCTGGTCCTCTCTCGTCCTTCTTTCATGCCTCCGCCCTGCTCGCAACAACCTGTTAAAACATGATCATAAGCTATGGGAAATCGTGAAGAGAATATGCTAATTTATACAAATACATGTCTATATATGACGGTAGGGATTAAAGGAATGGCACACAGAAAAAAATGAAACATTCTGCAATAACCTATTTTTTGGACCAAAATGGCTTTAAAATGACATGATTGAGCATAAATGATGATATAATTTACATATTTGGTTGAACATACCTTTTCAGTTTGACCTTGTAAGTGAAAGGCTGTCGGTTCAAAGGCTGATTGTACTCTCTGTCTGTCTCTCACAGGTTTCTCCATCTCTGTGGTGGAGGAGGACAGCGTGCAGCAGCTCTACATCACTGACGTGAGAGCTGGAGGATTAGCGTTCGCTAAAGGTTCATTAGCTCGTTTCACCTCCTAATTACATTCTCTTTCTCTTTCCACCCCTGTCTCATGGTTTGTACTTTTCTTTTTCTTTCACACACACACGCACACACACGCACATCTCTCTCTGTCTGTTCAGCTACTTCTTAGGAATCAAGCTGCACGTAATTACTGAGATATCTGTGCTGTGCTCCTGGTGTTATGTAACATGTTGTCAGCTCTATGGGGTTTCTGAGAGCCAAAGATTGCAGATTCATCCTCAGCCCCTCTACACTCTGAATGATGACAAAAGATAGAAGAAATCAGAGAGACGATTAAAGTCGGATTCACTGGCATGCCATGCTTCTAGCTCACCTGCGTGAAGAATGCAGTGTATCAAACGGAAACATATCGTGCAAAACAGGATTTTCCGTGCTCCTTTTCTTTTGAAATTGTAGATTTTGTAGAGCATTTACAACAGGCGCTTTGCACAGAGAAACTTTAAAGGTACAGTAGCAAAAATGGCCCATTTTTAATTGCAGTGAAATTATTGGTACATTTCAATTTCTCGCTTCACTAAGTGGATTTCAGGGGAAAATATAGAACGCGGCCCCTTTAAATGACCATCAAAGCAGGCTTATGGACATCCAGACACACTCAACATGCTGAATAAGAGCCGCGTCTCTCTGAGTGATGTCTGGGTGATCATTGTGGCAGGATCAGGTTCGACTGGCTTATTGCTGACATTTCACATCGGCCAGAGAACTGGGTCAAACCCTCAAGCTGAAGCTGGCAAAATGGAAAAGCTAGAGACAATCTCTTTTTTTACTGCATCTATTTATTTTGATGCTGGTCTTCAAATCAGTGAGGACAGGACATGTCGTATTACTTTTGTGACAAGTTTAACAGTATATTTAAGTAGAGGAAACGTTGATTTTACAGTATATGTTGGAGATTGATTCAATTGTAAATTGTCAATTGTGTTTTCTACTTTTAGTATTAGAATATTTAAGTGTAAGTCTTTTATCTAAAATGTATATTTTAAAGTAGTACCTTGAGATATGAGCATAATCCGTTGCAGGACGAGCTCGTAACTTGAATTGCTTGTATCTCAAATCATTTTTTCCCATAAGAAATAACAGAAAAAGAATTAATTTGTTCCGGCCCTCTGAAAAACTCCCTTATTAGTGCTAACAACAATGGGAAAAAACATGTTTTTAATTGCTATAGAGACACACACACAGAAAATTATAGTATATAAGGATTCCTGTCATATAAAATAAAATGTGGTTTTAATAATGAGCTCTTTCCTTCGAGACAGACGATACAGTAGCGGCTAATGACGGCATGTGCGGAGGAGGAGGAGGAGGAGGGATAGTGTAGATAATGCAAACACAATACGGAAGTGTAGTGTTTCCGAGTGCTCAAACACCTAGTGTCCGTGTCTCAAAGCTGCTCGTATCTCACATATTTACTTGTATTTCAAGGCAAAAAATTAGTTTGAAGGCTTGCTCATATCTCAGAATACTTGTATGTCGGGACCCTCGTTTTTCTTAACAATAACAACACAAATGATAAGTTATGTTTATTACTTTTTTTTTGGATTTGGATTGTATTATGTTTTTAATGGATCAAGGAGAAATGACAAAAAAAATTGTGTATTGACTCTTTGTTGTCAGCCATTGGCAGCATTTGTATTTTTTTAAATATTTTTTTTATTTTATTTCACAAACTTTTAAAGGTCCCCAGAATATTTTTTTTGTATGAATATCTGAACATGCAATATATAAAAAGAAAGAACAGAGTGTCTGCTTTTAAACAAACAAACAAAAAAAAAACGGTTTTATTCTCGCATCATGCGTTATTTTTTATCAACACTCATAAAAAGGCTGAGGTTATCACATTTGTGTCAAAGTCTACATCCAGATCGGATTCAGAAGGATGATCAAATTTAACCGTAAATTTCTGTCAATGGCGGGAAACAAGATGTCATGGCTTAGGAGTAAAAACGATGATGTTTAAGGTTTTGCTTCACAGTTCTGTCTGTCCTTGGTTAAACTTCTGCTCCTTTACTTTTCGTTTTATTAACTGTGTACTAGCAATTAATGAAACATTTCTAAAACATTCAATTTTGCATATCTCAAGAAACCTCTACGATTGCAATAATGATTCCTGACATATTCCCGCATTAAAATGATTGCAGGTCTGAATGCAGGCGATGAGATTCTCCAGCTGAACGGGAAGGACGCTCGCACTCTGACCTTCGCTGACATGAAGGTGGCGTTCGCTCAGGTGTCTCTCGCTCTCACCGTCAACACGCTGCCTCCTGTGGACCGGCGCCAGCTCTGCTTCCTGCCGCCGAGACGCTCTGACGCCGTGGACAACCTCTACACGGACATCTTCTCTCAGAGTCAGGGTGAGGGGAGCTCCTCTGCTGACCCGCTAATTGATCGTTTTTTTTATTTTTATGAGCCATCTAGCTTACGCTGCAATGAAACAGCGTATTTATGACTTTTATACAATATGAAAGTCTTTCTAAGTGAGTCCTTGGTCTGAAGACTCTTATGTTAAACGTTACTCTCTTATTCATAGCATTATCAGATTAGACTAAACATGTTTTCATATGTCATCCAGAAACGTCACAATTCAATGCATTTATCACATGGTCATTGTGTTTCCACAGAGGAGATTCTTGACGATGGAGTGGGTCTGATTGTGGAGAATTCAGGAGACGGTTTAGACGACGACTCTGAGCTCTTCACTGAGTTTGACGACTATGGAAAGGTAAAGAGTCCTGCTTACCCGATCATAGACTGTTTGAAAATATCAGCCTGGATCTTGTGCCGCTCTGCCCATAACGTCGGGACACTTTTCCTGTCTGTGCGTGGGTTTCGTTCACGCTCACTAAATCTAGAACGGCAGGACTTCAAAACTCTGAACTCTGAGCGAGAAGAATCTCACTGCAGAAACGCTTTCCCATCTGTCATCTGTGCTGTTTTTAAACGGAGGGGTGGTTACAGTTCTGTCAATTTCACTCATTTGTCGTGTCACACTGAGACAGTTTTTCCCTGACCTATGACCTTTCCATCCATCTATCAATCCATCCATCCATCTATCAATCCATCTATCCATGCGTCTATCAATCCATCTATCAATCCATCTATCAATCCATCTATCCATGCATCTATCCATGCATCTATCCATGCATCTATTAATCCATTTATCCATCCATCTATCAATCCATTTATCAATCCATCTATCCATGCATCTATCCATGCATCTACCCATGCATCTACCCATGCATCTATCCATGCATCTATCCATGCATCTACCCATGCATCTACCCATGCATCTACCCATGCATCTACCCATGCATCTACCCATGCATCTACCCATGCATCTACCCATGCATCTACCCATGCATCTACCCATGCATCTACCCATGCATCTATCCATGCATCCGTCCATGCATCCGTCCATGCATATATCCATCTATCCATGCATCTATTAATCCATCTATCCATCCATCTATCCATCCATCTATCAATCCATCTATCAATCCATCTATTAATCCATCTATCAATCCATCTATCAATCCATCTATCAATCCATCTATCAATCCATCTATCCATGCATCTATCCATGCATCTATCCATGCATCTATCCATGCATCTATCCATGCATCTATCCATGCATCTATCCATCTATCCATCCATCTATCCATCCATCTATCCATCCATCTATCAATCTATTTATCCATCCATCTATCCATGCATCTATCCATGCATCTATCCATGCATCTATCCATGCATCTATCCATGCATCTATCCATGCATCTATCCATGCATCTATCCATGCATCTATCCATGCATCTACCCATGCATCTACCCATGCATCTATCCATGCATCTATCAATCCATCTATCCATCCATCTATCAATCCATCTATTAATCCATCTATCAATCCATCTATCAATCCATCTATCAATCCATCTATCAATCCATCTATCAATCCATCTATCAATCCATCTATCAATCCATCTATCAATCCATCTATCCATGCATCTATCCATGCATCTATCCATGCATCTATCCATGCATCTATCCATGCATCTATCCATGCATCTATCCATCTATCCATCCATCCATCTATCCATCCATCTATCAATCTATTTATCCATCCATCTATCCATGCATCTATCCATGCATCTATCCATGCATCTATCCATGCATCTATCCATGCATCTACCCATGCATCTATCCATGCATCTATCCATGCATCTACCCATGCATCCGTCCATGCATATATCCATCTATCCATGCATCTATTAATCCATCTATCCATCCATCTATCAATCCATCTATCAATCCATCTATCCATGCATCTATCCATGCATCTATCCATGCATCTATCCATCCATCTATCCATCTATCCATCCATCTATCAATCTATTTATCCATCCATCCATCTATCCATGCATCCATCTATTTGTCCATCTATCTATCTGTCTGCAGTGTGTCTTGTGGCGAGGGCTTTTGGTGGGGGTTTAATTAGTTTGCGTTAAGATAAGTGACAGTAAAACAGAGGTTGTTTTGATTTTCTTTTGCATCCTAATTGCTTTATTATGAGACATAATTAACCAAAGATTGGAGTCACAGAAGATGGTCTCTTTCTGATAGGTGTCAGACAAACATAACAGTTTCTATTTAGATGTGAGAGTGTTTGTACTAGTTTAGTGTTAGTTATTTTTCCATTTCTCCAAGCTGCTGTTTACTATGCAGGATACAGTCACAGTTGTTTCATTGGACAGACAGATTGATGGATGTGTTGAGATTATGGAACCAATCAGATTCCACGTAACCTTCTATATTTGCATAGAGAAACTATTTTCTGAAACCTGTTTCCTGAATTCTCTATTTATCTACTTTTAGAAAAGCACTGTTGAGCTGAGACCTTTAAATCTGCTAATATTTGTCCATTGCCCAACTTAATTTCTATGCATTTTTGGCACGTTGAGGAACTGAGACACAGACTGGTTCTGTGTCTCAGTTCCTCAACATCCTACAAGGAACAATGTCCTGCAGGGATACTCAAATTACTCAAGGGCCACAAAATGAAATTCATGAGCTGAAATTCTACACAAATGTGCAGATATGCTTTACACCAGCCATATATTGATATCACCTCATTCATCAAAATAAGCAAGTGCTGTATAGTTTTTAAATGACCTTTTTCATGTCCAAAACTGTTGTCAATGATTCATAATCATTCATAATAATCATGAAGGTTTAGAATATGTTGGTTTCTCAAATGTAAATATCTTATGTACTTATTATTCATGTGTAAAATTCTTATACTAATTGGATGCAGCAGTTTTCACTGTCAAGCTTTGCACATTTGCTGCTGTTGTCACATTTTTTGCTGCTAAGTGGAGTTCACACAATTTGAATATGCTCCAAGCTGTTGCACCAATCAGCGATTACTGTATTTGCATATCCTGATGTTTTTCCGCTCGATTATTTATGCAGAAATATGGCTTGTCAAACATTTTTGGAATTAATCTGGTTGCTCTATTAATTAAATGCAATAAATAAATAGAAGTTTTACACCCATTCTGATCTGCAAGCAAGTGGCGTAGCATGATAAATGTAGTTTTCTTGCATTTTAAGCCTGGACTTTGAGTGTCTCTGATGTGTAGAGTGAGTTGGTTCTGGATCTGAAGGGTGTTTTGCTCTTGGTTGGCTCTCAGGCCCAAGCAGAGAGTTGCTCTTTAGGTCAGCAGAGACAGTGGGACTCTGGCTCTCGCTGGGAGCTTGGAGAAGATTGCTTTTGGCATGCATAGACATGTGTCTGCCTCTTTGCATAGCCCCATCTCTCTGGCCTTTATTAAAGAGGAGAAAGTTGCATTGAGGCCAGACTGCAAAGGAATCAATTTAGTGTGCACTCATATATTTATATATATACACACACACACACACACACACACACACACACACACACACACACACACACACACACACACACACACACACACACACATACTGTTGAATTTAATGAATTTAATTTAATTCAGCTTTGGTCTGTTCTTGCTCTGAATATACGAATGAGTTTGACTGAGACTGAGTTAAAAACGACCTTGCATTGCGATTCAGCTTTTCAGGGCTAGTATGAGTCTTAAAAATTATGCCATAAATATTTTTTTCACATAAATGCAACTTTTTTGATAAGTTTATAATGCACTGACATTCGTCTTAAGTATGACTGAAATGTCACACTTCAAGCAAAACATTTAAAAAAACAAATTGGTGAGGCTAAAAGTAAAAAAACAACAGTTTACTGTAAAAATGACTCATAAAAGTGTAAAAGGTTTGTGCTGAGAATAACCGGCACTTAGCTTAATACTTTATTATACGGTGTCATACATGCATTTTAATTGTAGCTATTGCGAGTGTCCAAGAGCAATACAAAGGCAAGCCACTTTGTAATACAGTGATCCCTCGTTTGTCACGGTTAATGTGGACCGGAACCCCCCGCAATAGGTGAGGAATGCAGAGGAACACGAAAGGTAACCCACTTGGAATTCCTCCATCTGAGGCATCTTCGTGAACCCGCTATCTTCTAATCCCTTCACATTACCATAGTTAGATTTCCTTGGGGGGAAGACATGGGTAGCAGCTCACTGTGACGTTCAGGGAGGAATGGAAGGCTCGGACGGGCAGAACGACTTTATGACTTTCTAGGAAGTGCTCATCCAAACGATTGCTTGGACAACTCCTTATACACGGGTGACGAGGAGGAGGCAGGTTGAGATGTAGCATCCGCCTTGACTCCTGTCACATCTGGCTCCTCAGAACTAGACTGGTAGAGTAACATGGTCTCCGCTGGATCAGAAGAAACCAGAGATTGGGGTTCCAGATTCACCTCGAGAGCAGCCAAATTGGTGATCGAGGATTGGGAAAGGGAAAGACCCATCTCAAGCTTGTCAGCCAGATCCAACTGCGAACCCAATGAGTGTAGACGGTGCTCTGCTCCTCTTTGCAGATGCTTGGCTCCCGTCCACCTTAAACAGAGCCAAGCGGGAGTGCAGCTGCTTTATTGTGCATGAATCATAGTGAACACATGACACACAATACACAACTTTCCTCTCTTAATTTCTTTTGTTGGTCATGTCGGCACACACATGGACAGAAGGAACATGAAGACAAGAAGCTGATGATGTGTCCTACAGGTACTCTTTTATTCTTGCAGTCGCACCACTTACGTCATAGGCCGTGTCTGGCCACTGTCAAGTTCATTGTCGTTATTCGACATGCACTTCAGACACCAGTCATGCATTTGGGTCATTTCTCTCGGGGACACAGTGCTGGTTCCCATTCAATTGGAAAATCTTATTTTTGAGTACTTGATAAACCAAGCCACCGTCAGGTGGCCTGGTTTTTGCAGTGTGTTCCTGATTGGCTCTGAACTCTGATTGGCTTTTCAGCTTAGCGAATGAGTCAGTGCACAAGAATAAGAGCAAAAGTGATAAAAGCGAACAAAGACAGAAGTCTGTTTAAATTTAAATCATCCTATTCATCTATCCATGTAAATCTCAATATAATATTATCACCCAGCTCCACTTTAGGGTTGTTTGTCTTTTATTAGTTAGACAAGTGATCACTGGAAATAACAGAGGAGAGACTTGACTTGACTTTTCTAGATGAGCACAAAAGCTCAATGAATTACCCATTAATCACTGTGCAAACACTTTGATTACATTGTTATCTTCATCTACATCTGTCTAACCAGTTTACTGTCTCTGCACTACAGGATTCAGTATTAATTGTGGAAACTTGTTGTAACGTATCCATTTTTAAGCAGCTGTCAACCTTTTAACCTTTTGAATGATGGCACATTAGTAGCGCTTCACTGTTTGGTGGGTATTATTCTGAGGATGACTAGAGAGAGATTTGGACTCAGGGATCAATTGTCTTCTTGTGTGAGAAACATTAAAGTCTGATTTGTCATTCTTTGCATTGCTGATCTCCACATTAACAGGCCATTCAGCTTGCGGTGTGTGATTTATTATATCAGGAGACGTCTTTGATGCTAAAAGTGTTCACTGGAGGATTTGGCAAGTTCGGGCTTTTTCTGCAAACATTTCTCATTCCTTTTCAAGTAGTTGTTAGTTTTTGCTGTAAAGGATGATTCTCGTTTCAAGTACATTGCTGTTAAAATGATTGGGGTTGGTAAGATTTCTTAAAGAAAACCTAACTTTGTTTTGTAGGTCAACAGATTTACATCCATCAAAGGTCGAAAATCACTTTTTTCCTCATAATATACATTGCACCTCACCACATTTTTCAATGTATTTCAAACGACTCATCTGAAGATTCAGTCTCTCTAAATTCCTCCTCTCTGAGAGTTTACTCTGCTTTGATTGGTCAGATGGCTATCTGAACCTGCTCTCATCCGTGAACAAATGGAGAGCAGCAAGCTGCTAATCTGTGAGCACAGGTCCCATTAGAGGATGTCGGGCCCTCATGCCACCCTAATGAAGTCCGTTTCTGACAATTTGGTCAGAAACATGCACACCAGTTTCTGCTATTTCTGGTCATTTTGTAGGGCTCTGGCAGAGCTTCTCTTGTTCCTCTTGCACAAATGAGCAGATATCGGTCCTGCTGCTGCGTTGTTATCCTTCTACTTCCTTGTCCAGCTCTCCTGGTGTGACGTGTATCTCCTCCATGCTCTTGAAATTGCGCTGAGCGATGACTCCTTGCGATGACTGCCTGTGTAACCTGATTGGGTTGCAGGCACTGCCTCATTCTACAGACAGTGACAAGGACCCTAACAAAACACAAAACTAAAGACAAGTCTGTCAGGAAGAATAAAGAGAGAACAACTGTCTATGGACACCACCTGCAAAATTATTCACTTTTGGGGATTGCGTTGCTGTTGCTTCTCCATTGTCTCTGTCACTTTCCTTTGCAGCAGTGTAGGTGAAACTGATTTACAATCACTTATGCTTCCGAATTGGAGAGATTGATGTCTCTGTTTAATTGACTTGATGTTATACTGTAATGATTAAGCGTTCCCTTATTTTTTTTTTGTAGTAATTAATTACACTTACGGGTTGGGATTCTGAGGAGCAACTTGGTCCAAATAAAGTGAGTACTGTCACATCTTTAATTGATAAGCGTTTTATAAATCCCATTTAGAACGCAGAGATTTGAGCAGTTATACTGCTGTGGTATTTTTAACCGCTGACTCTTCACATCCTTATTCTTTGCAAGTGTTTACAAAGAGAATGGGCTTTTGCAGAACAGAAAACTGTCTTCTCAACATGTGCACAACACGAACCAGCTACAGTGTTTAAAGGCAGGTCAAAGTTGACATTGTTCACGGGTAGCCAATGAAGACTAGAGGATGGCATTATGCAAATGTATTACCCAGTGATGTGTACCCATCACGGAAGTAAGACTAAATTCCTGACGACTCCTTTAATTAATTAAATTAATTAAAAGTTACATTTATATAGTGCTTTTCCAGAGCCAAGAGCGCTTTACATAGTACGGGGGAATCTCCTCAACCACCACCAATGTGCAGCATCCTCCTGGATGATGCGACGGCAGCCATATTGCGCCAGAACGCTCACCACACATCAGCTTATTGGTGGAGAGGAGACAATGGAGTGATGAAGTGAGGAGGGATGAAGCCAATTAGAGCATGGGGGGAGGGGGATTAGTAGGCCATGATGGACCAAGACCAATGGGCAAATTTGGCCAGGATACCGGGGTTAAACCCCTACTCTTGCGAAGGACATCCTGGGATTTTTAATGACCACAGAGTCAAGATCTCGGTTTAACGTCTCATCCGAAAGACATTCTTTAGGCAGTTCAGAGTCGATTCTTTCTTTTGGGAGAAAAGACCTTCAACTTTGCTTACAGTTTACATTCACAGTGTGATATGTCACATAATAATTGGGGCACTTTATTTGTCTCTTTTGCTCAACAAGCCTAAATTAATTTGATAAAAAATGTTACTCATTGACAAAGAGAGGAATTTTTAGCAAAAACACAATATGTACAATCATCCTGATGTGACTTGAAGGCAGTGTGAGGCTGCAGGGCTAAAGTGATTCTGCCGTATCACTGCTCTGTGGTGCGTCTCTTTGACATGTTTTAACGATCGTGCTCCTGTGCTTTACAATCACAGCGTGTGTTTACGAACCGCAGTGAAGCCTGAATCACATGATCTGACGCCGCATTTCTCTCTGTGCTCTTTTAAGTCCTAGTGCATTCGTTCTGTTTATTTCCCCCTGCTGTCTCTCTCTCTCTCTCTCTCTCTCTCTCTCTCCCTACACGCTGTTCAGATGATCAATCTTTATGAAACAGACACTCACTCCAGTCTTGTATTATAAATCATGAGACTGCTGTTCAGTTGATTTGTTCATCTGAATGCTGAAAAGGACAGCTATTGTAGTAGAAATTATTTCATTTCAATTTGTGAGAAAAGCATCTTTTACTACTTTAGTTGGCTAGTTCATCATCTATATTTTTAGTGGTGGTGCTTTAATTAGCATGTTGACAGCTCGTCATAACCCTTCATTCCCTTTTAAGCGCTGGATCTATAGACAGGGATATTAACATGCAGACATATGTTTTAAGATGGTGTGTCAGGTTAAAAATAGTTCAAATTTTAACAAAGCACCTCAAGACCCCTCCGTCAAGCTTTGTGCATGTAATCGCGGTCAGAAGAACCTGAATCCAGTCTGATTGTAATTGTGAGCAATTTTGTTCCACATTTAAGACTGCCAACCTAAAATGCTCTTACAAGATACCAAACTGGTTTCCAGCTATGTTTTTGATGGTTTCAGAGGGGTTTGAACACTTTTTCAACAGATAAAAGCCAGTTGATCCAGGCTGAGAGACCAGCAAATATGAGTTACAACCATAAAACCAACTTCGGCTAGTTGAGGTTGTTATTTTAGTCTTTTTGGTACTGGATGGAAGTTCCCTTTGTGTAGGTGTGCTGCATTCGTGCATTTGTTTCTTCAGAAATGCATCTGATAGTGGTTTTATTTTCTTAATTTAGTTTTTTGGGGGGGTGATGGGAACGGGAATGTTATAGATTTCCGATACAAAAATGTACCTGATACAACAAAATCCCTCGTTCTTTGCTATATCTGGTTATCACTGTCAGTCATTGCAATTTCGAGAGTGAATCCAGCATTTATATGCCGATGTGACCATGTTTAAGCATGTATGTGGCTTCTTGTCAATCATAGAAAACAAAAGTTTTATTCAAATTCTGAATATGTTGTATTAAGTATTTAGCATCTTAAGTATTTATTCCTTCCTTTAGTAATTAGTATCTTAATTAAGCTCTCACTCATTCATACTGATCTCACAGAGTTCCATTATGTAAATCATTGAATCTGTTATTTACTTATTTACTTGCCTACACTTTGTTAGAGATGATTTACGAACTTCCAGAACTTAGCACTGGACAAAGACTCCAGCTATGAGTGGATAATAACTTAAAAACCTGATTGGCTGTTGTATTCAAGAAGTTAACTAACATGTCTGTGATTGGCTATATTGCTCACCACTGCAAAACCTGTAACATTTGTTCCTGTCTGTCTGGGTCTTCTTTGTCACTTCCTGTTGGTAAGGTCATCATTTCACTTCCTGTTGGTAAGGTCATTGTTTCACTCCCTGCACCTGTCGTGTGATCACTTAATCGTTAGTCTACCCAGGTGTTTGTCATTCCCTTGTGTATAAAACCCTCTTGTGTTTCCCTTGTGTTTGTCGGTGGTTGAAGTTTGTTTGTCTTCCTGTCTGATCTCCTGAGGTTTGCATGAGTTTTGTTTTAGTTCAGTTAATGCACATGCGTGCTTATTTGAGTTTGTATTTGAAGTCTTTTGTTTGCGTTTATTATTAAAGTGAGTTTGAGTGCAAACGCAGATATCTACTGGGTTTTTCACCAATATGCTATTATTACAAAAAAGATCCAGACCAGTCAGTCAGTCAGCTTTTCCCTCTGAAAGCAATCAGAAGCAGCAGCCGGCACTGGTTTGAGTGAGAAAATTACACGCTAGTATCAAGTCCGTCTCTCTCGGTCCGGAGGGGGGGAACAGGGATCTCCATCTCCGTATCAGCTCCCCCTCTGCTGCCGGGCCTGACACTAACGTTCTGATGTATTATCTCAACTAATGGGACTAAAATAGGTTGTTTAAGTAATAGCTAACTGATTTTAATTAGGTATTCAGATAAGAATTATAATTTACTTGAACTTTATGATGTCTTTCAGGCAGCCCATCACCTACAAGATTTAAGATTAGTAGTTTTGAAAATCCTTAACTACAGCTCTGTCTTTTTCTCTCAATCTCTCTGCGTCGGTATTCTCGTCCGGTTGAACGTGCCCAGCCCATCTTGAACAATAACAACAACCTTGGAAAGGAGATTCCTTCCACTTCCTCTTCCTCTTCCTCTCTCCATTCACCCTTGATTGTTTTTGCGTGTGTGTTGAGTATCTTAACTCATGTAGCTCAGTGTTGGCTCAGCGTGCCAGGAAGAGAAAGAGAGAGAGAGAAGATAAATGAGGTGGTGTCGCATTAGAACGGGTGGGTGAATACGGAGTTGGACGAGCAAAGAGGAGGTGGGCGAACGACAGGGAGAGAGAGAGAGAGAAAGGAAAAGAGCGACTGGTTCCATCTCTCTCTCTCTCTATCTCTGTGCTATTTGTCATAAGCGGAGGGATGTTGTCGGGTGATGCAGCAGTGAATCTGTGATTTCTGAGGCGTTTCCTGTAACTGATCCAGCATCAGTGACAGTGGGCCGGTGTGTTTCTCTCCGAGGCTGTTTCTGCTGATCCTGAGTCAGTTATGTCTGTACTCAAACGCAACAGACACAGCAAACGCTCGTCGGACTCCATCTATGACCTGCTGCACCTGGTGAGAGCTGTTTCATGTCTGTGGTTTTCCTTGTTATTTTATTGATTAGTTAGTTTTTTTAAATCCTGAGTCGGAGGTATTGATGCTTTGGGTTTCCACACAGATTTTTGTTAGTGTTTCATGAATTGTTGCTGTCAGAATGTCAGATGTTTGCGTTCTAGTTTGCTAGTTAAAAGTGCCATCGTTTTGCATAGTGTTCATATGTATATTTTAACACAGTAATACCATTTTTTTTTACCTCAGAGTATCATGTAAATATATATGCATAATGTAAAATTTCAGAGAACCCTCTTATACTGTGACTGTACCATAATACCTTCATAAAACCTTTTTTTTTTTTTAAAGGTTTTGATTTATTTTATGGACCCAATCTGATTGTGTATATTAGCAATTTTGTTTTCTTTTTTCATGCTGGGAGTTTAAACCAGCCTTAACAAGTTCAAGATCCCAAACTGGTTTTCCAGTTTTTTTAGAGGGATTTTTGGGCACAGATCTAGTTTATCCAGGCTGCATTTAAGACAGCCAAACCACCTTAGGCTGGTTTATGTTGTTATTTTAAGCTGGGTGTGGAGGGAAGTTCACTGGAAGTGTGGATTTCCCATTGTGTTGGTGCACAGCATGCGCATGTGTGTTTCTTCACAGTATGCAACCTTTTGTCTTATAATAAGATCAATGATTCCAGGGTGACTGTTATTCTTGTGAAGACGGGAATGTGAAAATATGTACTAATATTGGAATGCGAACGCCTTTGTTCGTGAAGTTGCGCTGCAAGATTTCTTGCTTTTATTAGGGCGCAGTCACATTACCGTTGTTTGGCGGACTTTTGCAGATCATGTAATCGACAATTTAACATGAGGTCGAAAGATTTTTTATTTATTTTGCAACGTATTGAAGATAGCCATACAAATTTGCTACATTGACCAAAAGAAAGTTGCTTGGCTTTAAAGTGACTTCAAAGCACTTTTAGGGTTAGATTTATGCATTTATCCAAAGCCACTTACATTGCATTCAAGGAACACGTTGAATCAGTTCTTGCTTTCCCTGGGATCGAACCTATGACCTTGGCGTTGCAAGCACCAATGCTATACTGGTTGAGCTACAGGAAAGCTCCTAAGGTTTGGGATGCTCAAGCAAAGTGTGAGTGCTACACCTTACAGAAAACACAAATAACAAGTGTATTCACTTCACAGTAACGGCAGTTGATGTGTTTTACTGTGTTGGGCGTGTGGGGTGTCGTATTTTCTGTCATGCTGTTCTGAGACTCAAGGACATTGGGCAAAACATTGCCATTCATCCTTTGTGTGTCCTTGTGTGGGCAGTTAAGACTCTAAGACTCTTTCCACTAATGAACACAAAAAAGCAGCTTTCACAAAAAACTGTCAGCCAAAACAAGCACCTGTAGTCTGCTAGGCAAGTAAAGTAGTTGAAAGTCACTGTTAGTGCTTTCCTTTTGCAACGTGATGGCTAATGATGACTTAAAATGTCCTCTTTACAACATTTTCAAGAGTGCCTTCTGCGAGCGCCGTCGGTGTGGTCATGCGTTGGCTCTTCAGAGCGATTGTTTGTCTCTCTGTGTTTTAGCACACGGCCTTTGCTGAGTTTCGTTCAAACGCATGAACACTAGCCTTGATCTTCCTCTTCAAATAATCTTTTATGTCTCTCTTTTCAAAAAGCCTCCGATGTGACTTCGTGTGGTGGATGTTGGAAAGGTGCTAGTTTCGTTATTTCCTAATGTCTCTGACTGTGCCGTTGGAGAATTGCGGTGGAAAATTGACAGCTGCTATATCTGAAAGCTTGTGAATTTGTCTCCATTATAACAGGATCACAAACATCTTGACAGTTCTCTCGGCGCTGGTTGTGGGAGCTGATGATGTTTTAGCTAATGACTAAAGTGACAGGTGAAGCCCGACTCCACTCGGAGATGAAATCCTGCGCCTCTGATTTAGGAACTGATTTATTTGTTTACATATAAACAGAGAGGCAATGTGAATTCAATATTCGCTGGCACCCCTGAGGGATTATTTTGAAGCTTTTCTTTTTTAATAACGCATAAAAAACGCTCCTACTACCTGACAGTTTTCACTCAAATTGGTGCCCTGAGAAATCACAACGGAAATAAGCTTTGTGAACAATATAAACAGCTCATGGCCAATCAGAAATGCTTTATTTACAAGTATTTCGATTTGCTGATATCCAGTTTCAGGATAGAGAGCATGTAGTTGAAGAGGAAATGTGTCTAATTGTTGTAGCTGTGTGAAAATGACAGAAATCACTTCCAGCAGCTTTAAAGCAATGAAGTCAGATTGACTTTATCGTATGATTTTCCATTGTGTGTCTGTGCATTGTGTTGCTCAACTTGTGCACCAATGGGCACTTTCGGGGACGATCCGATTAAGGTTGAGACCGAAACCTTCGATTGATCAACGAGCGACGACTTGTGGTTCCTTCACAGAGAGGCAAAAAATCACTCTCAAAAACATTTTCATTCGACATTTCATCCAGAATGCAGATTCTTTGGCAATATTCAAAAAACTGCTAAAAACTCACCTTTTTCGTGAACACCTAACATGACACAAACACACACACACACCACCTCGACTTATAAAACATATACAGTAGAACCCCGACTTACGAAACGCTCTACGTACGAAAAGTTCGACATACGATAAAAGATTTCGGGTTTTTTTCCGCCCGAGTTACGACAAAATGATCGAGATGCGAAAAACGAAAGGTTTTGTTTTGATATTCGCGCTGATTTTGGTTCGGGTTGGATGAAGACTACAGTTTGCCCGGTCAGAACAATGATGTCTCACTCAGGGAATGATCCAAAACTGGTATTTATTAAAGGTGCATAGATGTGTGGTTACGCATGATCGATAAAACCTCAACGATTGGCACTAATTCCCTGTATTTCACTCAATAAACTATATACAATCTTCAGCCAATCTCTTTAATCATCCATCAACTCTCTTCTGTCACGACACTTCCTGAACTCCGAGGGAAAGGTTGGAATAGTCAATTTCGCACTGAATGACAGGGATGGCTGGAATAATCCATGTAAGAAGGGGAACACTTTTTACAATCCTGCTCTCCTATTGGTCGGCATCGCTCCCACCAGCCTCTCCTGTTAGCATAAACTTTTTCTAATCAGTAACCATGGATGTGAAGATTGTCGCTGAAGTCAAAGCGAAGAAGAGGATGCTTTTCATTGAGTCGAAAGGGAGATTATTGAGAAGTATGAAGCTGGGATGCGCTTCATCCCATGCTGAATATGGTGTTTTTCGTAGGGCTTGGAACGGATTAGGCAATTAACATGTAAAAGCCTGACCGACATACGAAAAGTTCGACATACGAAACCAACCTCGGAACGGATTAATTTCGTAAGTCGGGGTTCTACTGTATATCCTTCCTCTATTCTCAAGGCTTGTACTACTAGTATGTGTAATGTTTGAAACTTTGTATTGTAAGCACTCTTATGTACTTTTGCATCTTCATGATGAATCGCTTTCTGTTTTCCTCAAATAGTAAGTTGTTTTGGATAAAAACGTCTGCTAAATGAGATAATGTAAATTTATAGGGTTGGGTTGTGATGGCAAAAGTTTATTTTCTTGCAAGAAAGATCAGAATATTGTTTGAATTGTAATGATTCCGATTCTGCTGATCACTTCTGATTCTTAGCGATTTCTCATTTAGATTCCAATAAGGTAAAACAAAAAATATATCATTCACATTTATTCTAAATCTTTCTGCAAAGCATTTTATTGCAGCTGAATACCATGAACAAAACCTGGCTAAATAACACATACACAAGGAACTTTTGCCTATGGTGCAAAAATACTATACATGCATTTACTTATGACATAATCGACTGTGTTTACGAGGGTGTTTTGACATATTTTTGTGTATTTGTCAAGTGCAAAAAGACAAATATTGCACGCTATACAGTATGAGAGGCGGTTTTCTGTCTGCTTGCGCTTAAATGATTTAAAGCATATTAAACTGCACAGAAAGGATTTGATGAAAGGAATCAAAGTTGCAATTACATAACAACTATCCTGACCGTGAGGGTCTGATTCCAGATTGGAATTGATTTTTGATTCTCAACCCTGGACACCTTAGTAATGAGATATCCTTCCACTTTCTTCTCAGAGTTTTATTATGCCCTGTATGTTAATTAAAAAAAATGGTGATTGAGAAGGAACTTCTGCAGCCTCGAGTGGGAGAATCCAAGATTTCTACATGGATGGATGGGCAATGTGACCAAAATGTTTGGAAAGTGTTATTTCACTTGATATGATTAACTTTATTTCTTTATATGTGTATGTATATATGTATTTATTAATTATTACTATTTATTTATTTAATTCATTAATATATTTTATTATTTAATTTGTTCATTTTTTGTATTTATTTATTTAGTAAATGTTATTCTTGTATTATTTGTGTAATGTTTAGTTTCATTGTGCTACTCTTCACATTCAAGCCTGTAAAACTCTTGAATTTTTTCTGGAAATTCAAAAAAATAATATATTATTTTTATATTTCTATATGAAGTAATAATGTTGTAATGCCTATTGTTAGATAAACCAGTGAATGCAATGAAAAGCACTTCATGTCATTTGATTTTCAATTTTCTCTAATTATTTGAAGCTTCAACGTGATCAGATTATTCATAACAAATGGCATTAAGTGCAAAAACAACTTCATTTTATGAAATGCTTGAGTTGAAAACAAATAACTAATATTTAAAAATGACTATATTTTGATTGGATGCGCTTTATTTGAACTGCAAAATAGACATATAAAGTATTTCATGCATGCATTCTTTATTAATGCATTCTTCATGTTTAGGACAATATCTGTCTATTCATTGTTCAAATAAAGTAAAGTTGTTCTGCCTGTTATCCATGCATATACTTGCACAATATCTTCTTGACACTAGTCCTCGTAGATGGATGGGACTTTCTCTGCGTCCGTCAGTGTTACTGTGAGAATGACAGACCGTGTGCCATCACAGCCGTTCCCATAGGAACCGCATCCATGGACAGGTGCTTGTGTTTTGGTTGCCGTTCAGATGAAATGAAGACATTTCAGAAACGCAGAGAGGGAGGGGTGTAGAGACAGAGAGATAAACTAGATGGAGAGTCAAAAAGATGGAGTGATGGAGGAGAGAGAGGCTGAAAATAGAGCAAATGAGCGCTAATGATTTTTATAGCATTCTGACATCTAGGCATCTGGGCGGCAGGATCCAGCTGCAGGTGCTGCGAGTGTGTGTGTGTGTGTGTGTGTGTTCTAATAACAGTCCAGGACCGTGAGATGTCTCACTCGTCATGACTGTGTTTCTCTCTCTGTAGAGTACAGAGCAGGTCGCCGCTTTCTGCCGCAGTCTCCACGAAATGAATCCCTCATCCGAGGTCGTCTCTCCTTCATCCGGCCCGGAGTCTTCCTCGCTCCCTCCAAGCAACGCCACCCCGCGCCAGCTGTCCGATGCCGACAAACTCCGCAAAGTCATCTGCGAGCTGGTGGAGACGGAGCGCACCTACGTCAAAGTCAGTACCTGCGTGTGTGTGTGTGTGTGTATGTGTTTTTTGGTCAGATATACTATGTTTGACTTTGAGAAGTTAGTGCTCTTCATCAAGCTCTCATTGAGACAGGCCTGTAGGGGAAATCTCTGCCCTTGGCTTGCCTTTTCTGCTCCCACTCACTCTTTGGCTGTTTTTGGAGTGGAATATTAGTATAGTGCGTAGTACGTACTGCACACTGCCAACTATTATTTAAAAATAGCCTAGTGATTTAAAGTAATGTCTTGTGACCTCAGCTTTTTTATGCACTGTGTTTTATTGTCTACCCATGCAATTAGTATGGAACAGCTGTGCTATATTATGAACATATATATATATATATGCTGCAAAATGCAAAATGATCAATTTCTCTTGTTTTGATATTTATAGGTATGTGTTTGGGTAAAATTTACATTTTTGTTAAATGCTATAAACCAATGGTCCCCAACCCCCGGTCCGCGGAGCGATTTCGCGGAACGGTCCGTCGATGAAATGGTACCGGGTCGCGGAGCGCATTCGCGGAACCGGCTGCAAGCGGCTGTGGCGATGTGACTATGGAGACGTTTGAACAGTCTCCGCACCCATCCCGACGTCAACAATCGTCCCCCCCCCCCCCCCCCCCCCCCCCCGTCAACAATCTCGAGCGGGCACCAGTCCGCGGCAAAATGATGACACGTTTACCGGTCCGCGGCACAGAGCTGTATATACACATATATTTTTCCAGAGCTGTATATACACATATACATTAAGGTTTGGTGACTTGTGGTTTTTCGAAGTTTCTAGACACTCAGCATTTTCACTGGCCATAATTTTGACATTGATACCATGGGGAAAAACTTTAGTTATCTTTAGTTTGATATCTCATAATTTGGCAGCAGGAATATTAGGCTGCTGTCACTTTAAGTCCTGATGCACAGATCCATTATGCGGTTACACTTGTTTACTTTCTCAACTGTTCAAGTTCACGTAAAACATAACTGACTATGTATACATGAATACTCACCAAGATCGACCTTATTTTGTGTGTATTTGACTGCTTAAGTGTAATAAGCTGCGAAAAAGAACTCAGTGCTGAGAGGAGGCTTTATGTGCGCACGCTTTAGAAGTGAGCTTAAAAACGGCAGGAATGAATAAAAATATGTGCAATACAAGCTCTGTAACAGCAACAATAATGTAACGAGAGAGTGAGAGTAACGAGTTTGTGTGTAACTCGCTATCGGAGAGATGAGAGAGAGAGAGAGAGAGAGCACAGCTGGTATTGTGGAAAAGGAGTATTGGAAGCGTTTCAGATCGATATGAATTGAAAAAAACAATATTTTTAACAGTTTTAATTGCAATTAGTTTATTATTTAAGATGCCTTTTTAAAAGATCACAATTGAAAAATGTATATACAGTAGAACCCCGCCTTACAAAACGCTCTACGTATGACAGTTCAACATACGATAAAAGATTTTTCCGCCCGAGTAACGACAAAATGACCGAGATGCAAAAAACGAAATATCGGCCGAGGCGACGATTTCCAAGTTTTGTTTTGAAATTCGCGCGCCACTGACCCGGAAACTCGCACCATTCGTCCCGCTCTCCCATTGGCTGTCTCCCGGCCAGTGTTGCCAGATGGGACTGAAGGTTTATTTCGGATTATTTTCGTAAGTCGGGGTTCTACTGTATTACATATAAATTTCAACCCGACAAAGTATCTAGTAGGAGTGATTGTGTTACACTGCTGAAATACACACGCATTTAGTATGTATCGATGGGTGTTGTGGCTAAAATGTCTATTTAATATGTAGCGTGACTTTATTGCTATTATACTAAACGGTAACGGCAAAATACAAATTTGATTGAAAAATAGCAATTCTAAAAGAGGCATGGGATATTCTTTCCTGTAGCTCAAACAGTAGCATGGCGCTTGCAACGCTAAGGTCATGGGTTCGATTCCCAGAAAAAACAAGAACTGATTAGAATGTCAATTTTTTTCTTGAATGCAATGCGAGTCGCTTTGGATAAAAGCGTTGGATAAATTTAAATGTAAAAAATGGATATTGCTTGAAGATATCCACCTTATTTTTAACGTAAAGGCCCGTTTAAATCAACAGCAATAACTATAAAGATATAGTTCTAAAAATAATTTTAAATATAAAAGAATAGCAGAGTTCACACTATATTGTTTCCAGCTGATGAATGATGAAAACATTGACAGCCAATCAAAACCCATCCTGCTTTAACGAGCTCGAGCATTTAAAGCGGCAGACGGCAAAACTAATAAATATTTTCAAGACGTTATATTTCTTATGTAAACATAACGTTATCATAATGTTTTTGGTCTTAAGAGCAGCACCGCCATTTGTACCGTGACTGGATGAGGTTTCCAGTTATTTAGCTGTCAAAAACTCTCCATTAGGCTTGAATTTGTAAGTTGGTATTTCTTATGCTATTATTTTAATGTATAATTATAACCATAAATGCACTGCTTTGTAGAGCAACTAATTTTACTGTTAAGTGCACTTTGATATTCTTCTCGTTATTAACCTATAGTGGCTAATGAATGAGAGGTCGTGCACATCAACAGAAAAGAAGGTGCTTAGAGTGTTATTCTAAGAGTTAGCCGTTCTTGTATTGTGTTTTTAACACAGCAGGATTATCATGGAAGCTTGGAAATATCAATTTTATTCTACTCTTTCTGGCAAATGTGTGCACAAAGACGATTTGCTCTCTGCACACTGTGAGAGTAGTAGAATGGTAGTGTGGCGTTCAGAGCACAGCCATCTTACTCTACGGCAGATGCAGACAGTGATTCTCACTCTGTCGATCATATTTGCTTGCTGTGTGGAGCTTAACGACAGAGACATGACAGTGTTTTCCCGTCTGTCTGAGGATGGCTTAGATTAGATGCGGTCCTGCTCGTCGCAGGGAATATTTGCGATGTGTTCGAACTCGTCTGCCTGTTTGAGCTGAGAACTAAATCAACAATCAGCACTCCAGCAGAAATGAAACTGATACGAGTGTGTGAATATACATATATATGTGTGTGTGTGTATATATATATATATATATATATATATATATATGTAACCCTTTTCGTCTGTGTGCTCCCCCAAAGGGCTCTGCGTTGTGTTTGGGTGATGATTGAATGAGGAGGACACAACGATCGTTGACGTCACAGCAGTGAAGCTTGTTTATTGGGCACTTTATCTGCATCAGCTTTTCACAAGGAAAATAGAACTGTTAGTTACTAATATCAAAACTAAAATGCATATGAAATCATAAAACAAAACAATATAGTTTTAGCTGCAGTTATATTAAACATTAAATCAGGTGTGGGTCTCAAAGACTAGAAAAAATAACTTTCCACATATGACAATTAATGTTGAATGCCACATGCATCCCAAATACAAAGAATAAAACTCAAAATACTTAGATAAATGTTAAATAATATACAATATAAGGAAAAATATACCACACCACATGGAAGGTACAATCCATTAAATAATATCAGAAATACAAAACCATCTTTCACAAATAAGTGCACATATATGTTAGTTAACATCTGTAACAGCAATATATATCTTCACATAACATGGATGGCCAATATAATTAAAGAAATATAATGGATGTAACGGAGAACAGTGAAAACCATCCTTACCTTTTCACAAGGAAAATAGAACTGAATTAAACAACAGCTCCACCCATGTGAAGAAGGGCTCACTCACACGATGAAATACACATAAAACACAGCTCCCCCCTAAGGCTGGGAGAAACATATTACATCTTGCCTACATCCACCCCCTCTTTAAATGATGCCGTCCCAGTCATCACTTAAAAAAACAAAATTAAGTCAGTTTAAATCTTAATATTAACTTTGAAGTGTATGTGTGGGGTGTGTGACTGTATAGGTATTGCTAAAGTAGGGCTGCTTCTTCGCTTTAGCCTTTTCCCACACTTTCCTTCCTCTCTCTACCTTCTCCTTATCAATCTCCCTTTGGAGGCCATGCATCTCCAAGGAGAGTCTTTTTGGTGGGCGCCTTTTTCGCTCAGGATATCTCCTCTCTGGCCTCTCAGGATTGGAGACTTTCAATGACATCTGCTCCCCATTCTTATCCTCTTCGCTCACTGTCTCTTTTAATTGATTTCCATCCTGTTCATTCTCTTCGTCTACAACATCCTGCCATTCCACACTTGTACACTGTGTAATAGTACCACTGTCTACACTTTCAATTGTCTCCACTACTTCCTCTTCCTCCTCTGAAACACTTGAGTCCATTTCAGACACTTCCTCCATGTCAGGCTCTTCTCCGGCAAGGTACTTGGAACTCAACGGGAAAAACATGCACTGGGACAGAAGATTTTGATGGAGGACTCTTTCCCTGTCACCATCTTCTGGACGAACTACATACACTGGAATCCCTGGCTGTTTCTTCACCACAACATATGGACGTGGTTCCCACCTATCAGCCAGCTTCTGTTTCCCGTCGACATGACACACTTTCACCATCACTCTGTCACCAGGTTGGAACATGTGGCTTTTGGCTTTCTTGTCATAGTGCTTTTTCTGAAGATCTTTAGCATGCCTTGACAGCCGATCTGCCTCATTATAAGCATAGGACAAGCATTCACGCAGATTCTGGACATATTCACTGTACTCACATGGCTCTTCTGCAGTTGACAGGCCAAACATGAGATCAACAGGCAGTCGTGGATGTCTGCCATACATCAAGAAGTATGGGGAGAAACCAGTTGAATCATGTTGAGTGCAGTTGTAAGCATGTGTCAGTGCGTCGATGTATTCATGCCACCTCGGTTTTTTATCAGGATCAAGAGTGCCCAACATATTCATAAGAGTTCTGTTAAATCTCTCTGTGGTCCCATTTCCCTGCGGATGGTAGGGGCTAGTATGAGTCCTTGTAATTCCCGTCAGCTTACACAACTCCCTCACTACTGTACTCTCAAAATTTCTGCCTTGATCTGCATGGAGTCTTGCTGGAAAACCAAATCGGCAGAAGAAATTTTTCCACAGCACCCTAGCCACAGTGACAGCCTTCTGGTCTTTTGTGGGGTAAGCCTGGGCGAATCTTGAGAAATGATCTGTGACAACCAGGACATTCTCTATTCCTCCCTTAGACTTCTCCAGGACAAGAAAATCCATGCAGATGAGTTCCATAGGGGCATTAGTGTGAATGCTCACCAGCGGAGCTCTATTTCCAGTGGGAGTTTTCCTCAGACAACATCTTTCACACTGCTCACACCATGACTTTATTTCACACTGCATTCTCGGCCAAAAGAATCGTTCCCGGAACAGATTCAAAGTACGCTCAAATCCCAAATGACCAGAGTCATCATGAAGACCTGTTTTAGCCAAAAGTCGCATTTTCTCTGGCAAGACCAGCTGAGCAATGGACCGTCCCTGAACATCCTTAACTTGCCTGTACAGAATTCCATCTTTGACCACCAGCCTCCTCCACTCTTTTAAAAGAAACCGTGTATCTTTCCCCTTTTCCAATCTTTCTCCACGTCTTGGCTTTTTGTTTAGTGTCTTGTAATGTAGGACTGGCCCAATGACAGGGTCCTCCTTTTGACATCCCCTGATCTCCAGCTTTGTCATTGCAGGCAGTGCATCAGTACCTGCTCCATCAAATGGGTTGGCTAGCTCATCAACCTGGTCCAGAAACTCTCTCTCTTTGCATACAACAGTTCCCACTGCTTGCCCACTAACATCTTCCTTCCTCCCAGACTCATCTCCACAGGACTGGTCTTGTCGCGTGGAGGAAATCCACTGTGGGCAGGACTGAAGAGTTTCTATGACCTCTTGATTAGACATCCTTGAGAGTGCATCAGCATTAGAGTTGGACTTCCCTTGCCTGTACTCAATTCCAAAGTCAAACATGGCCAGCTGTGACACCCAACGCTGACCTGTGGCGTCCAACTTCGCTGTACTCATCACATACTTAAGTGGGTTGTTGTCAGTCAGCACAGAAAACTTATGTCCATAAAGGTGATCATAAAACTTATCTGTAACAGCCCACTTTAGAGCCAGAAACTCTAACTTATGTGCAGGGTAGCGGGTCTCAGGTGGTCTCAAACCGCGGCTTGCATAAGCTATTACTCTTTCCACACCATCTTGAACTTGTGCAAGGACTGCCCCAAGACCCTCACCAGAAGCATCCGTTTGCAGTACAAATGGTAAGCTGAAATCAGGGTAGCCCAGAACTGGTGCTGTGGTCAGTCTCTCCTTCAATGCTTCAAATGCTCTCTCACATTCATCTGTCCACATAAACGGTTTAACAGTTCCAGAAGTTCCTTTCACCCCTCTTTTCTTCTTCTTTGGGTCACCAGAGGTAAGTCTATACAGAGGTGCCGCCAATGTTGCATACCCCTTGATGAACCGTCTGTAGTACCCAGCAAAACCAACAAACCCCAGGACTTCCTTCACACTTGACGGCCGCTTCCAGTCTCGGACTCTGCTTATCTTCTCAGGATCTGTATGGATACCTTCTGCAGATACCACGTGGCCCAGGTACTGAACTTCCTTCCTCAGTAGACTACACTTTTGAGGCTTCAGCTTCAAACCATGTTTGCGGAGTCGGCTGAACACTGCTTCCAACCGCTCAAGATGCTCTTCAAAAGTCCTCGAAAAGATAATTATGTCATCAAGGTAGATAAGGAGGCTCTCAAAGTTCAGATCACCAAAGCAGCAGGTCATCAATCTTTGAAAGGTTGAGGGGGCATTCTGCAGACCAAACGGCATCCTGTTCGCCTCATATAACCCCATGGGGGTGCTAAAAGCAGTTTTGAGCTTGTCGTGTTCAGCCACCTCAACTTGCCAGTAACCAGAGGTAAGATCAAGAGTTGAGAAGAACCTTGCCTGTCCCAGCGCCTCCAACGCTTCCTCTATTCTTGGAAGTGGAAAAGCGTCTCTGGTACTGCATGAATTCAGTTTCCTGTAGTCCACACAGATCCTCAGGGAGCCATCTTTTTTGGAAACAACAACGATTGGGGATGCATACGGGCTTTTACTTGGCCTAATGACTCCAGCTTCTTCCATCTCTGATATGGCCTTCCGTACTTCTTGGTACTGAGATGGGGGTATTTTGCGATAAGGTAGGCGGAAAGGTTTTGAATCTACCAGAGGTATCTCATGTCGCACAGTGGTAGTATGTCCGTAGTCCATAGAGTGTTTTGAGAAGACATCAGCATTTCTCCTCAGCAAATCCTGAAGCAACCCCAACTGCTCCTTTCCTTCTACTGCTGCAGCACTAAGATCAACTCCACATGTTATACCCTCAACAGACTCAACACTGGTAGTCTGCTGTTGACTCTGACAAGACGCTGTCACTGAATTCTCACGCTGACTCTGACACAAGAACTGGTTTTGGCACAGCACTTGGCACTTTTCTTCTTCTTCAATGACATTCTGAACCAGGAAAGCATCTGCAATCAGGGTCCTTGGGTTGACAATAACATCCTTTCCAGACAGATTTAAGAGTCGAATGGGAACACAACCTTTTTTAACATTAACAAGTAGCCTGGCAACCATAAGGCCTTCTGGAACCCTTTTGGAGGACTGGCTCTCCACTAGAACTGTATAGTGTGTTCTCTTCGGTCCACCCATCACTCTGCCAACAACATCCTGCTCCTTACCAGCTGGTATTCTTATCCTGTGACCAGCATACTGTACTTGACCAACTTTACCTGCAGCCCCACCAGGTTCACTTTTACTCACAGCAACCATTGCAGAGTGCCACTCAGGATTGGTCAACTTCAATTTGGCCAGATATCTTCTGCCATATGATGCTTCAAGGTCATTTCTGGAAACCCTTATTACATTAGTTCCAATGAGCAATGGAACACTGGATCGGTACTCAGTAACCGGGACAACAAAAGCAGGAACATTTGAGTAGACCCTTCCCAAGAACTTAAGGTTGATACAAAGCACGCCAACATAAGATACGGGTTGGCCTGCGGCACCTTCAATGGGGATGTCTGATGGCTGCAATTCCTGAGTACATAAGAGAGGATGTTGTCGCCAGAACTCATCAGTAATTGTAGTTACTTGAGAGCCAGAGTCAATGAGAGCCTTACACATTTCTCCATTCACTCCAACCACCCCTTCATTACAGGGACCTACCAGCGGGGTATCAGCTGGTTTTGACCTGCCCGTTTCATGTTGCTGGGGACTCTGTTGCATGCCTGTGGTTGCCCCGTTAACCACAGGCCCTAAGCATTTAAATCCTGCCTGGACTCTGCTCCAATTTCAGCTTGGGCTGCCTCATCAGTCATCACTGTCCGACACAGACGTGCAATGTGTCCCAGTTTTCCACAACGATAGCACACTACGCCCCTTACTGCAGTGTCACTACTCTCTTGAGGTCTCTGGCTGTGATGAAACCCAGTCTGTGGTGATGCTCCAACTTTAGCCTCCAACTGTGTCAATCTGTTAAGCTGATCCTCTTGACTGCTCACCAGTTTCTTCACCAAGGCTGTGAGTTCAGTCAGGTCTGTGTTCTGCCGATTTCCTTTTTCTGTTCTCGGTTTTTCGCCACTCTGGTTACCGCTCACTGTTGTAAACTGAGCCAGTGCATACGTCTTTTTGGCCTTTGGCTGTGTCTGAAACTTCCTTGTCTCACGAGCCAGGTTACGAAGTTCTGCTTGAAGTTCACGAAAACATAGAAGTCTAGGCTTCATTGGTGCTATCCTGTGAAAAACCTCTTCGTCACTCAATCCTCTCATGAACTGACGAGTCAGTTTGCTGTCCCGGTCTGGAAAAGGCTGACCTCCATATTGAGCATCTTCCACTGAACGTAAAGTAGCCTCCAGAGCAATGGCGTATGAGCATGCTGATTCGCCAGGGCGCTGGTATCTCTCATAGAAATCAGCTAATGGATCCAGGGACGTCTGCATATCACTATACTCAGCTCGTAGTTCTTCAAAAGCTCTACCAGCCGTCAGCTCATTAGGAGGGAGATTTAGAACTAGCCTCCTGGCTTCACCACTCAAATGTCGCACTACAGTAGCAAAGGACAGATTTTCGGGCATGCCTCCAGCCTCAAGGAGGTACTGCATATCTCTTATCCAGTCTTCAATAAGTATCCTGCAATCAGGACCACCACTGAATACTTGTACATTACGAACTTGATGTGTCTGTGTAAAGCTGGGCTGTGGCATGGTCATTCTAGAAGCAGGGATGTATGCATCTTGGTGATGATCCACAATCTGTGGTCTTTGCACTGAATTGGGTTGTTGTG
Organism: Rhodeus uyekii; assembly: GCA_037043235.1. Lineage (NCBI taxonomy): Eukaryota > Metazoa > Chordata > Actinopteri > Cypriniformes > Acheilognathidae > Rhodeus > Rhodeus uyekii. The sequence goes on from JAWRVZ010000149.1 coordinate 1,595,469, forward strand.
CATACATACGTGAACCATGAGGCACCGGCACTGTCATAGGAACATACGCAGGCGGTGAGAAGGATGGCACAACAGCACAATGCGAATGTAAGGTGCGTGGTTGGTCATTGGCATTTCTGTGTGTTTGAACGGAGTCTGTTTTCTGCAAAAAGTTGGTTCCAGACAAAACAGGAGGTGCAGGCGTGTCAGGTGGTTTTGAACACATGGCATTTGGCACACCATAACAGAAAGGAGGAGGAACCTGAGCAGCCATTGGATGACCTGGCAAGTTGACTTGGGGTGAACCAGCCATTGCAGCAGGAGAGTGCAGCCCATATGGAGAAGTGTACATATTGGGTGCCTGGATCATACCTGGATAAGTAGAAATGTAAGTTTTAGGTGGCAATGCTGGGGGCAGGTATGGGTCATTTGGAGAAGGGGACACATCAGTTGGCATTTTGTTGGCCATGTTTGGTGAAGCCTGAATGGTCGTGACATTGTCATGCCTGTTAGTTTGAGAGAAAACAGTGGGCACATTAGATGCATGTGGGCTAACTGAAGACATGTGCATGGTGGTTGGAAGTTCATTGAATGGGTTATCTAGGCCTTGGGCATCAGCTGAGGACTGATGTTGCACAAAAGCACTGGGGCAGGTGCCCAACTGGTGCCAGCTCCCTGCAGAGGTGGGCAGATTCTCTGTATGTGCAGCTAGCTGCGTTGTCTTTGGCCTGACATACTGTTGGGGGTTATCATTTGGCTGGGAAGCAGTTTCAGTACTCACATCGACCGGCATGCTTATTTCATACTGTTGAATTTTGTCCTGCTTTACTGGTAACCATGGGGTGGCCTGGAAGGGCTGCCTTAGTGGTACTTGAGGATGAGGTCGATGAGGGGTGGTTTCATGGAGCCCCTGCATTTCTCTTCCACTTATTTCAAGTCTCTTGTCTGTGCAATACACTGTGTGTAGACTGTTGTGTTTGAAATTTTAGAAATATGAAAAATGTAGTAAAGTGAAAATGAATGCTGTTAGTGAATGTGTTCTATATATCTTATGTTTCATGTAATCACAAAGAAAATAATCATAAACTAAAGGTAAATGGGGGGAGAAGTAAAAAATAAAATAAAATTTGACCTACTTCAAGAGATTTAAATACACTCAAATGCCCAAAAAAAAGAATATTGTTTCACAAAAAACACTGCAATTCACGAATTTGTTACTCAAATCAACAAATTAAGACTCCTATAGCACAATATCAAGAGTTCAGAGACAGAAAAAAAAAGACAAATCTTTCTTAAACAAAGCTCAATTCAATCCAACAATAACACTGTCACTTTAAGACAAATTAAAGTAGGTGAAATAATGTTGCTTATTTATTTTTCTTCTTCTGATTTTTTTTTTTTCTTTTCCTTTTTTTTTTTCTTCACTCTACTCACAGTTCTTATTTGTCAAATTGCTTCTGTTGACGTAGAAACCAACGATCCGGGTCACGGCACCAAAGATGTAACCCTTTTCGTCTGTGTGCTCCCCCAAAGGGCTCTGCGTTGTGTTTGGGTGATGATTGAATGAGGAGGACACAACGATCGTTGACGTCACAGCAGTGAAGCTTGTTTATTGGGCACTTTATCTGCATCAGCTTTTCACAAGGAAAATAGAACTGTTAGTTACTAATATCAAAACTAAAATGCATATGAAATCATAAAACAAAACAATATAGTTTTAGCTGCAGTTATATTAAACATTAAATCAGGTGTGGGTCTCAAAGACTAGAAAAAATAACTTTCCACATATGACAATTAATGTTGAATGCCACATGCATCCCAAATACAAAGAATAAAACTCAAAATACTTAGATAAATGTTAAATAATATACAATATAAGGAAAAATATACCACACCACATGGAAGGTACAATCCATTAAATAATATCAGAAATACAAAACCATCTTTCACAAATAAGTGCACATATATGTTAGTTAACATCTGTAACAGCAATATATATCTTCACATAACATGGATGGCCAATATAATTAAAGAAATATAATGGATGTAACGGAGAACAGTGAAAACCATCCTTACCTTTTCACAAGGAAAATAGAACTGAATTAAACAACAGCTCCACCCATGTGAAGAAGGGCTCACTCACACGATGAAATACACATAAAACACAGCTCCCCCCTAAGGCTGGGAGAAACATATTACATCTTGCCTACATCTATATGTATATATATATATGTATATGTATGGATACAGTGTGTGTGTGTGTGTGTATATATGTGTGTATATATATATATATATATACAGCTCCGGAAAAAATTAAGAGACCACTGCAAATTTTTTTTTTTTTTTATCAGTTGCGGCTTTCATCAAATAAATGCTCTCAATTACAATATTTATTTGGATTTTGGGACAAATGTTGTCAGTGGTTTATAGAATAAAACAAAAATGTAAATTTTACCCAAACACATACCTATAAATAGTAAAACAAGAGAAATTGATCATTTTGCAGGGGTCTCTTAATTTTTTTCCAGAGATGTATATAAATAAATATGAAAATAAATATAAAAAATATTATAGATATATATTTATTTATATATTTGTGTCTATATATATGTATATGTATGTGTGTGTGTTCCTACACGAATTGTTCTGTGCAGTTTTATCATCTGTCGCTTGAAATGCTTGATCTCTTTAAAGCAGGATGGATTTTGATTGGCTGTCAATGTTATTGTTTCATCTTTCTCTTTATAGTTGTTGTCTTTAATGTGAAAGGGTCTTTTCTGTTCAAATTTTCTCTTTAGCAATGTCAATACACTTTAGCACTCATCCACTCAAATCACCTTCCAAAATCAGTTCCTCTAGGGAAATATTTAGGGACGTCAACAAATATTTGGTAGAATGTTTTTAATCATCCATGTGTGTTCTTTAATATGATTGTGTGTGTGAACTCTCTCTTTCAGGATCTGAACTGTTTGATTGGGCGATATCTAACCCCTCTGCAGAAAGAGTCTTTCCTCACTCAGGATGAGGTGAGTCAAAGCCCTGCTGGTGGTTTCGTATTATTTTCAGCTGGTGAGCTTGAACATTCCTCCAGAACACAGAATGATATTTCATAATAATCCTGATGGAGAGGAGCGTGTAGGAGGACGTAGAGACAAACACACACACACACACACACACACACACTAGAAAGGAGAGGTTGAAGGGGGAGGGAGACTCAAAATGAAGAAAGACTGAAAAAAGGGAAGTTCTCAGTATTCTGTCCATGTCTCTGCTCCTTTAATGCCCTACATATGGGAGCAGAACATATTGCAGACACAAAAGAAAGTTTGACTGATATGGAGTCTCTTAATGGCTATTACAGATACCAATATCTAGTGTGTGTGGTTAGTGGTTTTATCTGGCTACAATTTTGACGTTGATGCCATGAGGAAAAACTGCCACCTAGATATTTTTAATATGATCTCATAATTTGGCAGCAGGAATATTAGGCTGCTGTCACTTTAAGTCCTGACGCACAGATCCATTATAATTTGTTTACTTTCACTTAAGACTGTGTTTACGAGAATGCTCTCCAAAGACCAACATTATGTGTGTTTGTCATTTGTGTGTATTTGATGGTATAAGTGCAATTAGCAGCAGAAACAAACTCAATTTAGTGCTTTATGTGCACTTTGGGTGTGAGCACAAAATAGGCAAGAATAAGTAAAATTATGTGCAATGCGCATAATCCCACGTCTAATTTCAAGCCCTGTAAGAGCAACAACTATTAGAGAGGGCAAGAAAGCACACCTAGTATCGTGGAAAATTAGTATTGGAAGCTTTTTTTCTGTTTTCTTTTTAGATATTTCTGTATTTACTAACATTTTCAAATGTATAGGCCCATATTATACAGTATATAAGCTTAAACCCCAGAAAGGGGTTAGTTGGAGTGACAGGGTTACGCACCACTGATGAAATAAACCTGGATTTGGCAGGTTGTGTTAAAAAAAAAATGATGTACACATTTTGAACAATTAGCCTCAAATGAGATTATTAAAAATAACACGTTATTACATATTTATGTAATTTAAGTGATGTATACATTTGTTAATTCATTTAATCATTTTGCACATTTTACTACTGTTTGACCCACATATTGAACCATTATCCATTTGTGTTTTCTATTATAATTGACCACATACATTTTTCCCGCATGTGTAACGTCCAGCTGGACGTGCTGTTCGGAAACCTCCCGGAGATGCTGGAGTTCCAGGTGGAGTTTTTAAAGACTCTGGAAGATGGAACTCGACTGGTTCCGGACCTGGAGAAACTGGAGCGAGTGGAGGAGTTCAAGGTTTGTGACTGTGGTTTAAATTACGATCCATAAATGAAGCATATTCTCATTCAGTGTTTGGTCTGCGCATTTTATTGTGGGACATTGTTTTGTTTTTTTGGACATTAAATAATAATACAACATTTTTTGAACATGTACAGTGTTAGTGCATCACTCAAAGCTATTCATAACACGATTTATCCAACACAAGCCATGATACCTGATGTATTTCTCTCAAAATCCTTCTCGTCTTACAGAAAATCCTCTTTTCTCTGGGTGGCTCGTTCCTGTATTATGCCGACCGCTTCAAGATCTACAGCGCTTTCTGTGCCAGTCACACCAAAGTGCCTAAAGTGCTGGTCAAAGGTACGTAAATCTCAGCTCAAACATGACCTTGCTCGCTGTGAATTCTGGGATTTTCACACTGCCCTGCTTCTGGGGGTCTGTAAATCTCATGTGAGCAGCTCTGGGGCTTTACTCGTATAATTCTGCTGCTGTGTGTGGGTGTCGGTGAGCTTGCTCTGTATCTTCTCGCTGTCTATTTTTAATGTTTAACAACGATTCTGCAGATTTGTGACTTTTACACAACTGTTTTTTTCTGGATAGTTCAGCCAAAAAGTCATCCAAACACAGTCAGAGTTGGGCCTTGGATGCACTTTTTAGGGCTTCAAAATCTCAGTCACCATTCACTGCAATTATACAGCTTATAAGAGCCAGGATATCATTTAATAGAACTCTGATTGTGTTTGGCTGGAAGAAGGAAGTCAAATACATCTAGGATGCCTTGACGGGGAATACATTTATGGGATAATTTTCATTTTTGCGTAAACCGACCTTTTAAGTGAGTTACTTAGTTCTTCAGTTAGTTACATTAGAACTTAATGTGCTTGAAAATATTTTGGCCTACCTTGAGATATGAGCATAATCTTTTCCAGGACCAACTAACTCAAGTTACTCGTATCGAATTGTTAAAAATAACAGAAATAACAGAACTTAACAGATTAATGCTCTGAATTAATCGAACACCTAGCATCGTCTGTAAGCTGCTCGTATCTCAAATCTTTACTCGTATCTCAAAGCAAAAATTATCTCGAAGGCTTGCTCGTATCTCGGAATACTCGTATGTCGGGACGCTCATATTTCAAGGTACAGTAGAACCCCGACTTACAAAACGCTCTACGTACGAAAAATTCAACATACGATAAAAGATTTCGGGGTTTTTTTCGCCCGAGTTACGACAAAATGATTGAGATGCGAAAAAACACTTCCGAGTTTTGTTTTGAAATTTGTGCTGATTTTGGTTCGGGTTGGATGAAGGCTACAGTTTGTCCGGTCAGAACAATGATGTCTCACTCAGGGAATAATCCAAAACTGGTATTTATTAAAGGTGCATAGATGTGTGGTTACGCACGATCGATAAAACCTCAACGATTGGCACTAATTCCCTGTATTTCACTCAATAAACTATGTATATAATCTTTAGCTGATCTCTTTTACCTTAATCATCCGTCAGCTCTCTCAGATGGAAAGTTTTGGAATAGTCCATTTCGCACTGAATGACAGGGATGGCTGGAATAGTCCATGTAAGAAGGGGAACACTTTTTACAATCCTGCTCCCCTATTGGTCAGCATTGTGCCTAGTTAACAAACTTTTTCTAATGACTCACCATGGATGTGAAGATTGGATGTGAAGATTGTTGCTGAAGTGAAAAGGAAGAAGAGGATGCTTTGCATTGCGTTAAAAAGGGAGATAATGTAGAAGTATGGAGCTGGGATGCGCTTCATCCCATGCTAAATGTGGTATTTTTGTAAGGCTTGGAACGGATTAGGCAATTAACATGTAAAAGCCTGATTGACATACGAAAAGATCGACTTACGAAGCCAACCTCGGAACAGATTAATTTCGTAAGTCGGGGTTCTACTGTATTAATATATATTTTCTGTACTTGTGAAAAACAAAACAAATGCCTCCCGTCTTCTAATCTTTATATCGCTATCAACACACACAATCCTGTGACAGCATAATCACAACTTCTTGTGTTTGTGTTCTCTCCAGCGAAGACAGACGCAGCCTTCAAGGCGTTTCTGGATGAACGCAACCCCAAACAGCAGCATTCATCCACGCTCGAGTCGTACCTGATCAAACCCATCCAGAGAGTGCTGAAATACCCTCTGCTGCTGAGGGAACTGCACTCGCTCACCGACCCTGACAGCGAGGAGCACTACCATCTGAACGGTGAGCGACTCGGGGTTCATCAAAGAGCTTTACCACATATACCGTGGATACGGAAAGTATTCAGACCCTTTTGCTGTGACACTCTTATAATATATTTAACGCAGGTGCTGTCCATTTCTTCTGATCATCCTTGAGATGCTTCTACACCTTCATTTGAGTCCAGCTGTGTTTGATTACACTGATTGGACTTGATTAGGAAAGACACACACCTGTCTATATAAGACCTTCCAGCTCACAGTGCATGTCAGAGCAAATGAGAATCATGAGGTCAAAGGAACTCAGACATAGAATTGTTGCAAGGTACAGATCTAGCCATGGTGATGAAAAAAATGAACTTGAATGATTTTAGAAAATGGCTCAATATAACAAAGAGTGAAAAATGTAAGGGGGTCTGAATACTTTCCGAAATTCAAATTCAAACCTTTGGTTGGGGTCAGTAAAATATTTTAAAAGTAAAATCTCGTATTCTCAGCAAGGTTTCATTTATTTGCTAAAATGCTGTAAAAATAGTAATAATGTGAAATTGAGATATATGTTTGGATATATTGTAAAATGTGATTAAAACTATATTTTCAGCATCATTACTCCAGTCTTCAGTGTCACATGATCCTTCACAAATCATTATAATATGATGACTTGATGATCAACAGACATTTATGATTATTATCAATGTTGAAAACAGTTGTGCTACTACTTAAATATGTAATTTAAATCGTAATTTAAATATGTTTTATACTGTTATGTGTTGACCAACTTTCTGCATTCACAGCTATACAGTATAATTATGCATATGATTGATTTATAATTAATTTTCTTTCTGTTGTGCAGTTGCAATGAAGGCCATGAACACAGTGGCCAGTCACATCAACGAGATGCAGAAGATCCACGAGGAGTTTGGAGCCGTATTTGACCTCCTTATCTCTGAACAGAGTGGAGAAAAGAAAGAGGTTTGTGAACTTAACATCAGCTCATTCCAGTCGGCTACTTTCACTGGACAAGGAACCGTCCCTGTTTGCATCACTCAACGTGTCCAATTCAATTCAGTATTTATCATCAATATTACCTGTGGGCTTTTGGATCTGTTTATTTTGCGGAAAAACAATAAATGGCCAAATAATTTTGCAGCTATATGTGAATTGCTCAGTACTGACATCTTGTTTATGTACGTTATGCAAGTATAACTTAAGATAGTAAAGAAATTAAGTCTAAGTTTTCAACCAAATGTCATGCTCTGCAGCTGATAAAATGTTAAAACAATTGATTAGATCAGATTTTCTTCTTCATTCCTGTGTTTATTAACATCTGCCTCCATATTTAAATCATATCAGCTTATTATGTGACAACAGTGAAACTTTAGTTGCATAATATGGCTGTAGCTCTGAATGATGCAGCCTGGGACAGACGTGATCCCTTCTGGATTGCAGATTCTGAGCTCTCTATGTTTGTGTGCGTGTGTGTGTGCGTGTGTGTGTGTGTGTGTGTGTGTTGTGCAAGCTCTAACGGTGGCGTCTGCTATGATTACAGGTTGCTGACTTGTCTATGGGAGATTTACTCCTCCACACCAGTGTGACATGGATCAACCCATCCTCCTCGCTAGGGAAGTGCAAGAAAGAGCCACAGCTGGCCACATTTGGTATGTTCTATCTCCCCACAATCTCAACTCATGGACGGATGGATGGACGGTTAGTTAGTTAGATGGATGGATGGAACGATAGATAGATATAGGGTTGGCTAGATAGATAAAGGGTTGAATGGATAGATAAAGGGTTGGATGAATAGATAGATGGAAGGATGGGATGATAGATAGTTAGAGGGTTGGATGAATAGATAGATAGAGGGTTGGATAGATAGATAGATAGATAGATAGATAGATAGATAGATAGATAGATAGATAGATAGATAGATAGATAGGGATTGGATGGATAGATAGAGGGTTGGTTGGATAGATAGAGGGTTGGTTGGATAGATAGAGGGTTGGTTGGATAGATAGAGGGTTGGTTGGATAGATAGAGGGTTGGTTGGATAGATAGAGGGTTGGTTGGATAGATAGAGGGTTGGTTGGATAGATAGAGGGTTGGTTGGATAGATAGCTAGAGGGTTGGTTGGATAGATAGAGGGTTGGTTGGATAGATAGCTAGAGGGTTGGTTGGATAGGTAGCTAGAGGGTTGGTTGGATAGATAGATAGATAGAGGGTTTGTTGGATAGATAGATAGATAGATAGATAGAGGGTTTGTTGGATAGATAGATAGATAGATAGAGGGTTTGTTGGATAGATAGAGGGTTGGATAGATAGATAAAGGGTTGGTTGGATAGATAGATAAAGGGTTGGATGAATGGATAGATGGAACAACAGTTAGATACAAGATAGATAGATGGATGGATAGAGGGTTGGATGGAACGATGGATGGATGGATGGATAGATGGATGGATATATGGATGGATGGATATATGGATGGATGGATAGATGGATAAATGGATGGATGGATGGATGGATGGATGGATGGATAGATGGATAAATGGATGGATGGACGGATGGATGGATAGATGGATGGATATATGGATGGATGGATAGATGGATAAATGGATGGATAGATGGATGGATATATGGATGGATGGATGGATGGATAAATGGATGGATGGATGGATGGATGGATGGATATATGGATGGATGGATAGATGGATAAATGGATGGATAGATGGATGGATATATGGATGGATGGATGGATGGATGGATAAATGAATGGATGGATGGATGGATGGATGGATGGATGGATAGATGGATGGATAGATGGATGGATGGATAGATAAATGGATGGATGGATGGATAGATAGATGAATGTGAAGTTCTGAAGTGAACTGAAGTGTAATGTTGTTTCTTCTGCAGTGTTCAGAATGGCCGTGGTGTTCATCTGTAAAGATTACTCCAAACAGAAGAAGAAAATGGTGAGTGTTGTGATGTTCAGTATCAGAGCAGTTGAATCTTTCAGCTCCCAAACACTCCCCTCTTTCTCTCTCTCACACCCTTCTTTCACGGGCTTAGAGAAGTATTCATCAGTTAACTGGGAGTTGTATTCATGCTCTTGTTTCAGTATCATGCAGCGCTCACACCCTCGTAATAACAACACGTTAATCACACGCATGTGTGTCTGTTTCTCAGGGTGGTTCTCACAGAGCATCGGTCTCCAGTGAGGAGAAAGACCCGTTCCGTTTCCGCCACATGATCCCCACCGATGCGCTTCAGGTGCGCACGCTGTCCAACACAGGTAAGCTCAGCTGAGAGTGTGACACACACAACCACTCCAGACCCAAACCAAAGCCTAGTGGGATAAACAGGGAACACTGATGTGGTTACAGATGGAGAGAGCGCAGCCGTTTGTGAGATCATCCATGTGAAGTCTGAATCAGAGGGAAGACCGGAGAGAGTGTTTCAGCTCTGCTGCAGGTCAGTGTCTCCTGCGATTAAACGCTTTACATTTATCAGACGCTTTTATCTAAAGCGACTCGCATTGCATTAAAAAAACACATTGACATTCTAATCAGTTCTTGCTTTTTCTGGGAATCGAACCCATGACAGTGGCGTTGCAAGCGCCATGATCAACTGTTTGAGAGACAGGAAAGTTGACCAACTTTTAAAACATTGAGCAAACGCCTGTCACCATCTGGTGGAGGAACCTTGTACAGCCTTTATGATCACGTCAAAACTGAAATGTGTTGCTATTGTTGTGGGAAGTACAAATATAAACAATCTGCCTGATTTATTCGGGTTTTGGATTTTAACCCTATGTTTAAAATCAACATGATTAACAAGTTTGTGTCTTCAATGGTGTCTCCAGCTCTCCAGAGAGTAAGAAGGACTTCTTGAAGACGGTTCACTCCATCCTGAGAGATAAACAGCGGCGTCAGCTGTTGAAGACAGAAAGTCTTCCTCTCAATCAGCAGTACGTTCCCTTTGGAGGAAAACGCTTGTGCGCGCTCAAAGGAGCACGACCGGCCATGAACAGAGCAGGTACAAACACCGCTCCTAAAGCCATTCCTGAGCAGCACATCACAATATTAGAATGATTTCTGAATGATCGTGTGACACTGAATATAATTGAGTCTGTCGTAATCCTTTGTCAAATGCACTCTTTAGTTTTGTCTAGTTGTAGTCAATGGAAGCTTACATTTTCATCATGCTGCATAACGGTTACATTGATAATCCTATTTATTTTGCTCAAAATTATACTCGATTACAAGTAGAAGTTTCTTTGTACATTATTGCTCTTTCACCTATAAGAGAATATCAACCAATACAACCAAGCTTTATTTGACCTCGTCTAGTTTCCTGATTGATTATAGGCTGTCATAAACTGGGAAACAAGACACTTCTCTCAAATTTAAACACTGAAATTCCTAGTAATCAAATGATACAAATGACATATTTTTATATTAAAACAACAGCAAAAAAGACATTATTTCAGGAGACAGAAATACAGTCCTTAGACCCATGGGATTTGTTACAGTTCATCTCTTGGTTTGATCAGAGGTTAAGCCGCAAACAGCGCGAGCGGCTCGAAACAGAACACAGACCCACTGAATGACTCTTTCATTTAAGATGAGAGTCATAAAACTGCAGCTTTAACTGTCATTGTTCTCAGATCATCTGCACTTCTTCTGCACGGCTGCCAAATATTACGTAAATATGTGTTCTTTTAGCAGAAAAGCTCTGATTGGGGATTTGAATTCTTGAAATCTGGCAACCGTAAGTCTGAAAGCTCAAAGCGGGTTGTTAAAAAAACGTTTTGTCTCCTCTTTTATTCAACAAAAGCTGATCAAATTTTATTTTTTAGCTATGTTTTAGTTTCCTCTTTGCTCATCAACGATATCGTATGTTGAAATAGTCAGTTATCGTTTAACGAAAAAAAGGTGGTCAACAAACTACACTGAAGACTGCTGATGATCATGTGATAGTAATGATGCTTTGCATCACAGGAATATAAATCGTATTTTATTTTAATTTGTAGAAATTATTTCACGTTTTTTAATCAATGCAGCTTTGTTTATCATAAGACTTATTCTTCTACTACAAACAATCCAGTTTCAATCAACAAATGATGTAAAAACTAAGATGCAAACGTGTTAGTGATGCTCAAGTTTTTGTGTCTTCTCAGTTTCCGCTCCGACTCGCACTCTGGGCCGAAGGAAACTGGTGCGGAACCGCTTCACCATCGACACGGACATCGTTTTCGACACCGAGCCTGACAGCGACTCGCCGGACTCCCAGCATGCTCAGCAGCAGGGCATCGTCCCGGCGGGAGACACCGACCGCTGGGTGGAGGAGCAGTTCGACCTGCAGCGCTACGAGGAGCAGGAGCAGGACGTGAAGGAGACGGACATCCTGAGCGACGACGACGACGACGACTTCTGCCAGTCCGCTCTGAGCCCGTCCACTGAGCCGGACGTGGAGGGACCGCTTTCCGCTCTCTCGCTGGAGGGAGACACGGCTGAGGAGGAGGAAGAGCAGGAGGAGAGCAAGAAGGACTACAAATCCCAGCATGCCAAGCTATCTCATTTAGGGAAGCAGTGTGCCGTGTCGGTGGCCAGCGTAGATGAGCAGGCGCTGTCCGATGAGGTCATCTGGGTGCGACGGGACAGTGGCGCAGAGAATGAGACGCAGAGCTGAAACATCTCTGCATGCATGACCACGGTTTCTCCACGCTCATATTCCCGAATGTCCTGTCCAAATCGCTGTAAGATATGATGCTTATCCACCATAGACACTTCAACACATTAGATGAGCGCTGTGGCCAATCAGAAGCCGCGGGAAACGTGGCGGTACAATCAATAGAATTAGAATTGCACACTCGTCGACATCTGCCAAACGTTTTCCTTGTTTGTTTCCGAAATAAGGGCTGTGATTTATTTATTATGTCCTTTAGATGTAAGACGAAACAACAGCCGGATGGATTAAATATGATGCATTTTTGTTCAACATTCTCATATTTGTACAGAAAAGCTGTAAACGCTGTTTTTTTTCTTTCTTTTGGACTTGTATATATACATCCATTTATTATTCTTTCATTTATCTGCGCACTATTCTGACCTGAAAAATACGTCCGAGTTGAATATTCATTGAGTGATTGTGTTGAATATTGATTGCTCTCAGGTCAAAATAATGCTGGAGGTTTTTTTACAGCTCATTCTAGGTCACTATGGCCTGTTTTACTTGAATTTTGTTGATAAATGCAATATGATTTTTAGCTGATGGACTGTTCTGTTCCTGTTTATATGGTTTGTTGTGGTTCAGCCCTGCATTACTGACGCGTTTTACTCATTGAAATTCACGTAATAGAAGACGAGCCGAGCCGTTACACAGACTAAATGTGTACAGTGTAATTTATTTTTTAATTGACCTTTTCATTTATTTTGTTGTTTTAAAATTCCAAAATTTGCTGAATGCAATCAAGAAAAACCACTGGAAAATATTTTAGATGATGAATTCTAATTGAAAACATTCCCATTGAGCTATAGAGACTGCATTTTTATTTTGTACATAAAGCTGTGGATTGATATTATATCAAATAAATTGGTTTCGTACATATCCAAAGCCGATCCCTGTGATTCGTGGATCCTTCTTGATTCCACACATTTGCACCGGTGTTCAGCAGAAGCACTCGTGTTTGGACCTGTGTGTGTGTGTGTGTGTGATCGCTGACGGATGGAAGTGCGGGATGGCTCCCGGCTGAATGTTTGAGCGGAAACTCCGGAGTCATGAGTGAAGTCATCAATCTCTCAGCGCTCGGATGGATGTGAGGTGATGTACGAGCTGATAGAGTTCCTCTCCTCAGGCCAGTGACATCATCAGACCACACACACACACACACATCACTCATGAGAGATTACTATACAGTTATCTGAAGAATATGAATCTGTTTTCTGCTTTATGTGGCGTTCAGATCAGTCAACTCTATAACGAAATTAGACTTTAAGCTTCTTTCTCTTTCTCTCCTTTCCTCTCTCTCTCTCACTCTATATATCTCTAATATATCTCTATATTATTAATATTATTATATATGTTTATATTATTTAATTTTATAATTATAATATTTTCAAGTGCTTTGAGCTTGGTAAAAAAGCGCTATATAAATGTAACTGATTATTATTATTATTATTATAATAAATGTATTATTAATTATTATATATATAATATAATATATTATTCAATTATCTTAAAACATAAAGACATAATTTTTATAAAGCCAATTTTTTTTTATTGTTATATATTTCTAAATTAATATATTTATTGTATAGATATCAATAGTTAATATAGTTATTTATATATGTACTATTAGTTTAAAAAAACAATCTGCCTCCCATTGGATGAAGGTGGTCACCATATTTTTGGTGCACATTAAAAAAGTATGCAAAAACTGTATTATGAGTGTAGAACTGAGATATGAAAAGAAAAGGCATGTTTTTGTGTTCTGACAGCAGAAGATGTGGAAAACTCATCAAGATTTCGGTAAGTTGATTCTGTTCCTTTCGTTTCGGTTTTATTCTTGAAAGTAAACAATTGTCTTTTTGTCTATTGGCTGTTTCAGTTTTGACACGTGGAGAAGACGCACAATGAATACCATGACCTTTAACCTTTGACTCTGACTGGATTCTGGAGTCGACTTCACTTCACTAGAGAAAACAAGGTTCGTTTGTCTTTTTGAGCAGATTTGTACTAATTTAACCATAATTTTGGCTAAATATGAACCTGATTTACACAGCTACTAAAACCAAAGTAAATAATTTGATCAATTATCATTCTTAATAAATCATTAATCATTCACTAAGTCGTATTTACCAAGTAAATTACTGTAGTAAATTAGGAGTAAAGTGGCAATTACAAGAAAAGAAAAGATTATTTATATGTTTTACTGTGTGTAAAAACAAGAAGTAAAATATCACCTTTATTTTGTTGTTTTGTTGATTTTATTGGATGCTTTTTAATTGTTTACATTTTCCCCATTGATTTTTGATGTTGAACATGCAGTTTTACACACATGCACTAGATGGCGCACAAACATTTGGTGTAAATATGAAAATTCAAATGAAACCATGAATATGAAACTTCAGATACAAACATCTATCTATTTCTTCCCCTCAAAAATCTTCTGAAACGTCCCGTGTGTGTTTTCTGAGCACAGTGTGTTAAAGCAGGGGTGAAACATGTCTTCTGTCTGCAGTGCTGTTCAATATTGACCGATACATTTGCATAAGTCATATGTTGTTAAATGTGATTCTTCTTCTCAGAGGTTGGACGTGTGAGTTGACATATGAAACTCGGTCACAGATGAAGTCACAGCGGCCCGACCCGTCGGACAGGTTTGGAAGTTTCTGTTGACTCTCCAATGAAAACTCTGTGTTTTACATGAACATTAGTGATATTTTAGCTCTCTGTGAGCTCTCAGCCTCATCTCACCATCAGCCATGAATCCTCCTGCTCAAGAAGTCATAATTAGTAGTTATAATTAGTAGTAGTAGTTTATTTAAAAAAAGAATAACAATCCAATGTAAAAATACAAGTATATTAAACCACAAAAGAAAAATTATACAGTCATAAAACCAGGTAAAATGAACTTTGATCCCTGCCAGTCGAGGACAACATGTATCTTCACTAAGAGATATACTTTTATTATTCAGATACTTTTTTCCCTCAATGTTGGGTTTTGTAGTTGCCGTTTCCTTGCATAATAGTAGCAAACCGCATCAATAAATGAATCATATACACTCATACGCATCATATATACATATATCACAAACATGTTTTGATTTTTGTGGATTAATGCTTGGAAAAACTGTACATCTCTTAGATAAACATTTGATTATACATTGAGGTAAACGTTTAACAAACTGTCTTTGATTACATTTTTTCACATCATTTAAAATGGCAAGATTCAGATTATTGATTTATTGAATGCATTATATTGTTCTGTCATTACAAAATTAGCGATAACAGTTGATTTACTTGCCAAAGTCAGTTTGTACTTGATGAGTGTTGATTTGGGGTTGTGAGTTTAGCTTAAATAAGACTCTCATTATAGTTTATCAAATGACTGATTAAACTTTCAGAGTCCTATATGAAATTATTTTATTTATTATTATTTGTGTTTTATTTATATTTTATTATTACTTTCAAAGCAGGCGATGAAATAGTATAATAGATGAAATGATGAAATAGAAAAGAGTTGCTTGAAGATGAATTCTCCTTTTCTACTCTGCAGTAAACGGGTTTCGGATCAATATGAGGAGGAGAAAATAATAACCCTGATCTGACCTTTAAACCCACTGGCTCTCAACCTTTTGACCTTTTCACCATACAATATTATAAAGCCTATATTATATATAAAATATATTTATATAAGAACATCTATAATCCTTACCCAGTAAATCACAAATGACTTTCTTTTTTCTAGTCATTATTGGGTAAATATTAGGGATTTTCTTTAAAAAATGTTTTAAAAAAATAAACAAGTTAAATATCTTTAATATTAATATTTTATACATTTTTGTATTCTACCTGATACAAATATCTTTATTTGAGGTATTTATTTTTATTATTAAATGTTATTATATTTCTATATTTACGTAACACGTTACTTAAAACCAGTAAGTATAATGCATTATTAAGGTATTCATATAATGCATAAACACAATTGTTCATGTTAGTTCACATTGCATTAACTAATGTTAACAGATGCAACTTTTGGTTTAAAAAATATATTAGTACATGTTAAAATTAACTAAATGAACTAGGATGCTGTAGAAGTATTGTTTGTGTTAGTTCATGTAAACTAATGAAAATGTATTATAAAATGTCACTTAATAAACTTATAAACGAAGTAGCTAAGTATTATAATATACTGTAAATGTGGTTACAATTATTCACTAGATCATTCAATGCATTCAAAATAGTTTTATATTTTTACACATTACACATAAAGGATTCGAGTACAATAATACCTTGAGATACGAGCATAATCCGTTCCAGGACGAGCTCGTAACTCGAGTTGCTTGTATCTCAAATCATTTTTTTCCCATAAGAAATAACAGGAAAAAAAGTAATCTGTTCCAGCCCTCTAAAAAAACTCCCTTATTAGTGCTAATAACAATGGGAAAAACATGTTTTGAATTGCTATATATACACACACACACACACACATACACACACACAAAATTATAGTATATAAGGATTCCTGTGATATAAAATAAAATGTGATTTTAATTATGAGATCTTTCCTTCGAGACAGACGATACAGTAGCGGCTAATGACGGCATGTGCAGAGGAGGAGGAGGAGGAGGAGGGAGGGATAACGTAGATAATGCAAACACAATATGGAAGTGTAGTGTTTCTTCCCGTGTTGTGTGTTGGATAGACTCAGAAGCTCATATTTATTATTATTGAACACTCATAACTCGTGCTGCTCCCAGCTTAATACTCGTGAATCACTCGTTGCCCCCGGTAACCCCCGCTGTAAAACCAAGCTGCCTCTAGTGGAGATCATATGCAATTACACCATAAATGAGGAGCTTGAGCTGCTCCGAGTGTTGAACACCTCTAGCGTCTGTAAGCTGCTCGTATCTCAAATCTTTACTCATATCTCAAAGCAAGAATTAAAATAAACCTCTCTACTTAACCATCAGTCTTGCACACCCGCCATGTTTTAGTTTTATCGAATCCTCTCCCAACGCACAATGGGTTGTATCATATCAGCACTAAGAGTGTGTACGGATCTGCACTCAGGATTCCAACTGGAAAAAGTGGATCATCTGGGTATCTTTGGAATCCTCATTTCATCCCTGATATCACACGTTCATCTCAGAGAGTCCATCTGATGTGTGTTTACATCTATAAGACGTATTTTTTAGAGAGTTTGTTCATCTGCAATATGTCTCTAGGACGCTTCCTGACAGACGTTATATAAATGTTTAGAAAATGTCTTTAAAATGTTTCTGATTTAGAATGGATGTAAAGCATCCATCGAGAATCTTAAAGATGTTTCTCAGATGTTTGTTCAGAGCAGATGATTTCCAGATCTTTAACCGACGTCTCGCAGATGTACATGTGCAATCTGGGGACATACTGTGATATGGGACACGCTAATTCTATTCATTTATAATTCTGTCAGTGGCGGAAAACACATTAAAGCTTGTTTTGTCTAATTTTAAATGGTTTTAAATCATATTGCATAGGGCTGAGGCTCCATGCACGGTACATTTCACCGTTTCAGTTGTTTGACGTAATATTTATTTGCCATATTTATGTTTTGTAATTGATTGTGAAATTTACTAGCAGTTTCTGATTGAATGTGTTGTTTGAGAACCACTGCTTGAGCTCATGTTGCCCTCACTCTGGAGCCGGTTCTGCGTTTGACAGTAGACAAGTTATTGCTGTTGCAACAGATGCACTTGAACCTTTAAAAACAAAACCAAGTCCATCCGTCATCAGCTAACAGAAACCAGCGCTACCACATAGCATGAATGGACCAAACCCCTCCAACCTCATTCCTGTCACATAACCTTTATACATTTGATGAAACGCTGGCGTTTCTCATCATTTCTGCTCACGACTGAAGCCGCTCTAGTCATGAGGGCTAAACTGGAGATCCTGGCCCTGGTGCTGGGCTTCATCGGCCTGGTCGGGACCATCGCAGTGGCTGCGTTGCCCATGTGGAAGGTCACGGCTTTTATCGGGCCCAACCTCATCGTCATGGAGGCGCAGTGGGAGGGCTTATGGATGGCATGCATACGGCAGGCGGACATCAGCATGCAGTGCAAGGTCTACGACTCGCTGCTCATCCTGCCGGGAGACATCCAGGCGGCCCGCGGGCTCATGTGCGTCTCCATCGTCCTCGCCGTCCTTGCCACCCTCACGTCCGTGTTCGTGATGAGAGACTGCAGGGGCAAGGCTGTGATCCGGCTGGTGTCCGGCTGCCTGTTCGTCGCCGCCAGCCTCGCCACTCTCATTCCCGTCTGCTGGTCGACTCATTCCATCGTCCGAGACTTTTACAACCCCATGGTGTTGGAGTCCCAGAAGCGTGAGATCGGGCAGGCGCTGTATGTGGGCTTCGCCACGTTCATGGTCCTGCTGGTCGCGGGGGTGATTCTGCTGTGCCCCCGGAAGAAGAAGGACGAGGAGGACGAGCCGTATGTCCCAGTGGAAAAGTACAAAGTGGAAATGAGCAGGTTGGAACGAACACCCTCTTCAAACTCTTACTGGAAGAATCAGTACGTCTGACAGGGAGAAACCATTGCGTTCAATCCAGTTGCTTCTTTTTAGTGTTTTTTTGCCGTCTTGACCAAATCTCACTGTTGAATTCTGGTTAATTAGATGAAATGTTATTCACTAATTAAATGCATTCACTCTATATGAAGTGTCTGATGATGTGACCGTTTATTATTTTTTGAATTGTTTACTGTGTTTACTGTACTATTTACTGTAGTTTTGTACTTGTAAGCAAACATATGATTTACCCAGAGCTATTTTTAAACAAAATCATTCAGTTATGAGTGAGACGGAAAAAAATCATGGTTATCATCAAAAATGCATTATTTGCACAAAATTATTAATTGAAAGGAAACACTGAAATTAACTTGTGCATCAACAAAAATAGGATTTATGAAGCTACTTTTAAAGTTATACATCTGATTGATTCCATTAGGAATAAGACTAAATGTATTAATTGCAATGTAATTTAGTTCATTTTTATTTTTTATTATTTTGTTATAAATATTGTTTATCTATTATTTATGCCTATGAATGCTGGACTATTAAATATAATACAAAACAATGTGAGATTGTATTGTAATATATGCTAGTAAATGAAGTGATATTAAAGGATCATTTAAACACTAAAGTTGATGTTTAAGTGTGATTCTCAGAGAAACCTTTTTTTGCTCCGAACTTTCTCTGTGTTCAATTGGAGGAATGAAAGGAGACACGAATAAGAGGACAAACAGACAGCAAGAGCGTTTCGAGCTGTCAGTGAATGTGAAGCTGCTCCGATCATTTGTCTGAAATCATTTTAGGAGAAATGCTTGAGTTCTTATTCAAATCTTTGACTTGACTGCAGAGTGTTTTCCTCAGGAGAAACATCGGAGAAGCTGAAGGTTTCAGCTAAAGTTTGCTCTCGCTCTGTCTTTGCTTTGTTGGAGAAAGTTTTGAGATGTTAAATAGATCTTATATGTTTAATTGTCATTCCTTTATGTTTGATGCAGGATTATTTTGTTTCGGCATACTGGCACTTCACCCAGTTTTTTATACAAAGCAAACCCGATAAAAAAACATGCTGAAAATACTGGCATTCTGTCTGCATGAGATTTGCATCTGACAGGCTTAGATATTTCAGAAACACCCACATGCATTTATTTACTGTAAGTGAAACTGAAATGTAAACCAAACTGACACTGGACTGTGTGTGTGTGTGTCTGTCTGTCTGTCTGGTATTGTGTTCTTGTGTGTGTTTGTGTGTGTGTGTCGGTCGGTCTGTCTGTCTGGTTGTGTGTGTGTGTGCGTGTGTGTCTGTCTGTCTGTCTGGTAGTGTGTGGTTGTGTGTGTCTGTCTGTCTGGTATTGTGTTCTTTTGTGTGTGTGTGTGTGTGTGTGTGTGTGTGTGTGTCTGTCTGTCTGGTTGTGTGTGTGCGTGTGTGTCTGCTTTTGTGTGTGTGTGTGTGTGTGTGTGTGTGTGTGTGCGTGCGCGCGTGCGTGCGTGCGTGCGTGTCTGTCTGGTAGTGTGTGTGTGTGTGTGTGTGTGTGTGCGTGTGTGCCTGTCAGTCTGGTAGTGTGTGTGTGTGTGTGTGTGTGTGTGTGTGTGTGTGTGTGTGTGTGTGTGTGTGTGTGTGTGTGTGTGTGTGTGTGTGTGTGTGTGTGTGTGTGTGTGTGTGTGTGTGTGTGTGTGTGTGTGTGTGTGTGTGTGTGTGTGTGTGTGTGTGTGTGTGTGTGTGTGTGTGTGTGTGTGTGTGTGTGTGTGTGTGCGTGCGTGCGTGCGTGTCTGTCTGGTAGTGTGTGTGTGTGTGTGTGCGTGTGTGCCTGTCAGTCTGGTAGTGTGTGTGTGTGTGTGTGTGTGTGTGTTGACACTAAGCCATCTCAGGTTCCACCCTCCATCACTTGTCTAGCAGTCGCTGTATTTGCGTTTCTTACCTGGAAGTGCTGTAATACGTGTAACACACCTGTTCTCTCACTGACATACAGCATATTTCCTGATGGGAAATTTAAGTTCAGGAACCTCTTCAGAAAATCAGTCTGAGATCTTTCTGAAAGATCATCTGTCTGAAAGAGCAATGAAATGTAAATAAAGTTGTAGTTGTATGTATATAAAGTTTTGTCTGTGTGTATACACACACACACACACCAAATTGTATTGCTCTTTTATTGCCCTTTCATAGCTCTAATTGTGTTCCCAGTAAAATTAAATATTAAGCCTCATATATATATCTCTCAGTTGGTTATCCATTCTTTTTTATGTAAGGTTGTGTGTTTACCTGCTCTTGAGTTCATCAACCATGAAATAAATAAATAAATACATTGTTTTTGAAGTACCCGCGTTTTCATCTGTCTGCATCACCACACATATCATGAAAATATAGTTATTGTTAAATTTTTCCTCACACCTACAGTGATGAGTATATTTTTAATTATATTGACCGAGCTGGATAATATTTATTCAATTTATTTTTTTATTTTATTTTTTTCTATTGTTATTATTGTTGTGGTTATATGATAAATATTGCTGTATATACATGTCATAAAATGTAAAAACCCATATATTATCTATATATATATTTTTTTACACAGGGCAAATTTGGTCAATTTATATGAACTATTATTTAATATTATTATTATTATTTATTTATATAAATTATTTTTAGATGTTTTTTATTTTATATTATTGTTATTAGCAGTAATACTATGTTGCTGTATTTTGATAACTTGAGCATTAAAATTGTTTAATATTTATAATTATTATTCCAAATTATTATTTATTTTAAAAATTACCTTGAAATATTGCTTTAAAACTTACCATTTAATTTAATTTTAAATAAATGTTAACCACTTAAACAAGCTATTTTCCATTTGCATCCTGAATATGATGTTCCCAGAAGCCACCTAATGGCAGAAATCGCTTGTTTGAACATTTCAAGTATCACCAGTTTCTTTCGAGGGGATTGTCAGATGTTCCAGGAGTAGGTGAACCAGTCTGATCACATAACATCATTAACATTTTTTCTTTGCTGTAAATACGTGTCATCTGGATCTTCCGGTCTCATTTGAGAAACACCACAGTGAAGGAGAGCAGTCTGGTTCTTTCCGACCATCATGTCTTACACGGCTGGGTCTTATATGCCCAAGTCCTATGCGGACAAATCCTATGCAGGCAAATCCTACGCGGATAGTGCGTACACGGGCTATCCGGATGAGAAGTCGGCAAAGGATGTGTATGACGAGCAGCTCAAGAAAGAGAAGAGGAAGAGACGGGAATCCATATGCTGCGAGTTGTTGGCGCTGGTCATCGGCTTTATCGGACTGGTTGGCGTCGCCGCCGTCACAGGCCTCCCGATGTGGAAGGTGACGGCGTTCATCCAGGAGAACATCATTGTGATGGAGACGCGTTGGGAAGGCTTATGGATGAACTGCTTCCGCCAAGCCAACATCCGTATGCAATGCAAGGTCTACGATTCGTTGCTGTTCCTCCCAGCCGACCTCCAGGCTGCCAGGGGTCTCATGTGCACCTCCGTCGCTCTGAGCGCCTTAGCCTGCATCGTGTCATCCATAGGAATGCGCTGTACCCGTCTGGTGGACTCCCGCCCCAAAACCAAGCACATTGTTTTGGTGACTGGAGGGTGTTTGTTCCTGGCTGGCTGCTTGACCACAATCATCCCCGTGTCGTGGACGGCTCACATGATCATCCAGGACTTCTACAACCCCTTGTTGATCGATGCCCAACGCAGAGAGCTCGGGGAGGCCCTCTACATCGGATGGGTCACTTCTGCTTTGCTCTTTGTTGCCGGGGTGATTCTGCTCTGTCGACATGCGCCACGGACGCAGGACAAAGAGGACATGGCTGCTGTGATGTATCGAGCCGGATCGGCCCCGTATAACTACTCTTACGGGCCCGGATATGGATACCAGCCTGCATACGGATACCAACCCGCATATCAACCGGCATATTCTTCCGTCCCACCGTCCATCTATAACCCACCCAGATACTGAGACTCACAGTGAGTGCTGCACTTAACAGCTAAAATCTCCCTTAGAGACTCCGGTACAGAAATAACTTGAAGTGGGAATGAGCTGCTGAATTATTATTCAGAAGAACACGGGACTTCTGGAGCCTCTTTGTTGATTTTATATGACTGTAAATGGGATGCTTGATTTTTTATGCATTTCCTTCTTGACTATATCGTAAAAGACTGTTCGTAATTTACAAATGTGTACAGAAATTAGATGAAATGTGCTAAATTTAAAAAACTGTGGGATATTTCCACACAGCATTTAACTGATTTAATGTTGACTCTATGATATACACTTTTTCACTTTGTACATTTTTAATGCACTGTTTTGACTTTAATTGTATCAAAAAGATGGAAAAAAATAAATGTGTAAAAAGAACAGTGGATGTACTAGTTCCTGGTCTGTAGTCTTAAAACATTCCCTTCCTTGATCTGACAGAATGATTTTGCTGTTTTTTTTCCAGCCCAGTTTTGGCGACACTGGTCAAACCGGTTGAGGCAGTTTTCCAGTGTTTGTTTCTCTTGTGTTGTCAGAGGAAATATTTCACAGCCTCGAAATGTCACACCCCTAATGCAAATGTACCAGCCTACATGAATGACAATGACTTTTTGTTTGTGTGACAAGCGCAAGATAGTGCAAACATCAGCTGAAGCATCAATAGTATGATCTCTCATCTGGACTTGCTGATGAATATGAACTAAATACATACATTTATAGTTATAGTAAATGTCTTGTACAGATCAGAAACCTGACTTTCATATTTTCAAAGGTTTTAAGAGTAAAGCTGCTGTGATTTGAGTGTTTTATTATTATTACTAATTAGAAATTAGCTTTCCTGTAGCTCAATTAGTAGAGCATTGGTGTTTGTAACGGCAAGATCATGGGTTCGATCCCAGGGAAAGCAAGAACTGATTCAATGTGTTTCTTGAATGCAATGTAAGTCGCTTTGGATAAAAGTGTCTGCCAAATGCAGAAATGTGAATTTAGAAACATGCATAAAAAAGCGTCAAATGGAATTACAAAAAATCTTGCTAAGGTGTTATGATAATTTTTAGGTGATTTGCCCAGGAAACCCCTAGCCACCCTATAGAAACATGCCAAACTCACTCAGAAGACTTTAGAAAAAAATAGACTATCAAATGTGATCGCAAAAATGCTTGACCATACAAAGGTTGCTAGGGTATTGCTACACGCCTGCTAAAGTGTTCTGAGTGGTTGCTATGCAGTTGTTAAAACCCTAGAAATCTCAAATATAATATGATAAAACCATGCAGAACACCTTATCAGCTGCACAGCAACACCTGAGCAACCACATTTTAAAAAAACGCTTAACCTTTTTTAGCAGCTGGATAGCAACACCCTGGAAACGGCATTTTAACATTTTTACAGCAGCTAAGAATAAATTAACACCAGCATAGCAACAGCGGAGCAATCACATAGTAAAATTTTGAAAATCACCTCTTAGTACCTGCATAACAACACCCAAGTCATCACATAGTAATAATACAAAAAACTTATTAGAACCTCTTTAGCAGCTTCATAGCAACACCTGAGCAACCACATAGTTAGAATCCAAAAATCGCTCAGAACCTCTTAGCAGCTGCATAGCAACACCTGAGCAACCACATAGTAGCATTCAAAAAATCACTCAGAACCCTGTAGCAGCTGCATAGCAACACCTGAGCAACCACATAGTAACATTCTAAAAATCACTCAGAACCCCATAGCAGCTGCATAGTAACACCCGAGCAACCACATAGTAGCATTCTAAAAATCACTCAGAACCCCATAGCAGCTGCATAGCAACACCCGAGCAACCACATAGTAGCATTCTAAAAATCACTCAGAACCCCGTAGCAGCTGCATAGCAACACCCGAGCAACCACATAGTAACATTCTAAAAATCACTCAGAACCCCGTAGCAGCTGCATAGTAACACCCGAGCAACCACATAGTAGCATTCTAAAAATCACTCAGAACCCCGTAGCAGCTGCATAGCAACACCTGAGCAACCACATTGTAGCATTCTAAAAATCACTCAGAACCCCGTAGCAGCTGCATAGTAACACCCAAGCAACCACATAGTAACATTCTAAAAATCACTCAGAACCCCATGGCAGCTGCATAGCAACACCTGAGTAACCACATAGTAAAATTCTAAAAATCAATCAGATCTCTTAGCAGCTGCATAGCAACACCTGAGCAACCACATAGTAACATTCTAAAAATCAATCGGATCTCTTAGCAGCTGCATAGCAACACCTAAGCAACCACATAATAACATTCTAAAAATCACTCAGAACCCCATAGCAGCTGCATAGCAACACCTGAGCAACCACATAGTAGCATTCTAAAAATCACTCAGAACCCCGTAGCAGCTGCATAGCATCACCTGAGCAACCACATAGTAAAATTCTAAAAATCAATCAGATCTCTTAGCAGCTGCATAGCAACACCTGAGCAACCACATAGTAACATTCTAAAAATCACTCAGAACCCCGTAGCAGCTGCATAGCATCACCTGAGCAACCACATAGTAAAATTCTAAAAATCAATCAGATCTCTTAGCAGCTGCATAGCAACACCTGAGCAACCACATAGTAACATTCTAAAAATCAATCGGATCTCTTAGCAGCTGCATAGCAAGATCTCTTAGCAGCTGCATAGCAACACCTGCGCAACCACTTCGTAATATTCTAAAAATCACTCATAAGAGTGATTTTTAGAATATTACTATGTGGTTGCTCAGGTGTTGCTATGCAGCTGCTAAGAGATCTGATTGATTTTTAGAATATTACTAAGTGGTTGCGCAGGTGTTGCTATGCAGCTGCTAAGAGATCCGATTGATTTTTAGAATGTTACTATGTGGTTGCTCAGGTGATGCTATGCAGCTGCTATGGGGTTCTGAGTGATTTTTAGAATGCTACTATGTGGTTGCTCAGGTGTTGCTATGCAGCTGCTATGGGGTTCTGAGTGATTTTTAGAATGTTACTATGTGGTTGCTCGGGTGTTGCCATGCAGCTGCTAAGAGATCCGATTGATTTTTAGAATGTTACTATGTGGTTGCTCAGGTGATGCTATGCAGCTGCTAAGAGATCTGATTGATTTTTAGAATGTTACTATGTGGTTGCTCAGGTGTTGCTATGCAGCTGCTATGGGGTTCTGAGTGATTTTTAGAATGTTACTATGTGGTTGCTCGGGTGTTGCCATGCAGCTGCTAAGAGATCCGATTGATTTTTAGAATGTTACTATGTGGTTGCTCAGGTGTTGCTATGCAGCTGCTATGGGGTTCTGAGTGATTTTTAGAATGCTACTATGTGGTTGCTCAGGTGTTGCTATGCAGCTGCTATGGGGTTCTGAGTGATTTTTAGAATGTTACTATGTGGTTGCTCGGGTGTTGCCATGCAGCTGCTAAGAGATCCGATTGATTTTTAGAATGTTACTATGTGGTTGCTCAGGTGATGCTATGCAGCTGCTAAGAGATCTGATTGATTTTTAGAATGTTACTATGTGGTTGCTCAGGTGTTGCTATGCAGCTGCTATGGGGTTCTGAGTGATTTTTAGAATGTTACTATGTGGTTGCTCGGGTGTTGCCATGCAGCTGCTAAGAGATCCGATTGATTTTTAGAATGTTACTATGTGGTTGCTCAGGTGTTGCTATGCAGCTGCTAAGAGATCCGATTGATTTTTAGAATGTTACTATGTGGTTGCTCAGGTGTTGCTATGCAGCTGCTAAGGGGTTACAAATCAATCAGATCTCTTAGCAGCTGCATAGCAACACCCGAGCAACCACATAATAACATTCTAAATTTCTTTTCTGTTCAAAGGTTACTAGCATGTTATTATGTAGCTGTTCTGATTGGTTCTTAGCACTTGGTGTTTTTCGAACACACCAGCAACTGCATAAGAAGATGGAAAGATATATTTGATATCTCCAATGGTGCCAAAATGACACGCTTCACCTTTCACTGAAACAAAAAACAGCGTTAAGCCATCAGCTGACTGCACAAATGCTCTTGAACATTTCAGACAGCAATTTAATGAGGCACAACACCAATGGCGTTAAACATTGACAGCAGTCAAGGCTTGTTGTGTGTTTGCTTGTATCTGGCTGTTCAGTAATCCCTGCACTGGCTCACTTAACAGGATCTCTGCCAGAAAACATAGTCTGCTGAGCAAACATCAACACGGCTACGTGCTCCTCCCACCCCCCGAGCGGCACAAACCAGACACAAACACTCACGGGGGGATTCGATTTCATAGCAACCACGCTCAGTGTTCCCTCCCTCCCTTGAGCAAGAAGGCGGAGACTGGGAACAGGTGAACACCTCTGAGCTCCCATTCCAGCAGGATGCAAAACCTCCCAGTTGAGACCTGTCCTTGTGTTCTGTGACACGCAGGCTTCTGGAGTCATGGCGAACGCCGCACTGGAGATAGTGGGAATGTGCGTGACTCTGATCGGGCTCATCGGAGTGGCGGCCAGCACCGGGATGCCAATGTGGCGGGTGACGGCGTTCATCGGGGAGAACATCATTGTGATGGAAACCCGCTACGAGGGCTTATGGATGAACTGCTTCCGGCAGGCCAACATTCGGATGCAGTGTAAGGTGTACGACTCCCTGTTGGCGCTGTCCCCGGACCTCCAGGCCGCACGGGGGCTCATGTGCTGCTCCGTGGCATTGGCTGGTTTGGGTTTACTGGTCGCCATCGTCGGGATGAGGTGCACGGCATGCATTCAAGACAATGACCGTGCCAAGCGTTTGGTTCTGATCATCTCCGGTTGCATGATCCTAATGGGCTGCTTCTGCTGCCTCATTCCCGTCTCCTGGACCGGACACGCCATCATTCAGGATTTCTACAACCCCTTGCTCATCGACGCCCAGCGCAGGGAACTTGGGGAGGCTTTATACATTGGATGGGTGTCGTCGGCCCTCCTGTTTGCCGGCGGTTGCATATTCACCTGCTGCACCGGCTCCCTGGACAAGGGTCCAGACCCAAGATACATGTACTCCAGGAATGCACCCTATGTGGCCTATCAGCCACAACCCGTGACCTTCCACCCGCAAGCGCGCTCGGACTACAGCCATACGTCCGGACCACCTTCATTCATTCAGCCGTCGTACCAACCCTCTAGACAGCAGTCCTTCGTTCAGCCGTCGTACCAACCGTCCCGACAGCAGTCCTTCATTCAGCCGAGCCGACATCCGTCCGCCCGCAGCGCAGTGGCTTATCTTTGAAATCCACAGGCGTGTGTATTTGTGTTTTTGTCTGTTTGTTTGTGCTAGAGATGGAAAAAGTTGACTTCTAAAGAAAGAGTTAAAAAAAAAGTAAAATTCAATGTAACATTGAAATGGTTTTAAATGTAACAAAGATTCACACATTTCATTTTTGTCAGTTTTATTCTTGGGAATGTTTTTGATAGTATTTCAAACTTTTTCCACTTTGGCTTTTTTAAATATCTAAGAGCAGGTGAGAAACAAAAGAGACAGACTTCAAACCCCCCAAAAAATTTGGTAATACTTTATTTTAAGCTGATATAGCTACACGTAACCACATGTACTTACTCCAGTAAAAACGAATAAATTATGCATAATTACAAGTAATTAACCCCAAACCTTAACCGTAACTACATGTAGTCCATTAATATTATTATATTGAGTACAATGTAATGACGTCACCTTAAAATAAGTGTAATTTTAACATTTAAATGATTTTGTAAATTTCATTTTTCTTGTCTGTTTAATTCTTTGCTATGTTTTTGACTATTTGAATGTCATTTCTACTTTGTTTTTGTGTTTTTTGTAAGTATGAGCATTTTGAGAACTGTGATTGAGTTAAAGATGAAGAATTGTTTAATTTTATGTTGTTTTATATGTTTAATCATACCTCAGCATGTTTTAAGCATGTCATTTGAGGTATTCAAAGCTGTCTATAATAGAAACTTGGAAAAAAAAGTGTTGAATATTCAGATATTTTTGTAAATACCAAAGCAAAAATTAATGATATAAATCAATAAACAAGTGAAATTTATTTCAGGATAAGATTTTTGCTTTTCCTTCTCATATCATTCGACACCAACTGTAGTTCTGGTTTCTGTCGTTTGTTTGCTCAGAAAAAGTTCGTAGAAGAAATCTGTTCATCTCTATGCTCCAGAGGACGTGTTTTCTCATAAAGTCATGGGGTCACGAGTTTCAGGCAGGTGCTGAATTTGGTGGTTTAGTTCAGCTCAGTGCGTTCAAGATCTTTATGCCCTGCGGCTTCAGATAAACAGAGAGCCTCTGTGAAACATAAGATGACTATTGTCTTGAGAGTCTCTGTGTAGACACACCCAGAGTAAGTTACTGGTGTTAGTACAGCAGCGCTACAACAGAGCCCGGAAACGGATTTACATTTCTGCATTTGGCAGACGCCTTTATCCAAAGCGACTTGCATTGCATTCAAGAAACACATTGCATCAGTTCTTGCTTTCCCTGGGATCGAACCCATGACTTTGGCCTTGCAAGCACCAATGCTCTACTGGTTGAACTACAGGATAGGAACTATACTGGTGAATGTAATCCCAGAATGCATTGTGATGAGCTCATTGAAGAAAGGGGAAAACTGTAGCATTTGAGTCAACACCAAAAAATAATTGTAAAACATAGTTTGGTCGATTTAAAAACGATTTTACCAAATTGTTTCACTATTTTAACAAATATATATGCACACTTAAAAGTGATTGCCTAGTGCCTAGTTAGAGTGTTCAAAATCACTCACTTATGAGGTTCAATTTCAGACAGTTAGGACGGTTGTTTTTCAACCTTTTTTTGAGCCAAGGCACACCACCAACTGAAAATGTTAAAAAATGAAGCCTACTCTGTAGCCTATATTAACAATATACAGTCATTCTAATCAAAGTGTCTTGAATGGGATTCAAATAAATGAGAATAAAGAATTTTATGATTAGTTTGTTTTCAAAAAATGCTTTTTAGACCAGTTAGATGAAATTGAATAATTTGCCACGGCACACCTGACGATCTCTCACGGCACACTAGCGAACTGCGGCATAGTGGTTGAAAAACACTGAGTTAGGATACTTTCTTAGAAGTTAATTCACTAAGTAGGCAGCAGGGAAGCTCATTGGGTTTTAGAGCAGAGCCTGTATGTTCTGTTGTGGCCTCGTGGTTCAGGCCGTTAATGCAAACGATGTGGGTTGTCACCAGGGCGAAGTGACCTTGACTAGACTATCACAAATGTCATCATGCCAGTAAATTTGGCACTAAATATGGTCTACAACTGGTTCTTTTGATGTATGCATGATAAAAGACATTGTAAATAGGCAATGCAATAAGCAGCAACCAAACATATCGTCCTATCCAACTATCCACCTTATTTGTTACGTAAGAGGATATTTGTCAATTTGATGTCATGTGATTCCAGTTATTAGAGCTGTACAAACATAGTTTATTTCCGCATTGGTGCCAATTAAGGTGGATAAAAGAAAGTTGTTTCTGCTTCCAAAGCCCTGACAGAACGTACTCGCTTCAGATTGGCACAGCTGCTCTCTCTAGTGGGGAAGAGTAAGAATGCTGTAACTCTTTCTTGGTCAAGGTCATCTGTTGGTTTGAGTGTGTTATATGAGAGAGGCCTTGTTGACAGTATTTGACCACTGGAGAGTAAACACACCATCAGCATCTCTACATACCCTCATCATCCTGAACCAATCAGAAGACACCACTGCCACTTTCCCATAAAATAGAGAGTTCATTTATCATTAGCTTATTTCTTAAGATGTATAAAAGCACTGTCTGGTTACGCTGGCATGTGGATCTATGGGGACACTGATGCCCTATTGATGTAGGAACAACATTTCCCTTTCTATCACACCTGTGTTTTGTGTTTAACACACTGAGACCTCTGGATTGGACACTAAATCGCTGCCCAACAGGATTATCTTTGTTCAGAACAGGGTGAGTGGATTCATTCATTTGTTGAGGATAGTTTCCAGTCATCTGAGGAGACGTTCTTTTGTTGAAAACAAAAACTGCTAGATTGAGAAAAACATTTGAGGAATTAAACATTTGCTTTTAAACCGATTTGAACATTTGCATATTTTGCAGTGATCATTGTTTCTGGCATGTTAAATGTTGGGCAGCAGTTCTTCTAATCCTAATTGATGAAGTGTGTAGCTGTTCATTTCTTAAACAACCATGTATGAAGACACATCATGTCCATTTTCCAGGATGATAATGTGTAGATTCATCAGGCTCAAACTGTGCATGAAGAATGATGACATTTGGGATGTTTGGGATGTGCTGGAGGAGACTTTATAGAGCTGGACTCAATAGTGGGAAGAAGATCTTGATCAAAAATGTATGCTCCTCCTGACGGAAATAAATCTCAAAAATCTTCTCCAGAACATCTTAAAGACTTTCAATGAGTTTAAGATTTGGACTCAGACCTGCCTGGAATATGACCATGATGTTTGTTCCTACGTTATGGTTTACGTAATTACATGTTACACACTGTGAATTAGGGTTATAAGAACTGTTCTCAAACATATACCATGTTAGAAGCATAAGCGTTAGACTCTTAAGCATTTGCCTGTTAAAATCCAAACAGTGACTTTTTTTGGGCTGGGTAGTGTTTTAAAATAACTGCTTTCTATTTGAATGTATTTTAAAATTAAGTTTATTCATGTGATTAAAGCTGAATTTATTAGATGATAAATACAGTAAAACAGTGTAATATTATATCAGTGTAAAACAGCTGTTTTCTATGTGAATATATAGTAAAGTGTCATTTATTCCTGTGATTAAAGCTGAATTTATTAGATGATAAATATAGTAAAACAGTGTAATATTATATCAATGTAAAACAGCTGTTTTCTGTGTGAATATATAGTAAAGTGTCATTTATTCCTGTGATTAAAGCTGAATTTATTAGATGATAAATATAGTAAAACAGTGTAATATTATATCAATGTAAAACAGCTGTTTTCTGTGTGAATATATAGTAAAGTGTCATTTATTCCTGTGATTAAAGCTGAATTTATTAGATGATAAATACAGTAAAACAGTGTAATATTATATCAGTGTAAAACAGCTCTTTTCTGTGTGAATATATAGTAAAGTGTCATTTATTCCTGTGATTAAAGCTGAATTTTCAGCATCATGACTCCAGTCGTCAGTGTCACATGATCCTTCACAAATCATTTTGATTCTAATTAGCTGATTTGCAAGAATGTACCCAATTAAATTTGTTTCTCTACTTTTAGGAAAACGAATAAAAGACAAAAGCGTGTGAAGTGGAGGTCAATGATGGTTCGCGGCAAGTGTGAACTCATCGCTCTCTGCTTGGGCATCATCGGTCTGATCGGGACGGTGGCCGTCACGGGCCTTCCCATGTGGAAGGTGACAGCCTTCATAGGGGAGAATATCATCGTGATGGAGACCCGCTGGGAGGGTCTGTGGATGACGTGCTTCAGGCAGGCCAACATCCACATGCAGTGCAAAATCTACGACTCTCTGCTGTTCCTCCCACCAGACCTGCAGGCGGCCCGAGGCTTGACGTGCGGCGCTCTGGTTCTCTCTGCACTCGGGCTGCTCGTGTCTCTTTTCGGCCTCCGTTGCACAGTGTGCCTCAAGGATCAACCGCGTGTCAAAAGCCTGGTTGTGATTGCGGCGGGGGCAATGCAGATTTTAGCCTCCGTTTGCGTTATCATTCCAGTCTCTTGGACGGCTCACACTGTTATCAGAGACTTCTACAACCCTCTACTGCTCGATGCACAGCGCAGGGAACTAGGAGAGGCGCTGTATATCGGTTGGGTAACAAGTGCTTTTCTTATGGCGTCTGGAATTATTTTTCTCTGTCGTCGTGTTGGTCCAAATTCAGGCTCATTTTATCCTCATCGACCAGTTAATAAACCCACTTTTAACCGCTTCCAGCCATTTAACTCTCTAAGACATCAGCCTTTGCTCCAGAACAACAGTTTCTCCATTCAACAGCCTTCTGCGTTTAGCTACGCCATTACTCTTTCTAGTAGTCAACATTCACCCTACGATGTGCAACCGGTGACCACAGGGTCTTTAGTGTACAGTCAAAACATCACACCACCTCAGAACCTGAACTATCATGGCACAAATATGATTCAAAGCCAGTATGTATCCAGAAACACTCAGCTTTCCTCACACTTCAAAGGAAGCAGCAGCAGCGATCCCTACGTGTCCTTCACCTCCGGATCCGCATTTCATCCTGTGCCACAGAACCCGCTCTTTGTAGGGTACAACTACTCCAGGGTGCAGTCGCACAGCTCAGACAGTGGCTCTGGATTGCGTATCTAAGATTTTTTTATATATGTATGTCAAAAAAAAAATTTTAATCCTTTTAAAAATCCATAATTCCAGTAGATTCAATATCAGAATTTTCTTCTGCTGGAGCTGCTCATTTTCATACATTTTTAGTTACAGAAACTGGCAAAGTCAGCATGAAACAGAAGTTGCAATTGTCTTTTCTTGTCTATAGTGACGTTTCTCCAAGTGTGAAACGACTTCAAATGTAGGGTGGGGCTTGATTTTGTTTGTGGGATGTTAATTCATTGGATGTAGTGGTTTGCTATTGGTGGATCTCATGTGATTGATTGGCCCGCCCTCACACCAGTAAACACGTCATCAGAGAAGAGAAAGAGGGAGGGAAAGTTATTTTCATCAAAGAAAAAAAGTTTGTTTTGGCTGAACAGCAGCTCTAGAAGAGCAGGCCAAACAATAAAATTGAGGAATATTAAGTGTTAAGTGTCTCCAACTGAGCAAGCCAGAGGCGACAGCGGCAAGGAACCAAAACTCCAGTGGGTGACGGAATGAATGAAGAACAGAATGGAGGAAAAAACCTTGAGAGAAACCAGGCTCAGTCGGGGGACCAGTTCTCCTCTGGCCAACCGCCAAACAGTACATGGTTATTATATTGACAACATTTCAAATCCAATATTAAGTCCAGTTTGATCTGTTTGGAGATGGGTTCATGATCTTCACAGGGAGTCTAGTTGAGTCACGGTCTCCGCAGACACTTCAGGGCAGTGCTGTGCTCGTGTTCAGGTGCAGGTCCTTCATCTGATCTGGACACGGCCCGCATCCGGCTGACCAGGATAACCTCGGGATAAACAGAGATTAATATCAGCGTAGATGCCATTCTTCTTTTGATGTATCGGCACATCAGATGTTATGGGAATGTTAAAATGTTAAAAGTTCTAAATTCCATGATTCCAGAATGATACATATTGTTCTGGGTTTATCTTTTTTATTCAGTCATGATTAGGTTTTGTGAAAAAAGTGGGTAACCAAAGACTTGATGGTCCCTGCTGACTTCCACAGTATTTTTTCATGTCAACAGAGGCTAGAAACTGTTTGGTTACGCACATTCTTCACAATGTTTTCTGTATTCAACAGAACAAAGAAGCACACACAAGGTTTCGAGCAGCTTGATGGTAAGTGAAGGATTTTTGGGTGAACCATCCTTTAGAACCAAGTAGACATTTTGCCAGTGTCTTTTTCATAGAGCTGTTAAAAATATGAAATGGATTCGACATCACAGCTGAGAATAGAAGCGACTGTCATGGCGTCATTTGACTGCAGCTCCACAGTTTCAACTCTTTTCCCCTTGAGATAACATGGCAGAATTCAGGTAGAATACAAAGGGTCACCAGATGAGCAACTGCCATTGAATGCTAACGGATGGAGAACTCCAGGTAAAACTGTCAATGGATGCGCATAAACCTGTGAACTCAAAGCTGCGATTGTTCGTTATGAGTCCAGCCCCCATAAACAACCTTTGTTTCACATTGAGGCATGTGGACAGCAAACACTGAATCAGCACACAGCACATCAAACCGGTTTTAGCCCCGTGGGATGATATTTGCTGGCAGTTAAGAAGCGGTGTATTATTCTCTAAATAAACAGCGGTCCTGGAGCTGTGAATATGACAATATTTGAAGAGATAGTCATGTGAATATCCCACGGTTCTCTCTTTTCAGCATACAGAGGACTAATATCATACCGAACTGTGTTGCCACTTATAAATTTGGAAATTATTGTATGCATGTCTCTGCTGTTCCTTTCACCTGTGACTTTGTGAGAGAAAATGCATTAAATAAGACAAGTCTGGTTTGTTTTCACACAGTCTGTCTCAGTTCATCAATCTTGAGTGCAATGGTTTGACAATTCATTTTTTTTGTTTTATTGTTCACTTTCATTGCAATCCGTTTTAAAGTGTGAAAACTTGCCTTGACTTTCCATTGTCATCATGATGATTAACCAGTAGATGGCGTTACTGAGCATTTATTGGAGTTATATCACCATTACAAACTACAAGTTTTGCTATTGGGGAATTATTGGAAATCTATTTAGTTCATTTTGTTTCTTCCCTTTGTTACACTATAAAGAAAAACAACAACAATGACGACTAAAATGTCTATTGTAATTTGTAGTCGAGTGTGTTGTCAAAGTAAACACCTCTAGAGTAAAACATCTTGTGTAAATGCATTAACCAGAGTCATGCTTTATCTTGCTTTGTTTACAGGAGCTGAACTGTAGGCTATCCTCCCTCTCTAAATGATCTGTGATCCAGATCCTGTCTCTGTAATCCCTCTAATGCCATATAAACCCACTGTCACAAAGACCTAGAGGGTACGGGTAGCAATCACCTCTTAAACCAGATCCAGAGCTTTGGAATTACTTTCAAAATATTTTTTTTTTTCAGCTGACGAATGATAAAAACATCGACAGCCAATTAGGTGGTCAATTTATACTGCATTCACGCCATGTTGTAATAATCATCATTTCGAGATGAACCCGTGACGCTGTCAACATCCTTGGGCGTTTGGCAGTCATGTTGGCCCTCTCAGTAAAGACCAGTTGTAATCATAAATTCTACAAGAACTACAAGAAATTCTATGCTTTTTACAAGTTGTATTGGTACTATGTTATGGATCCTTAAAGGGACATTGTGGTTTAAAAAAATTGTAATAGGTGGAAAAATAAATAAATGGTTTTTTTTTTTTTGCATTCTCTCACAAAAGCTTTGCATTCCCTGAGAAACTTTGCATTCACTTGCAAAACGTTTGTGTTCCCTGAGAAACGTATCATTACCTTGCAAATTGTTTTATGTCCCCCCAAGAAACTTTGCATTACCTCGCAAAGAAGTGTCTTGGTGGAACGCAAACGTTTATCCAAGAAAAAATGCATTGACATGTATTTGTCCCTTTAGGGGCTCCGTATGACATGCCCTTCTGGTTGTGATATGACCTTTAGGTCTATTGGTGTCCAAAACAGAAATTATTACAACCCTTTGTGCTCAAATGTTTGTGTTCTTTGAGAGCGACCGCAGTTTCTCAAGGAAGGTAAAGATTTTGCTAGTGACCACAAAGTTTCTCCAGGGAATACAAACATTTTTTGAGAACGCAGAAGGTTTTTGGGGAGCACAAACAATTTGGGAAGGAATGCAAAGTTTCTCGGGGGAACACAAACATTTTTAACGCAAAGTTTCTCGGGGAACCCAAACATTTTTAAAACAATGTTTCTCGGGGTAACACAAACATTTTGGGAGTTAATGCAAAGTTTCTCGGGGGAACGCAAACATTTTTAACGCAAAATTTCTCAGGTTAACGCAAATATTTTTAACGCAAAGTTTCTCAGGGGAACGCAAACATTTTTAACGCAAAGTTTCTCAGGGGAACGCAAACATTTTTAACGCAAAGTTTCTCAGGGGAACGCAAACATTTTTAACGCAAAGTTTCTCAGGGGAACGCAAACATTTTTAACGCAAAGTTTCTCGGGTTAACGCAAACATTTTGGGAGTTAATGCAAAGTTTCTCAGGGGAACGCAAACATTTTTAACGCAAAGTTTCTTGTGGGAACGCAAACATTTTGAAAAGAGAAATGAAAGCATTGAAAAATAATTTTTGTTATTTCAATGGAAATTGAATCACTGGATTGAATAAAATCTTCAGCCACTTCACATAAAGTTCTCACAGCTCGTTTTAGTTGAATTTTTTTATGTAATGCCAGTAATGTTTTTATTAAAAGTGGGTTAAAGGCTGTTGAATAAGGTGTCTTCCCGTTTGGTGAAATCACAGACAGCGAGAGACAGATAAACGGGTATTTAATCTGCTGGCAGATGTGCGTTTCCATCAGAGCTCCGGCACAAGATTTAATCATTTCCTCGGTGTACCAAAGAGCAAAGACGTTGTCGAGGTCGACTGCTGCCAGATTTGAAGTTAATCTTCACAACGGATCCATGTTTGCGGATCAGAGAGTCGACTGTGCCCTCAATTGAGCCCGCGCGCACGGACAGGGAGTCGTTCTCCGCGCGCTCGTCCCTGTCAGCAGCGCCACGATGTCCTGAAAGCCCCGCGGGAGGGATGCGCATTCACGGTGACTTGTTCTGGAAAGTGATGCCCAGTTAGCGCCTATGGATTTGAGGATGGGTGATTCCCACCAGTACGAGTGAGTGGAAAGATGCTGCTCGGATGGAAATTATTCCTGTATGGATACAAAAGGAGGAAGGATATGGATGTTGAATGTTCCTCCTGCAGGTGCACCATGCCGAAGGGGACAGGTGTGAGCTTCATCCTGCTGTGTCTGATGGCAGAGGTCAGTCTCAGCGCGCAGCAGGTCTTGAGAATCGGTGAGTAGCAAAGCCCTTTATTAATAACAGTTATGTGCTTTCATATGTGAATTAACATTTCTGTAATATCATTTTTTTTGCACATTTCAGCGTCTCCAAAATGTACCCAGACACTTAAAGTGACTTGAAACATTCGAAATGTCTTTGCATTAGAACTTCTTTAGGTTTGCCTCATGCTTTTATGTGATAAAAGGGGTCCTTAGCCCTATATGAAAGTGTTTTTGTGACACTTATAGGATTAGTACACCCTGAAATGAAAATAATGTAATAATAATGCTGTAATTTATAGGTGAATATGACTTTCTTACACAATTAGAGTTATGTTAAAAAATATCCTGGCTCTTCCAAGCTTTATAATGGGAGTGAATGGTGACTGAGATTTTGAAGCCCTATAAAGCACATCCATCCATCATAAAAGTAATCCATACGCCTCCAGTGGGTTAATAAAGTTATATTTATGACTTTATCAAATATAATACACTTCTTGTAATGGCCTTATGCGAGTCAAGCTCCAGCAGAAGCGTGACCTCTGACCCAAAATGGGATCATTTAAATTTTTGGGTGAACTACCTCTTTAAGTCACTTGAATATGTCCAATCCCTGGTTTCACAGATCAGGGTTAAATCTAGTCTAAGACTAAAATGCATGTTTGAGCTGTTTTAACTTAAAATAACTTAAAATATATCTCTCTATAGGTCGGTCTCAAGATGCACAGCAGTCATGTTTTTTTCTAAGGCATGTTAAAAAAAAAAAAAAACTTAAATGTCCTAATTGAACTAAAGCCTAATCCTGGCTTAATCTAAGTCCTGTTTGTGAAACTGGGCCTGAATGTCAATTCTGTGTTAGATTAAAATATCAAACAAAGTGGCTTTTATTTTAAAGAAACAGCACAAGCACACAGAATATAAAAAAAAGAAGTAAAATTATTTTTCAAAGTTGTGAGTAAAACGTTTACAAGAAAATACTACTTAATACTACTCTTTCTACTTAAAAAAATGCATGTTTAATTCAGTGTTACTTATATTTACTTCAGTGTTACT
The DNA here is from genome assembly GCA_037043235.1 of Rhodeus uyekii. Classification (NCBI taxonomy): domain Eukaryota; kingdom Metazoa; phylum Chordata; class Actinopteri; order Cypriniformes; family Acheilognathidae; genus Rhodeus; species Rhodeus uyekii. The sequence continues at coordinate 1,633,949 of JAWRVZ010000149.1, forward strand.
AAATTTACTCATTTCTGAGTGAAAATTGAAACTACAAAGTAAATTCCACAGCAAATAGTTTTTTTTTTCAATGTAGTTTTGATAAAACAATGGCTATAGTGACACCTATGTGCATTTGAGGAGAACTGACTTCACTACATATACAAAAAGGTCAGTCTAAGTCTAGTAAATTCAGATCCCATAGTGCCGTCCCTGTGTTTATGTGACCCAGGACTTCTCTGTTTGTTTTCTTGGATATTTGCAACAGTTTCCACCAGCATTTTGAATGCACCGATTTTCCTTCTATCGGCCTTTGTTAAAGTCCAGCTCTCACACTCATACAATGTCGTAAGAAAGATGATCATTCTGAATGATCTGCTCTTGGTATAGTTTGAGTGATATCTTTGCTCTTCCAGATCTTCTAGAAAAATCATCAAAACACCATCTGATTAGAAGTCATTGAGCAACAATGACTGATGTAGATGATGATGATGATGATGATGACTGATGGTGACGAAGATGCAATGACTTTAAGATGTTTTTCTTAATGAAAATTTCAAAGCCTGAATTAACTTGGTTAACTTTTGCTAATCACACACGATTGCATAATGTTTCTTATTAGAAAATGATCTTAATAATGGAAATTGCACAAGAGGTAGAAAGTCGTTGACACTCTTTTTTGGATTGTAAAACAAAACCTGTCTGATTGGAATCTAATGCAACAGAATTAAAACATGTCAAGTCTTATTTTCACACTGGAATTTGGTTTTCCCTAGAACGTTCTTGAAGCACAGTTTGAACTTAACCTGTCTAGATAACAGAATATCTTTCATAAGCCTCAACCTGAGCAATTAGCTTGTGTTTGTATTCCTCTTTGAATTGTGCATGTGTGAGATGATGCTTCCAGATGCAGTTTTTCGTTGAAATTTCCGGTCCATTCCTTGCGGTGTATTATGGGACTGAATGGTTTCGGACATGACTGTGCCCGTCATATATCGCTCTATTTAAGAGTCTTTAGGATTACTAGAAAGCCACAGACAGGTGAGTTTCATCTGGGTTGGGGCAAAACTCTGCAGGATAGTCGATTTCTAGGGCCGGAGAGTTGAGAACCGCTGCTGTAAAGATTGTGTGATGTTGTTCACAGCATTGTGTGGTTGTTGACAATTGAGATTTATGGATTGGTTCGAGCCAGAGGTGTCTGATAATGACTCTTTGGAGCATTTAATAATGTTCTTTGTGGGTTTAATCCTCCGCTATAATTTCTACTGGTCTGAGGTCGAATCTAATCTTTTTTAATCTGCTCCATATGGTTGGTGTTTCAATTAGTCCTCTCAGCATTTGCTGGGTTAGAAAGTCAGTCACTGGGCAATACTGGAAAATTGTCCCTGTTAAGCATGTTAAACAAGCCGGGCTAATCTGCTTTCTGCTCAGAGACCCTCCGAGTGGGCAGAGACGCCCCGACTCTCAGAGAAACCTGCCAAAGCTCTGCGAGGAGAAGCAGCAAATATAGCTTTGATTGAGTCATATATTCTAAACAATTTGATTTTGATATGCCGTCTAGATTTATTACATTTATGCATTTAGACTTTACAAAAGAGGATGCGAAAGTTGGATTTTATTACTTTGAATGTTTAACATTTTATTTAAACAGGTGAGAAACGGTTTTAAAAACATGAAAGGTATAAGGGTGAATCTCACAAAATATGTCCAGGTCACATTTCATGCCAAAATCCCAAAACTTTTTTGCCCTATGAATAATTTTTATTCATTTCAATAATAATTCTCATTAGATTTTATATTTTTTTTTTATCTCATTATTTTAATACAGTAGGATAATTGCTGCAAAACAGTATTATTTTGAATTGTAATATAATTCTCTATTTTTTAAGTATTGTTTATATATTTTTTATTTTAAAGTGTGATTTTGTATACAATCATACAGTACATACATTCAATTATCAGATTAATGAATAAATATTTATTTGCATTATTTTAATAATGTTTTGGGGCGGTAAATGTGCTAAATTGTCATGAAAATAATGTAAAAATGCATTTTGTTGGCCTTAAATAGGCTCTATTTTCTTAATGCGAAATAAGTACTCATTTCCTTTCTTTTAAAGTGAAATATGAGCTTGATATGTTTTTGTCAGAGCAATTTGTGATATTCAGTACATTTTTGAAAGCATCACATTAATGTTAATGATCAGATTAATTAGATCCTGTTATTTCATTTATAACACTAGTTTAACTGCATTAGACTGTTCATTTCTCTGTTTACTGTGTATTTTTTGTGTTATTGATAATAGCATTATTGACCATAATACAGAGCTTATTGACCAGCTCTAAAGATCAGGTACCCAGAACAGAGAGATCTCAGTCTCTCTCTCTCTCTCTCACACACACACACACACACACACACACACACACACACACACACACACACACACACACACACACACACACACACACACACACACACACACACACACACACACACAGACCCGTTGGCTGTGATCCAGTGATGTGGGATAGTGGGATGTTGAATGAATGGAGGAAACAACTGCATCTTTGTCCTTGGATCCTTTAGCTGTTGGCTCACATCGCAGTGATCAACACTCTCACAGCAACAGCTCTGAATCACTTCTGACTGGCACAGTCTCAGGATTATATGACAGATTTGAGAAAGATCAAGGCTTCTAGGCCAATTGATTCAAAAGTTAAAATCTACACTACTCAAGTGTCATTGAATCATTAATTTGAACGATTGTTTAAAAACATGTTCGTTCAGTAACGAAACTGAAACTGTTGCGCACTGGCTTTACTGTTTGGATCGACTTTGGTTGGCAATAGCCTAATGGCCTATTAAGTTATTATTGAACTATTGTATAAAATCAATATCACAATTGCAAACGTGCTGATATTCGGAAAAGCAGCACTTTTGCTTGTGTGATGTTGCTTATAAATATTAAGAGCAAGAACTTATTTGGAAACTTTGAATTCCGATTTATAAAATGCAACATTAAGTAGAATTTATGCATTTTGAATGTTATTTTAATGGAGTTTCGGTCAATCGCTGAAGTACCTTTGAGTCAACAGTCTCAAAGACAAACCAAGGTTGCCCACGTGACACGCAAACATTACGAATCCTGAGCTTCCAATTTATTCCACTTCATGGTGAATTGTGCAATTTGTCAAAGTCACTTTTGATTGATGCCTTCATTTGATTAGCATCTCATTACCCAAAAGCCCCTGCGATGATGTCAGAGCTGAAGACACGTCTGCCGATGATGTGTAGTCGCAGTTGAAAGCTTCATGATGTTGATTATGTGTTTAAGGTTCATCAGGTGTTTCTGAAATTGTGCTCAGTTTGTTCCCGGATTCTAAGACGCTTGTTTGTTTAGTTGGTCTGTGATTAGATGATTACATTACAGGTCAACAGGTCAGAAAGTCCAACCCATTGTCCATTTCCGAATCATTTTGAAGGTTAGAAATGTTAGCTCTGTTTTGAATGATACAAATTATATTCTGGTTCAGATGCATCTGCTCTCTACAAAGCTCAATAAAAACCACCATGATCTAAACACCATTGCCGCCAAAGCAGGTCAGAATAGAGGGATGCGTAATGAAAAGCTATCCTCTTTGTGCTGCTACATCTCTGCTGGAAGTCACATGAAGGTGAAGATGTTGGAGGATTCTGGCATGTTCAATGTTTCTTGCTTGACTGCTCAGTGCTACACTTTCATCACTGCTGTAATTCGCTTCCATAATGCTCTGCTGCTTTTGAGGTGATATTTGTCCTATATGCAAATCTGTTAGAATAGGGTTTTGAATAAGATCCTTGAGATGACCTCCATCGTGTATTTGTAAATAAGAGCTGGAGCTGCACATGGAGATAAGAGAGTTTGGGAGAGGAAACACTCGTTTAGTTGGAAGTGACAAATAAACTAGAACTGTAAAGATAAAAGTTATACAAATTATTATTATAAAATAAATAAAAACATTAATTAAATGCAAAAATATATGTGATTAAATAGATGTTTAATCCAGATCTCAAACATCTCAGCTTTACATATAAGAAGTATTGAGGTAAGCATTGAAAGTGACTTAAGTCATCGGATTACTTTTTTCAGGTAACTAGTAAAGTAATGCATTACATTTGCAACAAAATATCTGAGTTACTTTTTCAAATAATTAACACAAGTTACTTTGTTTTCCCATTTATTGACTGACAGACCTCCTGTCCTCATGTTGAGACGAATCGAGAGAAAGCACATGGGCGTTGTGTGTGAACATGATAGTTATTTTAGTTCTAGACTAAACGTGAGCATTTACTCATCTCATTTGCAAAAAAACAGATTCAGAATTTCTCAAAATGAAAAAAAGGGGTTTTGAAGCGAACGATGAAACGATGAAATACTAACTCAAGATCAAACCTAAAATAATTTAATTACTCTAAAATTGATACTTTATTTAATCCCACTTTATTAAACGATGCATTTGCTGCCGACCTTTAGGATAAAATTCAACAAGCAAAAATGACTTTAGATAAACATTAAATTTGTGTTTACTTTTTAGTTTTTATTGCTGAAGAGTGTTGAACTTTCTTCCTCTGCGAACCAGAACCGCTGAAGGGTTTGCTTGAGCAGCGCCCTCTACTGTACAGCCGTGAATTTCACTTTTGATGTGAAAGAGCCTTTACATTTATCAAAAATGTGACTTTTTTTCTTAAACCAACCCAACAAGCAAGCCCAGCCCAGGTGAGACTAAGTACCGCATCGCATTACTATCCATAAAAAGTAACTATATCATGCAAGTATTTACTTTTCTTGGGGATTACCACAATATTGTAATGCATCATTTTTAAAAGTAACACTACATGCAAGATTGTAGTGAGAATTTGGAAGCATGCACTTAATAAAGTTACCTGCAGTGGTGTAAAGTATTTAAGTAAATGTGATTAGTTACTTTGAGTATCAAAGATATTAGCAACAGTTACTCTTTTGTTTACATTTTTGCATAAGTATGTACTCTTTACTCCAATACTTTTGTGATTGTGAAAACCTACATTTTACATAGCATTTAACTTTTTCTGCAGCAGTTTATTTCTACTACAAAAGAAGCAACATTTCCATCTACAGGGCATTAAAGGTACTATATCTTTTGCGTTTCGCCCCTTACTCACCCAAATCTGTCAACAAATCGGTCAGCTACTTAACACAAATGCGAGTGCATTAGCAGGTAGTTGTGAATCGCTGGTGTTTCATATATGAGATAAGGAAATGACAGTGATGAGGCAGAATCCAGCACATCCAGTGCTTTGACTATTTTGCTTTACTTAACATTATGCATCTGTCATATTGATGAGACCTTTTTGAAGGATGTTGTTTTGCATGCCCTTTGTGAGGACTTAACTGAGACTTGTTTAAGAGGCTGTTGTGTCGACCTTGATTTACTGCGAAATTAAAAGAAGTGTTCAGTTGTGTTTTGATTTTAGAAAATAAACGTGATTGCTCTCCTAACAAATCAACTGTTTCTTGTTTTTCACTGGGATGGTAGTTCATCTTTAAGCCTACATTCAGCATGGACAAAATCATTTAATTTAATGAGATACTCTAAGACATTTTGCTCAAGTTGCATTGGTGACTTGTAACTTGCATCATGAGTCATTAACTTGAGTCATTTGAAACTTTTACTCAAGTATTGTTTTCAGGTACTTTCTACACCGCAGGTTGTCTGCTGGGAAACGATGCTACCAATGCAAATACACTTTTGAGTATTACCAGATATTAACAATTAAAATAGAATATTAAAAAAAATGAAAATAACATGTAGCATAAGTTAAAATATTAAAATGTTTGAATCAATGAAAGATAAATGTTATTAAAATAGATGATCATTTAAAACATTTAGCAGATCCTCAGTGATTCCAAAAAGTGTTTGAGCTTGAGTAATGACTCCAGGTTGATCGTCAGATGGTCAGTGGGGTTTCCCTGATTATTCAGAGCGTCAGCAGGAAGCTCATGTCAACAGCGGCTTCACGCTGGTACATCACATCAGAGAGGTTTACAGACAGTGGCTGGTGGAAAGTGTTCACTTTGAGGTACTTTACCTGCAGATTTGCGGTTCATGGACGTGTTAGGAAGTTAATCTCAAAATGAGTTATGCAGTGTGTTTATAGACGTGGATTAGCATGTGCACAAGGTGACTTTGAATTTGGAAAGAGCTTCTGCAGAGTAAATGAGCCTGTAATGGTTTGGCTTCTTTTTTAACTCCGGATACATTGAGTTGGATTTTCCCGTTTCTTTTATTCCAAAGATAAAAGAGCTTAACTTTAGGTTGTCCTCATTGTTTCAGAATGATTTGTACTGTAAAGTATAATTATATACCACGGTATTAAATGATTACTATTTTCATATGTCATTGAATGTACAGTATGTGCAAGTTCAGCAATAGATCTTGTGTTTGTTGACTTGTGTGAAGCATTGCGGCCCTGCGAACCGTGATGGCACATTTGTTTCTAAAGACATTGACTGTACGCACAGCTCTGAAAACATGGTGCCTTAAACAGTAACCCGGCAACAAGCAGATCAGGACCCCGTCATGGTTGACTTCATCGCTGTCAGAGAGAGAAATAGTTCTTATTTAAGTCTTAAATAGAAATGGTGTATAATGGAATAATTAATGAATGTTGAAGTTGCAAAGCTGTGCTCTTAATCTGGTTGGGGAAGAATGAATAAGACAATGTGTGATTGTCATGTATTTTCCTTCTAAGGGATAGGTCACCCAAAAATGAAATTTCTGTCATTACTCACCCTCATGTTCAACCAAACCCGTAAAACGTTCATTCATCTTCGGAACAGAAATGAAGATCTTATTGATGAAATCTGAGAGCTTTCTGTCTCTCCGTTGACAGCTAGACAACTACCATTTTAACGATTCTAAAAGTTCATAAAGAGATGTAAAATTACTCCATTTGAATCGAGCGGTTTAGCTGTACATATGATTGATATGATGATATTTAATTTATGCTTTTATTTACATTTAAACATAAGTTCAACCGAATCTGAGTGACTTGCGAGAATGAACCTCGTTGGTTCTTGTTGAAGCTGAAATGTGATCCGTAAGACGAGAATGAACCTCATTGGTTCTTGCTGAAGCTCAAACGTGATGCGTAACACGAGAATGAACCTCATTGGTTCTTGCCGAAGCTCAAACGTGATGCGTAACACGAGAATGAACCTCATTGGTTCTTGCCGAAGCTCAAACATGATGCGTAACACGAGAATGAACCTCATTGGTTCTTGCCGAAGCTCAAACGTGATGCGTAACATGAGATTGAACCTCATTGGTTCTTGCTGAAGCTCAAAAGTGATGCGTAACACGAGAATGAACCTCATTGGTTCTTGCCGAAGCTCAAACGTGATGCGTAACACGAGAATGAACCTCATTGGTTCTTGCCGAAGCTCAAAAGTGATGCGTAACACGAGAATGAACCTCATTGGTTCTTGCTGAAGCTCAAAAGTGATGCGTAACACGAGAATGAACCTCATTGGTTCTTGCTGAAGCTCAAATGTGATGCGTAACACGAGAATGAACCTCATTGGTTCTTGCTGAAGCTCAAAAGTGATGCGTAACACGAGAATGAACCTCATTGGTTCTTGCCGAAGCTCAAACGTGATGCGTAACACGAGAATGAACCTCATTGGTTTTTGCCGAAGCTCAAAAGTGATGCGTAACACGAGAATGAACCTCATTGGTTCTTGCCGAAGCTCAAATGTGATGCGTAACACGAGAATGAACCTCATTGGTTCTTGCTGAAGCTCAAATGTGATGCGTAACACGAGAATGAACCTCATTGGTTCTTGCTGAAGCTCAAACGTGATGCGTAACACGAGAATGAACCTCATTGGCTCTTGCTGAAGCTCAAAAGTGATGCGTAACACGAGAATGAACCTCATTGGTTCTTGCTGAAGCTCAAATGTGATGCGTAACACGATAAATTAACCTCATTGGCTCTTACTGAAGCTCAAACGGGATGCGTAACACGAGAATGAACCTCATTGGCTCTTGCTGAAGCTCAAACGTGATGCGTAACACGAGAATGAACCTCATTGGCTCTTGCTGAAGCTCAAACGTGATGCGTAACACGAGAATGAACCTCATTGGCTCTTGCTGAAGCTCAAAAGTGATGCGTAACACGAGAATGAACCTCATTGGTTCTTGCTGAAGCTCAAACGTGATGCGTAACACGAGAATGAACCTCATTGGCTCTTGCTGAAGCTCAAACGTGATGCGTAACACGAGAATGAACCTCATTGGCTCTTACTTATGTGTGAGTTGATGAATGTTTATATGTGATTAAAGCCTAAGTTCAATCTTTTCATTATATTAAATGATTGTATCTCTTCAGAAATTTTGGACTAAAGCACTCAATTCATTAGTTTTACGGTGTCTTTATGAACGTTTTGAAAGCTCTCCAATTTGCATGTTTTCAAAAAGATCTTTTTCATGTTCTTTAGATGAGTGAAAGTTAGTGGGTTTGAAATGACATGAGGCTGAATAATTAATGACAGAATTTTAATATATGGGTGAACTTAAGAGCTCATAGAGCTTTTTATGCCTTTCTTGCCCTAAACTATATATCTTAAATGTCATGTATTCAAAATGAGCTAAATATCTGTCATTCACTCTACAGCTCTATTCTATACCCAGTAGCGAAAGAGAGAGAAAGAGAGATACATATATTGCTTTTCGCAATGCATTGTGGTATTGGTTATTGATTCTCCAATTCCTCCAATGTGATGCTGTCAAAATAAGGTATCATGTAAGGCATTACTTGCCCACCTTACTGAACAACCTATGATGCATTAAAAAGTTGCTTGTGTTTTGGAACATAAGTACATGTAAAGTTGTAAAAGTATCTTTGGCATTCAAAGATGTTTGATTTTGTTTTTCTTTTACACACTGCATGCTTTACAAAATAAGAAAAGCAATTAGTTTATGCAGCGTATCATAAGACAGAAAGTATCATTAATGCGTACATGGCAGCTGAACAGTGGAACGATAAAGCTGTCAAATTCCATTGAAATGAATTTGAACATTTCCACAGGAATGATTTGAACATCTGAAGCTTTAGTACATATTTGATTTTCATGCCCTTTTCACATAAGCCTGTAAGTGGTTCTGCTCGAACAGCCACAGTGAAATGTCATTACCTTGAGCTTACCGATGAGAAAGTCTGTATTTTTATCCCTCCTGTGAGAATGAAATATTCCTATAGAAGTAAGCAGCTCCTGCATGGTGTGGTTTGCTAACCGTAATTAACCCTGGTGTTTATAAGGCTGGATTTGAGCATGTTTCACCCACACAAGGGTCTCTCAGTGTGAAAGGTGCCACGGCGCCAGTGGAAGAAAAAGGTCATTCACAATCAGAGCCCAGAGGGGAGGCCTTGCCCTCTCGTTCTTTACTTCTCTTCTCTTACACCATCAATCACAGTCTCTAAAAAGAAATCCTGTTGAAGTTGTTTTTCGTGGTTCTCTGAGTCAATCGCTGGCTGATTGTTCTTCAGTTGTCATTTTTCAAACAGGTGACTGAAAAACAACGTGCTGATTTGATGTGATTCATAGGGGACAAGAAAGTTTAACTAAAGAACAATTTTGATTTTGATCAAATACCATAACTATTAAACAAAAGTTTTTCCCTCATTGTAACTCAATAAAGCTACTAACTAAACACAAACTGTACTGCTAGAATCCTATTTTATCCTTTAGTTAGCAGGTGTTTTCACCATTTAGTCATGTTTTGTGTCACTTAGGGCACCAAATGTGCCAATTCTGATGTTCTCTGGCAAATGCTAATCGAGGTGGAAGGTGCTGAGCTCATGAAGTCTGTTTCTGACAGCTTGGTCAGAAACATGCACACCAGTTCCTGCTGGAGGTCATTTTGTAGGACTTTGGCAGTTCTTCTCCTGTTCCTCCTCACACAAAGGAGTAGAGTCTGGTCCTGCTGCTGGGTTGTTGCCCTTCTATTTCCTTTTCCAGCTCTCCTTGTGTGACATCTGTCTCCCAGTACGTCCTTCATGCTCTTGAAACTGTGCTGAGAGACACACTGAACCTCCTTGTGACGGCACGTCCTGTGTAACCTGATTGGGTTGCAGGTACTGCCTTATTCTACAGACACTGACAAGAACCCTATCAAAACACAAAACTAAAGACAAGTCTGTCAGGAAGAATAAGGAGAGAACAACTGTCTATGTCCACCACCTGCAAATCCATTCACTTTTTGTCTCGCCGTTTCCTCTCCAATGTACGTGTTGTCACTTTCATTTGCACCAAAGCAGATGAAACTGATTCACAATCACTTCTGCTTCTCAATTGGACAGATTGATATCCATGAAGTTTAATTGACTTGACACGTGTTTATATATATATATATATATATATATATATATCAAAATTATTGTCACGTACATACAAGTCGTGAAATTCACTGAAGGTTTGTCTATTAGTCTCTCTTTAGCATCTGGTTATTTCTGATTATTTCATCAACAGGATGTTTTTTAGTTTGTAACATTAAGGACTGTAATTATTTTGCCTTTAATTTGACATGCTGGTCATTTTGCTTTCTCAAACTGTTAAAATAAAGTTTCTAAAAGGGCTTTTTTCACAGCGATGCCAAAAAGAACCATTTTTGATTCTTTGAAAGGTTCTTAAATATTCATTGCATTTATGCAATGCGTTTAAAGTGACCTACATTGCATTCAAGAAAAACATTGACATTGAATCAGTTCTTGCTTTCCCTAGGAAATGAACCCATGACCTTGGCGTTGCAAACACCAATGCTCTACTGGTTGAGCTACAGGAAAGCTACAACAAAGAACATTTAACATTTCTTAAAATAACATTTTAATCATCTAAAGAACCTTTTGTCCAGTGGAAAACTTCCATGAATGTTAAAGGCTCTTCAAGGAACCATCGATGCCAAGAACCACCTTTTATTTTTTAATGTATATCAAATGTCTCTAATTGCATAGTCAACAATGCTTGTATGTTGTGGATTTATCAGAGGTTTCTCAGAGGTTTGATTAATAATCATTTGAATTCGTGCTCCAGTACAGATGTGCGTGTGTGCTGTGCACTAAAGCAGATTTTGTATTTATTATTTGTTTTGCCATATTCTGTCTGTAGTTGTCGTGTAGATTAAAGGTCATTTAAGGATTAGAGATGTCATGACCAAAAAATCACAAACTGTTTCGTGCTGCTTGAGCTTGAGCAAACAACAGAGATTATAAGACAATCAGGATTGCTTGTATCTTAGGGAAATAATTGTTTCAATTGCAGTATTTTACTGTAAACATGTTATCCTAATAGATGAAAATCTTATTGGTGTTCGTTTCAATTTTAGTAGAAACATATTTGTTTGAATGTATCATGACTGAAAAATCTAAACTACTGAGACTAAACTACTGAACTTGACCCAAACTATTTTTCCTTTTTCTGTGTATACAGGTGGGATTTTTGAGACACTTGAGAACGAACCCATTAGCGTGGAGGAACTTGCCTTCAAATTTGCTGTAACCAACATTAACAGAAACAGGACTTTAATGCCTAACACCACCCTCACCTACGACATCCAGAGAATCAACCTGTTCGACAGCTTCGAGGCCTCTCGACGAGGTGTGATGCTTACATTATCCAAAGCAAACTTTACATGCACAAATCAGTTCATGCATTCCCTGTTCAAGCACCATGATTTACTATGTAAAATATAGTAATGGTAGCAAAAAGAGTTCAAAACAAGTGCTTATGTGATAATATATATTGTAAAAACATATTTTTTCAAAATTGTAAATAAAACAAAGATTATTGGAGCATATTTTAAAAAGAAAATACTAAATCAATTTTTCTTCTTCAAAATTACACATAATTCAATGTGTTAAAACATTATTGAAAATAGATCTGTACTAACAATAAAGCTGAAATATGATATAAATGTTAGCTGAAAAACTTAAAATTAGAAATAAAAATTTTAGTAAAAAAACTAATTGGAATTAACTGGAAATAAATAATAACTAAAACTGAAATTGAAAAAATAAATAAACATAAATAAAATGATAAAAGCACATAACAAAATGACAAACAAATGAAAGTGACAACTAAAAATAAAAGCGAATTCAAAATAGTAATAAACCTCTAATGAAGCTAAAATAAAAACTAAAATAGCAGTGGTTTTACTAGAAATGTTGGTGTGCAAATTGTTTCTAAATTTTCCAGTGTACCTATGGTTTATTGTATGTAATTGCATATGAATATACACTTTTTGTTAGTTGTTAGTTATGTCAAGTTATGTTGACATGTTTCTCCATTACTTTAACTCATCAAAATAATTGAACCAATTTCAATTTCACATTTTTTTTTTTTAAGTTTGCGGAAACCTTTTGAAACTTTTATTTTCAAAAATGGAAAATGTAAGAATGGAAAAAGAGTTGAAATGACGTGTACGGCCGGTTTGTCTATACTTGAACATTTAAGGCAGCCACACTTAATATTTTAAGTTGAGATTGGGGAAACATTTTAACAGTGTGATGTTCTGTTGGTCTTGATGTTAGCCTGCGATCAACTGGCTCTCGGTGTGGCCGCCGTGTTCGGCCCGTCCCACAGTTCTTCAGTGAGTGCGGTCCAGTCCATCTGTAATGCGCTGGAGGTTCCTCACATCCAGACCCGCTGGAAACACCCGTCTGTGGACAACAAAGACAGTTTCTACATCAACCTGTATCCAGACTACGCTTCCATCAGCCGCGCTGTGCTGGACATCGTGCAGTTCTACAAGTGGAAAGCCGTGACGGTGGTGTACGAGGACGCAACAGGTGAGCCGACTGGTCATTTGTATTGTTCAGATGTTTCTCTTTCTCTTCTCGGGAGTTCTCAGATATAATTCAAGTGTTAATTCACTGGTATATCATAAACCAAGGAAGAAAATCAATGTGTGAAACAAAAAAAATTGAAACAAATGACACAAGAAAATAAGTGCTCTCTTCTATTGCATCAGTACAACAAAAAAAAACTTTATTTTTAAGAGTGTGAATATGTCTTGTTGAATGTTTGAGTTCATATTGAGATATATTACTTTTCATCGCAAACTTTGGTGTCTTGGAAAATCTCAGCACAGTTTAAGACTTTATTGAGATCTCTTCTGATACTCTTTTTTGTGAGTCGCATTCGTGTTTCCCATGTCTTTATCTATATATACCCTCTTGTGTTTCCTGGTCCTTGTCAGTTGTTGACTATTATGTTGTCAGTCAGTCGTGGTTCCCCGTGTGTGGACGCCATCTCTGTGGTTCTCCAAGTTCTTCCTGGTATTTCCGAGTTTGCGCTATGAGTGCCACTTTTGTTTATATTTGAGGTGTTTTGTTTTGCATTGTTTGAATAAAAGTGATTGCAGTGTGACATCTGCTTCTCCTCGTTGTTTATTTGCGCCTCGCATCGTACATGTTCCAAGTTTGTAACATGATGCCAAACCCCCTCGTGGAAGAAGAAAGCTGGCATGTAGGATTTTACTGGAAACATTCTAGAACCTTTCCATGGGAAGTTAAGCTGAGGAATTTGGGAAATATTGGAATGTTGAAAACTTAATATACAATTTCATAAACAAATATAAACATAAACATTTTGTTTGGTCATAAGAAGACAGGCATGCAAATTAATGTGAATTTAAAAGCAGAATAGAAAATAAACCTAAAAACAGTCCCATGTAAAATGAGAGCAGATTCAGGGTTGTGGCATCGATAGCTTGAAGAAAGTAGTTTTGCTGTGAGCATGTGATTGAGGAATGATCTGCAACTGAAATTGCATTAAATCTGGTTGTGATTATGGTGCAAGATGTTTTTTTCTCAATTACATTTAAATTCTCTGTTTTAGGCTAAACTGCAATTTTGCAATTTTCCAGATTATTCTCATTAATTCCCATGGAAAGTGTCCAACTTTGAAAAATCCCGATGACAATTTTGCAACCCTTATCAGGATCAACTACATTTGCGGTGCCAGTGTTACAGTCAACATGCACAATTTAGGAAAAAATATACTTTAAGGAACTTTTTCAAATTTGCAGAAATTAGATGCATTTATCATCATCATAGTGTGTGTAATGTGTTTTTCATATTCATAAACCAATCCATGAGTGTCTGATGGCTGTTAGGATCTCGATGCTTCATGAAAACTGTCATTAATTCACATTACTGCTCTGTATTTGACATTTTTGTGTTAACTGGTGTGGTTAATTTTGACTGTGATCATATCTATGATAATTTGTTTGCTGAAAGGACATTACTTCATTAAGAATAAGATTAGAATATGATTAACTGTCATTGTTCACGGCTGAAAAACCAAAAACAGCAACATCCCTGTTTTAACTCATAAGATTACACTTCATATTTACACCACCATTCAAAGGTTTGGTGTTGGTAACATGTTTAAATTAGTTTGAAAGAAGTCTCTTACCAAGGCTTCATTTATTTGATCAAAAATATAGTAAAAACAGTAATATTGTGGTATAATATTAACTTTAAAATAACTCTTTTACATGTGAATATCTAGTAAAGTGTCACATGATCTTGATTTGATGCTCTAGAAACATTTATTTGAATGTTTAAAACAATTATGCTGCTTCAAATGTTTGTGAAAACTGTGATTCATTGATAAATAGAGCATTCACAAGAACAGCATTTATTTGAAACATTTTCTTTTGTAACATTACAAATGCATTTACTTTCCTGTTGAATTAAAGTACAAAACAGAAAATGTTTTAATGTTACCGCATATCTGCCATCTCTGCTGATTCTGTTCAATGCATTCTTTTTAGGGCTAATCCGTCTTCAGGAGCTGATCAAGGCTCCGTCACGGTACAGTATCAAGATCAAAATCCGACAGTTACCGATAGGAAGTAAAGATGCCCGGCCGCTTCTTAAAGAGATGAAGAAGGGGAAGGAGTTTTGTGTCATCTTTGACTGCTCGTACCAGACGGCAGCTGACGTCCTTAAACAGGTAACAGAGCTGGACTGGGGATGCCTTTTAATGGGAATGCTTGCAACGCAAAGGTCATGGGTTCGATTCCCAGAGAAAGCAAGAACTGATTAGAATGTCAATGTGTTTCTTGAATCCAATGTGAGTCTCTTTGGATAAAAGCATCTGCCAAATATGTAAATGTAAATGAACTGCGGTAGAAAGAATTCCAATTTGAGGGTTTGAATGTTTGAGTGCATTCATGCACTGCAAAAACAGGATTTTTTTATTTTTGTTTTCCAGCACAAATATCTCAACATTCTTACATCAAGACACATTTACTGGAAAAGCACAATGGCATAAGAATTGAATTATTTTTTCTGACAAACTGATCAAAATTAAGTGAGTTTATGCTTAAAACATGAAAAAATATCTGCCAGTGCTGTCAGAAATATCGACTTTTTTCCCCTGAATTTCTCTCTGACTCTATTGGAAAATATTTTGTCTTAATTACTTCATTTGACTGCATTAAATTCTGCTTTGCTTTATTTTGATATTTTCTTAAAAGATAAAAGAAAACTTCTAAAAAGTTTGATTTATTATTATTTTATGCAGTAATTTTTGCAGTGTGTGATTAATTTTCAACAGGAAACGTTTGTCAAGACAAAGCCTGGTTTGAAAGTATAGTAGTCTATAGATTGTTTTAATAAAGTAAAATAGTAGAGGATTACCTATTTTGACTTTGTGTGATATTCTGACATTATTCCCCGATGTCTGATGTCATGCATTGACATCACTGAATCCTATTTACTGTGTTACAGCAATAAAATACAAATCCCTAACCTAAATCCCCATCAAATGTGATGCGTTTGATTGTTCCACTTTGTAGCTGCTGTTACAAAAACATACAGTCGTGCTTCATTCCAGTGTTTCGATTCCAGGTCTTGTGGAGTCAGAGCAAATACTGTACATGTGTGTGTATAAAATACGAGGACAGAATGGATGCTTATGCAGAAGGTGGTTTAACATGTTCTCCTCTTTCTTTCTCTGCTCTAGCTGTTGTCAATGGGCATGATGACCGAATACTACCATTTCTTTTTTACCACTCTGGTGAGATTATTGCATGGTTTCTTTTTTTTTTCTTTGGTTGTGTTGTATTGACAGAATTTCATCAAGGTGTGTTCTGCTGATTTGCATTGATTGTTCTGCAATGTTTTCAGTCGATATATATGCTGCTGTGAGGTTGTATAATTACTGGTTCCCTTGATAAAAAAAGTCAATTGTATTTTTCCATTGGGTTTTGGATTGTTGCACAAAATAAGATTTGATCAAAAGTTTGATTCTTACACATGTTGTTCATCGTGATAATTGGTTATGATATTGAAGCCTAAATATAGTCATTAGAAGTAAAGTAGGTGTCAGGGATCTATCACTTCAAACTGAAGTGTGTTGGTTGACAGAGCTCTGACTCCGCCCCTTTGTCGTGTCTTGTTATTGTGTAACCCCGTCCGTCTTGTTCCCTTGTTTCCCTTGATTGTTCTCAGCTGTTTCGACTCGTTACCTTCCTCATGTGTTCCCTATTTAATCCCTGTGTGTTTGCTGTCCTGTGTCGCGTCATTGTCATTGTATGTGTTATCACAGGTCCATCTGGTTTGTTTGTTTTAGTTTGTAAGTTATGCCCCCCCCCTCCCCCCACCTCAGGGCAGTTTTGGTTTGTATGTTTGTTTTATTTTCATTATTGTAAATAAATCCTTTCACCCCGCATCTTTTTTGAGTCCTCCCTACCCGATCCGTGACAGTAGGGTTATAAACAACTTATCCATTGAATATCGTGAAATCTTCTGTTAACCAGAACTTACTTCAGGTATTTAAACATAAACTCATGACTTCAGGATGATGGAACCAGCCCAGGCTTTAGCCTACAAAAAATGTCATCCCCACAGCACCCAATACCTAGAAAACAAGCCACATATTTAGAAGAGGAATCTTTCAGGATCATATATTGATTTGACTGTATGGCACAGGATCTGTTCGCGTTGGACTTGGAGCCGTACAGATACAGCGGGGTGAACATGACGGGGTTCCGGCTGCTCAACATCGACAACCCTCAGGTGGCGTCAGTGGTGGAGAAATGGTCCATGGAGCGACTGCAGGCTCCACCCAAACCCGAGACCGGCCTTCTGGACGGAATGATGACAGTCTGTTCTCTTCATATATATGATCATATTGCAGATAATCAAGTTTTATTCTCTTCTAGTACAAAAATGGTACAAAGGTATTTTGATATATACTATTCCAGCTAACAGTGAACGTTCTCAAACTTTTGCTAATGTTCTGGCAACGTTATGAACAAACATTCTTCCAGTAACATTAATAGAATGTTTGTTTAAACTTATCTGGTTTTTAATAATGTTCTCAAAACATGAACATACAGTGTACTTACCCAATAAAGTAATGGTTCATATAAGATATAACATGAGTTAAGGCCTAGGTGTTAATACCCAGTTATTGCAATTGCTATAATAAGTGTACATCCGGGACAGGACTGCAAAATAAAGTGCGACCAGCATTATTTATACAGCATTCAAGGAATGCGTTTTCCCCGAAACGTGTATGTAACATTTACTAGTTTTAGAAGATTCAGAAATCATTCAGAAGTTGCATTCCCATAATGTTGATGAATGAAGAATGATATGTTTTTGAAACAAGGGATGTTTTAGGACATTCAAAGAACATTTAGAACATATAATTGTTAGCTGGGATGATACTGAGTGATTACCATATATATCATGATATCACGGCACCCCAAGGTAAATGGCATGATTTTACCATAGTCCAAAAATACATTTTACCATTGTACTTGGATCAAAAGACAAAAAGAGTCTGTGTGTCTATTGTCTTATTGTGCATTGATCAAGTCATCACATTTAATTCTTCAGTTTCACATTAATACACAAAATTATTCAGTGATGAAGCCAATTCAATTTCAGTTCTCCAGAAGACAGTGGTGTCAGTTTAGTTTATATCACTGTTAATTCAGTTTAGTTTAGTAACAGTGACAATGTTGCAAACTTCTTCAGTTATGAAATGAGCTCTATAGAAGTTAATAGTGTCATTTCATGTTCAGTGTTTCAGTTCAATTCATGTTGATTCAGTTCAGTTCAATAAATGTCGATGTTGCAAAATTCATCAATTTAAGTTTTGTTCTCCCTCCAATACTGTTAGTGCAGTAAAATCGATTCATTTCATTATTTTAACAGATGCATCTAGTCTAGTTGCATGTCTGATGAAGCGTCTCTGTGTGTGTGCCGCAGACTGAAGCAGCGCTGATGTATGACGCGGTGTACATGGTGGCTGCCGCGTCCCAGCGAGCATCTCAGATCACCGTCAGCTCACTGCAGTGTCACCGGCACAAACCCTGGCGCTTCGGCTCCAGATTCATCAGCCTGTTCAAAGAGGTAAATGCAGATGATTAAACACTCCAGCTCTGAATGAAATGCCTAATTCACCCAAAATGTAAATTTGGCTCATCGGGTACATTTATCATATATCATATTTTATACGTAATCTTTTAAACCGTGTCAGACACTCCTGAACTCTGATCAAGGGTTTATTCCGTTTAGGCCAAATCTATTATTACGCACTTTTCTGGAAAGTGTTTTGAAGCGCTTCTGAACAGCTGCAGTGATTTATGTGCGGACAATCTCTCTCTCCCAATGACATCTTCCAAGTGTTCTTGCTTTGGAGGAGGTATTGTTGAGTCAGCATGTTGGCATTGCAGGCAGGAGGATGAATGTGTGTTGGACGAGTGCTTAATGGCTCTAGCTGAATTACTGATGCTGGCTGGGAGTTTGAGCACATTATAGTTGTGGATAATGTCTTCATTTAAAGGTGAAGCATGTCGTATCTGCACCACTAGTGCCGCTGAACGGAATTGTGCCAGAATGGGCCAATATAACAGTATTGACTCAATCAATAGCATGAATGTGACAAGTGCTTCTCACTGTAGAGCTAAATGACGTCCAGTTCCTCTCTCTGGACATCGTGGGTGGAGCTGGATTGGATCAAGCTCCATCCCACTGGACCTTTAGGTGGAGTTCTGTTTAGCAGTGGAATCATGGGTAGGTTGGGGTGTGTTGGACAGTCCAGCTCCACATTTGTTGGCTTTGTAGCGAGCATCCTCTCAAAATTGGGGGTGGAATTACTAATTTGTCTGAGCCATGGAAGATGTGGAAGCTTTCCTCTAATGTAAATATATATTTTAATGATATTCTCATGTAATGACATTTAGTTGGAGATATTTTTTAAATTTCTCGAAATTTTTTCCTTTTGACATCTACTTTATTAAACAGATGATAGCAAGCAGAAAGGAATGTGATTGTACTTTAGATCGTTTTTTTTTTTTTTTTAAATCTGTCATTTATTAAGGAAAATTGGTTTAAAAGGTATTTCAAAGTATACATAATTTATCAAAATGTAAATAATAATAATAATAATAATAATAATAATAATAGTAATAATAACAATTAAAATAGGAATTAAATTATTATTATTATTATTACTATTATTATTATTATTATTATTATTATTATTATTATCAACATCATTATTAGTGTTAATCAGTATTAACAATAATAGTGTTTTAAAAAGAAATTAAAAACAACAACAAGGAATATGATTATCATTCTGATTTTTTATAAAACATTTCTGTAATTTATTGGCATTTTCCTGTTTAAGGAAGATGGGATCTAAAGGCTTAAAATTGAGTTTTTTATGGTGTTTAAAAAAGAAAAACTAAAAAGAGCAACAACAATAATAATAATAATAATAATAATAATAATAATACATTTATAAATGCATTATCAAAATTGAAATAATACTAATAATAATAATAGTAATAATAACAATTACAAATGAATTAATGTTATATTAATGTTATATAATTTTTATATATTATATTATATTACCATCATATAATATTATCATATCATAATTTATTATCATCATCATCATCATTATATATGGTTATTTATGAATTAACAAGTATTTTAATTAAAAAAAAACAGCAATTAATAATTTATAAATAAATTGTTTACAAACAGTTTGAAGCCATTGAATTATATTTTAGTTTTTGTTTGTATTTTTCCCAGATTACAAAAAGTTTATTTGTAATCAAAAATTAAATTTTTTATTTCCATTTCAGCACAGCTCTGTCAAAAGAGATCTGACTCTTCCACTGAACTCAATGTTAGTTAATGCATCTCTGAAGTACTGTGCTCTAGTGCTGCTGGTGATGATGAGGGGGATGAGGGGGATGAGGGGGATGATGATGATGATGATGATGATGATGATGATGGTAAACGTGTTAAATACTGTTGGGTCTGGTGTGTTTAATCTTGCCTTGGTAATCGGAGCTGTTCTGACCCAGAGCATTTACACCAGAGAATAATGATTAGAAGAAATCTGGACAAAGGTCATGAGGATATGAAACAAGTGTTTGAGAGTTGCACTACTGTATGTGAAGATTATGAACGCTACCCATCCCACAGCAAATTAAAGAAATAATCCACTGGATTTGCACATCGGGCTTTACTGAATGTCTGTTGGCAATATATGTGCTGCATCCTTGTAAATTCACATGTTCTGGGTAAAAGATCCACTGAATCATGTGTTCGATTTGGCTCGTATCCGCTCAGACTGACCTCACGAATCCACTCTGTGAGCTTCATTATAAAGTCCATTTACTAACAACTCCTCGCAGAACAGAGCTGATCTATGTCTCTGGGCACTTTGTTGATCAAGCACCTGTGTGTGATCTATGGGTCTCTGGGTTGTTGCTCTGAGGTGAATGGGGCTGCTTTAGACACATTATAAAAAGCAGAGACAAACTATTGGCACCTGTAGTGATAACATAACATTTATATAATAAGTAAAGAAATGCATTTATTTATAAAATGCATTAAAATAATAATATTTGTATTTAATTTATTCATGTAAGAATTCATAATAATAATAATACATACAATCATTTAATATATTTTACAATAATTAAGGAATTAATTATTTTAATTATTTAT